>CM064516.1:27827931-28106581 GCA_032716605.1 Paralithodes platypus
AAACTCATTATATACTTGCTGAATTAAAGTATTACTTTTACCAAGAACTCTATATATCTTGTAAACATAACTTATGATTAGAAAAGCCAAATACATTATTACCTAGTTATAATCAATATCATTCGTACGTCAGGCAACGAAGAAGAGCAAGGGGTTGGAAGAAAGGGGGGGAGAATGAATAGGGTTACGAGTGTAGGACGATAGGGGTAGAAGGGAATGTGACGAAAGGGGGGTAGTCTGCACCAAGCCTCCCTCACCTCACTCATTCCTGTACACTCGTGAACAAAAATATCTTCCTATATCAAACTAAGCTGTCTACAGGTTAAATTAATTATACCGGGCTCATAACATTGCATACGATGTTCAATCATAAATCATTAAAGATCGTACCCACCATAAACAAGCACAATACCTCAATTACAACCAGTGACACTTGAATGAAATAGAAATCCCTAACACCTCCCTCACAAAGAGATTTATAAGAGAAGCTAAACTAATCTAATCCTAATACAATAATTTTAAACCTAATACATTCACCAAACCATAAACCAAACCGAAATCACATTAACAAACATACAAATTATTGCTGGCAAAATAGCTCTAACAACTAAAATTGTTCTCATTCAGTTCCGGGACAACAATGTCCGCGAAAATCTGGGTGGTGAATTTAAAGGTTATATGGTTGCAATGCCAAGCACCATCTCATTAACCGCTGATTCGAGTTTTTTCATTCTATACAAGAATTTCAGGGGTTGTGATCAGTAAACACTTTCACGGAAAATGTGAACCACTAAGATACACATTAAACTTATCCACTGCAAAGAGCAACGCAAAACACTCTTTTTCAATAGTGCTGTAGTGTTTCTGATAAGGTTTGAGTTTACCGATGCATAGCAAACTGTATGCAAATCTCAGCATCACTGTACTGTAAAAAACTGCTCCTACACCAACAACACTAGCATCCACCTGAATTATGAACGGTTATGAAACTGAGGAGACTTCAGAATAGGTGCATTGACTAATAGGCAACGAATCTTTGTGAATGAAGTTTGGCATTCTGGGGTCCACACACAAATTTCCTCTTGGGACTATCAAGTCTGTTAGGGGGGCGGAGAGGTCAGCGACGTTGGGTACAAATCCGATAGTACCCAGCCATACCCAAGAATCGATTACTGCCTTGCGGTCCTGGGGAATAGGCAGTGTTGAAATGGCTTCGACTTTGGTAGAAATAGGGCTACTTCCCCTTCTCCTACCACGTGACCCAGAAGATTATTAGTTTGGCATGGCCGAACTCACTCTTGGCAAGGTTTACAGTGAGTCCGGCCCTGGCCAAGTTGGAGAAGAGACTCTGTGTAGCTGGTAAAGATTATCCTGCCAGGATTCGCTGTAGACCACAATATCGTCGAGGTAGGATTGCACGCCCGAGAGGCCATCTGTCACCCGGTGGATTAGTCGCTGGAAGGTGGCGGGCGCATTCACCATACCAAAAGGCATGACGTGTTATTGGAATAGCCCGTCCGGGTGACAAATGCAGACACTCTCTTGGCCCTCCGATAGTTTTTATCTGGTAGTAACCCTTCAGCAGGTCAATCTTGGAGATGTACTTAGTTCCTCCCAAACGGTCCAACAGGTCGTCGATCCGGGTAGAGGGTAGCAGTCCTGGCGGGTGAGTTGGTTTACGCCGGCGATAATCCGTACAGCATCCTAAATGTGCCATCAGGTTTGTCCACGAGTAGGCATGGAGAGGCCCACTCGCTGTCGTTCCGTTCCACCAATCCATGGCGAGTAGGAAGTCCACTTCCTGTTGAAGTGCCGCACGCTTCTCTGATTGGCGCGGTAGGGATGTTGTTTGATGGGATAGCCCCCTCCGTCAGGACCACATCATGTTCCCACCAGGGGACACTGCTGGTGAACGTCACCAAACAGCTGTGGAAAAGCAGGTACTCCAAGTCTTCACCTTGGTCAGACAACAAGTGCTGGAATTTTAAATGGGGGTTAGTCAAGAAGTCAGAGTTTTGCAATTTGTTATCAAGAGGCAACTGGATGTCATTATGTTCCTTGATCTTTAGATCCTCTAGTTCACCTTCAAACTGTGCTACTGATTCAAAGTTTAATACCTTATCTGGATCTCTGCAGTGATAGGCTTTCAGCAGGTTTACATGTACTAGTCTTTCGGACTTCCTACGATCAGGAATTTGTAAAACATATTTCACATTACTTGTTTTCTTAAGCACAACATATGGACCATGGTACTTGCTTTGTAGCGGCTTTTTAGGTATAGGCAGAAAGGCAAGCACTAGATCTCCTGGCTGAAATTCTCTGACCCTGTGTAGTCTTATCATACTGCACTTTCATTTTATCTTGAGATTTTCTCTAAATTGTCATAGCTAGTTCTACCGCAGATCTCAGTCTAGAATTTAATTGATGCACATAAATGAGAAGATGTTTTTTTGAGTTAGCATTGATCCAATTATCTTTTAAACACTTTCAAGGGACCTCTGACGCTCATGACCAAAAACTAGGGAAAATGGTGAAAATCCTAGAGAATCTTGTACCCTGCTTCTTACAGCATACAACACAAAATGGATACCCTCATCCCAGTCGGCATTGTTCTCTTCACAATATTTAGTGAGGCATTGATTTGAGGGTCTGATGGAACCTTTCTAATGCCCGCACTGGTTGTGGTGACGGGCAGTGGAATGGTACTGGTGTACTCACAACTCTTCCATGGTTTGCTTGAGAGCTGAGAGGTAAAAGTTGCTTCCTAATCAGACTGTACCACACGGGGTATTCCATACTGGGTGAAAAATTTACTAAGCGCCTTTACTACATTCTTTGATGTTATACGCCTCAAGGGGGAACACTTTTGATACCTAGTGGGGAACACATGACAGTCAACAAGTACTCATTTCCACTACGGGTTCTATGCCAAAGGTCCTAAAACAGTCAATTATGAGTTTACTGGAACGGTTCATCCGTTACAGGGATGGGATTTAAGGGTGCAGGCTTGATGGGCTGGTTGGTGTTTTCCCAGCAAGTTGACACACATGACAAGTTTTTACAGTAATACTTCACAGATTGTTTCATCCTCTCACCAAAAGAAATCATTGGAATTTTGTCATAAGTCTTGTTGACACCCAAATGTCCACCACTAAGGTCATGAGCAATGGAAATTATGTCTACGCTCTATACTTATGTGGCACAACTACTTGATGCACCTCTTGCCAGGGCTCATCAGCTGGCAGATTGGGAAGGTCTATTCTTGCGCATCAGAGTACCATTACTTAGATAGAAGCATTGAGGATTAGTTCCTATATCTGACTCTTCCACAGCCCTATCAAATACATTGCCAGTTTTTCAGGGTCCTGCTTCTGAGCCTCTTGAGAGTTTCAGAATCAATGGGAATCTTGCTAATATCCTCTGACTCTACATACGGAAATTAGGGAGGAAGTGTCTAGGTCAACACTATCAGGATCAACTTTGTCCTTCTTACTGTGGTGACCAGCCCCCACTCCCTATTCCTACACAATAAAGTGGATACTGACTTTCTAATTGCTTAGTGTTGTTATCAGAGGAGGTGAGTGGAGGTAACTATGGGGTCTGGTATCACTTTGCCACCAGCGATATCGTTGCCCATCAAAAAGTTCACTCCTTCTACAGGTAGGGAATCTTGAATCCCAACAGTAAAGTAACCACTAGCTAAATCAGTTTTTAGATACACCCTAGCCAAAGGTACAACAAGACACCCACTGAATCCCTGGTTGCGTATACTCTGGCCCAGCATACAGTCCTCAATACCGAGCACCAAACCTCTTACCAAGCGGCTATGAGAGGCTCCTGTGTCTCTCACACATGAATGGGATAGTCAGTGGAAGCGTCAGTAGAGGAAACTGATCCTGTGTAAAGAAAAGGTTGGAACTGGTAAGAACAGCAAGGAGGTATTCTAAAAACCTGGTTGTGAGAGCCATCAGAGTCAGAACATGCACTCAACACAGGTGGAGTAGGAGGGGATTACTGCTACTCTATTTGGATGAAGTACAAGGGAAGAGGCTAAGCACGCACTACTCTCTGGTTTACGGGTTTTCTCTTTTAACTTTAATTTGGGACACTCTCTGATAAAATGTCCAGGTTGTTTTACAGTAGGCACAAACTAGGGTCCAGGAGGTTTAATGGAAGAAAGAGAAGTTTTGTTAAATTCCATTTTATCAGATCCATTGCCCCCAGAGGCTACCCTTGAAACTGGTTGGGAGACACCACCATAACCAGACCTACCACCAGTAGATTGGAAACTACCACCATCACGAGGACCAGCACCAGAATGTGGCCGGTTGCCAGGCCCTCTCTGTCCTGTCCTGAAATAAGAATCGCCATGAGTTAATCGGTAATTTTTTGCCAAAATGGCCGCCCTCTCTACAGATTGCACCTCTCTCTCTTGGAGGTAAAGTTTTAAGGGGTAGGAGACTTTGCGGAGAAATTCTTCAAGCATAACTAGCTGGCACAACTGCTCAAAGGTTGTTACTTTACTGGCTCTCAACCAACTCAGAAACTTTCGCTCTTTTTCCTTTACAAATTCTAGATAGGTTTGTTTTTCACCTTTCTTCATATCCCTGAAACACTGACGATGAGTTTCAGGAACCTGATCATACACTGCTAAGACTGAAGTTTTAAGAGTTTCATAGGTCAAGGAATCAATGGGGAGATTGGTGTAAACCTGCTTGGCTTTACCTATGAAAGCAGTCTGGGCTAGAAATGCCCACTGATCATTTGGCCACTTGAGTTGGTTGGCTGCCTTCTCAAAAAGGATGAAGAAATTCTCCGGGTCAGTCTCATCAAAACTAGGGACAAATTTCAAACTATGACCTTTATCAGAACATGGTTTATTTGCAACCGAATCCCTTTGATTCCCGTTTTCTTGCAGCTTTTAACTTTAACATGCGCTCATCGTGTTCTCTCTCACGTTGTTTCTCCTCACGCTCATGTTCAATATCACACTGTTTTTGTTCAAACTCATACTGTCTTTTGTTCTCGCTCATGATCAATTTAAAGCTGATTTTGTTTACGCTCATGTTCAATTTCACGCTGTTTTTCTTCACGCTCATGTTCAATTTCAAGCCTTCTCTGGTCTCTGTCAGATTTTGCATTCTCCAGCTCTAATAGTTTCACTTTCAATCCATGCATCACTACCTCCTTCCTCTGCACACAACTGATAGGCTGCCTCAGACAAAACACCAGTAGTTACCAATTTCTCAATCACACTCTTTCTAATCTCACCTTTGGTATTACTAGTTCTGTAAGGTACATCATACGATGTGGCTAAGGCAATCCAGTCTACTTTTCTGAGCTTCGACACAGACAAGGTGCTCAAGGAGGGGTCAGTGACAAATTCACTAATTTTAAATTCCATGATTGAATGCTATGAACAATGGATGAACGAGAAAATGTATGACTAATTAGGAAGAGTGTGAAACGCGAATAATTGGCATTAAAGAACGTAGAGGCTGACACAGCTCTCTCAACTCATAAACAGAACAAAAAGAGATGGATGAAATGAGTATGCGATGTCCTATCGAGGGACTTAATGTTTCACTAATGTTCTCAATTACTACCAAACGAGGGAAAGAAAGGAATCCTGGTCACGGCACCATGTACCTACGAGCGGGGTTCGAACCCATAACATAAAGAAACATTCCACTAAATACCACAAAACGAGGACTTATTATTTAGCCTCACAAAATGCGGAAAATATGACTATCAGTTTCAGTCAAGAATAAGTGGTATGTTAAACTTCCACAAAACTAGCAACTCTCTTTGTAGTCACTAAAACCTTGGTAGGTGAAAAGATGTGGCAAGTTCATAAAATATCAGTTGATATCAAATGGCTGTTTTAGCCTAAAACCCCAATATTATTCCTTTCTTATCACTCGTTCAGATTACTTATCTTTAGTTACTTTGACTTAGATTTATCGCACCAATCAAAAGAATAATATATTAGCATATAAAGGTAAAATGTAAAGAGTATGTAAAATATAATTATAATTTATTTAAATGATTAATTATACACAAAAGTTACTTCTAGTGAAAATATCAAATTTGGGAAACAATGTTGGCAAATAATAAAGAAATTCTATACATACAAAATAATACATAGTTATATAAATAATAGTTATATAAATACCCTCCAAGAGAGTAAGTGAAAGCAATCAATAAACATAGAAAAAATCCTAGGCGATACTTATTCAACTCATGGTGATTCTTTTACAAACGAACTCAGGGCAGGTCAGCTTAAGATGGTGGTGGAGAATACACTACCTGTGGTTACGGTACTAGCGGTTTATATACCCTTAGCGCACCTGGCTCTGATACCAACTTCTCTAACTGTATTAACCCTTAATTAGCGGCGAGCAACATAAGTCGAGTTAAAAAAAGCTGGACTATGTGGCGGCGCTCGACATAACTCGAGTGGCAATTTCAGCACGTAATGTGGCTGAGAGAGAGAGACAAGTGGTGGCAGGAGACTAGCGAGCGTATGACTGCTCCAGACCACCGCGGCGAACCTACTGACACAAATCTCAGCTCCCTCCTCCCTCTCTCACTCGCTACATACTCAATTATGTACTGAAAGTACCGAATTACCTGCTTTTTGCACTCGCGTTGCACGGTTATTGCAAGAAAACTATCCATCATACAAGGATCGTTATGGTGTCATTCGAAAGCTCTGTTTATGCCCTTTCAGGGATAGGTACTTGTTTTACGTTCTGGGTCTTACCATGAAAATGATCACGTAAACAGCCCTATTTTGGCTAAAAACACCCCGCTGTGCGGTACACATAAATAAACCGCATAGGCCGCTCGTAAGGTGTTAATCTCAACTCATTATATACTTGCTGAATTAAAGTAATACTTTTACCAAGAACTCTATGATATATCTTGTAAACATAACTTATGATTAGAAAAGCCAAATACATTATTACCTAGTTATAATCAATATCATTCGTACGTCAGGCAATGAAGAGCAAAGGGGGTTGGAAGAAAGGGGGGAGAATGAATAGGGTTACGAGTGTAGGACGATAGGGGGTAGAATGGAATGTGACGAAAGGGGGGTAGTCTGCACCAAGCCTCCCTCACCTCACTCATTCCTGTACACTCGTGAACAAAAATATCTTCCTATATAAAACTAAGCTGTCTACAGGTTAAATTAATTATACCGGGCTCATAACATTGCATACGATGTTCAATCATAAATAATTAAAGATCGTACCCACCATAACAAGCACAATACCTCAATTACAACCAGTGAC
This sequence comes from Paralithodes platypus, assembly GCA_032716605.1. Lineage (NCBI taxonomy): Eukaryota > Metazoa > Arthropoda > Malacostraca > Decapoda > Lithodidae > Paralithodes > Paralithodes platypus. The sequence goes on from CM064516.1 coordinate 27,835,230, forward strand.
ACTTGAATGAAATAGAAATCCCTAACACCTCCCTCACAAAGAGATTTATAAGAGAAGCGAAACTAAATCTAAATCCTAATACAATAATTTTAAACCTAATACCATTCACCAAACCATAAACCAAAACCGAAATCACATTAACAAACATGAACATTATTGCTGGCAAAATAGCTCTAACAACTAAAATTGTTCTCATTCAGTTCCGGGACAACATGTCCGCGAAAATATTATTCATTCCCTTTATGTGGTGAATTTAAAGGTTATATGGTTGCAATGCCAAGCACCATCTCATTAACCGCTGATTCGAGTTTTTCATTTTATACAAGAATTTCAGGGGGTTGTGATCAGTAAACACTTTCACGGGAAAATGTGAACCACTAAGATACACATTAAACTTATCCACTGCAAAGAGCAAGGCAAAACACTCTTTTTCAATAGTGCTGTAGTGTTTCTGATAAGATTTGAGTTTACCAGATGCATAGCAAACTGGATGCAAAATCTCAGCATCACTGTACTGTAACAAAACTGCTCCTACACCAACATCACTAGCATCCACCTGAATTATGAACGGTTGATGAAACTGAGGAGACTTCAGAATAGGTGCATTGACTAATAGGCAACGAATCTTTGTGAATGAAGTTTGGCATTCTGGGGTCCACACAAATTTCCTCTTGGGACTAATCAAGTCTGTTAGGGGGGCGGAGAGGTCAGCGAAGTTGGGTACAAATCTCCGATAGTACCCAGCCATACCCAAGAAGCGCATTACTGCCTTGCGGTCCTGGGGAATAGGCAGTGTTGAAATGGCTTCGACTTTGGTAGAAATAGGGCTGACTTCCCCTTCTCCTACCACGTGACCCAGAAAGATTAGTTTGGCATGGCCGAACTCACTCTTGGCAAGGTTTACAGTGAGTCCCGCCCTGGCCAAGTTGGAGAAGAGACTCTGTAGCTGGTGAAGATGATCCTGCCAGTATTCGCTGTAGACCACAATATCGTCGAGGTAGGATTGCACGCCCGAGAGGCCATCTGTCACCCGGTGGATTAGTCGCTGGAAGGTGGCGGGCGCATTCACCATACCAAAAGGCATGACGGTGTATTGGAATAGCCCGTCCGGGGTGACAAATGCAGACACTCTCTTGGCCCTCTCCGATAGTTTTATCTGGTAGTAACCCTTCAGCAGGTCAATCTTGGAGATGTACTTAGTTCCTCCCAAACGGTCCAACAGGTCGTCGATCCGTGGTAGAGGGTAGCAGTCCTGGCGGGTGAGTTGGTTTACCCGGCGATAATCCGTACACATCCTAAATGTGCCATCAGGTTTGTCCACGAGTAGGCATGGAGAGGCCTGTGGTTACTGTACTAGCGGTTTATATACCCTTAGCGCACCTGGCTCTGATACCAACTTCTCTGACTGTATTAATCTCAACTCATACTATACTTGCTGAATTAAAGTATTACTTTTACCAAGAACTCTATGATATATCTTGTAAACATTACTTATGATTAGAAAAGCCAAATACATTATTACCTAGTTATAATCAATATCATTCGTACGTCAGGCAACGAAGAAGAGCAAGGGGTTTGGAAGAAAGGGGGGAGAATGAATAGGGTTACGAGTGTAGGACGATAGGGGGTAGAATGGAATGTGAACGAAAGGGGGGTAGTCTGCACCAAGCCTCCCTCACCTCACTCGTTCCTGTACACTCGTGAACACAAATATCTTCCTATATAAAACTAAGCTGTCTACAGGTTAAATTAATTATACCGGGCTCATAACATTGCATACGATGTTCAATCATAAATAATTAAAGATCGTACCCACCATAACAAGCACAATACCTCAATTACAACCAGTGACACTTGAATGAAATAGAAATCCCTAACAGTATATCATTCGCAAACTTCATATTATTGTACTGGACGCCAAGGGCTTAAAATACGTAATCAACTTTTCCAACTAATTTCAAAAACTTGCCTATGGTGTACCTAACCAGAATATAAAAGCATTAAACATTCAATCCATTTACCTATTTTTCACAAATATTTAAATTTGAAAAGTCATAAATTTTAGTTCCTCATCAGAAAAGGTCATACTTTGACCTCTTGTGACCTTGGGTATTGACCAATCTTATTGTGTTTGTATCCATTGAATAGATAATTCTTTAAGCTTTATTTTGAGTGGTGAAAGAGCTCTGTAGACCATTGCATTGCCGAGTTATTGCAATTTATGTAACCGTCACACGTAAAAAAAGGAGTTATTTTGATTTCATTAAATTCAGCGAAAATCCCGAATAACACGATAACTGCCGGGTTTCGGGATGTCTAACCTCGCTAAAAAGGTGTCCCAGTGGACCCTCTAACTAAATCAAGCGGGTGATTTTCTGGCCCTTTCATGCATGCAAACACCCCTTGGCTCCTGGACTAAGAGGAAATGGGTGAGTTCGGTGAGGAGCTGTTTAGTGTCAAACATAAAAAGAAGGTTGCAAAAATATTTTGGTGACAAAATAGTTTTCATAGAAATAAATGGAACTTCAAATATAGTAACTGGAAGGGTTACAGCTTCAAACATACTTCAGAACTTCTACAACCGTCCAAAGGATGATGACATTGAAAAGCATAAAAGTGCGTGCATTAAGGACATATATCCTACATCGACGGATATGTCAACAGTACATAAATGCCTAAAGTATCTTCCAGACTCCCTCCAGCTGTTATTGAACAAACTGTGGGCAAGGATACTAAAGTAAAGAAAGCAACAATTGGCCATTGTATAATCCAGGCAGTTAGACCCAGAGCTGTTATTGCTCCTCTTCAGTTAGGTCTGGCTCTGCAACTCCATCTTGAATTTGGATCGCGATTCCTAATAGACACACTCAGTGAATTAGGCTTATACTCCTCTTACTCAGAAGTTCTGAGATTTCAGCAAAGTGCTTCAGTGTCGCAAAGGCAAGAAATCCCAAAATTCATGCCAAACCAGCAATTAATGCCGTTTGTGGCTGACAATGTCGACCACATTACTCGCACTTTAGATGGAATGAACGCATTCCATGGTATGGGAATTATTGTGACAGTGACAGCCGAGGTAAAAGCTACAAGGATAATCCCACATATAAATGCGACAGCAGAAGATGTTAAAGCGATTGGTAAAATAGACATCCACTTCTACAATGGTCATGAAAACCCTTCTGGCACTTACAAGTCATTGCCTGGATTTTGGGCAGAGGATCCCAGTACCAGTATTGATATATTGTGGAAGATATCGTGGCTCTTGCATCCAGGAACACCTCTGTGAAATGGCACCATGCAACTTGTTCACAAGGGCGAGTACCCAGGGAAATCGTCTGTTCTCTTCTTGCCCAAGATAGATTAAGATTCCAGCAACGAGTCTTGTGTCTATTCTAATACTTTGTTTTGTGGCAGACCAGGCATTGAATTATGGAGTGACACCAGTTGAGACTTTTGATCAACTGCTATGGATGAAGGCTCAGTAAATCATATATTCTGAGCCATCGACAAGTGAAATCAAGCAGACGGTAGTGCGTCTAGGTAAATTTAATTTACAGATGAGCTTTCCAGGCAGCATCTGTCACATTATATTTGATAAAGGATTGAAGGAGCTCTTTGAAGTGATCTATGCTGATAACACAGTACCTCATATGCTTTCTGGGAAAGCAGTAGCTCGTGCGTTGAGGGCACATCCTCTTACAGAGCTAGCCCTTTATGCCTTGACCACTGAAAGTTAAGAAAATTGATGATGAAGAGCCAAAATTGGTCCAGGGTTGTCCTAATCCGAATGAATCTCAGGCTGCGTAAGTCAGTAATAAAGTCAAGGAGGCAACTATTATCAGCATCCAAGAAGCTACGCTTGCCTTCAGCACTTAGTGTCAAAACTAGAAGATTTGATGAGACAAGAAACAAATATATCAGACATTGCTGAAGGTGAACATGTAATGCATATACAGGATATGTTGGCATCTACTTTTCGAAACCTCCAAAAGGGGAGATCATCTAAACTCTGGATCCAATACATTGAAATGCTGGACATATTGAGGATGTTTATCAAGGCAGAAAGAACTAGTAACTGGCTTCTCCACCTTCAGGCAGTGTCAAGAATGTTGCCATATTTCGCAGCCTCTGGTCACAATTCATACACAAACTATGCGTATATTTACCTATCGAATATGGCAGATCTGAAAGATAACCATCCAAATGTGTATGATCATTTCATGAATAGTTTTCATTTTGTTAGGCAGAGTGATAGATTTTGGGCAGGACTTTGGGCGGATCTCATCATAGAACAGATGCTGATGAGAAGCATCAAGTCTGTCGGAGGCCTCACCAGAGGGAGGGGGATAGATGAATCCCAAAGAGCAATTTGGATCCTTTCACGCCCTGCATGCTCGGAGATCAATGAAGCTATGCATGAGCTGACAGGAAAGAAATTTACTTTTAGTGAACAGACAAAGACTGTAGTGATGCAAGAATGGATAGAGATTACAGATACGTACAGAAATTATTTGAGTTTTTGGAAGAAAGGAATCTATTCTGTGAAGACCCTCACCTGAGAAGCATAGCTACAGGTGTTGTTGCTGACAAAGGTGTTAATGTTGATGAGGCAAGAAATGTAGGACAAAGAGTTATTGAAAGAATGGCTGGAAAAAATATCTCGGCATTTTCATTTAAGCCAAAAGAACAACTAGTATTGATGAATGACAGCTCTTGTGTGAAGATAGATGAAGGTGAAGTGTGTGTAGATCCACATCTTCTGTTCCAGCGACTGATATCTGCTGCCCAAGGGTCAGTTCCGGTTAATGACTTGGATAAAACATTTTCGCATGAGCTGTGCACATCTCCACCATCGTTATTCGAGAATGCTCATCTGCTGCTGGAGTCAAAGAAGTCTGGATTCGCACCAGATATACAAAAGATCTCACAGGTAGATTGCAAGGCAGGCCTAACAAGTAACAAGTAAAGATGTTAACCATGTTCTAGATGGTGGATCACTGATAGCAAGATTAATCTGGCCAAGGGATAGAACATATGATCAGATATGTGAAGTGTATGTGGAGTATATAACTAGAAAGTATGACAAGTGTACTATTGTGTTTGATGGATATGAATTGGAGGTACGAGGACGAAAGATAATGTCCACAGACGGCGTACAAGTGGAGACATTGGCAGTGAGGTGAAGGCTGAAGGGGACTTGGTCATGAATACCAAGAAAGAAAGATTTTTAGCAAATACCAAGAACAAACATAAACTAATTCACCTATAAAGTGGTAGGCTGAAGATGGCAGGAGTAGAAATTCTTCATGCAGAGGCAGATGCAGATCTGTTCATTGTACAAACTGCCATTGAGAGTGCAAACACTCAAGAAATAATACTAGTTGGTGAAGATACGGATGTACTTGTGCTTTCGTGTTATCATGCAAAACACTTCCCACATAAGCTGTATAGTAGACCTGAACCAAAACACTTCCCACATAAGCTGTATAGTAGACCTGAACCAAAAGCAAAGTTTTGTGTGTGTGTGTGTGTGTGTGTGTGTGTGTGTGTGTGTGTGTGTGTGTGTGTGTGTGTGTGTGTGTGTGTGTGTGTGTGTGTGTGTGTGTGTGTGTGTGTGTGTGTGTGTGTGTGTGTGTGTGTGTGTGTGTGGTGTGTGTGTGTGTGTGTGTGTGTGTGTGTGTGTGTGTGTGTGTGTGTGTGTGTGTGTGTGTGTTCTTGTTTAGTGTAATGAATTGAATAGGAAGAGGAAGTGTTTTGGGAGCTAGCTGGATTACCCTGTGTAGGTGAGACACAAACCTAAACTGTGAGGGAAGCCAGACATATGAAACAGGAGTCCCAGCAACTACCTATCACGTGCCTATGAGGCTCCCCTGGGTATTGCCTGCTACAATTTCCCTATCGTCAACTCCCAAAATTGGCTGAACTCGCACCTCGGCAATATTTACTCCAATTGTGGTCTGAATAAATTCCCTATGTATTATTTGTGGTTCGCAGTCGCTAATAAAAAGTGTAGTATATACCATATTAACACAATTATGATCATTTTGACCGATAATACAATGAAAGAAGTCTATACAAATTGAAAGTAACACATTAAGTGTAAGATAATTATGAACAAAAATACACCCGCGATTTTCAGTTTGATTTAGTATTGGTGTGGTATCCGTAATCAAATCAAAGTGTAAGAGTTAGAGCCCCTCGGATGACGAGTTTTTAAATATGTACTGTAATTCGGATTATTTTAGTCTGTTGAATGGTAGCCTATCATGTTTTAAGTATATTAAACCAATTACTCTTTTTATGCATACCCGTTTATGATTACACAAGCATTTCGCAGCCTAGTTTGATGTATTGAGACACAAACGACTTAGGCTCTTTTTGTTGATAGGAATACTGCATTGTCGTGGCGATTATTATTATTGTTGTGGCGTTTAGGATATTCTTGGCTCCGACTGCATTATATCTTCTGCCTTTTTGTGTGCATAGCCTGCACGAGCATTGTTCCGCTGCCTGCCTTTTTGGGTTCCATTTCCGATTCGAGCATCTTGATAGCATCTAACATTTAAAGAAGATTCCTTGTTGGTGTTGAAGGACTTTAGTGCAATTTCTTTCATGCAGGAGTGCCTGACATTTATTGATTAAAGTAACGTAAGCTGTAACTTCTCTTACCACCTTACTTTGCATACCATAACCAAGCACCTTCGGTTATAGGTAGTAATAGGCTGTTTTCACATAACATTAAGCCTAGAGTAGACGCACATTTATTGAGAGTTTAATAACCTATTATTGCATATAGAACTCTGGAGAGTATTTGTGTTCTTTGTTCACTGGGAATATACATCAGAGGTTGGATCTAGCGCTTTCCGTTGTAGCATTTATGCCATTACTAGTCCAATGAATAAGAGCCCTGATATATTTAAACCTCAGTCGTAACAAATGGCGACCTTACCTAGGATTTGGTGAACCTACATTTATTAGCAGGAAACCTTTGTTGTTTTGGGGAATATTTTGCGGGGATCAGCAAGAATAATTTTGTTTTGCAACATAGTATAGCCCTTGAGTATTTCCGAGAATTTTTGTGTGTATATTGAGGTATAAGAGTTTGGGGTGTTTCTTTTCTGAATATTGAGGTGGGAAATTTTTGTGAGCATCATGTCTTATACCGGATCAGAGGAGAATGGAGACACAGTACGTAATGTCGAAACTGAGGAACAGCAGTATGATGAAAGGGTTAATCAGGTGAACTGTGAGGAGGATGCTAGGATATTTTTGCAATGGCCTGTTACTGCCGAGCGGTTGGAGGGTATGGATCGGTACGGTCTTCAATGTCTGGCCACAGCTATCGGTCATGCGGGTACTAGCAGCATGACCAGGGATAACATGATAACGTGTGTACTGGGCAGGGTGACTGGTGAGCGAGATGGGTTGAGTGCTCAGAGCCCTTCGGCCATGCTTCCCCTACACTCGACTCCCAGCCATCCCAGTGGTTTGCCGACCCCGGGTACGCTTCCACAGTTGGGTGGTGACTGGCAGGGTGGGTTGCCCCTGGGGGGACCACCGGTAATTTCAAACATTGTAGCACCTTCACCTCCTCAAGGGTTAACTCCAGAATTATTGCTTCAGCTCGAATTAGCTAAGATCGAAGAGAGAAAGGCTATCAGGGCAGGTGAGCTTCAGCAGCAATTAGAATTAGCCAAGATAGAAGAGAGAGCCAAGCTAGCAAAAATCCAAGCTGATTTAGAGTCGACTAGGTACTGTGCCGACATGGACGTAGAGAAGTCGCGAGTAGAGACAACGGGACAGCGACTTGGGGCTCGTAACCGTGCTCATGATCAATCTCTCTCACACTTATTGAAACTGGTTCCGGTGTTTGATGAGAGTGGTGTAACAGAATTTTTCGCACGCTTTGAGAAGAAGTGCCAGGAACACCAGTGGCCAGAGAATAAATGGGCAGCACTTGTATCCTCTAGATTAATAGGCAAGGGTCTTAACCCTTAATTAGCGGCTCACCACATAAGTCGTATTTAATAAAGCTGGACTATGTGACGGCGCTCGACATAGGTCGAGTGGCAATTTCAGCACGTAATGTTGCTCAGAGAGAGAGACAAGTGGTGGCAGGAGACTAGCGAGCGTATGACTGCTCCAGACCACCGCGGCGAACCTACTGACACGAATCTCAGCTCCCTCCTCCCTCTCTCACTCGCTACATACGAATTATATGGGGAAAGTACCGAATTACATGCTTTTTGCACATCGTTGCACGGTTATTGCAAGAAAACTAGCCATCATAAAAGGATCGTTATGGTGTCATTCGAAAGCTCTGTTTATGCCCTTTCAGGGATAGGTACTTGTTTTACGTTCTGGGTCTTATTTAGGCATGAAAATGATCACGTAAACAGCCCTATTTTGGCTAAAAACACCCCGCTGGGCGGTACATATAAATAAACCGCATAGGCCGCTCTTAAGGTGTTAAAGCCTACGATGCGTTACCTTTGGAGTCATGTATTGTGTATGAGGATCTCAAGGAGGCTGTCCTGAGGGCTTACGAACTGCATCCAGAAACGTACCGTTTGAAGTTCCGGGTGGTAACTAAGGGAAGAGATAGCACCTTTTTGGAACACGCCCGGGACTTGTCCGATGCTATGGGGAACTGGCTCCGATCTGAGAAGGTAACAACGTTTGATGGAGTTAAGCAGTTGATGATGTTGGAGCAGTTCTTTAAGAGCACGGGCGGTGATCTAACTTTGAACTTAAAGGAGAAAAACCCAAGAACTCTAGTCGAAGCAGCAGAAATGGCTGATCGACGGCTGTCGTTGATTCGGGGTTGCGGGTCCTCACAGAAGTACGATGCAAGTGCTAGGGACCGTTATCCTCCCCCTCCCCATAGCAATGACACATTTAAACAAAAGAGCAATGAAACTAAAACTGAATCCAAACCTAACACCACACCGTATGAGAAAAGTCAGGGGCTTTTTACATCACAGTATTAGCCGAAACCGAAATTTATATGTTTTAAGTGCCACCAGGAGGGTCATAAGGCAAATGAGTGCCCTAGTCGGCCTCCTCCGGCAGCCGTGTCTTTTGCTCACGGCATTGGAGTGTTCAAGAGGATATCGGAGTTTGTTAGAGGCAATTCTTCCGAGGTAAATACACTGCCAGTGCAGAAGGATCCGGAAGGCTTATTCCCTGTCCGTGATGCCTTTAGTGACCACAGGGGACTCGGTTGTGAGGAGTGGGGAGGTAGAAGACATGAGGTGAGAATTTTGCGTGACACTGGGGCATCGCAAACACTGTTGAGGAATTTCACTGGTAAACCTGTAAATACGGCGCGGGTGGTTGTGGTTCAGGGAGTTAATGCAACAAGGTCATACCCGCTTGTAAGAATGAAGATGGAAGTTGATGGTGTGACTCGTGACCTGGATGTAGGAATTATGGATAAGTTACCTGTTGGGGGCGTCGACCTCCTTCTCGGCAACGACTTTGCGGGGCCTACTTCTGAGGCTCCACCCTTGGTCGTTGCCGAGAAGCCGGCCGACGTGAGTAGGGAGGAGCAGGAGTGGGTTGAGAAGTGTCCGGTGCAACCTATGGCGTGTGTTGTTACCAGATCTCTTGCGTCCATGGAGTCACATTCTGGTCAACAGTCTTTAGACAAGCGGAGGAAAGGTACCGAGAAGGTGTTGAAAGTTGATGCGGTTGAGAGTTTAGTATCAGCGGACATTCTCGGGGAATCATTATTAGGACCGATTTTCGAGTCTGGAGAAGACCCATTAACCCGTTGAGCCCCGGCTAGTTATAATATTTTGCAAAAAGGGAAGCCAAGGATGAAAAATGAAAAAAAAAAAAAAAAAATCCCCCTCTGTAATTTTTTTTTGGGGGGGGCCCCGGGGGGGGGTTGGGGGGGGGAGCTTCAAAGAAATGTGTTGAGCCAAAATGGAAGAGAATGGTGAGAATGAACACACAAATAAAAAAAAACTCATTTCGGTCATTTGGGGGGGGGGGGGGGGGGGGTTTAATAGGTTCTCTCCCCCGCATGACCACCCCCCCCGGGAGCACTAGGGTAAAAACTGAGTATGGCATTGTACGGCATACATCCTAAGGAGTATCTCACATAAATCTCAAGCCTCTAGCTCCCATACGACCGGAGTAATGAAGGTTCAAGGTGGCGGTAAACTAGAGGTGTACACTATCCCCACTAAGCCCACCACCACCAGCCGCGCTGTCTCGGCCCGCTCACAACTACTCCTATTCTCCCGCCATTTCCTACCTTACGAGCCACGTAAGTGTTTTTTATATGTCGGACGCACGTGATGCGTCGCTGGGAGTTGGTGATCAAAGACTGCCGACGCAACACGTGCGACGCTGGGTCTCAACGGGTTAACTGTTAGTAAGAAGGCAGAGGATGGGCTTAAAATGACGAAGAGACAGCAACGATACACAGAGAGAGAGCAACGGGTGGCTAAATTCAGTGTAGGAGGGGGGCATGAGTTATTTCGCAAACACATAGATAAGCTTTCTCCTTCGGACATTCGTAAATTGCAATTAGAAGACCCGGAGGTTCTTGAATGTGGTACCGGTGCTGTCGAGTTGAAGGAGGACAGTGATGCACAGTCGGGAGATTTTTCCAAGTATCCCCTGACCATCATGGAGGTAGCAACAAGGTACCCTGACGCGTACCCTATGAGAAATGGGTCAGCGAAGACGGTGGTCCGAAACTTGCTAGAGTATTTTTCCCGGTATGGTTACCCGCAGGGGATTCAGTTAGACCAAGGATCCAACTTCACTTCTAGCCTCTTTGTTCGAGCAATGCCGCAGCATGGGATTGTTACGGTTGTGTCATCTGCGTATCATCCGGAGAGCCAGGGTGTGTTAGAGCGATGGCACTCAGCCTTGGAATCTGTGCTTCGTTATTGTTGCTTTGAGAGTGGGAAAGGTTGGGATCTTGGCCTGCCATATGTTTTATTTGCTACACGGGAGGTACCTGGGGAAAGTTTGGGATTCAGCCCTAATGAGCTCGTCTTTGGACACCGTGTCAGAGGGCCTCTCCATATGGTTAAAGAAATATGGGAGGGTGCAGGTAAACCTTGTTCTATGCTCAAGTATGTCCCCGACAGTCGAGAACGGATGTTGCGCAGTCTGGAGTTGGCTGGCCGTAATTTGACTAGCTCTCAGGCCCTCATGAAGGACAGGTACGACCTCAAGGTTAAACTCAGGGAGTTTCACGTGGGTCAGGAGGTGTTGATTCTACTGCCCCTTGTAGGTCATCCCTTATCCGCGAAGTACTCTGGTCCTTATAGGGTGGTTGAGAGGCTATCGGACCTGGATTGCTTGGTGGCCGCTCCAGACAGACGTAAGCGCAATCAGTTATGTCACGTTAATCTCATGAAGGAGTATGTGAGGCACCCCCCTGAGCCTCTCACTGTGCCTGTGATGACGTTTAGCACTCAAGGTGGAGAAGGAGAATGGGACAGTCAAGCTCAGGTGGAGGATAACTGGAGGGATAAGAAAGTCAAATGGGCACCTGAGTGTGAGAAGGCGTTTAGAGAAGTAAAACACCTGTTGTGCACTCACCCGATCCTCAGGGCCCCTGACTTTAGCCTACCTTTCCAACTAGCAACGGATGCTAGTGGTGTGGGGGCTGGTGCCGTCCTTATGAAAAAGGACGATGATGGGCTGGAACATCCTGTTAGTTTCTGCTCGGAGAAGTTCAATTCAGCCCAGGGAAGCTGCTCCGTTGTCGAGAGGGAGCTGCTGGCAGTTGTGCTTGCGCTGGGGCATTTCGGGGTCTATGTTCCAGCCTATGGTCCGGTCATTGTAGTTTACCCAGATCATCACCCTCTCAAGTTCTTGGACCAGTTTCACAATCGGAATATGAGGCTGACCAGGTGGTCACTAAGGTTACTGGTATATAACCTGGACATACGCCATATTGCCGGTTGTGACAACGTGGTTGCAGATTGTCTTTCAAGGGTATATGATCCTGGGTAGATTGAATCAGGGGTAGCCTCCTGCTTTAGTTTGAATAGTATTTTGCGCTTGGTGCTTGTTGGCTCGCGGTTGTAGCCCAGCGTATGGGGTCGTAAAGCAGGAGTTGAGCGTTTGGTATAGAAGAAAAAACTAGGCTTGCCCCTATAGTGCAGCCGAAATAAACAAATTAAAAACATAAACATCAAATAAAAAACTCTTTCTTTGATAGTTGAATTTTTTCAGTATGTTATAGCAGTAATTCTGAGTTGCACTCCTCTCAGAATGCTGGGCTAGAGAAGCTCGCTCTTGAGGAGCATAACTACATATGATTTAACCTATTGTGTTGGGGAGGGTTATAATTTTGTAGATTGTTTTGTTGAGAACTGTGCCAGATATTTTACTACCGCTGGGTGATGGGAAGTAGAGATATAGCATGGGTTCTAACAATCAGATTTTTGTGAGCTTTGGGCCTCTGAGAAAAATCTTGGGGGGGGTGTGACGTTAACCACTCCGTTAGAACCGCATGGCTTGTCCTACAGTGACTCGCTAGGATTGCCAGGGCAGTGGATGTGGCTACAGTTGATGTATTATTGCGTGCTTTATTTCATATGAAAGCTTGTGTCATGGGCAGTCCAGAAAGGCTCTTTTTTTTCGCCCATGTCAAGGCTTTATATATTTAATTGCAAAGTATATGTTTTATAATTAAGTAGTAATGATAGGAATTGAGAGAGAGAGAGAGAGAGAGAGAGAGTAGAACAGAGTGAGAGGAGGCGCGCATTGTTTTGCTATACTCGATGACATCATAGCTGGCTGGCCTCGTGGGGATTCGTTGAGGGAGTTTTTTACCATGCTTTGTGACGTCATGTTTGGCTGGCTTCTTTAGTATTGGCTGGAGGACTTGTTACCTCTTTTTTCCCACGCGGCTCGAGCTAGTGCTAGTATATATACAGTTCCCTCGCCACTCTCTCCCTCAGATCTGGTTTCTAGAACGCATCCCTCTTATCCCTTTGATACCTGTCCCCCTCAGTGCACCTGAGAACCTTTTCCTCTGCCTATCTCTCTCATTTTCCAAACCTTTCACCACCTTTTATTAATATTATATCCCCTCTGGTTAACTCTGCATAATCAGCTTCATGCTGGCCAGTTGTATTGTGCATTAAGGTCTGATATAACCCATGTATGTTTAGTTGTTAAGATAAGTTGATCACGAAGCATTGGTTGGCATTCATATTGTTCAGTACCGCTTCCTATAATTATTAGTGTTCTGCTGGATTAGATAATGCTAGACTAGGAGTCTGATACTATAAGGTATTGTTTCCGATGGGTGCTGGCTTTAGTTAAAAGCTGCACGACATACCTGAGAACTGGAGTTGATTGGGTAAATTCTAGTCTGTGTGCCATTGAGAATAGAGCATGCACGAATGAGGGCTTTTTGCCTATACCATTCTGCACTGTTCTAAGCTCGTTGTTTGTCTTTGAGGTACGCCAGGAGAACGCTTAATACTTCGGTATTAAGGTTTCTCAAGAGAGCTACCCTTCATTATAACGTAATATTTGACGCACAGACTTGAGATTTGCACTAGGCTATGCGGCATGCCATGCGCACCAGTATCTCGTATCATTGACTCTAGCTAGACTTTATCAGCCATAGTAGACATTAAGTATATTAAACCAATTACTCTTTTTATGCATACCCGTTTGTGATTACACAAGCATTTCGCAGCCTAGTTTGATGTATTGAGACACAAACGACTTAGGCTCTTTTTGTTGATAGGAATACTGCATTGTCGTGGCGATTATTATTGTTGTGGCGTTTAGGATATTCTTGGCTCCGACTGCATTATATCTCCTGCCTTTTTGTGTGCATAGCCTGCACGAGCATTATTCCGCTGCCTGCCTTTTTGGGTTCCATTTCCGATTCGAGCATCTTGATAGCATCTAACATTTAAAGAAGATTCCTTGTTGGTGTTGAAGGACTTTAGTGCACTTTCTTTCATGCAGGAGTGCCTGACATTTATTGATTAAAGTAACGTAAGCTGTAACTTCTCTTACCACCTTACTTTGCATACCATAACCAAACACCTTCGGTTATAGGTAGTAATAGGCTGTTTTCACATAACATTAAGCCTAGAGTAGACGCACATTTATTGAGAGTTTAATAATCTATTATTGCCTATAGAACTCTGGAGAGTATTTGTGTTCTTTGTTCACTGGGAATATACATCAGAGGTTGGATCTAGCGCTTTCCGTTGTAGCATTTATGCCATTACTAGTCCAATGAATAAGTAAGAGCCCTGATATATTTAAACCTCAGTCGTAACACACCACACAATAATAACCCCTTCTGTACCATGACGTATTTTCAAACCCTTATTACTTTCATATTGTGCGGTTGGTCTCCTTCACACACCAGTTGCTACACCACACAATAATAACCCCTTCTGTACCATGACGTATTTTCAAACCCTTATTACTTTCATATTGTCCGGTTGGTCTCCTTCACACACCAGTTGCTACACCACACAATATTAAGACCTTCTGTACCGGGATGTCTTTTGAGTTGTATTTTAGCTGTATTTAGACGAGTTTGTGCAGTATAAGAAGGATCTGTGGTAGTAAATAGGGTTAAGTGAGATAGTTCGAAGCCTGTTAATTGCTGGAGGCCATTTTTAAACTGTATAAAATCGTCTAATAGTAGCCAGAATAAAGTTAAAAGGACGGCGCCGGTACAGAAGGGGTTAACACCTTAAGGGTCATGACGCGTTTTGAGTGATTATTCTGGCTATCATTAGGAGATTTTATTCATCTTCGGAAGGCCCTCTAGCAATCAAAGAGGTAAAAACTAGCGCAATCACCCCTCTGATTCTCACAATTCCTTCCTAAGCTGAAGTAAATTGCTTAACGATAGTCAGAAGAAACTGTTAAGGGGGTAGTAGGCCTACTCGTGTTTTTTTCTGGAACCCCTTCTCCCTCATGTTTAGCCTATTTTGTTTTGAGATTTTAAGACGTTCGTTCCGTTAGCTTGGCGATTGTGGACCTTTCGCCTCATTTGTTTTGTCAATATTTAGACCTTTTGTGCCCTTTAGGTGTTGATTTTTTCCTGGGGAGCGATAGCGAGCGTCTATTTTTTAGAAGGAATCGGCCTTTGGCCGGAACATTTTTCTACCGAAAAATTTACAAATTTATCTTGAAAGGGGGTCTAGGGGATGTTTTTATAAGCTTGATGGAGGTATAGCGAGGAAACTCATAAATATATTAATAAAGAAATATATAGACCCAAAATACAAGCACTACCCCCTTTAACACGCGTCATGATCCCCACGGGGCTGAAAGGCGGTGTCACAGGCAATTTTTGATAAACAAGTTTTTCCTCGTACTATTGTATTGTTTATGATATTTAATTCTCCCGTGATTTTTACTTTTTATATTCCTCTATTGATATTTTATATGCTTTCATTAATTTCATTGGAGGTGTTTGGTGGTGTGGTGAAATTAATAAAAACAAAAACATGTTTTATCTAGAGCTACTTGATTATCTTGATGTGTTTTAAATTTTGATATTTATGTGATGATATTTTAATTTGTAGATGTAGCGCTGAATGACCTCTACAAGTCCCAATGCTTGGCCTTTGTGCCTAAATCTTATCAATTCAATTCAATTCCTCGTACTATTATGAGCCTCTTTCGCATTGGAATCGGAAACTACAGTAGATTGAAGGTAGATAATTTCAGGTAGTTTAATTAACCCTTTGAGTACCAGCGTCGTGTGTTATCTTATATTCTACCTATATTTAGACGATATTCGGCAGCTTAGGAAGGATCTGTGATAGTTAAAAGGGCTGGTTGAGATAGTTTGAAGCCTTATAAATTATTAGACGATATTCAGCAGCATAGGAAGGATCTGTGATAGTTAAAAGGGTTGGTTGAGATAGTTTGAAGCCTTATCATTACTATAGGTCCTTCCTAATCTGAATAAACTCTTATAATAGTTGCCACACTATAAAGCAAACAAGTCACCGGTATAGTTCTGGTTAATTCTTACGGAACTTTGAATATTGAAGCTGCCAGACTACAATTGCCTTAAGGGGGGTCACCTGCTTTTTGTCTCTTTCTCTCCTTTTCTCTGGCTTGTATCCATTCGGCCCCTTTCAGTCAACTGATTTAAGACGTTTATCCCCATCCAGGTGTCGATATCTTCCTGGCGAGCGATTCGAGCCAGCATTGTATGGAGATATCCGGCTTCGCCGGAGAAATTTTTCTATTGAAAAATGTACGAATTTAGCTTGCTCTCAAAAACAAAAAACATATACAGTATATGCAGGCTCGCTACCGCTCACCAGGAAAATATTGACACCTGGATTGGGGTAAGCGTCTTAAAACAGTAGGCTGAATCGGGCCGAATGGATACAAGCCAAAGAGAGAGGGAGAGAAAGAGAAAAACATCGAGGTGGGCTCCCTTAAGAACTTGACGAAAACATTGTTTGCGTGACACCGCCTTTAGAAGAGACCCTTATTCGGTCTATATATTTCTCGACCATTGTATGTAATCGTCTGTGTATGAGCCAGGCATCCTACAACTCATGATATGATCTCGTAAAACCTTAGAAACCATTATTCATGACTCAATCTGGATATTTTCCCGGCTTGGGACATGGACACACACCCACACGCACGCACACACCCACACACACACATGCATAAATAATAATATATATATATATACAGTATATGTAGTAACACTCGCTAGGAAAATTGAAATAATGGAACACCATAATTTGATCACACGTATTTGTGATTTAACCTCCATATATATATATATGGGGAGCAGGCGAGAACTAATGTAATACAAGCATGGCCTAATGGATAGCGGGGCTGACTGATCTGCAAAACATTCGGGTTTGAGTACAAAAGAAACGGAATTAGTTATGCTGATGATGATCTCCTTCATTTTGGAGTATCCTCCCCCCCCCCCCCCCCCCTCTCTCTCTCTCTCTCTCTCTCTCTCTCTCTCTCTCTCTCTCTCTCTCTCTCTCTCTCTCTCTCTCTCTCGTAGCACCAAGGTTCATCATAAACCCAGTTATAATATTGTGAATCTCCAAAAATTGGGTTCGGTCACTGATTCAGTTGTTTCGAAGCACCTGCCTGTGGCTACATTTGATTTAGTTATCCCATTTATTACATTTTCTCTGAATCTCAACTACCATAACAAGAAAATGGACACTCCTAGACAAATATCATGTCCCAATATACTGTAGGCTACAGTGCACCCTCAAAACGCAAAACCATCCTTAACCCTTTGAGTACCAGCGATGTGTGTTAGATTTTATTCTAGCTATATGTAGACGATATTATGCAGCTTAGGAGGGATCTGTGGCAGGTAAAAGGATTGGCTGAATTAGTTTGAAGCCTTATTATTGCTAGAGGTCCTGTCTAACTTGAATAAAATCGTCTAATAGTTGCCAGAATATAATAACAAGGATGTTACCGGTACTTTATGGGTTAAAACCAATGACAAGATTGGATTTAGTCCGGAATAGCCTCGAACACTTGAGGTCACAATTTATGTCCTACAGTGTACACTAATGAATTGTGGGATGACGTCACCACTAACACAGCCCCCATTGTTTACATGCGGGGTGTAGGGAGCTGTGGGTTGTTCACTAGTAACAAAGCAATGTTCACCATATCGATGCGTTATACCGATATTACTGTTCAGCATGCATTATTCGAAGGGCCTCTAGAACAAGGTGTGAGACTGTGTTAGTGTGAATTTAGAACCGTGCGGCGATACTGGTGAATGTAGTGCAGCAAGTGATTATTGGACGACTGTGAATGGCACGACCCGTAGTACAATCGCGCTAATAAGTGATGTCTCGGTACCAAGTATTTTTTTATCAATAATTGGTATCAGCAATATTTATACATGCTTTCTTCTATTCGAGTGAGATATACAAACATGTCCCTACACTTACTCACCCTATTTAACATCTGACAGACATTAATACAGCACAGAGAGAGCCAAACGTAAAGACAGTCGAGACATCACTTATCAGGCCGACTGTACTTGCTCGAAATTGAACTGGAGAGCTATTTTCGATCTTCATAATATAAGGTGAGTTAGTGCGTGTTTAATTGGACTTTGTGATAATATTGGGTCATCAAACACACATCACCCCCCCCCCCCCCCCCACACACACACATCAACACCTCACCCACCCCTACCTATCTCACACCCACATCTCACACATATACACATACATCAACACTCTTCACCCACACATCACACGTCTCACACCCTAGAACCCTTACTCCGACATCCACATCTCACACGTCCACATCCACAACTCACACATTCATCCACCCTTAACATATACATCCACCCTTCACATACCCACATTCATATCACACCCATTCCATAATAAAACGTAAAATATTAATACATCTGAGACGTATGGGTAAAAATTGAAGAGACCCCGGACAGCCTTTTTACTAGTTATTTGATGTTATATAAATCGAACCAACTTTGAAAAGACATTAGCCTAACCTAACAACCTTACCTAACCTATCCTAGTAGTATGTTACTATATATCGAAAAAAAAAAAAAAAAAAAAAGGTCAAAAGGCTGTCTGAGGTCTCTTTATTTTTTACCGATGTATGTACACAGGCCAAGCGTGAATTAGGTTTATGAGCGGTTTTCAGGAATTAGGTCATAGACGTGTTAGTAAAAGTTTGCAAAAGTGTGTTCTCACTATGCGCAGGCTTTCTAAAAGTGTGTTCTCACTATGCGCAGGCTTTCTAAAAGTGTGTTCTCACTATGCGCAGGCTTTCGAAATTTAGACTCCAGTGAAAAATTAGCGAATATTAGTATAACTTTATTTTATACACTGTGTTGACGTATATACTAATGCTGCTAAAAACCTATATTTGATTTATTACATTTATACGTACTTACACCAAATATGTGTGTGTGTACTTACTCTAGTTGTACTTACTCTAGTTGTATTGCGGGAGTGAGCATGCTCGTTATTTCCCGCCTCCTATATGTGTAGGTGTTATATGTATCGTTGGAATGGCTGTGGATGTGTGTCTAGTCTGTATTTTTAGCCAATTGGCGACATCGGAAACGAAGGCTTAGGGTGGATCTGTATGGTACCATTCTCACTATACAAAGGAGTACAAAGGAGTACAAAGGAGTACAAAGGAAATCAAGCAACAACAGATCTAGTGACCCTTCTAGGCTGCTTGTCCTCCAAAACACTGAGGATCAAGTGTCCAAACAGTGGTTTAGAGTGGGTAAGGGAACATTGGAAAGGGAATTACTGCCCTGCCACTAACGTGGCAGGACTAGGAAGTTAGTAGGGGACATATGGGTTAGTAACTGAGGGGAGGATAAAATAAAGTTATTCATATACAAACGCGGTCAGTCACGGGTTTGATGCAAGATATTTGTCTAGGCGGAATTTAAATGAATCAACGGTGCTGCAGTCTATAACGTCTCGGGGAAGCCCATTCCACAATTTGACAACTCGATTGAAGAAGAAATTCTTAGATTCGTGTGAGTTAAAAGATTTACCAATAATTTTGCAACCGTTTCCCCGCGTGTAATTAGATTAGTCGATAGTGAAGTACTTACTACAGTTCATATTGTCGATGCCTTTGATGATTTTGAACACTTGAATTAAGTCACCTCTTAATCTGCGCTGGGTTAAAGGAAATAGATTTAATTCTCTAAGACGCTCTTCGTATGGTTTGTTCTTTAGGCTAGGTATCATTTTGGTAACTCTACGTTGAACTCGTTCTAGCTTGTTTATGTCTTTTTGGTAATAAGGGCACCAGCATTGAACGCAGTATTCCAGAAGAGGGCGGACTAAGGAATTGTAAAGGGTTAGGATTACGTCTTTGGATTTATGCTCAAATGATCTGCCTATAAAGCCAATTATTTTGTTTGCCTTCTTAACAACTTCTGAACATTGTTGACTCGGTTTTAGGTTACTCGATATTGTTACTCCTAGATCGGTTTCTCTGTTTACATTCTTAAGCTGAGTGCCATTCATCGAATAGTTTGCTTTCTCATTTAGGTATCCGATATGTAGTACTTTACATTTATCCGCATTGAAACTCATTTGCCAAATTTGGGCCCAATGTGACAATTTATCTAGATTGTGTTGCATATCGTCACCTTGATCTTTTGAGAGTACGCTATTTGCAATTTTTGTATCGTCAGCAAATTTTGAGATTGTACAGGTGAGACCCTCATCTATGTCGTTGATGTATATTAGAAAGAGAATTGGTCCTAGTACCGATCCCTGGGGTACCCCGCTACTTACATTGGTCCATTTAGATGCCTTACCGTTTATGACTACTCTTTGCTTTCTGTCGCTGAGCCAATTTTCTATCCATTTCAACACACCGTCTTGTATTCCATGCGCTTTTAGTTTTAGCAGTAAACGTTTGTGGGGAACTTTGTCAAAGGCCTTTTGAAAATCAAGGTATATACTATCTACAGCTTTACTCTCATCGTAGAGGTTGAGGATATCGTGGAAGAAGTCTAAGAGGTTTGTTAAACAGGAACGGTTTTTACGAAAGCCGTGTTGAGTATCTTTAACCCTTAAAAAGAGGCCCACCACTTAAGTCGAGTTAAATAAAGCTGGACTATGTGGCGGCGCTCGACATAACTCGAGTGGCAATTTCAGCACGTAATGTGGCTGAGAGAGAGAGACAAGTGGTGGCAGGAGACTAGCGAGCGTATGACTGCTCCAGACCACCGCGGCGAACCTACTGACACAAATCTCAGCTCCCTCCTCCCTCTCTCACTCGCTACATACTCAATTATGTACTGAAAGTACCGAATTACCTGCTTTTTGCACTCGCGTTGCACGGTTATTGCAAGAAAACTATCCATCATACAAGGATCGTTATGGTGTCATTCGAAAGCTCTGTTTATGCCCTTTCAGGGATAGGTACTTGTTTTACGTTCTGGGTCTTATTTAGGCATGAAAATGATCACGTAAACAGCCCTATTTTGGCTAAAAACACCCCGCTGGGCGGTACACATAAATAAACCGCATAGGCCGCTCGTAAGGTGTTAAGTATGTTATTTTCCTCTAAGTGATTTACGAGTCTGTCTCTTATGACCGTTTCTAGCATTTTACATACAACTGAGGTTAAGCTAATTGGACGATAGTTACTGGGTAGGGATTTGCTGCCTTTTTTTGAATATCGGTGTTACGTTGGCTATCTTCCACTGATCAGGCATAGTTCCAGACTGCAAGGATTTATTGAATAGTAATGTCAGTGGTTTGGAGAGCTCATCCTTAGCTTCCTTTAGAACTCTAGGCGAGATTGTATCAGGTCCTGGCGTTTTATTTACCTTGAGTTTATCTAAACAATTCACTACTTCTCTCTCTGAGACGGTGATATTGCTTAGAACATTTGAATTATCAATCTGAATCGGCGATGGTGTAGGGATATCACTGAGGTCTTCTATTGTAAAAACTGATGCAAAGAAGGTATTGAGGGCATTACTCATTTGTACTTCGTCTTTGGTGTATTCTCCATTTTCATCGACTAACGGTCCAACAGTTGAAGTAACTACTTTTTTCTTTCTGATATAACTATAGAATTCTTTCGGGTTTGTTTTACTTTGATTCGCAATATGTAACTCTAGGGTCTTTTTACTTTGCTTAATTAACTTTTTGGCTTTGTGTCGTAGCTCTACAAATTTCACCCGTTCTTCGTCATTTTGTGAGGATTTTAATCTATCATTAGCAAATTTTTTAGCAAGCAGGCAGTTTGAAATATCTTTATTCCACCATTTGGGCTTATTATTATGGCCTGGACGCCGTATTTTCGATGGTATGCAGTCTTGCACTGTTTTTAGGTAAGTGGTTTCGAATAACTTCCAAGATGTATTTATGTCGTTATTGTTAATTAAAAAGCTCCAGTCAGTTTCTTTAAACATAGCTCTAAGTTTATGAAAGTTTGCTTTCTTGAAATTAGGGACTTTTTCGATTCTACTATTTGGTTCGTTACTAGTAAAGTTTAAAGTGAAAGTTATCGTACGATGGTCGCTGTTACTGAATTCATCACCAACATTCAAATTCTCTATTAATTCTTATTTTGTTGCAAGTACAATGTCAAGAACGTTATTACCACGGGTCGGTGTTCGAACAAATTGATAAAGCGAACTCTCTTGCAAGTTCGTATACAAGTCATGTCCGGAGTGTGAAGTAAGAGTATCGCCCCACTTGGTCACAGGTAAATTAAAGTCGCCAAAAAATACGGTATCTTGTGAGTTACTTACATCTGCAATTTGTTCATAAATTTCTCGGTCAGTTTGCACTGATTGAGCTGGAGGTCTGTATATTAATGCAAGTATTAGTTTTGTACCTTAATTATTCTTTATTAGCACAAAAGATGTGTCGACGTTCACAATTTGAGGTTTTGACAAGAGGGTCGGGTTAAGACTTTCTTTGATATAAAATAAAACGCCACCTCCATTTTTATTTATTCGGCTTTTCTCAAACATTACATAACCGGGAAGTGAATACTCTGCTAAAAAGTCTCTATCTACTGTATTGACCCAAGATTCTGTTATACCAATCACATCATAATTTTCAGTAAACACTAGTTCCTCTAAATCTGAAAATTTATTGCGTATGCTACGAGCGTTTGCATAGAAAACCTTTAAAGTTGCGGTTTTAGAACTCACAGAACGTTCTTTAATCAAATTTTTGGTTCTGATCGGATCTACATTTACATTCATGGCTGACATCGGTCCTCGGTCGTTATCCCTGGCGGTTTTGAATTTGGGTCGTGTTGGTGGAGCTTTATCCAAATTCGTGGTTCTTGACAGATTAGCATTTAATTCCTTCGCAGGTTGCCGCCCTCGCTGTCTTCGGTCCTCCTTCCTGGTTGTCCTGTGCTGAGTCGATTTCTTCTCCGAAAATCCTTCACCGCATCGTTGAAAAGACGCCCAAAACGTGCTGCTCCCACCTGGTTCAGATGAACTCCATCGTCCGAAAACAAATAGTCATCGTAGTAGAAATTGTCCCAGGTGTCGCCGAATCCCACGTTTTCCTTCCTGCAGAGGTTTGCTAGACAACGATTTGTGCTGGTGGCTATGTTGTAAAATCGGCTCTCTACACCAAGCCGGGGGACGATTCCTGAGACGATGATCCTTGATGACTTCTCCTTAAACGACTTGATCAGCTGCTGGTACTTTAAAAGCAAATCTTTCGACCGGGTTCGCTGTACATCGTTGGATCCAACGTGGATGACGTACATTGTATTAGCAGGGGCCAGCTTAGATACTTCGTCAACTGCAGCAACTACGTCGTCCACACCACCACCAGGGATACAAAAACGCTTCCTGGTCTTAGGTGCTCTGGCGCAAAACTCTGTGAGCTGACCACGTATCATCGAGTCTCCCACGAGCCGGACTTCTTCTATTTCCGCTTCGTCATCTGAGTCTGCGAGTATCTGGAAGCGGTTTTGACACTTGGTAATCGGTATGGGTTTCCTGGTCTTGGGGCAAACGTTGTTCCTAACAACACGGAAGTTGTCTTGAGGGGGAAGAGAGTTACTATTTGTTTCTTGAGTATCGGAACCATCAGATGAAATGGTTACTTCAGGCGTTGAATTGTTGGCAGTTGACGTTGTGGCGTTGGTGGCTGCTGGAGTTGCGGTGACAATTGAAGTTTGTGGTACTCCAACGTTGAGTGTTACAAACTCTTGGAGTGATTCCAGCTTCATGGTGAGGACGTTGATCTTGTTGTAGGCTTCATCTAATTTCACTGTCAAATTCTCTTGTTGCTGGCAGAGACGGCAGACTTGAAGATCGACAGTAACAAACATGGACTCACCAAACCTACTGGCGCAGTTCGTACAAGTGCGAGGCATGGTAACAGTCAGTTTCTTCAGATCACTTCACTCACTTTAAAACACTTAACTCACTTTAAAACACTTAACTCACTTTAAAACACTTCACTCACTTTAGAAACACTTCAATCACTTCAACCAAAAACAATGTTGAAATACACAACAATAGGTTATCAGGGGTGATAGCCTAACCGAAAACAAAAAAATTGAGATACGCAGAATTAGGCTTCCAGGGGCGATAGCCTAACCAAAAGTTTTTAAAAAATTTAAATACGCACCAATAGGCTACCAGCGTTGAATAGCCTAACCGAAAAAATAAAATTGAAATACGCAGAAATAGGCTACCAGGTGTGATAACCTAACCTTAAACAAATATATATATTTAACAGAATATGTAGCTAAATATACAATTCACCAAATAGAGATTATATAAAAATAAAGTGTGACCGCACGCAAGGGGTTAATATACTGTATCAACAGATGGCCCTGGTGTCACTGTAGCCTACTCTTTTTAGATAAAACAAAACAAAATGTATCAGTCAAAGGTTACTACAAGATCGTGCAAGCAACAACTAAAATTACAGATATATATAGCTACAGTAGGATACTAAATACAATATCTACTAGAGTTGATAAGAACAACAGATTGGCTGGCTATAGGCTAGGCTAGGTTTGGATTAGGTTAAAAGCTTGGCAGGTTGGGTTAGGCTAGGTTAGTTTGTACAAATACCACCCTTAGCTTAAAGTAAAATCACTCTGAGGAGAAAAAGTCAAGAATATATCTAGGGGGAAAAGATAAATGAATGCACTTAAATTTACTACAAAATTGGCTGGAATTTAATATGTATAATCCCCCAACGGTACCGTCTCGCCCGAAGGCTTAGGTAGCCATCAGCTTAGGTAAACCATATGATACCCATCTCGCCTTGTACCATTTTTGCCAACCCCAGATGGGACGTCACAACGTCGTCCACTTATTCCAGGTACCTATTTACAGCTAGGTGAACTGAGGCTAACACATGAAAGGAGACAAGCCCAATTTGTCTCCGCCCGGCCGGGGATTGAACCCCCGACCCCTCGTGTGTGAGACGAGAGCTCTACCACTAGGCTACAGGCTATGTGTGTGTGTGTGTGTGTGTGTGTGTATTACTTACCGTACTCAATACTATGCAATATTTCCCCGTGATGTTAACTTTATTAACCCTGTTGTACCGACGACGTCTTTTGTGTCTTATTCTTGCTACATTTAGACGATTGTGTACACTTTAAGACCTTACGATCCCAGCGAGGTGATCAGGACTTAATTCTAGTAGAGATAGATAGATAGATAGATAAAACTACTGAAAAATAGAGAGAGAAAGAGAGAGAGAGAGAGAGCAAGAGAGAAATATAGATAGATAGATAGAGAGAGAGAGAGAGAGAGAGAGAGAGAGAGAGAGAGAGAGAGAGAGAGAGAAGGGGGGGGGGGATGATTTATGATAATGGGGTAAGCATACTGTGCAATATCTTGGAGCAACATTTCCAAGATGAGTTTTTATCCGCACACTAATTTCGCTCCTGAATATATTAAGGGGGCTGACCTGCTGTTTTTCTCTCTTTTTCTCTGGCTTGTATCCATTCAGCCTAGTGTTTTAAGACGTTTATCCCCATCCAGGTGTTGATTTTTTCCTGGTGAGCGATAGCGAGCCAGCATTGTATGGAGAAATCCGGCTTCGCCAGAGACATTTTTATATCGAAAAATGTACTAATTTAGCCTGCTGTCAAAATATGTTTTTTTAATTGTGCTGGCTCGCTATCACTCGCCAGTAAAAAACTCGACACCTGGATGAGGTTAAACGTCTTAATACAGTAGGCTGAATGAGGTCGAATGGATACAACCCAGAGAGAGATAAAAACTATGTGGGCCCCCTTAATAGTGTTGCAAACATTGCTAACATTTCTTTTTGTGTTGCTTACACGACCTGCATAATTACATTAGTGTCGCTTGTGGCAACTGTCTTGGTGGTGTAATGGTTTAGGTGCTTATGTTCTGGGTGTGGTGTCCCGAGTTCGAATCCCGGGAGGGCCATATGCTTTCATTAGTTTATTCAAGTACATTGGGGTTTGTATTTTATATTAATGTTAAAGAACGGTGTGTTATTTATTGATATGATATGCTTGAATCAGTTATCTAAATACCTAAACCCCCAAGAGAAGTGTTGCCAAAAGCTGGCTCGGATTCTTCATTTTTTTCAAAGTAATAAAACCACAAGAAACACAAATCCAGCCACGTTCTGGCAAACGTTGGCTTGTGATAGAACAGGCGCGTTTTGTCATTACCCTAACCTACCCAACCTAGCCTAGTGTCCAGGGTGGTGACTGCCCCCCCCCCCACACACACACCAACACACACACACCCACACCCACACCCACCCACCCACACACACACCCACCCACACCCACACCCACACCCACACACACACACCTACACCTACACTAACACACACCCCACATAACACCGCTGCAGGGTGTCAAACCGAAGCCATGTTGTTTGAAGACTTGAATGAATATGAGAAGGAATTCAAGAAAGAAAGAAAGAAACAAACAAATGATTTCTGGTGTTCGTGCTGTTGCCTGGGTTGATGTAATTTGTGATGGTGGTGGACTGTGAAAAGTGGACGTGGTGGATAGGGTCTGTGTGGTGGAAGTGTGGTGTGTGTGGGGTGATGTGGTAGAGGTGGGGTGTTAGATTGTGGATTGGTGTGGTGTGGAAGAGATGTGGTATGGTGGAGGTGTGATGTGGTATGGTAGAGGTAAGGTGTGAGGTTGTGGATTGGTGTGGTGTGGTGGAGGTGTGGTGTTGTGTGTTGTGGTGGATTAGTGTGGTGTGGTAGAGGTAGGGTGTGAGGTTGTGGATTGGTGTGGTGTGGTGGAGGTCACGTGGTGTGGTGTTGTGGAGGTCACGTGGTGTGGTGTTGTGGAGATGTGGCGTGGTGTGGTGTGGTGTGTACAAAGTACAAAGGAGTACAAAGGAAATCAAGCAACAACAGATCTAGTGACCCTTCTAGGTTGCTTGTCCTCCAATACACTGAGGATCAAGTGTCCAAACAGTGGTTTAGAGTGGGTAAGGGAACATTGGAAAGGGAATTACTGCCTTGGAACTAATGTCCGTGGGAGGATTAGGAAGTTAGTAGGGGACAGATGGGTTAGTAACTGAGGGGGGGATAAAATAAAGTTATTCATTTACAAACGCAGTCAGTCGCGAGTTTGATGCGAGATATTTGTCTAAGCGGAGTTTAAATGAATCAACGGTGATGCAGTCTATAACGTTTCGGGGAAGCCCATTCCACAAGTTGACAACTCGATTGAAGAAGAAATTCTTAGATTCGTGTGAGTTAAAAGATTTACCAATAATTTTGCAACCGTTTCCCCGCGTGTAATTAGATTGGTCGATAGTGAAGTACTTACTATAGTTCATATTGTCGATGCCTTTGATGATTTTGAACACTTGAATTAAGTCACCTCTTAATCTGCACTGGGTTAAAGGAAATTGATTTAATTCTCTAAGACGCTCTTCGTATGGTTTGTTCTTTAGGCTAGGTATCATTATGGTAACTCTACGTTGAACTCGTTCTAGCTTGTTTATATCTTTTTGGTAATAAGGGCACCAGGATTGAACGCAGTATTCCAGAAGAGGGCGGACTAAGGAATTGTAAAGGGTTAGGATAACTTCTTTGGATTTATGCTCAAATGACCTGCCTATAAAGCCAATTATTTTGTTTGCCTTCTTAACAACTTCTGAACATTGTTGACTCGGTTTTAGGTTACTCGATATTGTTACTCCCAGATCGGTTTCTCTGTTTACATTCTTAAGCTGAGTGCCATTCATCGAATAGTTTGCTTTCTCATTTAGGTATCCGATATGTAGTACTTTACATTTATCCGCATTGAAACTCATTTGCCAAATTTGGGCCCAACATGACAATTTATCTAGATTGTGTTGCATATTGTCAAGTTGTTCTTTTGAGAATACGCTATTTGCAATTTTTGTATCGTCAGCAAATTTTGAGATTGTACAGGTGAGACCCTCATCTATGTCGTTGATGTAAATTAGAAAGAGAATTGGTCCTAGTACCGATCCCTGGGGTACCCCGCTACTTACATTGGTCCATTTAGATGCCTTACCGTTTATGACTACTCTTTGCTTTCTGTCGCTGAGCCAATTTTCTATCCATTTCAACACACCGTCTTGTATTCCATGCGCTTTTAGTTTTAGCAGTAAACGTTTGTGGGGAACTTTGTCAAAGGCCTTTTGAAAATCAAGGTATATAATATCTACAGCTTTACTCTCATCGTAGAGGTTGAGGATATCGTGGAAGAAATCTAAGAGGTTTGTTAAACAGGAACGTTTTTTACGAAAGCCGTGTTGAGTATCTTTAAGTATGTTATTTTCCTCTAAGTGATTTACAAGTCTGTCTCGTATGACCGTTTCTAGAATTTTACATACAACTGAGGTTAAGCTAATTGGATGATAGTTACTTGGTAGGGATTTGCTGCCTTTTTTGAATATCGGTGTTACGTTGGCTATCTTCCACTGATCAGGCATAGTTCCAGACTGCAAGGATTTATTGAATAGTAATGTCAGTGGTTTGGAGAGCTCATCCTTAGCTTCCTTTAGAACTCTAGGCGAGATTGTATCAGGTCCTGGCGTTTTATTTACCTTGAGTTTATCTAAACAATTCAATACTTCTCTCTCTGTAATGGTGATATTGCTTAGAACATCTGAATTATCAATCTGAATCGGCGATGGTGTAGGGATATCACTGAGGTCTTCTGTTGTAAAAACTGATGCAAAGAAGGTATTGAGGGCATTACTCATTTGTACTTCGTCTTTGGTGTATTCTCCATTTTCATCGACTAACGGTCCAACAGTTGAAGTAACTACTTTTTTCTTTCTGATATAACTATAGAATTCTTTCGGGTTTGTTTTACTTTGATTCGCAATATGTAACTCTAAGGTCTTTTTACTTTGCTTAATTAACTTTTTGGCTTTGCGTCGTAGCTCTACAAATTTCAGCCGTTCTTCGTCATTTTGTGAGGATTTTAATCTATTATTAGCAAATTTTTTAGCAAGCAGGCAGTTTGAAATATCTTTATTCCACCATTTGGGCTTATTATTATGGCCTGGACGCCGTATTTTCGATGGTATGCAGTCTTGCACTGCTTTTAGGTAAGTGGCTTCGAATAACTTCCAAGATGTATTTATGTCGTTATTGTGAATTAAAAAGCTCCAGTCAATTTCTTTAAACATAGCTCTAAGTTTATGGAAGTTTGCTTTCTTGAAATTAGGGACTTTTTCGATGCTACTATTTGGTTCGTTACTAGTAAACTTTAAAGTGAAAGTTATCGTACGATGGTCGCTGTTACTAAATTCATCACCAACATTCAAATTCTCTATTAATTCTTCTTTTGTTGCAAGTACAATGTCAAGAACGTTATTACCACGGGTCGGCGTTCGAACAAATTGATAAAGCGAACTCTCTTGCAAGTTCGTATACAAGTCATGTCCGGAGTGTGAAGTAAGAGTATCGCCCCACTTGGTCACAGGTAAATTAAAGTCGCCAAAAATTACGGTATCTTGTGAGTTACTTACATCTGCAATTTGTTCGTAAATTTCTCGGTCAGTTTGCACTGATTGAGCTGGAGGTCTGTATATTAATGCAAGTATTATTTTTGTACCTTTATTATTCTTTATTAGCACAAAAGATGCGTCGACATTCACAGTTTGAGGTTTTGACAAGAGGGTAGGGTTAAGACTTTCTTTGATATAAAGTAAAACGCCACCTCCATTTCGATTTATTCGGCTTTTCTCAAACATTACATAACCGGGAAGTGAATACTCTGCTAAAAAGTCTCTATCTTCTGTATTGAGCCAAGATTCTGTTATGCCAATCACATCATAATTTTCTGTAAACACTAGCTCCTCTAAATCTGAAAATTTATTGCGTATGCTACGAGCGTTTGCATAGAAACCTTTAAATTTGTTATTTTAGAACTCACGGAACGCTCTTTAATAATATTTTTGGTTCTTGTCGGATCTACATTTATGTTCATGGCTGTCCTCAGTCCTCGCAGTCTTCGGTCCTTATCGCTGGTGGTCCTCGGTTGCCTCTGTTTTTTTCTTGGCGTTGGATGATTTATGTCACTGCTGCTTCTTCTCGGATGGCGTTTTTTTATCCATTGCTGCGGACTGCTTCGTGTAGGAGACGACCCATGCGTGCTGAACCCACAGGGTTTAGATGAGTGCCATCCTTGCGGAACAGAGTAGGCTGGTTGTAGAAGTTGTCCCAGAGGTTGATGAATTCAACTTCTTCCCTCAGACACAAATATTTTAGTCGGCTATTTGTGCTGAAGGCCTTGTCGTAGAATTTGTCAGGTGCGTCGATCTTGGGGAGAATGCCTGAGATGATGATATTCCTTGACTTGTTTTTGTAGTGCTGGATCATCTTGCGATATTTCTCCATCAACTCTTCGGATCTGAATGGTGCTGTGTCAATGGTACCAATAGACTGGAAGAGTGCATGTATTGTGCCGTTGTACAAGGGGAAGGGAGATCGGCAGGAGTGTTCAAGTTATAGAGGTATTAGTTTATTGTCAGTGGTTGGAAAGCTGTATGGCAGGGTGTTGATAGAGAGGATAATAAAGTGTACGGAAGTTGCAATAGGAGAAGAACAGTGCGGGTTTAGGAGGGGAAGAGGGTGCGTGGATCAGATGTTTGCAGTAAGACAGTTATGCGAGAAGTATTTAGAGAAGCATAAGGAGATATTTTGGGCTTTTATGGACTTGGAAAAAGCGTATGATCGTGTGGACCGTGAAGCAATGTGGAAGGTGTTAAGGAGTTATGAAATAGGAGGAAATTTGTTAGAAGCAGTTAAGAGTTTTTATGAAGGGAGCAGAGCATGTGTGAGAGTAGGAAATGGTGAGTTGAGTGAATGGTTTGAGGTAAAGGTAGGTTTGTGACAGGGTTGTGTAATGTCACCATGGCTGTTTAATATGTTTATGGATGGTGTGGTGAGGGAGGTGAAAAGGAGAACTATGGGAAGAGGATTGGGTTTAGTAGAAAAGAATGGTAGAGATTGGGAGTTGAATCAGTTGCTGTTCGCTGATGACACAGCATTGGTGGCGGATTCTGATGAGAAACTGCAGCGGGTAGTCAAAGAGTTTGGTGTGGTTTGTGGAAGGAGGAAACTGAAGGTGAACGTCAATAAAAGTAAAGTAATGGTGTGTAATAGGGGAGAGCATAGGGTGAATCTAGATGTGAGGCTGGATGGGGAAATATTGGAACAAGTAGAGTGTTTTAAATATCTAGGAGGAACAATAAGCAGGAGTGGAGGTATGGAAGTGGAGGTAAAACAGAGAGTGTGTGAAGGAAGGAAGGTTTTCGGAGCAATGGGAAGTATGTGGAAGACGAGAAATCTCGGAGTGAAAGTAAAAAGTGCACTGTATCATGGAATTGTTGTGCCAACAGTGATGTGTGGGGCTGAGACATGGGCTCTGAAGAAAAAGGAGAAAAGAGGGCTGGATGTGATGGAGATGAGCTGCTTGAGGAGTATGTGTGGAGTTACTCGTAGAGACAGATTGAGGAATGAAGAGATACGTAGGAGAGTGGGGCAGCAGGAACATTTGTCAGCCAGAGTGGACAGAAGGGTGCTGAGCTGGTATGGTCATGTTGAATGAATGGGAGATGAAAGGCTTACAAAGAGAATATGTGAGTCAGGTACAAGGGGAGATAGAAGGGCAGGAAGACCCCCATTGAGATGGAGAGACTGTGTAAGAAAGGCTTTGGATGATAGAGGAATGACTATAGATCAGGCAGGGGAAGTGGTGGTGGACAGGAGTGAATGGAGAATGCTTGTGAATAGTTGAGTGAACACGTGGTCATTTGGAGTAAGGGGTCGGGCGCAAGTTGGACTAGATAATAGTCCATCAGGCGCCTGGCCCGGGGAGACGATTAATATGAAGGGTGTGCCTGGAAGTGTGGTGGGAGGGCTTGTGGCTTTGGCTCCGCTGCATGTCTGCCTGCCGAGATCGGAACCTCTCCGGGTGGTCAGGGGCCGGGGGAGTGCTGGAGCGACCTTGGTAACCCTGGTCTCTGGGTCTTCTCCTGGGTGACCTGGATGTGTGAGAGTTTGTGTTTTTTATCTGTGTTTATTTTTTGTTTTATGTTGTTTTTGTGTTTTCCCTGTTCTTGCTCTGTCTTGAGTCGGCTACCCCCAAAATGGGGATTGGGCCTGAGCATATAGATAGATAGATAGAGAACTTTTCGGATCTGGTGCGCATGACGTCATTTGAACCAGCATGGATGACAAAAAGGGTATTTTCATTTGCATCCTTTGTGGTATCTTCGAAGGCTTCCACAATGTCGTCCAGTCCAGCTCCTGGGATGCAAAATCTTTTTCGTTGATTTGGGACTCTGTCGCAGAACTCTTCGACCTGTCCTCGTAGGATGGAATCCCCAACGAGCCTGGTCTCTTCTGGTTCGTCTTCCATCTCTACCAATATCTCAAATCTGTTTGACGATGTGACTGGTAGATGAGACCTTTTCTGCGTTGGCCGTGCACCGTTCCTCACTGGTGTAAATTCGGAAACCTGTGGTGGCGTGACTCTACGTATAGGTCGGGGAGAGGAGTGATTAGAACGGGGGCGAGGGATTGGTACTGTTCGTGCTAGCAGGCTTCTTGCACAAGGAGTGGGGGAGAGACTAAGGTGAACAGGGCGGCTGTCCTGGTTTGATGTCAGCTCAGGTTCGTCAGAAGCATCTGCTGCAGTGTCTACTGCAGGTGTTGGATTGTTGGCAGATGACGTTGGGGCGGTGGTGGATGCTGGAGTTGAAACAATTGGAGTTAGTGATACTCCAACGTTGAGTGTTACAAACTCTTGGAGTGATTCCAGCTTCCTGGTGAGGGCGTTGATCTTGTTGTGGGCTTCATCCAATTTTGCTGTCAATTCCTTTCGTTGCTGGCAGAGTCGGCAGACTTGTGGATCGGCAGGAGGTGTGTAGTATAGTCACGTGTGTATCGGAGGGGACCAGCCTGGGTTGATGTAAGTGTGTGTGTAGTGTGGTGTGTGTGGTGTGATGTGTGGTATGGTGTGGGCCCTGTGGGGTGCTGTGGTGTAGTGTGATGTGTGGTATGATGTGGGTGTCATGTGGTGTGGATTGATGTGGGTTTGGTGTGGGGTGGTGTTATGGTGTTTGAAATGTGATGGAATGTAAAATGGAGGTGTTGTGTGGTGTGGTGAGGGGTGTAGTATAGTATTGCGTTATAGTGTTGGAGGTGTGGGAGAGTGTTTTGTGTGGTTTGGTGTGTAGTAAAGTGTTGTGTTATGGTGTTTGAGGTGTGGGGGGATGTGTGGTGTGGTGTGAGGTGTAGTATAGTGTTGTGGTATGGTGTTTGAGGTGTGATGGAAATGTTTGGTGTGGGGTGTAGCATAGTATATTGATATGGTGTTTGAAAATGTGTGGTGTTCCGTTATAGTGCCATTCAGTTAAACGACTCCCTCTATCAAGGTAACATTGGCAAGATCCAGTATATTCGGTAAATTTATATCGTAGGTCTGGCTGCCCTGGCTCTGGTTCACGAAGACAAACGGTTTGATTCTTTTTGAAGGTCATCTTTGGAACTCAAACCCAATATACTGCTGGTAAAAGGGGCAGTGTAGGAAGAACACTCTCTCTCTCTCTCTCTCTCTCTCGCTCTCTCTCTCTCGCTCTCTCTCTCTCTCTCTCTCTCCTTCACTCTATCCCTCTCTCCTTGCTCCCTTTCACTATTCCCCCCCCATACTCTCTCCTACCCCTCTTCACTGCTTCCCGTCCCTTCTTATCCTTACTCCATCCCCCCCATCCTTTCACCTCCTCTCCCCCCACCTCTCTCCCTCCCCTCCTCACCACACACCCTCACTTTTTCCTCCCCCCTTTTCACCTCTCCCCCTCACTCTATCCCTCCCCTCCTCACTCTATCCCTCCCCTCCTCACCTCTCCCCCTCTTCCCCTCACTCTGCTCTCGCTCCAACCGTCCAGCTGAAAAAAAAGAGTGAAATTTGATTACACATGTTCTCCTGAAAAGATATTATTCTTTGCAGAAATGTTAGCTTGCAGACTTTAATGCTGTGCGGGAAAAATGCGATTATACAAGTGAATGTATTTGCAAGACCGGTTCTGAGATGCTGCACAATTGTGAATAAAACTGAAATATGTTAGTAAATACATAAATAAGTAAACAAATAAGTAAATATATATATATATATATATATATATATATATATATATATATATATATATATATATATATATATATATATATATATATATATATATATATATACTGTACTGTATATACTGTATATATATATATATATATATATATATATATATATATATATATATATCCCAAATAGACGTAAGCGACTAAATGCCTGAGAGTAAATATATTGATATATTACACATTTTTAATATGCAGTGTATTAGATGCTCTGATACATCAATTATTGTACAAACTTAAAATACTTCAGCCAGTAATCTTGATATTGGGAAACGTATTCATATTCCAGTAATGTCAAAATAACTACTCGACTTGTCAATACTGCGTTGACCGGCTCTCCTAAATAACTCTCTCTCTCTCTCTCTCTCTCTCTCTCTCTCTCTCTCTCTCTCTATTGTAGTTGTATATAGACGCCCAACGATAAATAACGAAGAGGATATATCACTTTACAATTCCCTAACAAAAACATTAAATGCCAAAGAAACCGTTATCATAGGCGACTTTAACCTACCTAATATAATATGGCATGATAAAATCGGATCGGGAAAGGCATCTGAAAGAATGATAGAATTTATGAACGATAATTTCCTGTTAGTTCAGACCCCCACTAGGGTTGACAATATATTAGATTTAGTTATCACAACTCACGAATACATAACGTCAAACTTACAAATTGGTGAACAGTTAATTGGATGTGATCATAATAGCATCAGGTTCCAGATCAACATGACTCACACCACCACTATTAGTGAAACATTCATACCTGACTACAATAAAGCTGATATTAGCGGACTAAGAAAAGAGATAAACGATATCCATACACGCATAAATAGTCTCTCTAGTACCGAAGAAGCTTGGATAACATTCAAAGATCTTTTCTTTACTGCCCAAAATAAATATATCCCTATGCGTAAACGACACAATAAAAGTATAAATAAACCCCTATGGTACAATAACAATATTAGTAGAGCAATTAGTGAAAGAAATCGTCTACACAAATTAAAAATGGATACAGATAATATTACCATCCAAAATCAATACTCGGTTGCGAAAAGAAAAGTTAAATCGCTAATTAAATCTGTAAAGAGGGATTACGAAATTAAAATCGCACGTGCGAGCAAATCTAATCCAAAACAATTTTATAGATATATAAATAGCAACAAACAAATTAAAAGTGGCATCGGTCCGTTACTAAATAATCAAGGTGAATTAGAATCAGATAGCAGGGACATAGCTGCTACTCTTAATCAACACTTTTCTTCTGTATTTAATACTGCCAGTAACCAAAACGTGCCACAAGAAAATAATCAAACATGTAACTATGTTCTTCAAGATTTATTATTACCCAGTCAGAAGTAATTAAAAAAATCGACTCACTTCATGTCAATAAATCACCTGGGCCGGACTTGTTTATCCCTAAAATTCTTAAATTAGTCAAAGAAGAAGTTGCAGGGGCACTAACCATAATACTAAATATGTCACTTAAACAAGGACATGTACCCACCGACTGGAAGACCGCTAATATAACACCGATATTTA
Organism: Paralithodes platypus; assembly: GCA_032716605.1. Taxonomy (NCBI): domain Eukaryota; kingdom Metazoa; phylum Arthropoda; class Malacostraca; order Decapoda; family Lithodidae; genus Paralithodes; species Paralithodes platypus. The sequence continues at coordinate 27,870,911 of CM064516.1, forward strand.
AAAATGGTGACAAAACACTACCAAATAACTATAGGCCGATTAGCTTAACTTCCGTAATTGGAAAAATGTGTGAATCAATCATAAGGGATAACATCGTATTATTCCTTGAGAACAATAACCTCATGAACAGTAGTCAACACGGATTCAGAGCAAAGAGATCATGCCTAACTAATTTAATAGAATTTTATGACAGCCTATACAAACTAAATGACTTCACCAAAAGCCTCGACATAGTGTATCTAGACTTTCAAAAAGCCTTCGACAAGGTCCCGCACCATAAATTATTACAGAAAATAAGAGACATAGGAATACAGGGCAAAACGTATGATTGGATTAAAAACTGGCTAAGTGAAAGAAAGCAAAGCGTAGTTATCAACGGTGTGGAATCAACATGGAACCAAGTAACTAGTGGAGTCCCCCAAGGCTCAGTATTGGGACCAGTGTTGTTCATAATATATAGCAATGATCTAGATAATGACATAAATAATTTAATTTCCAAATTCGCGGATGAATGACACGAAGATAGGTAATGCAATAATTTCCGAAGGTGATAGAATAAACCTTCAAGCTGATTTAAATAAAGTCACAGAATGGTCGGAGAAGTGGAAAATGCCGTTTAATGTAAATAAATGTCAGATATTGCAAATAGGTTCTAAAAACAATAAATATGAATACTAGATGAATGAAGAAAAGATAAAAAATGTAACTCAAATAAAAGACTTGGGAGTGCTGATAAACGAAAACTTAAAATCTTCCAATCAATGCACAGCGGCTGCAAACAAAGCAAACAGGGCACTAGGTTTCATCAGAAGAAACTTCCACTATTACAGCAAAGACATAGTTTTGCCCTCATACAAAAGTATGGTGAGACCGCACCTCGAATATGCTGTGCAGTTTTGGTCACCTCACCTCATAAAGGATGTTAAAAAATTGGAATCTGTGCAAAGGCGAGCCACTAAGCTAATCCCTTCATTGAGAAATAAATCATATGATGAAAGACTGAGAGAACTTGATCTATTTTCACTTAAGAAACGAAGGATGAGAGGCCAATTGATAGTGTTTTAAAATTCTAAAAGGATTCAGTAACATTAATCTAGATATGTTTTTCAAAAAAGCCGAAGACACATCTACAAGAGGAAACAATTTAAAATGATTAGGTCGGAGAGCGAATCTAGATGCAACAAAAAATGTCTTCACTCACAGTGTAATTGATGAGTGGAACAAACTTCCTAATAAAGTAATAGACAGCTCTTCTATAGATATATTTAAGAAAAATCTAGACTCATACCACAGAAAAATTGGTATGGAGTAGGCAGTAATTATCACCGTTATTATTTGTTCAGCTGAAGAGAGCGTTAGAAAAGAAAAAAACATAATAATACACAAATATAAAATAAGAATAATAAACATCACTAAATATGTACATACTACTAAGGGTGATGGGTTGGATGATTCCAATTAACCCCAAAAGTTACATGCTGCTAAGGCGAAGGGTTGCATGATTTTTTTAATTTCTTTTTTGTTTTCCCTTTCTTTTTTTCCAATCTTTCCTGTAAATTCCTTCTGGGGATTTCGAAGCCAAGCAAGGTTAATCACTTCTAACTTTTTCATGTAAGGCTATTGCCGGAGGGAACAAAGGGTAGGGAGAGAGCCTTTTTTCTTTTCTATACTTTCCTTCAACCTACCTTTTCTATCGGATAGGCCACCTCTACTAGAATTAAGTCCTGACCACCTCGTTTGGATCGTAAGGTCTGTGTGGCCAGTGTATCTATTGTGACGCACCCAGTGCGTTGCAACGCAACCTAATTGTACTCCTTGGTACTCGACTGTACCGCCCGTGATCTGGCTACCGTCAGCCGCAATGTATATTGAGTGTGACAACTTATAACTATGTTCTTTGTATCTCTGCAAAGGTCTCGTCATGTGCTAACCAGTGGTGGGTTTTGTTTTAAGCCATGTCGAGACCTTCCATTTAATATGTAGTATCAATAGAGAAGTTGATAGATAAGACAATGGGAGTTCAGAGAGAGAGAGTGAGTTAGGCTTCAGAGCAAGAGGGTAGCAACGCGCCGCGCTGCCGGCCGGGTGGTTGCCAGACGTATGGACTGGTTGGAAGCCTTGCCCTTATAGCTAGGCGCGATAGGGTTGGTAGTCCATTGTTGCCTGCCTGGGCTGGGCCCATGTTGTCGTACAGCACATTGCCTGGAGGTTGGCTGCGTGTTCTATGACCAGGTTGCCTAGAACCTTTGAGATTCTAACATCCCTTGCTCTCTCTCCCCACTTCTCACGGTTGCACTCTTTCTCTCTGACGACATTACTCTCATTTCATTCTTCTCTCTATTTAAATGCATAACCTTCCCTTGAGGTCCTAAAGGAGTTTCAGCACTCACCTCTCGTATTACTCTTAGGACAAGCATATATTTACATGTATTAGATTTAAGGGGTTAATGTGAACAGCGATCTTCTTGATGAGGATAGTTGGTGAACGTTCTACATGTTCACGAGTTATATGCCCCGCTCATCATCCCATTTGTGACTAGACTGGTGCCATGTGTAAGAGCCCGACCATACCCAGGAGTTGTCTGTAGAGGGACGAGGACTTAGCCTTGATTTGCATACCGAGCCAGGAGCGAGTGTAGCACCCGAGACTACAGCTCGCTCGTAGTGCCGGTATAGTAGAGTAACGTAATTTATCTGTCCTTGTGTTCTCTACAGTCTTCTCCTGGGTTCTCGCTTTCGGTGCTGGGACTCGTTGTTCCTGTGACTTGGCCTGCTAGCTAGAACACATGGGGATGATGAGTGGGATATATCTTTATTTTACTATGCATTGCAGCTCTCTTTAAGTATATATCTATAACACTACAATACACATTACTCACACACAAGACAACACTATTAATACTTTCATGTATCAATTAACTGCACTGTCGTTTTGCTGCTGTGTCCGGAGTTCTGTTGCGTAGGGCGCATACGGACTCGGAGGGGAGACAGAGTGAGAGAAGCGAAGTAGCCTATGCGGTAGTAGGCTACCGGCGCAGTACTGTTGCCTGCAACCTTTTAGTTATTCCAAGTATAGATTCATTATTATAATAAGTGACTACTGTTTATGTTCCTCCCATGTGTATTATTAGGTATCTACTGGATCATGAACATCTTGTATGCTACATGCTAGTGCATGTTAGTAGGGGACAGTTAGTGTAGTGCACGCGCTTTCAAGTAGGCGTGTACATTTGTCATTTAGCATTTCACTGTCATACCTTTAGCCTGCTTCTATTCTACATTATTAGAGGCTTAATATTAACGTAGTTTCTTGAGTATTGCATTTCTTTAGTAATAACGTAACCTATAAATGTCTGAGGGAGTTTAGCCTCATAGCCTACCCCTGTTGTACACTTTCGCCGAGTTAAGGTACCTCGTTACCGTAGACGATAACTCTGTATGGCGTTGGTGCTTTTGTTGTCTGGAGCATATAGTATTTGGGACTGGAATCGAGCGTGTCGTTGTCACTTAAGCCATTTCTGTCCTACGATCAAGAATCCCGAATATGTATTGCCGATCCAGCCGTAACAAAATGGCGACCTTGCACAAGATTCAGTAGTATCCTATCACATGTTTTTTGGAGAACTATTCTATGCTACCTAGTAGAGCTGGCTAGAATTTTCTTGCATATTGGAGGAATTTGTATTGTGTCATTATTGTATTGGTGGACTTGCAGATTGTTTCGTTAGGTGTCTAGAGTAGAGTCATTCAAGCATCTTTAACATTTTGTGAGTCGAGACTGCAATTAGTAATAAGCACTTTTTTTTTTTATGAACAGCAATTGTATAACCAGCACTATGTCTAATGACTCATCATTTATGGGGGAGGATAACACGGTACAGCCTAGTGACCAGCAAGTACAGCAGATATTTAGGGAGGGGAGTGTTATAAGTGGAGAGAGGGATGCCCGGGCATTTTTGCAGACACCTTTGACCGAACAGCGCCTGCAGGCTATTGATTGTTACGGTCTTCGCTGTTTAGCCACGGTTTTGGGGCGGGACTGTCCTGATAGTTGGCCCAAGAAGAATTTGGTGGCATGTTTGTTGGGTGATGGCGATGGGGCGGTGGGTGGAGTGGGGTCTTGGGGGGTTCCCTCCAAGCCTCCCTTCCACTCTACCCCTGAGCTGGGCCCTCAGCCAGCGAGTCTTAGCACGATGCAGCAGGAGGGTTCTCAATGGCAAGCTGGCTTACCCGTAAACACGTCTCGGTGTGGATCCCCCATTTTGTGCTCTCCCCCCCCCAGGCCTGTCTCCTGAGATGTTATTTCAGCTAGAACTAGCTAAGCTTAAGTTGCGAGAGAGTCAACAGGCTAGTATAGAACGGATTAAGCTGCAGGAGACTCAGATACAACAGGCTAGTATAGAACGGATTAAGCTGCAGGAGACTCAGATACAACAGGCTAGTATAGAACGGATTAAGCTGCAGGAGACTCAGATACAACAGGCTAGTATAGAACGCATAGAGGTTGCTAGAATCCAAGCCAATCAGGATGCAACCAGGTACCAGGCTGAAATGGATGTCGAGAAGTCTAGAGTAGAGACCACGGGGCGTCATCTCGGTGGTGGGCACCGGGTTACAGACTCACTTTCGCATTTAATTAAGTTAGTACCCGCATTTGATGAGACAGCAGTGACTGAGTTTTTTGCTCGTTTCGAAAAGAAGTGTCGTGAGTATGACTGGCCGGAGGTTAAATGGGCAGCATTAGTTTCATCACGTCTAGTGGGTAAGGGGTTGAAAGCCTACGATGCACTGTCACTGGACGAGAGTGTCGTGTATGGACTGGTGAAGGAGGCTGTGCTCCGGGCCTACGAACTGCAACCCGAAACTTATAGATTGAAGTTCCGTGGCGTGAATAAGAAGAGCGACGTCAGTTTTATGGAGCACGCACGGGACTTAACAGATGCATGTAATAACTGGTTTCGGTCCGAGCACGCAGAGTCGGCTGAGGAAATTAAGCAACTTTTCTATCTGGAACAGTTTTACAAATGTACTGGAACCGATCTAACGCTGAACATTAAGGAAATATGTCCCAAGACAGTAGAGGAGGCTGCCAAGATGGCAGACCTCAGATTATCATTGATTCGTGGTTGCGGTGCCGCTCAGAGGGCTGAGTCAGGGCAGAAGGGGCGCTATACCCCACCCACCAGAGTTTTCGATAATAACAAATCCTATGACACACATAACCACACTAAAAGCATTGCACCTAATAACACCTACAAACACAAGCCTCTCCCGTTTACTAAAGGTCAGGCCCCTTCTTCGCCCGCACAAGGGAAGAAGCCCATTGGGGATGTGAAATGTTACAAATGTCAGAAGCTAGGCCATTATTCACGTGAGTGCCCTAGTAACACTCCCGCTAAGCCGGTGTCATTGGTTCACAGTATCGGTGTGTCTCTGAAGGCTGCAGCAACTGCCCGGGGTAGGTTGTCAGCAGCTGAGGCACACGCGGTAAAGAAGCGTACGGAAGGCTCGACACCTGTCTGGGACACTTTCTGTAGCCATCGGGGACACGGGTTTGTGAGCTGGGGGAGTGAACTACGGAGGGTTGACTTGCTGAGGGATACGGGGGCTTCGCAAACTTTGTTGAGGAACTTCACAGGGAAACCGATAAATGCGGCCAGAGTTGTTGTGGTGCAGGGTATAAATGCTACGAGGTCATACCCACTTGTGAGGTTGGAGTTGAGAGTGGGAGAGGTGTGCAGGGAGCTGGATGTAGGGATCGTTGAGTGTTTGCCAGTTGAGGGCGTCGACCTTCTTCTCGGCAACGACTTTGCGGTGCCCACTTCCGGGACTCCACCCTTAGTCGTTGCCGAGAGGGCGGCCGACGTGGATGGTGAGAATCGGGAGATGGGTTGGGAGGTGCCAACAGGATGAGATGGCCTGTGTGGTAACCCGATCTCGCTCTGCGGCTCCTGCACAGCCTAGCACTCAACCTCGGGGACAGTGGAGGAAGGATCAGGAGAAGGTTGCTAAGGGCAGGAAAAGGGACATTGATTCTGCTGCACTTCTCGGTGATTCGGTACTTGGACCTATAATAAACACGGGAGTTGACTCTGGCCCAGATATGGTGTGTAACAAGGCAGAGTTGGGTAAGACTTCGCGTGAGGCAAGAGCTGTAGCGAGAGCCACTAAGGCAGTAGAGCCTACTAGCCGGGGTAATGTCTTATTACAAAACCATCTTGATGCATTGACGCCCGGGGACATAAGTGAGCAGCAGCTGCAAGACGCTAGCCTAGCTCGTTATAGCAATGGTGCCATAGAGTTGGAGGAAGATGGGGATGCGAAGCCGGGAGATTTCTTTAGGCTCAACAGGATATTGTACCGCAGATTTCTAGACCCCAAATCGAAGTGGGAGGGCGGTGCGAGGGTAGTAGACCAGGTGGTTGCTCCAAATAAGTATAGAGAGTCCTTATTGTGTCTGGCGCATGATGTGCCGGTGGCGGGTCATTTGGGGGTAACAAAAACATTGGCGGCATTGGGCAGGTTTTTCTGGTGGCCTGGGGTCAAGGCTGATGTCTGTGCATGGGTGGCTGGGTGTGCGACCTGCCAGACAACGGGGAAGCCTAACCAGACAATCCCGAAGGCACCTTTGTTTCCCATACCTGTCACCGGGCCTCCGTTCAGCAAAGTTGTAGTAGATTTGGTTGGCCCTTTCCCGCCTACTAGTAGTGGCAATAAATTCCTGTTGACAATCATGGATGTGGCTACGAGATACCCGGACGCATACCCCATGAGAAACGGTTCGGCAAAGGCAGTTGTTAAAAACTTATTATTGTTCTGTTCCCATTATGGATTTCCACGTGAGGTGCAGTCAGACCAGGGGAGCAATTTTACATCCAAATTGTTCAAGCAAACCCTTCAGTTGCACGGTATATGTTCTGTAGTGTCGTCAGCCTACCATCCCGAGAGTCAGGGAGTCTTGGAGCGGTGGCACTCGACCCTGAAGAGTATGCTACGCTGTTACTGTGCAGAACATGACACTGATTGGGATTTGGGTCTGCCGTATGTTCTGTTCGCTGCACGTGAAGTCCCAGGAGAGAGCCTGGTGTTCAGTCCAAATCAGCTAGTCTTTGGCCATAATGTGAGAGGACCTTTAAGTATGGTGAAAGAGATCTGGGAGGGCGAAGAGAAGCCGGGGTCTGTACTTAAATATGTCCTTGAGAGCCGGGAGAGACTTATAGGTTGCATGGCAGCGGCAGGTAATAACTTGGTTAATGCACAGGCGGTCATGAAGCACCAGTATGACGCCAAGGTGAAGCTTCGGGAGTTTTCGGTGGGTCAGGAGGTAATGTTGCTTTTACCTTTGCCTGGACACCCCCTTTCTGCCAAGTTCATTGGGCCGTATGTGGTGGCTAAGAAACTGTCCGACCTTGATTATCTCGTTGCAACACCTGACCGTAGGAAAAAACATCAGTTATGTCATGTTAACCTCATGAAAGAGTATGTGAGACGCCCCTCAGAGCCTCTCACTGTCCCTGTGCTGGCCTGCAGCGGCCAGGGTGGAGAAGGAGGTGGGGACAGTCATGCTGCTGAGGAGGATAGCTGGGACTGTGTCATTTCCGCGGAACAGTGGGCGGGGAATACTGAACAAGAGGCTAGGCAAGCTGTAAGTCACCTGCCTGAGCACCAGGGTGCTGCTGTCCTAGGCCTGTTCAGGTCATACCCCTCTGTTTTCGCCGAACATCCAGGTCTCACTACTCAGGTAACGCACGACGTGGACGTCAGTGATAATGTGCCCTTCAAGTCAGTGCCCTACCGTGTGCCCCCGGTAAAGTTGCCAGCTTTACGGGAGGAGTTAAAGTACATGGTTGAGAGAGGGATGATCACTGAAGGTTATGTGAAGTGGACATCACCCGTCACGTTGCAGCCAAAACCTGACGGCAAGGTGCGGTTCTGCATAGATTTTCGTAGGCTAAATGGCCTGACCACTACCAACCCTTACCCTTTGCCTCGAGTTGACGACAGCGTGGACAAGATAGGGAATGCAAAGTACCTTACTAAAATTGATCTTGTAAAAGGCTACTGGCAAGTACCCCTGTCGGACCGAGCTAAGCAAGTTTGTGGTTTTGTGGTAGATGGCAAGACCTACCAATGTAACGTAATGCCTTATGGGCTTAAGAACGCACCTGCCACGTTTCAGAACCTGATGAACGATATTTGTGACGAAATCCCTAACTGCACGGTCTACCTTGATAACGTGATAGTATATGATGACGATTTTGAAAATCACCTAAGGCACTTAGAGACCCTGTTTGGGAAGTTGCACGATGCTAGGATGGTGGTGAACCTGAGGAAGTGCGAATTTGTAAAGGCTACTGTGCAGTATCTTGGCTTTGTGGTCGGGTTAGGCCGGGTGTGCCCCCCCCCTGAGCAAGATACAGGCTATCAATATGTTTCCCAGGCCCACCACTAAGCGCCAGGTCATGCGGTTCCTAGGTATGATAGGCTATTATAGGCGCTTCATCCGGGGATACTCTACTGTCTTAGCACCGTTAACTGATCTACTGTCGAAGTCAGTGAAGTTCTGTTGGGCTGCGGAGTGTCAGAGGGCTTTCGACCTAGTCAAGCACCTGCTGTGTACACATCCGATTTTGAGGGCCCCAGACTTCTCCAGGAGTTTTCAGCTGGCGACTGATGCCAGCGGTGTGGGTGCCGGGGCAGTGTTACTGCAGACTGATTCCGAGGGCTTGGAACACCCAGTGAGCTTCTTTTCTCGCAAGTTTAATTCGGCACAAAGGAATTACTCGACTATAGAGAAGGAGCTTCTGGCTATCGGTTTGTCGCTCAAACATTTCGAAGTTTATGTTCCAGCCTACGGCCCGGTAGTGACGATTTATACGGACCATCATCCCTTGAAATTCCTAAATCAGTTTCACAATCGGAATATGCGGTTGACCAGGTGGTCCCTAATGCTCCAAGAGTATAATCTCAACATTCAGCATATTGCCGGGAGTGAGAACGTGATAGCAGATTGTCTATCAAGGGTTGATGATCCAAGATAGTTGTGCACGGTGTGTGGGTTGAGCAGGAGTAAAATTAGGCTATCATAACGCCGTCCAAAAAGATTATAAAACAATAAAATAAACGAGAAAACTCTTTCTTTTTTTTTATTTTTGTAAGTCTTTATTGTTGTAGCATGATGCATGCGATATTGTGTTTTATGTATAATTCACACTTCAGTTGTTGTGCACCTTTTGCAATTAGTGGCAGCTAAGGGTAGCAGGTCGGTTGGTTGCCTGTCAGATTTTGATAATGCTTCTAAGGTCGATTATCTAAAATCTTGGGGGGGATGTGACGCACCCAGTGCGTTGCAACGCAACCTGATTGTACTCCTTGGTACTCGACTGTACCGCCCGTGATCTGGCTACCGTCAGCCGTAATGTATATTGAGTGTGACAACTTATAACTATGTTCTTTGTATCTCTGCAAAGGTCTCGTCATGTGCTAACCAGTGGTGGGTTTTGTTTTAAGCCATGTCGAGACCTTCCATTTAATATGTAGTATCAATAGAGAAGTTGATAGATAAGACAATGGGAGTTCAGAGAGAGAGAGTGAGTTAGGCTTCAGAGCAAGAGGGTAGCAACGCGCCACGCTGCCGGCCGGGTGGGTTGCCAGATGTATGGACTGGTTGGCAGCCTTGCGCTTATAGCTAGGCGCGACAGGGTTGGTAGTCCATTGCTGCCTGCCTACTCTGCCTGGGCTCCCATGTTGTCATACAGCACATTGCCTGGATGTTGGCTGCGTGTTCCATGATCAGGTTGCCTAGAACCTTTGAGATTCTAACATCCCTTGCCCTCTCTCCCAACTTCTCACGGTTGCACTCTTTCTCTCTGACAACATTACTCTCATTTCATTCTTCTCTCTATTTAAATGCATAACCTTCCCTTGAGGTCCTAAAGGAGTTTCAGCACTCACCTCTCGTATTACTCTTAGGACAAGCATATATTTACATGTATTAGATTTAAGGGGTTAATGTGAACAGCGATCTTCTTGATGAGGATAGTTGGTGAACGTTCTACATGTTCACGAGTTATATGCCCCGCTCATCATCCCATTTGTGACTAGACTGGTGCCATGTGTAAGAGCCCAACCATGCCCAGGAGTTGTCTGTAGAGGGACGAGGACTTAGCCTTGATTTGCATACCGAGCCAGGAGCGAGTGTAGCACCCGAGACTACAGCTCGCTCGTAGTGCCGATATAGTAGAGTAACGTAATTTATCTGTCCTTGTGTTCTCTACAGTCTTCTCCTGGGTTCTCGCTTTCGGTGCTGGGACTCGTTGTTCCTGTGACTTGGCCTGCTAGCTAGAACACATGGGGATGATGAGTGGGATATATCTTTATTTTACTATGCATTGCAGCTCTCTTTAATTATATATCTATAACACTTTACAATACACATTACTCACACACAAGACAACACTATTAATACTTTCATGTATCAATTAACTGCACTGTCGTTTTGCTGCTGTGTCCGGAGTTCTGTTGCGTAGGGCGCATACGGACTCGGAGGGGAGACAGAGTGAGAGAAGCGAAGTAGCCTATGCGGTAGTAGGCTACCGGCGCAGTACTGTTGCCTGCAACCTTTTAGTTATTCCAAGTATAGATTCATTATTATAATAAGTGACTACTATTTATGTTCCTCCCATGTGTATTATTAGGTATCTACTGGATCATGAACATCTTGTATGCTACATGCTAGTGCATGTTAGTAGGGACAGTTAGTGTAGTGCACACGCTTTCAAGTAGGCGTGTACATTTGTCATTTAGCATTTCACTGTCATACCTTTAGCCTGCTTCTATTCTACATTATTAGAGGCTTAATATTAACGTAGTTTCTTGAGTATTGCATTTCTTTAGTAATAACGTAACCTATAAATGTCTGAGGGAGTTTAGCCTCATAGCCTACCCCTGTTGTACACTTTCGCCGAGTTAAGGTACCGCGTTACCGTAGACGATCACTCTGTAGGGCGTTGGTGCTTTTGTTGTCTGGAGCATATAGTATTTGGGACTGGAATCGAGCGTGTCGTTGTCACTTAAGCCATTTCTGTCCTACGATCAAGGATCCCGAATATGTATTGCCGATCCAGCCGTAACACTATGTAAGTGTAAGTCTCTCTCAGGTTGTGTTATTTTGCGTTCAGAATTTTCCTTCCGGCTCTCAGCACACCAGCTTAAAGTTTCCTGCAATTTTAATGCACTGCACTGTCTGAAATGTTTAAGTGGAATTCTGCCCTGTTAAGTTTACCTCCTCTATGTTTTCTCTTGCTTAAGATACGAATATATATATATATATATATATATATATATATATATATATATATATATATATATATATATATATATATATACAGTATATATATATATACTGTATATGTATATATATACAGTATATATATATATATATATATATATATATATTGTGTACATACTGTATACTGTAAATTGCGCTACTGATAACAGAGAGAGAAAGAGAGAGTGAGAGTGAGAGAGATATCCCCGGCCATACATCTCGTCCCATATCACCAGCATTTTTCACCCCTAGTATCTCTCCCTCTATTCCGATCCATTTCACCAACCAACCCTTCACCCAGTCGCACCTACCACCACCATTTGAATCAGTTTTCCCTGTTACACTCTTAAGGGGAGATGGGTCGTTTTTCTGGTCCCCCTTCATCCTCATATTTAGCCCCATTTGTTTTCAGATTGTAAGAGGTTCGGCCTATTAGTTTGACGATTTTAAGACCTTTCACCCCATTTTGTTGTCAATTTTAAGACCTTTCGTGCCATTTAGGTGTCGATTTTATCCTGGCAAGCGATAGCGTCCCTGTAATTTTAAGAAGGAACCGGCCTTCGGCCGGTTATTACTATTATTATTATTACTGTTATATTATTATAATTATTATTAATTTTATAATTATTATTATTACGGTATTAGTTATATTATTGTCATCACGATATTGTCCCTCATCACCCACGTCCTCATTTCCTTCTAGACCATTAATCTCCAGTGACCCTTTGTTGACATCTGCCTTGTTCCTTCAAGGCTCCTAGGACTTCTGCTTCTTCTTCTTCTTCTTCTTCTTCTTCTTTTTCTTCTTTGTCTTCTTCTTCTTCTTCTTTTTCTTCTTCTTCTTTTTGTTCCTTTTCGTCTTCTCCTTCTTCTTCTTCCCCAAATAGATGTTCTCTTCGCCTCATGGAATGGGTCAAACAAACAAATTTCGAGTCTACATATTTTATATTTGTTATGAAAATGTATTGCTTTATACCAGTGTTATTCAACCATTTTTAAGTGCATGCACCCTTCCAGGAGGCTTTCAGAAACTCATGTAACCTTTGATCCCTTACGAGTCTAGACATAAAACTCGTCGTGAAAGGTATCGTGAAAGTTGGACAAAATTCAAAATAAAGCTATTAGATTAATCAATGACCCTGCAATCACACAGGACCTTCCTACATTAGCCATACGAAGAAACGTTGCATCCCTTGCATTATTCTACAGATATTTTCACAGCAATTGTTCCGAGGAACTTGCTTCAATTGTGCCGCCTCTCCTCCCTTTCCCGTAGAACTAGGGCAGCTGAGAGCGCCCATGAATTTACACTTTCTCCTCCACAATGCAGAACTTCTGCTTATCAGAATTCATTTATCCCCAGAGCTACTACTCTTTGGAATTCACTTCCCTCGAATTGCTTTCCACAAACTTACAATCAACAAATGTTTAAATCCAGTTGTTACAAACATTTTATGAATGGAGGATGCCTTTAGGCACATGGACCTTTTTGTTTTATCTGTGTTTTTCCTTCCTCCGTTCATTGTCTCTTAAAAAAAAAAAAAAAAAAAAATACCAAAATTAAACTTTTCCCCACACTTTGGGCTGCATCTGCCTATTTGGGTGGGATGGTTCTATATATTTTGCTAGTTTTATACTGAGTTTAATATACTCTTATACTGCACAAGTTTATATTACTTTAACTGCAATTTAAATTAATTTCATACATTACGAGTAGACTTACAGTTTTCTTCTGAAAACATCTTTTCTTGCTGTGCACTCCTATGTACACTGGTCATGCCATGTACCCCTTCATGCACCTCATTGTTTCCATGTACCCTTTGGAAAAACTTATGCACCCTGGAGTGCATCATGCACCCAGGTTGCTAATCACTGCTTTATATTGTCACGTGTTAGAACATTACCTTGCATAGGTTTCGTACAAATGGAAACAAATATCTATCTATCTATCTATCTATCTATCTATCTATCTATCTCTATCTATCTATACTATAATACAAATTAGTCCTTTCCCTCCCTTTCCATCTCATCCGTAGAGCCTCTCCAATCAATTGTTATTTGATTTCTGCTACATTTAAACGGTTTTATAAAGCTTAGACAGGATATATGGTAACTAAAAGGATTAATTGAGATAGTCTGTAAGCTTTTAATGGGTAAACGTCCTTCCTAAGCTAAAGAAACTCGTCTAATATTCTCCAGAATGAAATAAAAAGGACGTCACCGGTACTGTACGGACACACCCTTGAGAATTATTACGCGTTCCCACCGTTTTTTCCGGCTATGATTAGACCATTTTATACAGCTTAGGAGAGATCTGTGGGACTTAATGGGTAAAAACTATCTCCATTACCTCTCTTAATTCCACAACTCCTATCCAAGCTGAATAATATCGTTTGATGATAGTCAGAATAAACTGTCGAAATACGTCTTAAGGGAGCACACCTCGCTTTTTTTCTCTTTCTCTCCCTCTCTCTTTGGCTTGTATCCATTCGGCCCCATTCAGCCTACTGTTTTAAGACGTTTACCCCCATCCAAGTGTCAATATTTTCCTGATGAGCTGTAGCGAGCCAGCATATATATATTTTTGTTTTGACAATAAGCTAAATTTGTAAAAAAAAATATAGAAACATTTCTCCAGCGAAGCCAGATTTCTCCATACAATGCTGGCTCTCTATCGCTCGCCAGGAAGAAATTGACACCTGGGTGGGAATAAACGTCTTAAAACAGTTGGTTGAATGGGGCCGAATGGGTACAAGCCAGGGAAAGAGAGAAAAGGAGAGAAAGATACAAAAAGCCGGTGGGAGATAAACGGAAAAAAGCGAAGTGGGCCCCCTTAAGGAATTACACAACATTCCCACCATTTTCAGCTTGGTTGTCAAAGGCCGAGTGTGAAAATTGACAGATGGATACGTTACTTGCCGCCTGGGTTCGTGCGTGTGGGTGTATAAAGGAGTACAAAGGAAATCAAGCAACAACAGGTCTAGTGACCCTTCTAGGCTGCTTGTCCTCCAAAACACTGAGGATCAAGTGTCCAAACAGTGGTTTAGAGTGGGTAAGGGAACATTGAAAAGGGAACTACTGCCCTGGAACTAATGTCCGTGGCAGGATTAGGAAGTTAGTAGAGGACAGATGGGTTAGTAACTGATGGGAGGATAAAATAAAGTTATTCATTTACAAACGCAGTCAGTCGCGGGTTTGATGCGAGATATTTGTCTAGGCGAAGTTTAAATGAATCAACGGTGCTGCAGTCTATGACATCTCGGGGAAGCCCATTCCATAAGTTGACAACTCGATTGAAGAAGACATTTTTAGCTTCGTGTGAGTTAAAAGATTTACCAATAATTTTGCAACCGTTTCCCCGCGTGTAATTAGATTGGTCGATAGTGAAGTACTTACTACAGTTCATATTGTCGATGCCTTTGATGATTTTGAACACTTGAATTAAGTCGCCTCTTAACCCTTAAAAAGCGGCACGCAACATAAGTCGAGTTAAAAAAACTGGCAAAAAACGGGTGAAAAAAGGGTAGAAATCGAGTGAAAATGGGTGGGATAGTAATGATCCATACGTCCGACATCTGTGGCCTCCCGGCCCACACTAACTCCAGTTCCCCCACCGCGCGGAAGGATGACAGTGTAACCAATAGTTCGCTAAAAGTGAGCAATGTAGCAAAATCAGCTAAACTTCCATCTTCGAGGTAACACTGTCAGTGCTCCACGAGTGCTACATAGCTGTATGTGGCGTCATTGTGTAGCGACTTCCGCCTAGTTTTCGGCGCAATACAGTTCCTTTCATACTGATGGTTGATATAGCAGTCAGAATGGCCTGAAAAGGCCCAAAACGGCCACAGAGGACCTGCTAGACAAGGGTTAATCTCCGCTCGGTTAAAGGAAATAGATTTAATTCTCTAAGACGCTCCTCGTATGGTTTGTTTTTTAGGCTAGGTATCATTTTGGTAACTCTACGCTGAACTCGTTCTAGCTTGTCTATATCTTTTTGGTAATAATGGCACCAAGATTGAACGCAGTATTCAAGAAGAGGGAGGACTAAGGAATTGTAAAGGGTTAGGATAACGTCTTTGGATTTATGCTCAAATGACCTGCCTATAAAGCCAATTATTTTGTTTGCCTTCTTAACAACTTCTGAACATTGTTGGCTCGGTTTTAGGTTACTCGATATTGTTACTCCCAGATCGGTTTCTCTGTTTACATTCTTAAGCTGAGTGCCATTCATCAAATAGTTTACTTTCTCATTTTGGTATCCGATATGTAGTACTTTACATTTATCGGCATTGAAACTCATTTGCCAAATTTGGGCCCAACATGACAACTTATCTAGATTGTGTTGCATATCTTCAACTTGTTCTTTTGAGAGTACGCTATTTGCAATTTTTGTATCGTCAGCAAATTTTGAGATTGTACAGGTGAGACCCTCATCTATGTCGTTGATGTAAATTAGAAAGAGAATTGGTCCTAGTATCGATCCCTGGTGTGACGCTCCTGCATAGTAGCCACGTGCGGGCATGCGCGAGGGTCGGCTGGCCAGCCGTTTAGAAACCGGCTGGCGGCAGGCGGCCGGCCGGCTTTTCCTTAGTATATATCATACGACAATGTAACTAATGTCTGGGATATTCTTATGTTGTTTCACAGCTCGAAGCTGCCCTTATTCTTAACCATCGCATCTTAGTATATTTTATACTCGATAGTTGATTGTTTCATTATTATATAGAAGATGTAAGTCTAGTGAGAGTGGGAGGAGACGAGCGGGAGAGAGAGACCGGGTGGGGGACGTTGCTTCGCGCGGGCGCGGAGAGACTAGCTTGGGACGAGCCTGATTGTTGCCAATTGATCGCAACGTTAGGCTTAGTTTCGACTCACGCAAGGGGTAGACGATTTTGACCCGGCAACGGTGTTGAGTGTTGCAAAGCATGGGATGTATTTTGCATGCCTAGGGTGGGGTCCAGACAGATTCAAGACTCAGAGCTCACCTCACTGTCGTACCCTTCGGACCCCCCTTGATATCTATCCCTCTCAACCCCACTTAGAAACTTTCTCTCTTACTTTGTATACCTTCTTTCCACTACTTCACCAGTCTATTTAATTACCCCATCCCCTTGATAGACCTTATATCTATCATTGTATTAACGACGAGCTCTCAGATAACTAGATAGGATTTTGGGCCTTATGCAGAGATATAATTGTTAATGAGACCTAGGAAGCTTTTTTGTTGTCTCATATTTGGTGGTTTCATGCTTGCTAGTGTGTTCTTGTGGCAGGTGAGCAGGGGCTAGACCGGAGGGGAGGCTTTTTGTGATCCTTTAAGTAAAGTCTGCTGGTTCGATTCCTGTGCACCCGCACGACTTTACTAGGATACCCGTGGGAGTCTGGGGGCATTTTCTTGTCTGTGTGCCTGTGTGTCGTGTTGTGTTGTGTGAGGGCCCTTGCCTAGTCCACTTAGCACTGCGCTAGCACGTCTTGCGTTTGTTTTAGGGTCGCCAGGAGAGAGTCAGATACTTGGGATCTGAGTCTCTCAAGAGAGCACCCTTTCAATTAGAGTAATTTGGCACACAGACTTGGGAACGTTCCTAGGCTAGAGCAGGTGGCTCAGCTCGGGTATCTGAAGCCTATATCCTTCCGGCTAGACCTCTGCCACCTGCAGATTAACAGCTAGGGGTTTATTATTTCTGTATGCTTGTTATTGTGCCACAGTTTACCGTTTTTGTGAGCATTGTGAGTCAGGGTGTGGCTTAGAGACTCTGTCCGAGCAGGCTTGCCTGACTAAGAGTGAGAAGCACACCTGTATGTGGTTATGTTGCGAGTTGCTGCCTTTATTTAATTATACCTATGCCATTATACACTGTATGGCCTATCACTAGTATTTATTCCTGCTTATGAGTTAAGAGTTCTCTAAATCCGTAACTTACTTTCTTTGCTAAGCATCAGATCCTACAGTAGCCGCATGCAGTTTAGAAACCTGCATTTTCCTCCGAGTCCGTATGCGCCCTACGCAACAGAACTCCGGACACAGCAGCAAAACGACAGTGCAGTTAATTGATACATGAAAGTATTAATAGTGTTGTCTTGTGTGTGAGTAATGTGTATTGTAAAGTGTTATAGATATATACTTAAAGAGAGCTGCAATGCATAGTAAAATAAAGATATATCCCACTCATCATCCCCATGTGTTCTAGCTAGCAGGCCAAGTCACAGGAACAACGAGTCCCAGCACCGAAAGCGAGAACCCAGGAGAAGACTGTAGAGAACACAAGGACAGATAAATTACGTTACTCTACTATACCGGCACTACGAGCGAGCTGTAGTCTCGGGTGCTACACTTGCTCCTGGCTCGGTATGCAAATCAAGGCTAAGTCCTCGTCCCTCTACAGACAACTCCTGGGCATGGTCGGGCTCTTACACATGGCACCAGTCTAGTCACAAATGGGATGATGAGCAGGGCATATAACTCGTGAACATGTAGAACGTTCACCAACTATCCTCATCAAGAAGATCGCTGTTCACATTAACCCCTTAAATCTAATACATGTAAATATATGCTTGTCCTAAGAGTAATACGAGAGGTGAGTGCTGAAACTCCTTTAGGACCTCAAGGGAAGGTTATGCATTTAAATAGAGAGAAGAATGAAATGAGAGTAATGTCGTCAGAGAGAAAGAGTGCAACCGTGAGAAGTTGGGAGAGAGAGCTAGGGATGTTAGAATCTCAAAGGTTCTAGGCAACCTGATCATAGAACACGCAGCCTACCTCCAGGCAGTGTGCTGTACGACAACATGGGCCCAGCTCAGGCAGGCAACAATGGACTACCAACCCTATCGCGACTAGCTATAAGGGCAAGGCTGCCAACCAGTCCATACGTCTGGCAACCACCCGGCCGGCAGCGCGGCGCGTTGCTACCCTCTTGCTCTGAAGCCTAACTCACTCTCTCTCTCTGAACTCCCATTGTCCTATCTATCAACTTCTCTATTGATACTACATATTAAATGGAAGGTCTCGACATGGCTTAAAACAAAACCCACCACTGGTTAGCACATGACGAGACCTTTGCAGCAGATACAAAGAACATAGTTATAAGTTGTCACACTCAATATACATAGCGGCCGACGGTAGCCAGATCACGGGCGGTACAGTGGAGTACCAAGGAGTACAATCAGGTTGCGTTGCCCAGCACTGGGGTGCGTCACAGCCCCCCCAAGATTTTAGATAATCGACCTTAGAAGCATTATCAAAATCTGACAGGCAACCAACCGACCTGCTACCCTTAGCTGCCACTAATTGCAAAAGGTGCACAACAACTGAAGTGTGAATTATACATAAAACACAATATCGCATGCATCATGCAACAACAATAAAGAGTTACAAAAAAAAAAAAAAAAAAGTTTTCTCGTTTATTTTATTGTTTTAAAATCTTTTTGGACGGCGTTATGATAGCCTAATTTTACTCCTGCTCAACCCACACACCGTGCACGACTATCTTGGATCATCAACCCTTGATAGACAATCTGCTATCACGTTCTCACTCCCGGCAATATGCTGAATGTTGAGATTATACTCTTGGAGCATTAGGGACCACCTGGTCAACCGCATATTCCGATTGTGAAACTGATTTAGGAATTTCAAGGGATGATGGTCCGTATAAATCGTCACTACCGGGCCGTAGGCTGGAACATAAACTTCGAAATGTTTGAGCGACAAAACGATAGCCAGAAGCTCCTTCTCTATAGTCGAGTAATTCCTTTGTGCCGAATTAAACTTGCGAGAAAAGAAGCTCACTGGGTGTTCCAAGCCCTCGGAATCAGTCTGCAGTAACACTGCCCCGGCACCCACACCGCTGGCATCAGTCGCCAGCTGAAAACTCCTGGAGAAGTCTGGGGCCCTCAAAATCGAATGTGTACACAGCAGGTGCTTGACTAGGTCGAAAGCCCTCTGACACTCCGCAGCCCAACAGAACTTCACTGACTTTGACAGTAGATCAGTTAACGGTGCTAAGACAGTAGAGTATCCCCGGATGAAGCGCCTATAATAGCCTATCATACCTAGGAACCGCATGACCTGGCGCTTAGTGGTGGGCCTGGGAAACATATTGATAGCCTGTATCTTGCTCAGGGGGGGCACACCCGGCCTAACCCGACCACAAAGCCAAGATACTGCACAGTAGCCTTTACAAACTCGCACTTCCTCAGGTTCACCACCAGCCCAGCATCGTGCAACTTCCTAAACAGGGTCTCTAAGTGCCTTAGGTGATTTTCAAAATCGTCATCATATACTATCACGTCATCAAGGTAGACCGTGCAGTTAGGGATTTCGTCACAAATATCGTTCATCAGGTTCTGAAACGTGGCAGGTGCGTTCTTAAGCCCATAAGGCATTACGTTACATTGGTAGGTCTTGCCATCTACCACAAAACCACAAACTTGCTTAGCTCGGTCCGACAGGGGTACTTGCCAGTAGCCTTTTACAAGATCAATTTTAGTAAGGTACTTTGCATTCCCTATCTTGTCCACGCTGTCGTCAACTCGAGGCAAAGGGTAAGGGTTGGTAGTGGTCAAGCCATTTAGCCTACGAAAATCTATGCAGAACCGCACCTTGCCGTCAGGTTTTGGCTGCAACGTGACGGGTGATGTCCACTTCACATAACCTTCAGTGATCATCCCTCTCTCAACCATGTACTTTAACTCCTCCCGTAAAGCTGGCAACTTTACCGGGGGCACACGGTAGGGCACTGACTTGAAGGGCACATTATCACCGACGTCCACGTCGTGCGTTACCTGAGTAGTGAGACCTGGGTGTTCGGCGAAAACAGAGGGGTATGACCTGAACAGGCCTAGGACAGCAGCACCCTGGTGCTCAGGCAGGTGACTTACAACTTGCCTAGCCTCGTGTTCAGTATTCCCCGCCCACTGTTCCGCGGAAATGACACAGTCCCAGCTATCCTCCTCAGCAGCATGACTGTCCCCACCTCCTTCTCCACCCTGGCCGCTGCAGGCCAGCACAGGGACAGTGAGAGGCTCTGAGGGGTGTCTCACATACTCTTTCATGAGGTTAACATGACATAACTGATGTTTTTTCCTACGGTCAGGTGTTGCAACGAGATAATCAAGGTCGGACAGTTTCTTAGCCACCACATACGGCCCAATGAACTTGGCAGAAAGGGGGTGTCCAGGCAAAGGTAAAAGCAACATTACCTCCTGACCCACCGAAAACTCCCGAAGCTTCACCTTGGCGTCATACTGGTGCTTCATGACCGCCTGTGCATTAACCAAGTTATTACCTGCCGCTGCCATGCAACCTATAAGTCTCTCCCGGCTCTCAAGGACATATTTAAGTACAGACCCCGGCTTCTCTTCGCCCTCCCAGATCTCTTTCACCATACTTAAAGGTCCTCTCACATTATGGCCAAAGACTAGCTGATTTGGACTGAACCCCAGGCTCTCTCCTGGGACTTCACGTGCAGCGAACAGAACATACGGCAGACCCAAATCCCAATCAGTGTCATGTTCTGCACAGTAACAGCGTAGCATACTCTTCAGGGTCGAGTGCCACCGCTCCAAGACTCCCTGACTCTCGGGATGGTAGGCTGATGACACTACAGAACATATACCGTGCAACTGAAGGGTTTGCTTGAACAATTTGGATGTAAAATTGCTCCCCTGGTCTGACTGCACCTCACGTGGAAATCCATAACGGGAACAGAACAATAATAAGTTTTTAACAACTGCCTTTGCCGAGCCGTTTCTCATGGGGTATGCGTCCGGGTATCTCGTAGCCACATCCATGATTGTCAACAGGAATTTATTGCCACTACTAGTAGGCGGGAAAGGGCCAACCAAATCTACTACAACTTTGCTGAACGGAGGCCCGGTGACAGGTATGGGAAACAAAGGTGCCTTCGGGATTGTCTGGTTAGGCTTCCCCGTTGTCTGGAAGGTCGCACACCCAGCCACCCATGCACAGACATCAGCCTTGACCCCAGGCCACCAGAAAAACCTGCCCAATGCCGCCAATGTTTTTGTTACCCCCAAATGACCCCCCACCGGCACATCATGCGCCAGACACAATAAGGACTCTCTATACTTATTTGGAACAACCACCTGGTCTACTACCCTCGCACCGCCCTCCCACTTCGATTTGGGGTCTAAAAATCTGCGGTACAATATCCTGTTGAGCCTAAAGAAATCTCCCGGCTTCGCATCCCCATCTTCCTCCAACTCTATGGCACCATTGCTATAACGAGCTAGGCTAGCGTCTTGCAGCTGCTGCTCACTTATGTCCCCGGGCGTCAATGCATCAAGATGGTTTTGTAATAAGACATTACCCCGGCTAGTAGGCTCTACTGCCTTAGTGGCTCTCGCTACAGCTCTTGCCTCACGCGAAGTCTTACCCAACTCTGCCTTGTTACACACCATCTCTGGGCCAGAGTCAACTCCCGTGTTTATTATAGGTCCATGTACCGAATCACCGAGAAGTGCAGCAGAATCAATGTCCCTTTTCCTGCCCTTAGCAACCTTCTCCTGATCCTTCCTCCACTGTCCCCGAGGTTGAGTGCTAGGCTGTGCAGGAGCCGCAGAGCGAGATCGGGTTACCACACAGGCCATCTCATCCTGTTGGCACCTCCCAACCCATTCCCGATTCTCACCATCCACGTCAGCCGCCCTCTCGGCAACGACTAAGGGTGGAGTCCCGGAAGTGGGCACCGCAAAGTCGTTGCCGAGAAGAAGGTCGACGCCCTCAACTGGCAAACACTCAACGATCCCTACATCCAGCTCCCTGCACACCTCTCCCACTCTCAACTCCAACCTCACAAGTGGGTATGACCTCGTAGCATTTATACCCTGCACCACAACAACTCTGGCCGCATTTATCGGTTTCCCTGTGAAGTTCCTCAACAAAGTTTGCGAAGCCCCCGTATCCCTCAACAAGTCAACCCTCCGTAGTTCACTCCCCCAGCTCACAAACCCGTGTCCCCGATGGCTACAGAAAGTGTCCCGGACAGGTGTCGAGCCTTCCGTACGCTTCTTTACCGCGTGTGCCTCAGCTGCTGACAACCTACCCCGGGCAGTTGCTGCAGCCTTCAGAGACACACCGATACTGTGAACCAATGACACCGGCTTAGCGGGAGTGTTACTAGGGCACTCACGTGAATAATGGCCTAGCTTCTGACATTTGTAACATTTCACATCCCCAATGGGCTTCTTCCCTTGTGCGGGCGAAGAAGGGGCCTGACCTTTAGTAAACGGGAGAGGCTTGTGTTTGTAGGTGTTATTAGGTGCAATGCTTTTAGTGTGGTTATGTGTGTCATAGGATTTGTTATTATCGAAAACTCTGGTGGGTGGGGTATAGCGCCCCTTCTGCCCTGACTCAGCCCTCTGAGCGGCACCGCAACCACGAATCAATGATAATCTGAGGTCTGCCATCTTGGCAGCCTCCTCTACTGTCTTGGGACATTTTTCCTTAATGTTCAGCGTTAGATCGGTTCCAGTACATAAGTAAAACTGTTCCAGATAGAAAAGTTGCTTAATTTCCTCAGCCGACTCTGCGTGCTCGGACCGAAACCAGTTATTACATGCATCTGTTAAGTCCCGTGCGTGCTCCATAAAACTGACGTCGCTCTTCTTATTCACGCCACGGAACTTCAATCTATAAGTTTCGGGTTGCAGTTCGTAGGCCCGGAGCACAGCCTCCTTCACCAGTCCATACACGACACTCTCGTCCAGTGACAGTGCATCGTAGGCTTTCGACCCCTTACCCACTAGACGTGATGAAACTAATGCTGCCCATTTAACCTCCGGCCAGTCATACTCACAACACTTCTTTTCGAAACGAGCAAAAAACTCAGTCACTGCTGTCTCATCAAATGCGGGTACTAACTTAATTAAATGCGAAAGTGAGTCTGTAACCCGGTGCCCACCACCGAGATGACGCCCCGTGGTCTCTACTCTAGACTTCTCGACATCCATTTCAGCCTGGTACCTGGTTGCATCCTGATTGGCTTGGATTCTAGCAACCTCTATGCGTTCTATACTAGCCTGTTGTATCTGAGTCTCCTGCAGCTTAATCCGTTCTATACTAGCCTGTTGACTCTCTCGCAACTTAAGCTTAGCTAGTTCTAGCTGAAATAACATCTCAGGAGACAGGCCTGGGGGGGGAGAGCACAAAATGGGGGATCCACACCGAGACGTGTTTACGGGTAAGCCAGCTTGCCATTGAGAACCCTCCTGCTGCATCGTGCTAAGACTCGCTGGCTGAGGGCCCAGCTCAGGGGTAGAGTGGAATGGAGGCTTGGAGGGAACCCCCCAAGACCACCGCCCCATCGCCATCACCCAACAAACATGCCACCAAATTCTTCTTGGGCCAACTGTCAGGACAGTCCCGCCCCAAAACCGTGGCTAAACAGCGAAGACCGTAACAATCAATAGCCTGCAGGCGCTGTTCGGTCAAAGGTGTCTGCAAAAATGCCCGGGCATCCCTCTCTCCACTTATAACACTCCCCTCCCTAAATATCTGCTGTACTTGCTGGTCACTAGGCTGTACCGTGTTATCCTCCCCCGTAAATGATGAGTCATTAGACATAGTGCTGGTTATACAATTGCTGTTCATAAACAAAAAAAAGTGCTTATTACTAATTGCAGTCTCGACTCACAAAATGTTAAAGATGCTTGAATGACTCTACTCTAGACACCTAACGAAACAATCTGCAAGTCCACCAATACAATAATGACACAATATAAATTCCTCCAATATGCAAGAAAATTCTAGCCAGCTCTACTAGGTAGCATAGAATAGTTCTCCAAAAAACATGTGATAGGATACTACTGAATCTTGTGCAAGGTCGCCATTTTGTTACGGCTGGATCGGCAATACATATTCGGGATTCTTGATCGTAGGACAGAAATGGCTTAAGTGACAACGACACGCTCGATTCCAGTCCCAAATACTATATGCTCCAGACAACAAAAGCACCAACGCCCTACAGAGTTATCGTCTACGGTAACGAGGTACCTTAACTCGGCGAAAGTGTACAAAAGGGGTAGGCTATGAGGCTAAACTCCCTCAGACATTTATAGGTTACGTTATTACTAAAGAAATGCAATACTCAAGAAACTACGTTAATATTAAGCCTCTAATAATGTAGAATAGAAGCAGGCTAAAGGTATGACAGTGAAATGCTAAATGACAAATGTACACGCCTACTTGAAAGCGCGTGCACTACACTAACTGTCCCCTACTAACATGCACTAGCATGTAGCATACAAGATGTTCATGATCCAGTAGATACCTAATAATACACATGGGAGGAACATAAACAGTAGTCACTTATTATAATAATGAATCTATACTTGGAATAACTAAAAGGTTGCAGGCAACAGTACTGCGCCGGTAGCCTACTACCACATAGGCTACTTCGCTTCTCTCACTCTGTCTCCCCTCCGAGTCCGTATGCGCCCTACGCAACAGAACTCCGGACACAGCAGCAAAACGACAGTGCAGTTAATTGATACATGAAAGTATTAATAGTGTTGTCTTGTGTGTGAGTAATGTGTATTGTAAAGTGTTATAGATATATACTTAAAGAGAGCTGCAATGCATAGTAAAATAAAGATATATCCCACTCATCATCCCCATGTGTTCTAGCTAGCAGGCCAAGTCACAGGAACAACGAGTCCGAGCACCGAAAGCGAGAACCCAGGAGAAGACTGTAGAGAACACAAGGACAGATAAATTACGTTACTCTACTATACCGGCACTACGAGCGAGCTGTAGTCTCGGGTGCTACACTCGCTCCTGGCTCGGTATGCAAATCAAGGCTAAGTCCTCGTCCCTCTACAGACAACTCCTGGGCATGGTCGGGCTCTTACACATGGCACCAGTCTAGTCACAAATGGGATGATGAGCAGGGCATATAACTCGTGAACATGTAGAACGTTCACCAACTATCCTCATCAAGAAGATCGCTGTTCACATTAACCCCTTAAATCTAATACATGTAAATATATGCTTGTCCTAAGAGTAATACGAGAGGTGAGTGCTGAAACTCCTTTAGGACCTCAAGGGAAGGTTATGCATTTAAATAGAGAGAAGAATGAAATGAGAGTAATGTCGTCAGAGAGAAAGAGTGCAACCGTGAGAAGTTGGGAGAGAGAGCTAGGGATGTTAGAATCTCAAAGGTTCTAGGCAACCTGATCATTGAACACGCAGCCAACCTCCAGGCAGTGTGCTGTACGACAACATGGGCCCAGCCCAGGCAGGCAACAATGGACTACCAACCCTATCGCGCCTAGCTATAAGGGCAAGGCTGCCAACCAGTCCATACGTCTGGCAACCACCCGGCCAGCAGCGCGGCGCGTTGCTACCCTCTTGCTCTGAAGCCTAACTCACTCTCTCTCTCTGAACTCCCATTGTCCTATCTATCAACTTCTCTATTGATACTACATATTAAATGGAAGGTCTCGACATGGCTTAAAACAAAACCCACCACTGGTTAGCACATGACCAGACCTTTGCAGAGATACAAAGAACATAGTTATAAGTTGTCACATTCAATATACATAGTGGCTGACGGTAGCCAGATCACGGGCGGTACAGTGGAGTACCAAGGAGTACAATCAGGTTGCGTTGCCCAGCACTGGGGTGCGTCACAATAGATAAGGGTGGGATCTAGCGTTTTCCGTTGTTGCTTGTTGCCGCATACCTCTTCCAATAGAAAGAGCCCAGTGTTTATATATCCCAGGACGTAACAAATGGCGACCTTGCATAGGATTTACTGAACAGAGGAATATAGTGGTCATTTGTTTTGAGATTCCTTATGATTAGAGGAATACAGTGGGCATAGAGTTTTTTTTTTGGAGCAACCAATATAACACATTAAAGACTTTAAATAACATTAGTATATACATACTTGCATAGGAGATAAGGCACATTCTATAACCGTGATAATTACTGCAGTGCACAAACATGTCTAATACATCAGAACACAGTGATGGGTCAGGTCACGATACAGGCTCGGAGGGAGAAAGACCTGTAGAGTGGCTAGTCGATAGCGAGGAGGGTGCTAGAAGATTTTTAGAGGTGCCCCTTACCGCTGCCAGGGTGTTGAAGCTGAATAAGTATGGCTTAAAGTGTGTGGCAGGTCTTCAGGGTCACCAGGGTTTAAGTGGCATGAGGAAAGATCATCTGAGGACTTTGATATTGGGTTTAGAAGGGAGAGACCTGGGTGGAGAGGCGACTGGGGGCCCCGGTCCCCAGCCCCCCCTCCACTCTACCCCCGTATCAAACGTCAGGGTGCCTGAATTTAGTACATACCCCCAAGTTGATGGTCAATGGCAGCGTGGAATTCAATCACAGGGACCCTCCCCATTAAATGCACCTTCCCCTCCTCAAGGGTTGACTCCAGATTTTTTGTTTCGGCTTGAGATGGCCAAGGTTGAGGCTGCCGAGAGACAGGCTAGTACAAAGGAGTACAAAGGAAATCAAGCAACAACAGATCCAGTGACCCTTCTAGGTTGCTTGTCCTCCAAAACACTGAGGATCAAGTGTCCAAACAGTGGTTTAGAGTGGGTAAGGGAACATTGGAAAGGGAATTACTGCCCTGGAACTAATGTCCGTGGCAGGATTAGGAAGTTAGTAGGGGACAGATGGGTTAGTAACTGAGGGGGGGATAAAATAAAGTTATTCATTTACAAACGCAGTCAGTCGCGGGTTTGATGCGAGATATTTGTCTAGGCGGAGTTTAAATGAATCAACGGTGATGCAGTCTATAACGTTCGGGGAAGCCCATTCCACAAGTTGACAACTCGATTGAAGAAGAAATTCTTAGATTCGTGCGAGTTAAAAGATTTACCAATAATTTTGCAACCGTTTCCCGTGTAATTAGATTGGTCGATAGTGAAGTACTTACTACAGTTCATATTGTCGATGCCTTTGATGATTTTGAACACTTGAATTAAGTCGCCTCTTAATCTGCGCTGGGTTAAAGGAAATAGATTTAATTCTCTAAGACGCTCTTCGTATGGTTTGTTCTTTAGGCTAGGTATCATTTTGGTAACTCTACGTTGAACTCGTTCTAGCTTGTTTATATCTTTTTGGTAATAAGGGCACCAGGATTGAACGCAGTATTCCAGAAGAGGGCGGACTAAGGAATTGTAAAGGGTTAGGATAACTTCTTTGGATTTATGCTCAAATGACCTGCCTATAAAGCCAATTATTTTGTTTGCCTTCTTAACAACTTCTGAACATTGTTGACTCGGTTTTAGGTTACTCGATATTGTTACTCCCAGATCGGTTTCTCTGTTTACATTCTTAAGCTGAGTGCCATTCATCGAATAGTTTGCTTTCTCATTTAGGTATCCGATATGTAGTACTTTACATTTATCCGCATTGAAACTCATTTGCCAAATTTGGGCCCAACATGACAATTTATCTAGATTGTGTTGCATATCGTCAACTTGTTCTTTCGAGAGTACGCTATTTGCAATTTTTGTATCGTCAGCAAATTTTGAGATTGTACAGGTGAGACCCTCATCTATGTCGTTGATGTAAATTAGAAAGAGAATTGGTCCTAGTACCGATCCCTGGGGTACCCCGCTACTTACATTGGTCCATTTTGATGCCTTACCGTTTATGACTACTCTTTGCTTTCTGTCGCTGAGCCAATTTTCTATCCATTTCAACACACCGTCTTGTATTCCATGCGCTTTTAGTTTTAGCAGTAAACGTTTGTGGGGAACTTTGTCAAAGGCCTTTTGAAAATCAAGGTATATAATATCTACAGCTTTACTCTCATCGTAGAGGTTGAGGATATCGTGGAAGAAGTCTAAGAGGTTTGTTAAACAGGAACGTTTTTTACGAAAGCCGTGTTGAGTATCATTAAGTATGTTATTTTCCTCTAAGTGATTTACGAGTCTGTCTCGTATGACAGTTTCTAGCATTTTACATACAACTGAGGTTAAGCTAATTGGACGATAGTTACTGGATAGGGATTTGCTGCCTTTTTTGAATATCGGTGTTACGTTGGCTAGCTTCCACTGATCGGGCATAGTTCCAGACTGCAAGGATTTATTGAATAGTAATGTCAGTGGTTTAGAGAGCTCATCCTTAGCTTCCTTTAGAACTCTAGGCGAGATTGTATCAGGTCCAGGCGTTTTATTTACCTTGAGTTTATCTAAACAATTCAATACTTCTCTCTCTGTAACGGTGATATTGCTTAAAACATCTGAATTATCAATCTGAATCGGCGATGGTGTAGGGATATCACTGAGGTCTTCTGTTGTAAAAACTGATGCAAAGAAGGTATTGAGGGCATTACTCATTTGTTCTTCGTCTTTGGTGTATTCTCCATTTTCATCGACTAACGGTCCAACAGTTGAAGTAACTACTTTTTTCTTTCTGATATAACTATAGAATTCTTTCGGGTTTGTTTTACTTTGATTCGCAATATGTAACTCTAAGGTCTTTTTACTTTGCTTAATTAACTTTTTGGCTTTGCGTCGTAGCTCTACAAATTTCAGCCGTTCTTCGTCATTTTGTGAGGATTTTAATCTATCATTAGCAAATTTTTTAGCAAGCAGGCAGTTTGAAATATCTTTATTCCACCATTTGGGCTTATTATTATGGCCTGGACGCCGTATTTTCGATGGTATGCAGTCTTGCACTGCTTTTAGGTAAGTGGCTTCGAATAACTTCCAAGATGTATTTATGTCGTTATTGTGAATTAAAAAGCTCCAGTCAGTTTCTTTAAACATAGCTCTAAGTTTATGGAAGTTTGCTTTCTTGAAATTAGGGACTTTTTCGATGCTACTATTTGGTTCGTTACTAGTAAACTTTAAAGTGAAAGTTATCGTATGATGGTCGCTGTTACTGAATTCATCACCAACATTCAAATTCTCTATTAATTCTTCTTTTGTTGCAAGTACAATGTCAAGAACGTTATTACCACGGGTCGGCGTTCCAACAAATTGATAAAGCGAACTCTCTTGCAAGTTCGTATACAAGTCATGTCCGGAGTGTGAAGTAAGAGTATCGCCCCACTTGGTCACAGGTAAATTAAAGTCACCAAAAATTACGGTATCTTGCGAGTTACTTATATCTGCAATTTGTTCGTAAATTTCTCGGTCAGTTTGCACTGATTGAGCTGGAGGTCTGTATATTAATGCAAGTATTATTTTGGTACCTTTATTATTCTTTATTAGCACAAAAGATGCGTCGACGTTCACAATTTGGGGTTTTGACAAGAGGGTAGGGTTAAGACTTTCTTTGATATAAAGTAAAACGCCACCTCCATTTCGATTTATTCGGCTTTTCTCAAACATTACATAACCGGGAAGTGAATACTCTGCTAAAAAGTCTCTATCTTCTGTATTGAGCCAAGATTCTGTTATGCCAATCACATCATAATTTTCTGTAAACACTAGCTCCTCTAAATCTGAAAATTTATTGCGTATGCTACGAGCGTTTGCATAGAAAACCTTTAAATTTGTTATTTTAGAACTCACGGAACGCGCTTCAATAATATTTTTGGTTCTTGTCGGATCTACATTTATGTTCATGGCTGTCCTCGGTCCTCGCTGTCTCCGGTCCTGACAGTGCAGGCTGAGGTTGCTAGAGCTCAGGTTGAGGCTACCGAAAGACAGGCTAGAGCTCAGGTCGAGGCTGCCGAGAGACAGGCTAGTGTGCAGGCTGAGGTTGCTAGAGCTCAGGCTGAGGCCGCAGAGAGAACAGCTATACGAGAGGCTGAACTGCAGGCAGAGTCTACTAGGTATCGGGCTGACAGGGAGCTGGAGAGATCTCGAGTGGAGGTAACAGGGCGAAATATTGGGGGAGGTAACAGACATCGGGACCAATCATTGTCGCACCTGCTTAAACTAGTTCCTGTGTTCGATGAATCATGTGTGACTGAGTTTTTTATGCGATTTGAGAAGAAGTGTCAGGAACACCAGTGGCCTCAGGAAAAGTGGGCAGCATTAGTTTCATCAAGACTCCTAGGAAAGGGGCTAAAAGCGTATGATGCACTACCTTTAGAGTCCTGTTTAGTTTATGATGAGCTAAAGAAGGTTGGCTACGGGCCTATGAGTTACAACCAGAAACTTACCGCTTGAAGTTTCGGGGTGTTACTAAGGGCAAGGATAGTACCTTCCTAGAACACGCCCAGGACTTGTCTGATGCACTACGACATTGGCTGCGTTCTGAGAGGGCAGCTACTTTTGAGGAGTTGAGGGAGTTGGTTCTCTTGGAGCAGTTCTTTAAGTGCACAGGCGGGGACTTAACATTAAATATAAAGGAAAAAAATCCTAGAACTCTCCAGGAGGCAGCAGAAATGGCTGACCTCCGACTGTCATTAATTCGAGGGTGTGAAGCAGCAGCTAGGAGTGAGTCGGGTGCAAAGGATCGTACCCCTCCCCCTCCCAAGAATTTTGATACACATAAATACACAAAACCAGGTAGCACTGACAATAAAACTGAACATAAACCAAATACCATCCCGTATAAGAAGTCTAATGGTACCTCCCACTCCCAAGGGAATCCAAAGAGTAAAGAGTGCTTTGCATGTCACAAGGAGGGTCACTTTGCAAATGCTTGTCCGAACAAGCCACCAAACAAGGTTGTGTCATTGGCCCGCAGCATAGGGGTGTCGCCTATATCTTCTGAGTTTGCTAAGGGTAGTTCGTCAGAGGTTGGGACACAGCCTGTGTTCAAGAGTCCGGAAGGCTCGAACCCTGTCCGCGACGTCTTTGGGGGTCATAGAGGGAACTGTTTTGTGAGGTGGGCTGGCGAAAGGCGAGGAGTTAAGCTATTGCGTGATACTGGGGCTTCTCAGACCTTGTTAAGGAACTTTACTGGTAGACCGATTAACGCTGCTCGGGTGGTGGTAGTTCAGGGGATCAATGCTACGAAGTCCTACCCGCTGGTGCGGATGGAGCTGGAGGTGGGTGGTGTGGCGAAGGAGCTGGATATAGGAATTGTAGAGAACTTGCCTGTTGGGGGCGTCGACCTCCTCCTCGGCAACGACTTTGCGGTGCCTGCTTCTAAGGTTTCACCCTTGGTCGTTGCCGAGAAGGCGGCCGACGTTAGTAAGGAGGAACAGGAGTTGGTTGAGAAGTGTAGCGTACAAACCATGGCGTGTGTTGTGACGCGTTCTCAGACATCCGGAGCCTTGCAGCCACCACCTCAGTCTATCAAACCGCGGAGGAAAGGTCACAAGAAAACGGGAAGTGTTGGTCAATTGGAGAGTTTTGAGCCGGCAGTGTTTCTTGGTGACTCATTATTGGCACCTGTGTTAGAGTCTGGAGAGGCCCCAGGACCTGTCACAGCCAGTGAGGAGGTAGGGCAGGAAGAGACTCCGAGGCAGCAACGTTACACATGGAGAGAAAAAAGGGTTGCTCAGTTTGATATTGGGGGAGGACTTGGGTTGCTTCGGAAGCATCTAGACAGGTTGGTTCCCTCAAATATTTGTAAACTGCAGTGGGAGGATCCGGAAGTTCAGAAGTGTGGTAATGGTGCTGTCGAGACCAAACACGAGGACGGGGAAACATGTCATGTGAACCTGTTGGAGGAGTTTGTGAGGCAACCACCTGAGCAGCCTACTGTCCCTGCGTTGGTCTGCCGCGGCCAAGGTGGAGAAGGAGAGGGGGGCAGTAGGGCACAGGTGGGGGAGAGTAGGGATTGTCATGTCTCGGCGGAGCAGGGGGTGGGGGACACGAGTCTGGTGGCTGTGGAAGCGCTAGAGCACCTGCCTGAGCAGCAGTGTGCAGCGCTCCAGCACCAGCTCGGTTCATACCCCACTGGTCGTGCCGAGCCCCTGAGTCTCACAACTCGGGCGGTGCAAGATGTTCCGCGGGCAGGTCACGTGAATGTTGAAAGACCGTTAGCCTCGTGGTTTCGGTGGTTCAAGGTGGGCGACGAGGCTTTGGCATGGTTGACAGGTCAGGGTCGACCCATGACTGCCAAGGGTGGTGGTCAAAAGGAGGACATTGAGCAGATTGGTGAGGTTGGCTATGGAGTGGCTGTGCCCGGTCGTCGCATAGCCTCCCAATGCTGCTCTAGTCTAATGCAACAGCCCTACCATAGACCGACTGTATCTGGCCATGTCGCTAAAAGCTGTGATGCTGCGCAGGCAGATGTCGTCACAAGGAATGCGGGGGTGCGCATGTACGGTATCGGCGGGGAAGCCTTAGCAATAATGAGCTATGGGAGTGACTGCACAGGTGGTACTGATTGTCCCTCTCATGACCTGGCTGTTCTAGGAACGAAGGTGGAGAAGGAGGGAGACTACAGGTTAGAAGCTGCGGTCTCGGCTGGGTTGTGGAAGGGCACTAGGATTGTTATTCTGCGAGATAAGTTGTTTACTAGGCTGTGGCAGTGCATCCGCATGTTTGTTGCTTCTCCAGGCCTGATGTACGGGGTAGAATCCGACATGCAGGCTGGAGATAGTGCAAGGCTCAGTTTAATTCCCTACTGTATAAATCCTGCTCGACAGCCTGTGGTGCAAGCAGAGCTGGATTACGTGTTGACGAAGGGTCTGAGGGATAAGGAATGTCGTGAGTGGTCGTTGCCTGTAACTTTGCAACCGGTGTTAAGTGGCAAGATCAGTGAGTGTGTTGATTGCGGGAGTGTGTGTGCATTATCCCTGACAGACGCCAACAACCTTATCGAGAGTTGACGACACCATAGACCGCCTCGGGGCTGCATCGCCTATCACGAAGGTAGAACTAGTGAAAGGTTATTGGCAGGCCCCGTTGCCGGAAAGAGCGAAGAGAAATGCCAGTCTTGTGATGAACTGGGCAGTTTATCAGTGCCAGGTGTTGTTTTGCTGCCGGGACACAAGTTGGATGTGTGGCATGCTAAGGGCACTGATAATGTTTTGGCTGATTGGTTGTCACGGGAGGGTTTGTTTGCAGGAGAACCCTCGCCGTTCAGTCAGTGTGTGTTGAGGGTGGAGGAAAATAGGCTGTCACTGTAGTTCAGCCGAAAAAAAAAATTAAAAGAGCAAAAACCTTATAAAAAAAACTTTATTTTTATAACGTGTAGAATTTTGTATAAGATGTTGTAGCAGTATCTAAGTTGAATGTTTTCGCTTATTGTCGCTAAGTTAGTTGAACTTGCTCGGTGGAGCGCAACAGTCTTTATTTCTTTTTTATATATAGTGCCTTGTGTCGCAACAGTGTGTGGTACTATGAGAAGCTTTCTGTTAGATATGAAGAACTTAGTCAAGTGTCTTATATCTTGGGGGAGGTGTGACGCTCCTGCATAGTAGCCACGTGCGGGCATGTGCGAGGGTCGGCTGGCCAGCCATTTAGAAACCGGCTGGCGGCAGCCGGCCGGCCGGCTTTTCCTTAGTATATATCCTACGACAATGTAACTAATGTCTGGGATATTCTTATGTTGTTTCACAGCTTGAAGCTGCCCTTATTCTTAACCAACACATCTTAGTATATTTTATTCTCGATAGTTGATTGTTTCATTATTATATAGAAGATGTAAGTCTAGTGAGAGTGGGAGGAGACGAGCGGGAGAGAGAGACCGGCTGGGGGACGTTGCTTCGCGCAGGCGCGGAGAGACTAGCTTGGGACGAGCCTGATTGTTGCCAATTGATCGCAACGTTAGGCTTAGTTTCGACTCACGCAAGGAGTAGACGATTTTGACCCGGCAACGGTGTTGAGTGTTGCCAAGCATGGGATGTATTTCGCATGCCTAGGGTGGGGTCCAGACAGATTCAAGACTCAGAGCTCACCTCACTGTCGTACCCTTCGGACCCCCCTTGATATCTATCCCTCTCAACCCCACTTAGAAACTTTCTCTCTTACTTTGTATACCTTCTTTCCACTACTTCACCAGTCTATTTAATTTCCCCATCCCCTTGATAGACCTTATATCTATCATTGTATTAACGACGAGCTCTCAGATAACTAGATAGAATTTTGGGCCTTATGCAGAGATATAATTGTTAATGAGACCTAGGAAGCTTTTTTGTTGTCTCATACTTGGTGGTTTCATGCTTGCTAGTGTGTTCTTGTGGCAGGTGAGCAGGGGCTAGACCGGAGGGGAGGCTTTTTGTGATCCTTTAAGTAAAGTCTGCTGGTGCGAGTCCTGTGGACCCGCACGACTTTACTAGGATACCCGTGGGAGTCTGGGGGCATTTTCTTGTCTGTGTGCCTGTGTGTCTAGTGTTGTGTTGTGTGAGGGCCCTTGCCTAGTCCACTCAGCACTGCGCTAGCACGTCTTGCGTTTGTTTTAGGGTCGCCAGGAGAGAGTCAGATACTTGGGATCTGAGTCTCTCAAGAGAGCACCCTTTCAATTAGAGTAATTTGGCGCACAGACTTGGGAACGTCCCTAGGCTAGAGCAGGTGGCTCAGCCCGGGTATCCGAAGCCTATATCCTTCCGGCTAGACCTCTGCCACCTGGCAGATTAACAGCTAGGGGTTTATTATTTCTGTATGCTTGTTATTGTGCCACAGTTTGCCGTTTTTGTGAGCATTGTGAGTCAGGGTGTGGCTTAGAGACTCTGTCCGAGCAGGCTTGCCTGACTAAGAGTGAGAAGCACACCTGTATGTGGTTATGTTGCGAGTTGCTGCCTTTATTTAATTATACCTATGCCATTATACACTGTATGGCCTATCACTAGTATTTATTCCTGCTTATGAGTTAGGAGTTCTCTAAATCCGTAACTTACTTTCTTTGCTAAGCATCAGATCCTACAGTAGCCGCATGCAGTTTAGAAACCTGCATTTATTCTACCTGTACGATGTTTTGAGGACTGTTTGCTTTCACCTTCTTTCACGCAGGGGTGATTAGTTGTATTAATTAACGTAAAGTTAAATGTACTTTCTTCTAGTTTGTTATTAAATTGTTTCTGCAATTTAATTCCGTTATCTATCTTTTCCTTGAAGCTTTAAGTCAACTTAATTGTGTGATCTTTTATATAGCCTGCTTGACTATCAGCAGTCTATAGTGCGTGCACCCTGTAACCGAGTCATAGGATACTTTGTTGTCCAGGCAGGACTCTTGACGGTTTAGGGTGGTTTGTTGCCTGGGTTTATAGATAAGGGTGGGATCTAGCGTTTTCCGTTGTTGCTTGTTGCCGCATACCTAGTCCAATAGAAAGAGCCCAGTGTTTATATATCCCAGGACGTAACACTGGGGTACCCCACTACTTACATTGGTCCATTTAGATGCCTTACCGTTTATAACTAGTCTTTGCTTTCTGTCGCTGAGCCAATTTTCTATCCATTTCAACACACCATCTTGTATTCCATGCGCTTTTAGTTTTAGCAGTAAACGTTTGTGGGGAACTTTGTCAAAGGCCTTTTGAAAATCAAGGTATATAATATCTACAGCTTTACTCTCATCGTAGAGGTTGAGGATATCGTGGAAGAAGTCTAAGAGGTTTGTTAAACAGGAACGTTTTTTACGAAAGCCGTGTTGAGTATCTTTAAGTATGTTATTTTCCTCTAGGTGATTTACGAGTCTGTCTCTTATGAGTGTTTCTAACATTTTACATACAACTGAGGTTAAGCTAATTGGACGATAGTTACTGGGTAAGGATTTGCTGCCTTTTTTGAATATCGGTGTTACTTTGGCTAGCTTCCACTGATCAGGCATATTTCCAGACTGCAAGGATTTATTAAATAGCAATGTCAGTGGTTTGGAGAGCTATTCCTTAGCTTCCTTTAGGACTCTACAGTAGGTGAGATTTTATCAGGTCCAGGCATTTTATTTACCTTGAGTTTATCAAAACAATTCAATACTTCTCTCTCTGTAACGGTGATATTGCTTA
This sequence comes from Paralithodes platypus, assembly GCA_032716605.1. Classification (NCBI taxonomy): domain Eukaryota; kingdom Metazoa; phylum Arthropoda; class Malacostraca; order Decapoda; family Lithodidae; genus Paralithodes; species Paralithodes platypus. The sequence continues at coordinate 27,907,016 of CM064516.1, forward strand.
GAACATCTGAATTATCAATCTGAATCGGCGATGGTGTAGGGATATCACTGAGGTCTTCCTTTGAAAAGACTGATGCAAAGAATTTATTGAGGGCATGACTCATTTGTACTTCGTCTTTGGTGTATTCTCCATTTTCATCGACTAAACGGTCCAACAGTTGAAGTAACTACTTTTTTCTTTCTGATATAACTATAGAATTCTTTCAGGTTTGTTTTACTTTGATTCGCAACATGTAACTCCAGGGTCTTTTTACTTTGCTTAATTAACTTTTTGGCTTTGCGCCGTAGCTCTACAAATTGCACCCGTTCTTCGTCATTTTGTAAGGATTTTAATCTATCATTAGCAAACTTTTTAGCAAGCAGACAGTTTGAAATATCTTTATTCCACCATTTGGGCTTATTATTAAGGCCTGGATGCCGTATTTTCGATGGTATGCAGTCCTGCACTGGTTTTAGGTAAGTGCTTTCGAATAATTCCCATGATGTATTTATGTCGTTATTGTTAATTAAAAAGCTCCAGTCACTTTCTTTAAACATAGCTCTAAGTTTTTGAAAGTTTGCTTTCTTGAAATTAGGGACTTTTTCGATGCTGCTATTTGGTTCGTTACTAGTAATCTTTTAAGTGAAAGTTATTGTACGATGGTCGCTGTTACTGAATTCATCACCAACATTCAAATTCTCTATTAATTTTTTCTTTTGTTGCAAGTACAAGGTTAAGAACATTATTACCACGGGTCGGCGATCGAACAAATTGATAGAGTGACTCTCTTGCAAGTTCGCATACAAGTCATGTCCGGAGTGATAAGTAAGAGTATCGCCCCACTTGGTCACAGGTAAATTAAAGTCGCCAAAAATACGGTATCTAGTGAGTTACTTACATCTGCAATTTGTTCATAAATTTCTCGGTCAGTTTGCACTGATTGAGCTGGAGGTCTGTATATTAATGCAAGTATTATTTTTGTACCTTTATTATTCTTTATTAGCACAAAAGATGTGTCGACGTTCACAATTTGAGGTTTTGACAAGAGGGTCGGGTTAAGGCTTTCTTTGATATAAAATAAAACGCCACCTCCATTTTTATTTATTCGGCTTTTCTCAAACATTACATAACCGGGAAGTGAATACTCTGCTAAAAAGTCTCTATCTTCTGTATTGAGCCAAGATTCTATTATACCAATCACATCATAATTTTCAGTAAACACTAGTTCCTCTAAATCTGAAAATGTATTGCGTATGCTAATGCTACGAGCGTTTGCATAAAAAACCTTTAACCCCCTCGCGTCATATGTCGGAGAGGGTTAAAGTTGCCGTTTTAGAACTCGCAGAACGTTCTTTAATCAAATGTTTGGTTCTGGTCGGATCTACATTTACATTCATGGCTGTCGTCAGTCCTCGGTCGTTATCCCTGGCGGTTTTGAATTTGGGTCGTGTTGGTTGAGCTTTATCCAAATTCGCGGTTCTTGACGGATTAGCATTTAATTCCTTCGCAGGTTGCCGCCCTCGCTGTCTTCGGTCCTCCTACCTGGTTGTCCTGTGTTGAGTCGATTTCTTCTCCGAAAATCCTTCGTTACTCAGTTACTCAGTTACTTGTTCGTCAAGGGGAATCCACGCAATGCGAGCTAAGCTCATTATTATCGCGCCTCCTTAACTGGGAATGTATTGCGTGAAATGCATGTTAAGTGTTTTATGTACTGTTGGAATGGCTGTGGATGTGTGTGTAGTCTGTATTTTATCCAATTGGCGACATCGGAAACGAAAGCTTAGGGTGGATCTGTATGGTACCATTCTCACTATAGATGGTACCGTCTCGCCCGAAGGCTTAGGTAGCCATCAGCTTAGGTGAAACATATGATACCCATCTCGCCTTGTACCATTTTTGCCAACCCCAGATTGGACGTCACAACGTCGTCCACTTATTCCAGGTACCTATTTACAGATAGGTGAACTGAGGCTAACACATGAAAGGAGACAAGCCCAATTTGTCTCCCCCTGGCCGGGGATTGAACCCCCGACCCCTCGTGTGTGAGACGGGATCTCTACCTACTAGGCTACGGGCTGTGTGTGTGTGTGTGTGTGTGTGTGTGTGTGTGTGTGTGTGTGTGTGTGCGCGCGCTATTGGGGGATCATCGAGCAAGATTAGATATATTTTTCTATTCAGCAATGGATCTGGCAACTAATTTACAGTAATATGTGATCGTGCCAATTCGTCTTTATGTCCATTCATTCATATGGCTAAAATTGACCTTGAGATTCCGCATGTAATATATTAACTCCACAAAATTTGTCCTATGTGTTATCTACATATTAGAGCATCATCTTGGTAATGTGAGGGACTATTGTTTTGTTTTAAGTTCTATACATTCGTGCAGGTCAGGTGGTGGTCAGGTGAAGGTATTGAGGGATAAGCCTTTACAACGGCACCTCGTGGCTACTTTCTACTTTTCCTACATTTTGTAGAGCGTAGAGAGGGGAGAAGGGGTGTTGGAGAGAGAAGACGTTGTTGTAGTGGCTTTGTTATGTGTGTTATTAGTCTGCATACGTCGTCGAGGTGTACCCCAACTGGGTGCGAGCATGTGCTTAATGTTTCTGTATTGTTTCCATATATATTAAGACAACAAATATTTCCTATCACTCATACACAGTCTCGCCACTCTCTTCTCTTCATCACCTAATATTTTTACCCGAGCTTTTCAATAAACCTTTCTTAACTCCATTTTCTCCCAGCTTCAGACACACACATATCGAGGTTTTGCAGGCGGTTCAAAGTCTCGCACTCTCGACATTTTCTATCTTACAAAATTTAGACATCTTTATATTTAATTCGTTTTATTATTAACTCCCTGGACCTCTATCAATCTTAACCCCTCCCCCCCAAAGATCCCCCTTCGAGAAAAATGTGTACATTTTTCGGTAGAAATATTTCCCGGCCGAAGGCCGATTCATTCTAAGTTACAGGCTCGCTATCGATCGCCAGGAAAAAGTCGACACCTAAATGGCACGAAAGGTCTTGAAATTGCCACACTAATGGGGCGAATGTCTTTGTCTCAAAACTACTTAGGCTAAACATGAGGGAGAAGGGGATCCAGAAAAAAAAATTAACAGATTTTGCAGGCGGTTCAAACTCACTCTCAGTATTTTCTCGCTTGCGATATATTTTTGGCTTTCCCGAGCGTTGTTATCCATCTTCATACAGACATACTGAAGGGAAGGAAATCTGACGTGTAGGAACCAGGAAAAAGGACGTGATTTTGTTTGTCTTGCACGAGTTCATGTAAAGTGAAAGAAATAATTGGTTTCGTTTCTCTATATGCCTTTATTGTTCCTATTTATGTGATGATTGTGTGTTTACATGTTTGTGTATCAGTGTATGAATGTGCATATGTGTGGATAACGATGTGTGTGTGTGTGTGTGTTGTGTGTATGTGTGTGTGTGTTTGTGAGTGCGTGTGTTTGTGTGTGTGTATGTGTATGTGCCATAAGACTGATTATATATAGATACATACATGTGTGTTTGCATGTTTGTGTATCAGTGTGTGTGTGTGTGTGTATAGATAACAATGTGTGTGTGTATGTGTGTGTGCAGTAATACAAACATTTACCTTTCATTACTGGTGTGCAGTGGACCATCTTCAACTCCTTCTCTCTCTCTCTCTCTCTCTCTCTCAACCCTCTTTTGTCTTCTGCACTCTCACTCTCTCTCTCTCTCTCTCAACCCTCTTGTCTTCTGCACTCTCTCTCTCTCTCTCTCAACCCTCTTTTGTCTTCTGCACTCTCACTCTCACTCTCTCTCTCTCTCTCTCTCTCTCTCAACCCTCTTTTGTCTTCTGCACTCTCTCTCTCACTCTCTCTCTCTCTCTCTCTCTCTCTCTCAACCCTCTTTTGTCTTCTGCACTCTCACTCTCTCTCTCTCTCTCTCAACCCTCTTTTGTCTTCTGCACTCTCTCTCTCTCACTCTCTCTCTCTCTCTCTCTCAACCCTCTTTTGTCTTCTGCACTCTCACTCTCTCTCTCTCTCTCTCTCAACCCTCTTTTGTCTTCTGCACTCTCTCTCTCTCACTCTCTCTCAACCCTCTTTTGTCTTCTGCACTCTCACTCACTCTCTCTCTCTCTCTCAACCCTCTTTTGTCTTCTGCACTCTCTCACTCTCTCTCTCTCAACCCTCTTTTGTCTTCTGCACTCTCACTCTCTCTCTCTCTCTCTCTCTCTCTCAACCCTCTTTTGTCTTCTGCACTCTCTCTCTCTCACTCTCTCTCTCTCAACCCTCTTTTGGCTTCTGCACTCTCACTCTCACTCACTCTCTCTCTCTCTCTCTCTCTCAACCCTCTTTTGTCTTCTGCACTCTCACTCTCACTCTCTCACTCTCTCTCTCTCTCAACCCTCTTTGTCTCTCTTCCTCTCACTCTGACTCTCTCACTCTCTCTCACCCTCTTTGTCTTCTGCACTCTCACTCTCACTCACTCACTCTCTCTCTCTCTCTTCTCAACCCTCTTTGTCTTCTGCACTCTCTCTCTCACTCTCTCTCTCTCTCTCTCTCTCTCTCAACCCTCTTTTGTCTTCTGCACTCTCACTCTCACTCTCTCTCTCTCAACCCTCTTTTGTCTTCTGCACTCTCACTCTCTCTCTCAACCCTCTTTTGTCTTCTGCACTCTCACTCTCACTCTCTCTCTCTCTCTCTCAACCCTCTTTTGTCTTCTGCACTCTCACTCTCTCCTCAACCCTCTTTTGTCTTCTGCACTCTCACTCTCTCTCTCTCTCTCTCAACCCTCTTTTGTCTTCTGCACTCTCACTCTCACTCTCTCTCTCTCTCTCTCAACCCTCTTTTGTCTTCTGCACTCTCACTCTCTCTCTCTCTCAACCCTCTTTTGTCTTCTGCACTCTCACTCTCACTCTCTCTCTCTCTCTCTCTCCTCTCTCTCTTGTCTTCTGCACTCCTCTCTCTCTCTCTCTCTCTCAACCTCTTTTGTCTTCTGCACTCTCACTCCTCACTCTCTCTCTCTCTCTCTCTCTCTCTCTCTCTCTCAACCCTCTTTTGTCTTCTGCACTCTCACTCTCACTCTCTCTCTCTCTCTCTCAACCCTCTTTTGTCTTCTGCACACTCTCACTCACTCTCTCTCTCTCTCTCTCTCTCTCAATTTTTGTCTTCTGCACTCACTCATCTCACTCTCTCTCTCTCTCTCTCTCTATCAACCCTCTTTTGTCTTCTGCCACTCTCATCTCTCTCTTCTCTCTCTCTCTCAACCCTGGTCTTCTGCACTCTTCTCTAACTCTCTCTCTCTCTCAACCCTCATTTGTCTTCTGCTCTCTTCTCTCCTAATCTTGTCTTCTGCACTCTTTTCTCTCTCTCTCTCAATTTTTGTCTTCTGCCACTCTCACTCTCACTCTCTTCTCTCTCTCCTCTCTCTTTCAACCCTCTTTTGTCTTCTGCAACTCTCACTCTCTCTTCTCTCTCTCTCTCTCATCTCGCTTCTCTCTCAACCTCTTTTGTCTTCTGCACTGTATACTCTCAAATTCTCAATTTTAATTTCAATTTCAATAATCAATTATAAAAATAGATGCACATTTTCATTTAACTCTTCTTAGTGTTTAATTACTTTCTACTATGAAAGGAGGATTGAATAGTCAAATGTATCAAGGGACATTTAGAACAATGCTTATAAGGGGGCTCACCTCGTTTTGTTCTCTCTTTCTCACTCTCTCTCTGGTTGGAATCATTCGGCCCCATTCAGCCTACTGTTTTAAGACGTTTACCCCCATCCAGGTGTCAATATTTTCCTGGCGAGCGGTAGCGAGCCAGCATATATATATATGTTTGTTTTGACAGCAAGCTAAATTAGTACATTTTTCGATAGAAAAATTTCTCCAGCTAAACTGGATTACTCCATACAATGCTGGCTAGCTATCGCTCGCCAGGAATAAATCGACACCTGGATGGGGATAAACGTCTTAAAACAGTTGGCTGAATGGGGCCGAATGGATACAAGCCAAGGAAAGAGAGAAAAGGAGAGAAAGATACAAAAGCCGGTGACCGCCCTTAAGGGGAGATTCCCACTTGAGGGATTTTTTTCTTGACCCCTTTCTCCCTCATGTTTAGCCCCATTGTTTTTGATATTATAAAACGTTTGGCCCATTAGTTTAGCGATTTTAAGAACTTTCACCCCATATTAAGACCTTTCGTGCAATTCAGGTGTCGATTTTATCCTGGCGAGCGATAGCGAGCCTGTAATTTAAGAGGAAACGGCCTTCGGCCGAGACATTTTTCTACCGAAAAATGTACAAGTTTATCTTAAGGGGATGTAATTTCAAGCTTGATGGAGGTCTAGGGAACAAACTAAAAACCTCCCCTTAATTGTGCTGACTTGAGAATGCGCACAATTATACCACACATATATTTTGAATCCTTACACCATGGGGAGGCCATTGATACAAAGAAAAATTAATTTGGACCCATATTATAGACCACAGGAAGATTTGAAGATTGAGGAAGTGTATTTCTCAACCCTTATGAGATGAGTAAAACACGATTTTCCACAACAAAGCCCCGATTTAAATTATGTTGCTACTAATGGATGCAGCCGGGGGGAATGTAGTGTACTTAGGAAAACATGTTGGGCTTATCCCAAACATTCTTTCCTAGTCTGTAGTCCATGGGCGATTTATCGTTTTAAGCAAATATTTCAACAGGAAATTTGATTAAATAAGTAGTATGGGTTTTGTTTGAAGGGGAAGGAGGGGGGAGGGGGAGGATGGGTGACAGGAAGAGGGAGGGTGGTGGGGGGTGGGGAGGTGGGGGGGAGGAGGTGGAAAGGCGAGGATGAAAACTCCAATTGGTGCCGACTCACAAGGTCCAGCCAGACGTGAATGCCAATTTGGCCTAGATCCTATCTGGGGGTTTGAGGAATCACAACACCGTCATGCTCTCATTCTATATACTGTATATATATATAATATATATATATATATATATATATATATATATATATATATATATATATATGGAAGAGAGAGAGAGAGAGAGAAGAGAGAGAGAGAGAGAAAGAGAGAGAGAGAGAGAGGTAAAGCTATATTCCATGACCCATAATGAGGCAGTTCCAGTCACCTTTATTAATGGAGTACAACCTTAATGTCTTCTGAGGCCCCAATTAGCACGCTCACATCTCTAATGATCTTCTATATAATAGAACGACCATCACTATAGTTTATCCTGCTATACCCTCCTTCGCCAGAATTATGCCACTCTCTATCTCTCTCTCTCTCTGTCTGTCTGTTTGTCTGGCTGTCTGGCTGTCTGTCTCTCTCTCTGGCTGTATGTCTGTCTGTCTGCATGTCTGTCTGTGTCTCTGTCTGTCTGTCTGTTTGTCTCTGTCTGTCCGTCTGTCTCTCTCACTACCAAATAGTAGCATCGAAAAAGTCCCTAATTTCAAGAAAGCAAACTTCCATAAACTTAGAGCTATGTTTAAAGAAACTGACTGGAGCCTTTTAATTAACAATAACGACATAAATACATCTTGGAAGTTATTCGAAACCACTTACCTAAAAGCAGTGCAAGACTGCATACCATCGAAAACTCGGCGTCCAGGCCATAATAATAAGCCCAAATGGTGGAATAAAGATATTTCAAACTGCCTGCTTGCTAAAAAATTTGCTAATGATAGATTAAAATCCTCACAAAATGACGAAGAACGGGTGAAATTTGTAGAGCTACGACGCAAAGCCAAAAAGTTAATTAAGCAAAGTAAAAAGACCTTAGAGTTACATATTGCGAATCAAAGTAAAACAAACCCGAAAGAATTCTATAGTTATATCAGAAAGAAAAAAAGTAGTTACTTCAACTGTTGGACCGTTAGTCGATGAAAATGGAGAATACACCAAAGACGAAGAACAAATGAGTAATGCCCTCAATACCTTCTTTGCATCAGTTTTTACAACAGAAGACCTCAGTGATATCCCTACACCATCGCCGATTCAGATTGATAATTCAGATGTTCTAAGCAATATCACCGTTACAGAGAGAGAAGTATTGAATTGTTTAGATAAACTCAAGGTAAATAAAACGCCTGGACCTGATACAATCTCGCCTAGAGTTCTAAAGGAAGCCAAGGATGAGCTCTCTAAACCACTGACATTACTATTCAATAAATCCTTGCAGTCTGGAAACTATGCCTGATCAGTGGAAGCTAGCCAACGTAACACCGATATTCAAAAAAGGCAGCAAATCCCTACCCAGTAACTATCGTCCAATTAGCTTAACCTCAGTTGTATGTAAAATGCTAGAAACGGTCATACGAGACAGACTCGTAAATCACTTAGAGGAAAATAACATACTTAAAGATACTCAACACGGCTTTCGTAAAAAACGTTCCTGTTTAACAAACCTCTTAGACTTCTTCCACGATATCCTCAACCTCTACGATGAGAGTAAAGCTGTAGATATTATATACCTTGATTTTCAAAAGGCCTTTGACAAAGTTCCCCACAAACGTTTACTGCTAAAACTAAAAGCGCATGGAATACAAGACGGTGTGTTGAAATGGATAGAAAATTGGCTCAGCGACAGAAAGTAAAGAGTAGTCATAAACGGTAAGGCATCTAAATGGACCAATGTAAGTAGCGGGGTACCCCAGGGATCGGTACTAGGACCAATTCTCTTTCTAATTTACATCAACGACATAGATGAGGGTCTCACCTGTACAATCTCAAAATTTGTTGACGATACAAAATTGCAAATAGCGTACTCTCAAAAGAACAAGTTGACGATATGCAACACAATCTAGATAAATTGTCATGTTGGGCCCAAATTTGGCAAATGAGTTTCAATGCGGATAAATGTAAAGTACTACATATCGGATACCTAAATGAGAAAGCAAACTATTCGATGAATGGCACTCAGCTTAAGAATGTAAACAGAGAAACCGATCTGGGAGTAACAATATCGAGTAACCTAAAACCGAGTCAACAATGTTCAGAAGTTGTTAAGAAGGCAAACAAAATAATTGGCTTTATAGGCAGGTCATTTGAGCATAAATCCAAAGAAGTTATCCTAACCCTTTACAATTCATTAGTCCGCCCTCTTCTGGAATACTGCGTTCAATCCTGGTGCCCTTATTACCAAAAAGATATAAACAAGCTAGAACGAGTTCAACGTAGAGTTACCAAAATGATACCTAGCCTAAAGAACAAACCATACGAAGAGCGTCTTAGAGAATTAAATCTATTTCCTTTAACCCAGCGCAGATTAAGAGGTGACTTAATTCAAGTGTTCAAAATCATCAAAGGCATCGACAATATGAACTGTAGTAAGTACTTCACTATCGACCAATCTAATTACACGCGGGGAAAACGGTTGCAAAATTATTGGTAAATCTTTTAACTCACACGAATCTAAGAATTTCTTCTTCAATCGAGTTGTCAACTTGTGGAATGGGCTTCCCCGAAACGTTATAGACTGCATCACCGTTGATTAATTTAAACTCCGCCTAGACAAATATCTCGCATCAAACCCGCGACTGACTGCGTTTGTAAATGAATAACTTTATTTTATCCCCCCCTCAGTTACTAACCCATCTGTCCCCTACTAACTTCCTAATCCTGCCACGGACATTAGTTCCAGGGCAGTAATTCCCTTTCCAATGTTCCCTTACCCACTCTAAACCACTGTTTGGACACTTGATCCTCAGTGTTTTGGAGGACAAGCAACCTAGAAGGGTCACTAGATCTGTTGTTGCTTGATTTCCTTTGTACTCCTTTGTACTCACTCAGTCTCTTCTCACTCACCCTCACTCTTTCTCTCTCTCCCCTCCCCTCCCCTCCACACCTGCCCCCCAAAATCCTTCCACCTATTCCTTGCCCTTTTCAATAGACCATATCTTTCCGCCCCTCCACCCGCCCACACCCCTCATATATAAACACCCTCTATACAGCGTCTCTCAAACTTCCTTCCGCCTCATTTTTCTCCTCATACCGCCTCTCTTGTGGGCCCATTTCTCTCGCTTTTCACGTCAGGTTTTTTCTGCAATCCTCATTTCTTTTCCCGGCCTAGGACTGTCAGTACCGTGGCTTTGGAATGTACAGACTTAAAGGTGATCCCTGAGATATGGTGTAGTATATATATATATATATATATATATATATATATATATATATATATATATATATATCCATGAACTCTGTAGACTCGGATATTTTATACTTTATTTGACTTAAATATATTCAAGCAATTTTCTGCTTTCAAATCTCTAGGCAGGTATAAAACTCCACAGATTCTTTCAAAACCCATGAAGCTATAGTCACAAGTGTGTGTGTGTGTGTGTTTACAGCTTTATCTTGGTTACATATAGGTGTTTTTTTATTGGTATTGGCAACTAGATTGAAGGTAGATTATTATAGTTTGAGTACATCCATATAAAACCTGACTTCAATACCTGTTAGACCATAGTTAACGAAGACAATATGCCGGGAAGAAAAGTGTTTTGTTTCTTTTTTTCGGCAAATTTCGGTGGCCACCTTTATATTGACAAAACTGTTAGTTAGGTTCCTTTTATCGTTAACGGCATGGCGACTGAAGATTATATCCTGTTCCAAGTAAGTAGGCCAAACATTTTGAACTTTAACATTTATAACTCATAAACCACTTGAGTAATAGAGCTAATATTGCTACCATTTAGAAAGAGTTGACAAGGAAATAGGTGGGGACAATTTCAGCTCATTTGCTTTAGTTCTCTTTGAGTCACAGAAGTTAGGGGTCACAATGTCATAAGAACATAAGAAAATGGGAGTCTGCAGAAAGCCGATTGGCCTAAGCAAGGCAGATCCCTGTCCCACACAACCCCAATTACAAAGCCCAATTATAGGCTCAACACTCTAATACCCTGAGGATCATCTTGCCAAAACGGTTAGAGATTAACGCAGGATTACGGGGTCTGCAGAGCGCTGATTGGCCCAACCCGTCATACTTACTTATAATGAATGGACTATAGTTACCACAGTGTTGCAAGATTCAAATACACTAGTAGATTGCAAAAAAAGAAGAGCTGATGTTAATAGGGGAGATCTCCACTTCAGGGATTTTTTTCTTGACCCCCTTCTCCCTCATGTTTAGCCCCATTGCTTTTGATATTATAAAACGTTTGCCCCATTAGTTTAGCGATTTTAAGAACTTTCACCCCATATTAAGACCTTTTGTGCTATTCAGGTGTCGATTTTATCCTGGCGAGCGATAGCGAGCCTGTAATTTAAGAGGAACCGGCCTTCGGCCGGGATTTTGTTTTACCGAAAAATGTACAAATTTATCTTGAAAGGGACTCAAGGGGGTGTAATTTTAAGTTTGATGGAGGTCTAGGGAACAAAGTAAATACCTCCCCTTAACTGTGCCTACTTCCCTCGCACTCAGCTTCCTCCCGTATTCCCCCTCACGGCATAACTCGGGGGGACACTAAAAAAAACACCAAGAAGTCATCTTAATTCAATTTTACACAAATATTTCACACGTTTTTTCTCCAGCGGGTGGGTTTGAAAAAAGAGAATGACATTGGATCTCAGTCAGGCGCGAGATTTCTGGGTGAGTTTGCCCTCGGGGTAAAAGAAAATATGGGGTGAGGTGCGGGCCCCTGTGTGTGACTGCAGAGGGACTTTGTGGGGTGAAAGGGTGTCTTTGTGGGGTGAAAGGGTGTCCCGGGGGTGGATAGTTGGGACGGTAATAACACGAGCTATGGTGGTGAATAGATGGGATAGGGAAAAGTGAGATTAAGGGGGAATGGGCTTATTTATTTGCTTAATTATGTTGTTGCTTTTTTTTTTTTCTTTTTTTTTTTTTTTTTTTTTTTTTTTTTTTTCCTCCCTAGACCTCCATCAAACTTTTAAAAAACCGATCCATTATATCCCCCTACTAGATTAATTTGTAAATTTGTTGGTAGTCTTCCAAAATTACAGGCTCACTTTCGTACGCCAGGAAAAAATCGACACCTAAATGGCCCGAAAGGTCTTAATATTAACAAAGAAATGGGGCATAAAGTCTAAAAAATCGCCAAACTAATGGGTCAAAAATCTTAAAATCTAAAAAACAATGGGGCTAAACACGAGGGAGAAGGGGAGTCAGAAAACCTGCCCATAGCGCGGTTCATGGGTGGAAGGATTGAACTTTGTGTATGTGGAATTAAACCGGCATAATCATAAATACGTTAAAGTGACATAGGGACGTTGTGCTAAGGTTTCATTTTTCTGGACACCCTTCTCCCTCATGCTTAGCCCCATTAGTTTTGAGATTCTAAGACGTTCGCCAATTAGTTTGGCGATGTTAAGACCTTTCGCCCCATTTCTTTGTCAATTTTAAGACCTTTCGTTCCACTTAGATGTCGATTGTTTTCTTGGCGAGCAATAACGAGCCTGTAATTAAGCAGGGATAGGCCTTCGGCCGGGACACTTTTCTACCGAAAAAAATACAATTCTATCTCAGATGGGGCTTGAGGATTTTTATTTATTTCTTGTTTTTAAGCTTGATGGAGGTCTAGGTAGCAAATAAAAGAAAACATAATAATAATAATAATACAGAACTATCTAAAGATATGGAATTAGACACTGGGCCCCTATGTTGACCGCTGAGAACACTATGGGATCAAAGGGGGTCCCGGGGCGAATACCTACTGTACGACAGGGAAACAGGGGACAGAGGCAAATGGGACAGCAATATTAGAGGCCCTGTGATGGTACAAGAGAATAGTAAATCAAACAGGTCGCGTGTTGAATATGTAGGATAGGAATAAATATGTAGGATAGGAATAAATATGTAGCATAGGAATAAATATGTAGGATAGGAATAAATATGTAGGATAGGAATAAATATGTAGGATAGGAATAAATATGTAGGATAGGAATAAATATGTAGGATAGGAATAAATATGTAGGATAGGAATAAATATCCTCATAGATAGGTGGAGCAGGACATGTAAGATAGGGATATGTGGGACAGGAATCAAAGAGGCCCATAGAATAAAAAGGTAAAACAAAATATGGGTTAAGACACTGGGCCCCTATATGACCACTGGGGATCAAAGGGTGTCCCAGGGTGGATATATACCTAGGACAGAGGAAAATGGGGACAGAGACAAGTGGGGCAGCAATATAAGAGGGCCGTGTGGTGGGACAAGAGAATATTGAAATAATCAGGTGCCTTGTTGGATATGTAGGATAGGAATAAATAACCCCACATAATAAGTGGAGCAGGACATGTAAGATAGGGAGGTGTGGGACAGGAATCAATAAGGCCCCATGAACTATATAATGTGATAAGGACGTTGTGATCAATAAAGAAGTAAAATCAAATATGGGGTAATACACTGGCCCCTATATGACCACTGGCGAACACTATGGGGTCAAATGGGGTCCCAGGGTGGATACCTAGCACAGGGGAACATGGTGACAAAGACAAGTGGGACATCAATAAGGGGACATGGGTCGTTTTGCTGGTACACTTTCTTCCTCACGTTTATCCACATTAGTTTTCAGATTGTATGACGCTCGGCCCATTAGTTTGGCGATGTTCAAACATTTCACTCAATTTCTTTGTCAATATTAAGATTTTTAGTGTCATGTAGGTGTCTATTTTTTCCTGGCGAGCGATAGCGAGCCTGTAAATTAAGAGGAACCGGCCTTCGGCCAGGATATTTTCCAATCGAAAAATGTACACATTTATCTTGAAGGAGGGTATTGGGGGGTGTTTTTTTAAGCTTGTTGGAAGTCTAGGGAGGAAACTAAGAAAATTGTAAAAAGATAAATAAATGAGGACATAAATACGCCCATCCCCCCAAGAGAGTGGTGTGACGGGAGAATGTTGAATTACTCAAGTCCCGCGTTGGATATATAGGATAGGCATAACTATCCCTACAAATAGATGAAGTAGAGACATGAAAGATATGGATATGCGAGACAGTAAGCAAAGATTGAAATACCGGTACCGTAAATTTACATATACTGTACAGACTAGCGACACAGACCTTACGATTCCAGCGAGGTGGTCAGGAAGTTACGTACTCGCTATAGCTCGCCTTGATAAATAAATCAACACCTGAATGGTGTGAAGCGTTTTATTATCGCCAAGCTAATGGGTTGAAAAGTCTTAGAATCTCCAAACTAATGGAGCGAAACAGGGGAGGTCCAAAAGACCCCCCAAGAACCAAATAGGATTAAATGAATGAGAGTCAATAATCAAAGAGGCCTTCGTGGGTGATAGGTGGGACAAGGACCTGTAGGACAGGAAGTATAGAGGTTCCAAATATAATAGGTGGGTTCCGGTACATGTGGGATAGAAATAGCAGTCAAAGGCCCCCTGGGTGGATTATTAGGACAGGAACGTGCTGGTATGAAGAGTTCCCGTGTTGGGTAGGTGGGAGGAAGGAATATAAGACAGGCACAAGCTATAATAATAATAATAATAATAATAATAATAATAATAATAATAATATAATTAATAATAATAATAAATAATAATAATAACTAGAGAGGCATTAGGGAGAGCGCATACCAACGTCTACGCTGGTGGATGTATGCGCTCTACCGATCATCTAAATTAATTCACCTATCCCTTGGCGCATATCCTATCTGTCCACCAAATTTCGTGAATATCGGTCAATAACTATTTTAGATATCTTGCTTAAAAAAAAACAAAAAAAAAACAAAAAAAATGAAAACAGAGGGAAAAGCAATTTCCTCCAACTTTGTTGACGGAGGAAATAAAGCCAAGTGGTGGCTAGGTGAGGTGGATATAATTATGAAATATCAAAGTTCTCAGGCTGGATATATTGAATCGGGCGACATGTGGGAAATAGGAAGCAGTGTAGCGAATAACATAGAGGGACACTTGGGGAGAGCGCATACGCTGGCGAAGGTATGCGCTCTACCGATCGCCTATTAAATGGAATCACCTTTTCCTTGTAGCATATCCTATCTGCCCACCAAGTTTCGTGACATCGGTTCATAACTATGTGAAACGTCTACACTGACGGAAGTATGCGCTCTACCGATCACCTCAGAAATTTAACCATATTTTCCTTGGCGCATATCCTATCTGTCCACCAACATTTGTGATAATCGGTTCATAGTGTTTTTGAGATATCCTGCTTAACCCCTTATATACCGGCGACGTCTATTTAACTTAATTATGGCTACTCTTAGACGATTTATTCAGTTTTAATAGGGCCTCCAGCAATTAACAGGCTTCGAATTGTCTCACTTAATCCTTTTACTACCACAGATCCTTCTTAAACTGCACAAAATCGTATAAATATAGCTAGAAAACAAATAAAGAGACGTCGCCAGTACATAAATGGTTAAAGACAAACAAACAGACACACGGAGGCAATAAACATAACCTCCACCCAACTTCGTTGAAGGAAGTAATGAGAGAGGAGCATTTGAAGGGCCAATAGACGGATATGCGAGGTATAAGAGGCCAATTTCAGTTCAAATTATACTTCCTTTATTATGTAAAAAAGTATATATAAGAACATAAGAACATAAGAAAATGGGAGTCTTCAAAAAGCCGATCGGGCCGATCGGCTTTTTGCAGACAGATCCCTGTCACACCCAACCCCAATTACAAGGCCCAATTATAGGCCCAACTCACTAATACCTTGAGTACTGACCCCACCAAAACGGTCAGAGATTAACACAAGATAACGGGGTCTGCTGAACGCCGATTGGCCCACACCTGGTAGATCCCCCTCACACCCAACCTATCTCGTCCATATGCCTATCTAATTTTATCATAAAGCTCCCTATCGTTCTTAATGCCACTATATCACTTGGTAGCCTATTCCACCCATCTACAACTCTGTTACCAAACCAATATTTGCCTATATCTTTTCTGAAACTAAATTTATCTAATATATAACCATTTGTTCGAGTTCTTTCGCTATCACTGAGCTTCAGTACATGTTTCATGTCTCCTTTATTTACCCCACTGAACCATTTGAACACTTCTATCATATCCCCTCTAACTCTGCGTCTTTCTAACGAATGTAAGCCTAATTTGTTCAACCTTTCTTCATATGGTAGATTTCTAATATTATGAATCATTTTTGTCATTCTTCGCTGTACTCTCTCCAAGGAATCTATATCCATTCTGTAATAAGGACACCAAAATTGGACAGCATAATCCATATGAGGTCTCACTAATGACAAGTAAAGTTTCAAGATAACATCGGCAGTTCTGTTACTCACACTCCTTGAGATGAACCCCAGAATCCTGTTTGCCTTGTTACGTACGCTTATACACTGTTTTCTAGATTTCAAATTGTTGCTAACAAACACACCCAAATCTTTCTCGCAGTCTGAGTTTTCTAATTCAGCATTAGCTAGTTTATATTTTGCATTAGTATTCGTCTTCCCTATCTTTAATACCTTGCATTTGTTAATGTTAAAATTCATCTGCCACTTTACTGACCATTCGTGTAAGGTATCTAGATCCCTTTGGAGGCACTCTATGTCGCTATCTGAATCTATTGGTCTCCCTATTTTGGTATCGTCTGCGAATTTACTTATCCTACTAGTTATACCTAAATCAAGATCATTTATGTATATGATAAATAACAGAGGACCCAATACAGATCCCTGGGGGACACCACTCTTGACTGATCCCCACTCTGACTTAGTACCATTTATGCTGACTCTCTGCTTCCTACCAATTAGCCATGACCTAATCCATCCTAACAACGCCCCACCTATTCCATGCGCCTCAACCTTTCTCATCAATCTCTCATGAGGGACTCTGTCGAAAGCTTTACTGAAATCTAAATATATAATATCATATGATTTGTCATTATCTACTGCTTCATATACCTCTGAGAAAAAGCTAAGCAAATTAGTAAGGCAAGAACGTCCCTGAGTGAATACATGCTGAGAAGAATTGATTAAGTTAAATGTTTCTAAGTGGTTTCTCATTTTCCTAGCAATAATTGACTCTAGTAGCTTTCCTATGATTGAAGTGAGACTAATGGGACGATAATTTGATGCTATGGATTTATCACCTTTTTTGAAGATCGGAACTACATTTGCAAGCTTCCAAGCTTCTGGAACTATACCTGTTTCTAATGACTTGTTAAAAAGAAATGTTAATGGATAACTTAACTCATCTCTGCATTCTTTTAATACTCTAGCATATACCTCATCAGGACCAGGTGATATATAGAGAAGTGGTGGATACGTGGGATAGGGATGCGTGCACAGAAAACTGAAGTTAGGGGTTTTCAAGTCTTAATGCAATATATATCAAGGCTGCAATAACATAAGTGCATCTCAAACAAACACACACACACACACACACACACACACACACACACAATTACTATATACCCTGAACTAATGTAAGTTCACCGATCAAACCAATCTCACCTATCCTATACCAATGTAGCCATAACTTAATTGAAACAAGTTAACATATCATAATCTATCCTTTTATAGCCTTATCTAACCTAACATACCCTAACAAAACCTATTATAAAATAAACTAAGATTATTATACCATAACCTTAATTTGCTGATTGTGAGCCTATGACGGGGGCAATTGTGCTACAGGGGTATTTGTAAGGGGAACAGTTGTAGAGGCCAGTTGTCAGGAAACCAGTATCAATTTGTCAGGCAACCAGACCACCAACCAAGAGTTCTAATAATAGCCTCAAGTCCCAGATCCAGTATTTCTACGAGTAACGCAAATTATACCAGTATACTGTATAAGGGGGGGGGGGGGTACTTTGCCCACTAGACTTTGTCAAGCTTAAACAATTCTCCAAACTAATGAGGCGAGCGTCTTAAAATTTCAAAACTAATGGGGTTAATCATGACGGAGAAGGGGATCAAGGAAAATTAAATAAATAAATAATAATTATTATTATTTGGCAGGTAACCGGACCACCAGCCAAGTGTTCTATATATAGCTTCAAGTCCCAGCTCTGGTCTTTCGCTTGTATTCTTAAACAACTCTTTCCTTTAATGGACGAAATAATTTGAAAAAATAACGATATCTTTAGGAATGGCAGGGATAATTCGTGTACTCTCCGTAAATAACGCTCGTCATTCCCACAGTATTCATTTGGTATCAGGCGCTGCGAGGAGAAAGAATTGTTTACCCCATTCAGTACCAGTTCCGTCCTTTGCATTGTATATTGGCTCCTAATGGACGATTGTATTCAGTTTAGGAATGCCCTCCAGCTATTAACAGGCTTCACAGTACCATACTTAACCCCTTTTGCTACCGGAGATCCTTCGGAAGCTGCACAAAATCATCTAAATATAGCTTGAATAAAACAAAAAAAGACGTCGCCGGGGGTTAAGAATACCACGCTGTTTCTCGTTCTCTCCAATAAATCTACGAGTAACGCAAATATACTTCTCGTTCGTCTTACTCGCGGGGTAATTGCTTCATTTCCGCAGGCAAACACGCAGTCACCGCACACAATCAAGCAGCTTAAGGAGGGACAGGCACGCACAGAAATACAGGCAATCAACAATAAGACGATTTCGCTCTTCATTATCGCTGACCGGAGACGATTTTGCTCAGTTTTGGAAGGGTCTCTTTAGGATTCAAAGGGGTAAGGAGGAACAGTCACGCACAGAAATACAGGCAGTCAACAGGAAGACGGTTTTCGTTCTTCATTATGACTAACGGTAGACTATTTAACTCACTTTGGAAGGCTCTCTCTGAAATGCTGGGTGTGAAGGAAATTTAACCCTCCCGAAAATCCCCAGGCCCAGTGGCCTGCCTGGCGCGGGTTCGAACCCTGGTTAGGGACCTTAGTAGGTTTTACCAGACTGGTGTGGTTTCGAACCCGGACCTCAGTAGGTTTTACCAGACTCGCGTGCTAACCCACTGTACTACCACGGACGTACAATAGGAAAGCAACCTTATTTCTCCTTGAAAGAACCAGGTGATAGTCTCGTGGTGATTCACGTGGTGGGTTTATTAGACTTCGCCACCAACGACTATGTTACGCTATCCCAGACGTCAACTCGGGTAGTTTTGTGGTTGCGGGATTTTTGCGGGTACAGGGTATTACACTCTCTATGACTGAAAGAGCTAAGGATGAATAGTCACGCAGGGAATTACAACCAGTCAAGACCAGGACGGTATTTCCTCTTCAATTTGGCTAACGGTAGACGATTTTGCAGTTTTGGAAGGCTCTCTTATGATTCAAAGGGGTAAATGTTATCTCAATTAACCCTCTGACACTAGCATACCCTTCCTAAATTTATTATAATCGTCTAATAATAGCCATAATAAGGCGAAAGCACAAGTTATTGTATACCGAAAAGGCTAAGGAGAGACAGTTAAGCCTCTCACGATCCAATGACGCGTGTCTAGATATTATTTTGACCATTAGACGATTGTATTCATTTTAGGAAGGAGTTATGGAAGTATGAGGAATTAATGAAATATCATTAACTTCTTCGATACAGTAAAGAGACTAAAATCACGGTCTCTGTGGATGAAGCGGTCCTGAAACTTGTATGTATGCATGCATGTATACCTTAAAATCCATGCTAAGATCCATAAAATGGTCTGCAGTTAGCACAGCAATATGAGAAACGCGTCTTCGTATACTGAATGGGTTAACCCTTTCAGCACCGGTGACGTCATTTATATTTATTTCAGCAACATTTGGACGATTATGTAAATATTAGGAAGGCTATATGGTAGCTAAATGGATTGAGATAGTCTATAGCAGTGATTCTCAACCTTTCCTCAGTCATTTACCCCCTCGGCTTGATGTATTTCGCCATTTACTCCCTTACTCCCATACAAAAAAAAAAAAAAAAAAAAGCATAGCCGGCATAAAAGCACAGAAAATAAAGAGGATAGAAAATCACCTTTATTATTTAGGTGTTGCACGAAGTAAACTTTGATAAAGAAAACATATATAAAGTAATATTTTCTTTTATCTCAGGTAACACACCAGGTCCTTCACTAATGACCTCATCCAAGTTTGAAAAATCTGCAAAATAACTTTGATGAACTCGTCGTGAAACGAAATAGCCCTAGATTAGTAGGGGGTTTTCTAATGTCTTCCCTATTTTTCTAAACCAGCCAACCTTTTCCAAACACAGGTTAGCCAGGTATAGCGTAATATAGAATTAATATTTAATTTTCAGGTATGCTTTATTTACCCAATGCCATGTATTTTTTTAACCCCAAGGTGTAAATTTACCCCTGGTTGAGAATCACTGGTCTATAGCCTTTTCGTTGATAGACATCCTTCTCAAAACTGAATAAAATCGTCTAATCGTAGCCAGAATATTATGAGAAACACGTCTTCATAATTATACTAAAAGAGTTAAACAGAGAAGTACAGGCAGCATCAATAATCATGTAGCACTTCATCGACAAAGTTTATAGTAATATATTTTGGAAATGTGAACCCTCTCCGTATTCCATGACGCGTTCTTTCATTTTATTCTGGTTACTATCAGACGAACTTAGGAAGGATCTGTGAGAGTCAAACGATTAGGATAAATGTTACCCTTTGATCGAGGTTAATAAGTGTTGTCAGATATTTCACAAAATTTCGGACACTGACTAATACTCTGAGGGATAAGCACTTTTTCCAGTAACTATAAAGATACCAACACCACTTTTTGAGCGAAAACCACTGGAATCTATGACAACACTTAATACCTCCGATTGTACTGATCCTCCCTAAACTGCATAAGATCGCCTAATAGATAACCAAAATAAATGCGAAATTAGCGTTATATATAGGTTGCTCTAAATAACTGAAGAGTGATGACAGAAAGTTAGTTAAAGTGTGTTGGGAGGTAAATTCGAGTTACATAACATTACATTTTGAAGTTGTAAATAATACACGACTCTTGATTCCGACTGTTAAATAGGCCTGGTAGACTATAACTATGGAGACTTCTATATATATATTTATATTCTAATTTATTTTTTAGAAGTAAATGAGATACGTGAAATAATTATGTTACTTTTATGTATTCGCTTCTTGCAGTTGGTGTTATAACACACTTGTGTCTTAATAAGGGTAGGCCAAAGGATGGGGGTCCAATTTCCAGGTTTTTGACCCATTTTTTTGTTTTTTAATTGTTTGTATATAATGTAGTTTTATATGTATTTTAAACATATTCACCGAGTTTGGTAATTTTAGCTTTTTTTTTATAATTTTTAGCCTATTATTTTCAAAAGTTCGCCAAAATACAAATATGGAGCATTCCTAAAGCATGTATATCCAATACATCGAAGCTATTTTGTGGTATTTATAATGATAAATGTCCTAAAAACATTTCAGAAATAGTTTAAAAATTTAATTTCTCACGCGGAAATATTTCCGAAAATTCTTTTATGGCGAAATTGGGGAAATACTCTTCGTGTTGATAGTGCACGGTTTGAAACAGGTACGTTTTCGAATTTCTTTCCAAACGTCAGTTAAGTTCGAAACGGCCAAAAACTAGGTTGTTAGAACTTAGTTCGAAATGTTCTAGTTTGAATTAGGTTCGAAAAGTGCTAATTGGAATTATGTTCGAAAATATCCAATCGGCATTAAATTCGAAAATCCTTCGAACTTGTTTCCCACGAACCAATTTTCCGATTTTGAAGAGGGACTTGGAAATAGGATCGTATGTAATATAATAGAATTGAATTTAGTTGGAAATATCTCTCTCTCTCTCTCTCTCTCTCTCTCTCTCTCTCTCTCTCTCTCTCTCTCTCTCTCTCTCTCTCTCTCGCTCTCTCTCTCTCTCTCTCTCTCTCTCTCTCTCTCTCTCTCTCTCTCTCTCTCTCTCTCTCTCTCTCTCTCTCTCTCTCTCTCTCTCTCTCTCTCTCTCTCTCTCTCTCTCTCTCTCTCTCCATTCATCCTCCTCCCCATTCTCCCACCCCTGCCCCCCCTCCCACCCCGTCTTTTGAGCGTGTTAACTCGTGAAATGATTTAAAGGCATTACCACCCTATCATAATAATAATTCCCCCCCGTAGGCCTATCCTGACGAAGGTGGTGATGAGTGGCCGTGGTAATTTCCAAGCAAGGTAGAGAAGAAAAGCAGAGAGGTGTAAAGGGAGGGAGTGGGGAGGGGTAGGGAGTGGGAGTAGGAAGAGGTGGAGAGTTGGGGAAGGGAAGGTAGGTAGGAGGGAGAGGAGGAGGGAGAGGAGGAGGGAGTAGGAAGAGGAGGGAAGGGAAGGTAGGTAGGAGGGAGAGACAAAAACGAGATAGAAGGGAGAGAGAAGGAAGAGGTTGGGGAGGAGGGGAAGTTGTTGATGGGAGGGGAAGGGAAGTAAAGAAGATAGAGGGGAGAAAGTGGGAAAAGGGTAAGAAGGAAAGGGTTGGGGAAGGGAGAGGAGGAGAGAGAGAAGGAAAGGAGGTAGATTGGAGAAAAGGGGAAAAGGTAAGGAAAGAAAGTGTTGGAGAAGGGGAAGGAGGGGGAGGAAAGGGAATGGGGTAGAGTAGAGAATGGATAAAGGTAAGGAAGCAAAGGGTTGAGGAAGAGGAGGAAGGGCAAAGATTGGAAGGAGGTAAGAAGTAGAAAGGAGGAGGAAGGAGAGGGAAGGAAAGGAAATAGGGAGAGACGAGGAGAAGGATAGCGAAGGGAATGGGTGGAGAGGAGGAGAAAGGGTAGGAGGTGGAGAAGGAAGGAATGGAGGGAAGAATATAGAGAGAGAGGAAAAGGGGAAGGGGGAGGGGGATGTAGAGCCTAAATAGGGGCCCCTCTGGCATGTTTAAGAGAGAGAGAGAGAGAGAGAGACGCAGCAGCATCAAGACAGATAATGATTTAAAAGGTCCTGTCTTGGTGGAAAGCGAATATGAAATAAAGTGTGAAAGAAAGTAATAGGTGAAGATGTCGCAAAGAAAATCATTGGAAACAAAGAGATAAGCAAGACATTAAATAAACAAGAAACTTTAAAGTGCATATTCATTGGTTATCTTAACTGACTGTATACAGTGTATAGAAGGGAATAGAAGCCACAGAAGAAAAGGAATAGGAGATAATCAAATGAGACAAAGAAGAGAATGGGAGATAATCAAATGACAGGAAGACGGGGATAGAAACCACAGAGATAATTATAGGAGGAGGAGGATAAAAGGGTTAGGAGCCACACTAGGGGGTGATAATAGGGAGCAAGGCCTCTAGACCCATGATGTAGGACGGGAAGCTGTACAGGCACCAACAAAAGTACTGTCCTACCCCTGGAACA
Organism: Paralithodes platypus; assembly: GCA_032716605.1. Taxonomy (NCBI): domain Eukaryota; kingdom Metazoa; phylum Arthropoda; class Malacostraca; order Decapoda; family Lithodidae; genus Paralithodes; species Paralithodes platypus. Next base: position 27,930,197 of record CM064516.1, read on the forward strand.
CACTCCCTTTATCTAGCTTTCCCTCCTCCAATGACTTATCCTGCTTCAAGCTCCGTGTGGCCAGACAATTTGACTATAACGTACCTTGAATTTGGCTCTGTTACTTTATTTATTTGTCTGTGTTCATTTATTTGTTTAATTTGTATTTATTATATAGATATATAGATTATTATTATTTTATTTTATTTTTTATTTTGTTTGGAGGGGGGAGCTTTGCCTTTTGTCTCTTTCTTATACAATCAGGGAAAAATAGTAATTAATTCAGGTTTACACTCTTGGAAAAAATAAAAATGTATACTCCACAAAAGTGACCAATGGTTAAACCTTTCAGTGTAACACGACGCATTTCTTGTGTTAGTAAGATTTCAGTGTAACAGGGATTAAGGGAGTCAGAGGATAATAAAAGGGTTAGAGGTGGTAATAGGGAACAAGACCTCTGGACCCTGATATCGAAAGGGAAGCTGTACAGTCGCGCTCAAAATATTATGTCCTGCCTCCTTTATTTCAACCGTGAAAAAATAAAATATAAATAAAATATAGAAATAACAATAAGTTAATAATAAATTAATAAATAAATAAATGCAATATATCTTGGCTCATAATTATGTGCTACTGTGTCTAATTGTTATCAGTGTTGGAATAGTAGCACTTACTAGAGAGATTATCAAAGTGTCATTATAGTAAGTACGTTATTCTAGTAGAGAGATCAGCATAGTTGGCATAATCTATCTATTGAGGCTTAATCAAGTTACTCTTAGAGACCCCTTCCTAAGCTAAATATAGTCACCTGGCAGTAGTATTAGCCCACTCTGTACCTGTGACGTCCTTGACATTATATTCTGGCAACTATTAGACTATCAGCTTTGGAAGGATCTGTGGTAGCTAAAAGGATTAATTGAGATAGTTTGTAGCCTTTTAATGGTCGGAGGTCCTTCGTAATTTTAATCAAATCGTCTAATAGTTGCCAGAATACAATGAAAAGGAAGTCACCGGTACAGTATGAGTTAAATGAAAAAATAGTCGTCTGTTTGAAGGGGTTAATAAATGTGAACCAAGCTTTTATATGTATTTTTTTCTTCAGTTTGGTTGAGTACTATTGCCCTATCAAGAAAGAACACTTACTATTATTGACACTTTGATAATCTCTCTAGTAAGTGCTACTATTCCAACACTGATAACAATTAGACACAGTAGCACATAATTATGAGCCAAGATATATTGCATTTATTTATTTATTTATTTATTATTAACTTATTTTGTTATTTCTATATTTTTTTTTTTTTTTTTTTTTTTTGGGGAGGGGGAGAGTCAACAGTACAGTTAAAATTAACAGTTCGCCGAAAACTTTGACAGATGAAGTTATGAAGGCAAGAGCATGATCTTTGAAGGCGACTGTACATGCGGGTGGTGGTGGTGAAAGGAGACGGCACGCGGAGTGAGTAATTGTCTCCTTCCTCCTCCTATTATTACTCTTACTTTATTATAGGTGCTTCCTCTTTCTTTAATATTAGTGATATGTCTGCTTTTATCCACCAACTCTTATGATTCTCTTACTTTAATTTTGGTGTTACTTAATTTAGGTGAGTAACTATCTCCTTCATCCACCTTACTCACTTAATTTAATACTGATGACACCTCTTCATTAATGCTAATACTTCCCCTATCTTTGAATAATATGCCTTACTCTCTTTAATACTGATGACTTCCTCTTTCTTTAATACTAGTACTTCCCCTATTTTTTAATAATATACCTTGCAAACTTACTTTAATAATGATGACTCCCTCTGTCTTTAATACCAGTAATTCCCCTATATTTTAACAAATATGTCTTATACTTCATCCACCTTACTCTCTTACTTATATATTGATGCTTCCCTTACTTTAATACCAGTACTTCCTCTACCTATGAATAATATGCCTTACTCTCTTACTTAAATACTACCGATTTCTCTCTTTATTAACTTAAAATTTCCTCTGACTCGTTCCTTCAGTATGTATAAAATATATATCTCTTTTCCTCCTCTCGTAATTATCTCTCCACCCACCCTAAGAGGAGATTGTTTCCCTCTAGACCCCTATCAAACTTTAAAAAAATACCCTCAAGAGTCAATACAAATTTCGGCCGGTTCCTCCTAAATTGCAGACTGGCTATCGCTCGCCAGGAAAAAGAATACTCCAAAATGGCACGATAGGTATTAAAATTGACAAAGAAATGGGAGCGAAAGTACTTAATATCGCCAAACTAATGGGGCGAACGGTATTCAAGTTCAGATTAATAGAACTATTAGTTGCATTTAAGCACTTCCCTCATTTTTCAATTAAAAACACTGAAGCATATTTCCATAAGATATATACATCCAATTATTAGTAATATATTTGTATTATCTTCAAAGCCATGTATATTTCTCCTTGACCTTGTATTCCTATTAAACATTAAAACACACACAACCCAGTACACACACACACACACACACACACACACACACACACACAGCACCAGGAGTGAGTTTTAATGAACGCATGAGTAAACACACAATCGACGCCTGAGTAAGCCTAGTACGCTAGGAACGCATGAGTAAGTCTTCAGGAACGGAAGAATGGAACCATATTTTCGCTTTTGGGTTGGGTTGTGGCTAATTAATATTGCTCTCTCTCTCTCTCTCTCTCTCTCTCTCTCTCTCTCTCTCTCTCTCTCTCTCTCCGCCTGAGTAAGCCTATATAGTACACAAGGAACGCCTGAGTAAGTCTGGATGAACGGGGAGAAGGGGGACCATATTGACCTTTTGAGGGGTGTCTTGGCTAATTCATCTTACACTCACTCACTCATTCTCTCTCACACACACACTCTCTCTCTCTCTCTCTCTCTCTCTCTCTCTCTCTCTCTCTCTCTCTCTCTCTCTCTCTCTCTCTCTCTCTCTCTCTCTCTCTCTCATTCTATCTATCTATCTATCTACGCCTGAGTAAGTCTGGATGAACGGGTAGAAGGGGGACCATATTGACGCCTCGTGGAGTGTAAAAATTATGCATGTGGGTGATGGGAGGTAGGGGTAGGGTGGCTATTTTACACAACACAGTTCTGAACATACGTACAGTCGTGAGCACTAATAATGTAGCTAAGCACCCATCTAAATCAGTATCGAACCCAAGCGAGACATACAATGCATTATTATATCATAGAGGCTTCAGAACTTGGCGTACGTGGTTGAAAGATTCAAAGGGTGTATATTTATTAGCACTCACAATTGTATATATGGCAACGCAAACTTTATATTAAGGGGAGGTATTTAGTTTGTTCCCTATACCACCATCAAGCTTAAAATTACACCCCCTTGAGTCCCTTTCAAGATAAAATTGTAAATTTTTCGGTAGAAAAATTTCCCGGCCAAAGGCCGGTTCCTCTTAAATTACAGGCTCGCTATCGCTCGCCAGGATAAAATCGACACCTGAATGGCACGAAAGGTCTTTATATGGGGTGAAAGTTCTTAAAATCGCTAAACTAATGGGGCGAACGTTTTATAATATCAATAGCAATGGGGTTAAACATGAGGGAGAAAGGGATCAAGAAAAAATCCCTCAAGTGGAGATCTCCCCTTAAGTACATCGAGCTGAACCTAACCTACCTTTAATTTCCTCAAACCTATTCCACACCTATATAAATAATTACAAATTAATACCAATACAGAATATGAGAGCAGTACTGTACGGTATTTATGTAGAGAGTGGGTGATATGCCTCGGTGGTGCCATTTGTACTGGGTTGCATATAATCGTGATGGTGTAGGGGTTTCGTGGAGTCTCCCCTATTATAACCACCCTTTTCTATCAAAGCCTATTATGCCTATTAATTTATACTAAAGTTATCATGCGTGTTTAATTATAGCAGAGATAGAAGACTGGTAAAGTATTCCTTTCTCTCTAGCTTACTGCTGCTTATGTACTACGTTATTAATTAAGGGGGGATGAGCCGGTTTTGCTGCCCCCCCCCCCTCTCTCTCTCTCCCTCATGTTTAGCCTAATTAGTTTTTAAATTTTAAGACGTTCGTTTCATTAGTTTGGCGATTTTAAGACCTTTTGTGCCATTTAGGGGCTATTTGTTTTTCCTGGCGAGGGAAACCGACCCTGTAGAGAACCGGCCTTCAGTTGGGAAATTGTACGAATATATCACGAAGGGGGTCTTGCGAGTATTTGTTATAAGCTTGATGGATGTCCAAGGAGAAAACGATGATAATAAATAAATATATAAATAAATTAACAAATATATACAAATCTCCCCATAAGCCACATCATAGCGTGGGTGTTGCGTAGTATTGTGTGTGTGTGTGTGTGTGTGTGTGTGTGTGTGTGTGTGTGTGTGTGTGTGTGTGTGTGTGTGTGTGTGTGTGTGTGTGTGTGTGTGTGTGTGAAGTGATCGAATCTGAACTGACCATCCTAGATGATCTGGACATCTGGGAATAAATATAAACGTCCATTGAATTATATTCTACCTACATTAATTTAGGGGATTTTGTGCAGTTTACGAACGATCTATGGTAGTCAAAAGGGTTAAGTGAGATAATTCGAAGCCTATTAATTGTTTGAAGCCCTTTTGAAACTGAATAAAATCGTCTAATAGTACCCAGATGTAAGTTAAAAAGATGTCGCCGGTACAGAAGGGGTTAAATGTCAGCTGTTTTCGGAATGCAGCCACTTAATATTAATCTAACATCATTCTAGTTGTTAATTCCAATGCAAAGGAGCCCCATAATATTTGCGAGAAGAAACTTGCTCATAAAAAATTGCCGGAAAAAGCGTTCGTGTGATACCAGCTTAACCATTACAGTACCGGTGACGTGATTTTCATCTGATTTAACCCTTCCAGCCCGAGTGTCATTTTAAAATGACACCAAAACAAAAGGGCCGGAACCCGGGTGTCATTTTAAAATCCTTGTGCTTGAAAGCGTGCTTCAAAATTTGCGCGGCCAATTTTGGCATGGTAGGAGCGACCGCAGCGCCACCAAGCCTCAACTACTAGTGTTATCAGTTCGTACGTGGCCGCCATAGCGAGTAATACTGAAAAAATGTTTTCCGACGTGTCCGATTCGTTGCAACCTCCCGCGGGCCCCAGTGCTACCCCACTCGCAACTTCAACGCCTGTTGCAACCGAGAAGAGAGCTCAACAAAAGAGAGTTAAGCGTTAGTTGAGTGATAGCGCTATACAGCGACAACTTTTTGATAGTGATGAAGAGAGCAGTGGCGAAAGCTTGGTGGACAAGGTACAATTTATAAGTGAAAGTGAAGACGATTTCGTGGGCCTTGGAGACGACGATAATGTCGATTTATTTGAGGGGGGAGACAGTAGTGATGATCCTGATGTGGAAGTGTTTCAGGAAGGTGCCATTGAGCTTCCCAGTGTGCTAGAACCTAGGCCTACCCCCTCGCCATCTTTGCTAGGTCAGCCTAGGCCTAGCCCTAGTCCTAGCTCAGGACCTTCCCCTTTGCCTGCCCGTACGCCCTTGAAAGTGGGCAAATATTTCTACAAACAATCATTGATCAAAAGTGAAGCTAAAAAAGCACGCAGGGCAGCCGCAGAAAAGCATAGGGAAGCTGAAGATAGCGATAATGACGCCGACCCTGGCCTAGCAACCACCCGCATTCCATTGTCCCGACGCCTTGACACGGGACGCCGCGTGGGTCACCCACAGCCCTCGCCTTCATCTCTCGTTCAGGATGACCAAAGGGCCTCTTCAAGTGGTATTGGTGATGTGCCACAGGCCTCAACACACCGCAGAGCATTATTTGCTGCTGAAAAGCCCTCGGCTCGCCGCAAAAGGAGCCCAACTCCCGAGGCCTCGGCTCCCATTCTTGAAGCTCCCGCAGCCTCCCGCGCCCCACACCGCCGACGCCCGGTCACTTCTTCACCAGAATTGTCTCCTGAAGAGGATGCTGACGACCCCAACATTGCCCCAGATGACCTGACGTCGCCTGAGGAGGAAGAGGAAGAGGAACAGGAAGAGGAAGAGGATGTGCCGACAAAACGAGCGAGAGGGCGAGGTCGTGGACGTGGTCAGCCTGCCGACGCCGCTGCCCCTGGGCCTGGGCCTGGGCGTGGGCATGCAGGACGTCCGCCTGGGCGTCCGCGTGGCCAAGGGCGTGTGCCAGGGCGTCCAGGGCGTGTGCCTGCTGCAGCACGACCTCGAGCATCAGCATCCGACCTGTTTGTGTGGATAGATGGAGCTGATTTTGAGCCAGATTGTCCTGCCTTTGACGAGGTACAGATGGGTTCTGGGGTGTCACCAGCATATCCCTGTGGCCCAGATGCTACCCCCAGTGAACTTTTCTGTGGCTTCTATGACAATGAAGTCATGGAATACCTCGTCAAAGAGACAAATCACCACCATGCTATCTGTGCTAACTTTCTTGGGAGGAAGACCAGTGCCAAGATGGTGGCATGGAGAGCTCTCACTGTGGCAGAACTATATGTGTTCTTGGCACTCACAATGCTGATGACTCATATAAGGAAGCACGTTCTGGCTGACTACTGGATCACTGGCGACATCATAACGACTCCATCATTTGGCAAATACATGTCCAGGGACAGGTACTTCGACATCCTCTCCTATCTCCACCTGACAAACAACATGGCAGTCCACCTTCCCGACTCATTATGGAAGATCAGGAAGCTGTATGACATGATACGTCATCGGCTCACCACATACCCGATTCCTTTCCAGATGATGTGCCTCGACGAGTCTCTGGTCCTGTTCCGTGGTAGGCTGCACTTCCGACAGTATATCCCGTCCAAGAGACACCGCTTCGGCATCAAGCACTTCGTCCTCTGCGACTGCTTGACGGGGTATGTGCTGGACTTTATAGTCTACAGCGGCAAGGCTGGAGAAGTTGTGACTGACCCTCTCATTGGTTTTGGTGGCGCTGTAGTGAAGAAGATGATGGAGAGGCACTTCAATAATAACCACATCCTCTACACAGATAATTATTACACGTCACCTCTCCTGACCAAGTACCTCCATGACCGCAAGACCGGAACTGTCGGCACAGTCAAGGGCAAAAGGAAGGGCATGTCAGGCTACCCAACCAAGACGAAGAAGGCGGACATCTTCCACAAGAAGAATGGCCCCATCCTCTCCATCCACTGGCATGACCAGCGCAAGGTCAACCTCCTCACCACATGCCACAAGGCCCAGATGGTCGCCACAGGGAAGGTGGACCGAACAACCAAGAACCCCGTCCAAAAACCAGCTGCTGTCCTGGATTATAACCTCAACATGCGCCTCGTTGACAAGTCTGACATGCAGATGGGCTTCATTGACTGCCTGCGAACATCTTGCAGGTGGTACAAGAAGTTTATCCTGCATACGGTAGATATGTCGGTCCTCAATGCCTACAACATCTACCGTCTGAGGACTCCAGGAGCCAAGAAGTACAAGTCCTTGCGGAAGTTCCACAAGCAGGTGATACTTGAGCTCCTGGCTAAACATGCGGGTACACCAGGCAGGCCAATACAAGGACCAGGCCAGCTTGACAGAACGGGGTGTGCTGAATTCTTCAGGAAGCACCAGCTCAACGCCCTTCCTTTCAAAGCACCAGGTAGTAACGTTAGGAGTCAGAAGAGGTGCTATGTGTGCAGCCACACAACTCGCAGACCCCGCAAACCCACAAAAACCACTTGGGAATGCCTCGAGTGTCAAGTTGGACTGTGTGCTGGCACCTGCTTCAACGACTTCCACACTCTAACAAACTTTTGAAGTGGAAGTGACAACAGTGAAAGTGACACTCAAATGTAGGCTAAGAATAATAATATAACTAAGTATAAGTGAAAAGGACATATAAGTAATAATAAGTGCCTTCAATAACAATATGAACAAGTGAAAGTGACAATAAATAAGTGAAAATGACACTCAATAAACCTAGGCCAGTCAAAGTGACAGTATAATAATAATAAAACTAAGTATAAGTGAAAGAGACACACACAAGTAATAATAAGTGCCTTCATAACAATATGAATGTGACAGTGACACTATATATATTATTAGCTTACCTAACAATACATAAAAGGGGAAATGACACTACCAATTATCAAAGTCCAGTGAAAGTGACACTAATAATCATAATAATAATAATACAATGAAGTAATAAGTGACAGAGACACAAATAAGTTCATATAAATAAATTTATTGAGTGAAAATAACATAATAACTATAATAAATGACAGAATAACCAATAAAAAACTATCAAATCGCTTCCCGGCATAATTGCGGGTGGAGCGACGAGTGCAACTGGGCGTCGTAGCCGGGGCCGCGGTTGAGTGTTCGGACGCGCCGAGGTAAATACACGGCAAAAGTTACCTCCACTTCCATCACCATCACTCCGGAACCAATTGAGCTAGAGAGCTCTACTCAACGCCATTCTACGTAGGAAGGTAAGGCGCTCATTTCTATATATGTTTGATTAATGTAGGTAATATATTAAGCGAGATTAGCCTTAGTTTACTTTTGTTGATATTCGACCAGATCGCCCGGATACGAGCTCCGTCATTAGGAGAGCCTACCCGGGCCAGGAGGGTTAAGCTACACTTACAGTAGATAATTTTATGAAGGTTAGCAAGGTTATAATGTAGCTAAAGGATTTGATTGAGGTAGTCTGCAGCCTTTTGATTTATAAACACCCTTCCTAAACTGAGAGAATCGTCTAATAGTTGCCAGAATATAATGAAAAAGACGTCACCGGTACAGAAGGGGTTATGTAACACCCCGTTTTTAACATTAATCATCACTTACAAACCCCAATGTACTTGAATAAACTAATGAAAACATATGGTCCTCCCGGGATTCGAACTCGTGACACCACACCCAGAACATAAGCATCTAAACCCAAAATAACCCATATTCTCTGGACCCTGTGTTAACCCTTTGAGTACCAGCGACGTGAGTTACATTTTATTCTAGCTATATTTAGACGATATTTTGCAGCTTAGGAAGGATCTGTGGTAGTCAAAAGGGTTGGTTGAGATCTTTTGAAGTCATATTATTGCTAGAGGTCCTTCCTAAGCTGAATAAAATCGTCTCATAGTTGCTAAAATATGATGAAAAGGACGTTCCTGGTACTGTACGGGTTAAGCAAAGGTAAACAAGAAACCGCGAGAGGAAGCCACCCCTCCGCTCCGTGACAAACAATCTGCACCATAATAGTCACGAAATTACCCAGCGTGGCAGGAGTCAAGCAATAAGGAGTTTTGTCCGAGTTTCTAGCGCTAAACCCTTTCAGTATTAAGAGGGGATGGTTCACTTTTTGGTCGATTTTGTTCATGTATTCATTATTTTTCTAGTGTACCCCCTAAACCTCCATCAAACTTTAAAAAACATCCATTAGATCTCCCTTGTAGATGAATTTGTATATTTTTCGGTAGAAAAATGTCCCGGCCGAAGTCCGATTCTTCCAAAATTAAAGGCTCACTTTCGTTCGCCAGGAGAAAAAAATTGACACCTAAATAGCACGAAAGGTCTTAATATTGACAAGGAAATGGGGCGAAAAGTCTTGAAATCGACAAATTAATAAGGCAAACTTCTTAAAATCTTAAAACTAATGGGGCTAAACACGAAGAAGAAGGGGGTCTAGAAAAACAACCCAGCTCCCCTTAAAGACGCGTTTTCTCACATTATTGAGGCTAGAGCATTGCACGATTTGATTTAGCTTTGAAAGGCTGAATGAATCAAAGAGAAAATGTATATCGTAATAATTATTAACCCTCTGGCTTCCAAAATTCCTTCCTAATTGGGTTTTGTTTTTATGTATGAAGGAGACAAAATACAGGCTGCCAGTAACGAGTGTCTCCCTCAAAGCCAAAAGAGTGAAAAAGAGCCAAATTCAAGGGTAGTTGGGGTCAAATGCCTGGACACTTGAATTATAAAGCAGTCTACGTCATAGGATGAAGGAAAGACTGATTGAGGAAGAGTGTTCCAAAGTTCACTTGTTGAACTCTAATAATGAAATACTGAAGGGATTAAGAATATATGAATAACTGGGAACAAAGGAGTACGGTACATATGAAAAGCAAGCAACATCACATTTTGTGACCCTTACGATGCTTCTTGTATTTTACCTATCTAACCATTATGACAAAAAGAAAGCATAATATAGCAAGAAGTCTCTACCTCACCCTACAGGCTTACACAATATAATGAATATATACATTTGCGGAGAAATCCCCGTGGAAACCCTCCGTGAAGAAATAAACGGACAAATATTTTACAGGAAAAAAATTGTATTATTACTAAAAAAAATAAAACAATGTAATACAATAACAAAAAAAACAAAAATATATATATAGGCTAATATAAAACAACACAATGCGACGAAAATACAAAATAATAAATATTTCGTCAGTCCCTCCAACTAAAACGTTAACACACTCTTCCCAAATTAAAGGAGGGAAGCACGAGAATACAAGACCACGCATATGTTTACCGCTAACATGAAAGGTTCCTGCCCCTATAAAGAGCAACCGATCCGAAAGCCTCTGTCACACGAACGCATTTTCCGGCAATTTTGGATGAGTAAGTTTTTATTATCGTACTATTTTGAGGCTCTTTCGCATTGGAATTGGAAACTAAATCGAGGGTAGATTACGGTAAGTAGTTTAATTCTAATGAAACTTAAAATTTGATGCTGCCAGACTACAAATTCCCGTAAAAATTGACGGAAAATCGCTTGTGTGACACTGCCTCTAAGGGGGGTGACCTGTTTTTGTTTTTCCTTTTCTCTCTTTCTCTGGCTTGTATCCATTCGGTCCCGTTCAGCCAACTGCTTTAAGACGTTTATCCCCATCCAGTTGTCGATTTCTTCCTGGCGAGCGATAGCGAGCCAGCATTGAATGGAGAAATGGAGACATTGAATGTCCGGCTTCGCCAGACATTTTTCTATTGAAAAATGTACAAATTTAGCCTGCTCACCGGGTAAAACTCGACACCAGGATGGGGATAAATTACTTAAAACAGTAGGCTGAATGGGGTGAATAGATACAACCCAGAGAGAAAGGGAGAGAGAGAGAAAAAAAACGAGTTGGGCCCCCTTAAACCTAGTAACTCTTCACCCCCTTCTAAATACGCCATTACCCTCACTATTTATTATGGTGCGCCGCGTCAGCCCCCCATTGTGGCGCCCCCTTCGCTCCTTCATCACCTCTACATACCGATAACTAATGTATTCCGCGGATTAATAAAGGACTGGCAAGATCTTTGCATCATAATTATCGTGTGGAAGACGCGTTTGACTGCTTTATGGTGCATCGATATTGTTAAGGAGTTTGTGTACTGATTCACACTTCAAGGAAATTCATCTACGTAGAGAGCCCTCTTTCGCAGGATATGCACAGTCGTGGTCAAAAATACATGAACATTTGCTAATGATAAAAACAAGACGGTGAACATTAACTAGTGAATCCTATATATATATATTTGTCATTCAAAGAGGTTCCATAATAGTACCAGGACGATTAAAAATCGTATCACTTAACTGAGTTGGCGGGAGGAAGTGTAAAATAGTAATAATTGAAGTCTAAAAAACTCACAACGTGTTCGAAGGCATAGTCCTCCACGAGACTATAACCTGGTTCTTCAAATAAGAACTAAGGTTGCTTTCCTTATATCCGCTCATGGCCGAGTGGTTACGGTGCTCGACTCTCCCAAATATACCTGGAGTGAGTGGGTTCGAATCCTGGTCAGGATTCAATTTACCCTCAGCTGGAAATAAAAACAGTGTTGGCTTGACTTTTCCGTGATAATAGGTGTAACAATAAGTACGTCAGGTATACAGAGATCCATCACCCATGACATGAGTATATGTAACAGACACTCCCTCAATATCGAGTCTCACCAACGTTTTACGACATTAGAGAGAGAGAGAGAGAGAGAGAGGGATGATAGGCGACGCGTGACAATAAATAATAGGTGATATAATTGTGTGGGAAGACAGAGTATAGGTAACAGACCCCCCTCAATAACGAATCACACGAACGTTTTTTTACAGCATTTTTCGTCGGAAACACTGATCTGGAAGTTTATATATTCAAATTCAGTGTCATTTTAACCATCATTTTAACCATTGCAAAAAGACCACCGAAAAGCTCAAGGAAAAAATTGTCGATCGAGAGTTGTCGGAAAAAGGGCTCGTGTGAATTGGCCTTACCCTGAGAATTCTCTTAACACTACCCACCTCACTAATTGGACCGCAGGAAGCGATTGGATCCCACAAGTCCCTATAAAACAACTCTATAAACAAACCACTCCATTCTCTTATATTAAGGGTGTAAGAGTCATGATCGACAGTGTTACTTCGCCTTTGTAATTTCAGCTTTATATTCTTCTCGGAAAAAAATATATAAATAGTAGACAATAATCAACACAGCTTGAATGTAGAACCTTCTATGTTGTGTGTTATAATGTTTATTTTTCTCTTTGCTCGAACCCTGGTAACGTTGAAATTTATAGGTAGGACATGACTCTTTAAGGGGAGATCTCCACTTAAGGGATTTTTTTCTTGACCCCTTTCTCCCTCATGTTTAGCCCCATTGCTTTTGATATTATAAAACGTTTGCCCCATTAGTTTAGCGATTTTAAGAACTTTCACCCCATATTAAGACCTTTCGTGCCATTCAAGTGTCAATTTTATCCTGGCGAGCGATAGGGAGCCTGTAATTTAAGAGGAACCGGCCTTCGGCCGGGACATTTTTCTACCGAAAAATGTACAAATATATCTTGAAAGGGACTCAAGGGGGTGTAATTTTAAGCTTGATGGAGGTCTAGGGAACAAACTAAATACCTCCCCTTAAGCGTCACTAGAAACAAGTGTTGCAGTCAAAATTGCATATATATAAAATTGCAGTATATTGTATGTGTTGCCAGGCACAATACGTTGCTGAGTAGTTCTTAGAGATATACCGAATCAATGACAATTGGATTGCATCCATAAGTGGATGCAACAAAATGTTCAATGTTGACATAACTTTGAAAAATTGACAGAATTAATATAAACACCATATGAGGAGGAGTGACCTGAAGAAGATATCTGCGGAACGTTGTCAGTAAAGTGGTCCGCCTCATATAATATGAGGAGGAGTGACCTGAAGAAGATATCTGCGGAACGTTGTCAGTAAAGTGGTCCGCCTCATATAATATGAGGAGGAGTGACCTGAAGAAGATATCTGCGGAACGTTGTCAGTAAAGTGGTCCGCCTCATATAATATGAGGAGGAGTGACCTGAAGAAGATATCTGCGGAACGTTGTCAGTAAAGTGGTCCGCCTCATATAATATGAGGAGGAGTGACCTGAAGAAGATATCTGCGGAACGTTGTCAGTAAAGTGGTCCGCCTCATATAATATGAGGAGGAGTGACCTGAAGAAGATATCTGCGGAACGTTGTCAGTAAAGTGGTCCGCCTCATATAATATGAGGAGGAGTGACCTGAAGAAGATATCTGCGGAACGTTGTCAGTAAAGTGGTCCGCCTCATATAATATGAGGAGAAGTGACCTGAAGAAGATATCTGCGGAACGTTGTCAGTAAAGTGGTTCGCCTCATATAATATTTTCAATGACTAAATGCCTATGGCTTAATTTCCTCTCTTCACAGCTCTAATGGAAAAATCTATATTTTCAATATTGATCTGTAGCGCTTCGTATCGAGACTGGCAACACAAGCCAGCAGAATGAATGGGACATTTACAATGACGCAATCATTTAAAAAATTAGTTGAGCTACACAAATCGAATTATTGTGTTTCATGATCACTTAAGAGTGAAGACGAAATATCCAGGATACATCGAACAATAACTTCAGTCCATGCATTATAAATAGACCAACTATTAACCTAAAAAACTCGTAGATACTAGAGTATTCGAGGTAATATTTCTACCATTTAGGAAGAGTCAGCCAGGGAATATGTGTGGAATTTGCAACCCATTTGTTCAAGCCCTTTTTGAGTTACAGAGGTTTGGGGGTCACGATTTTTGGCCTGCCTATAGTGAATGGACTGTATGTGTTTTATTTTCCTCCCTAGACCTCCATCAAGCTAAGAAAAAAAAAACAAAAAAAAACGCCCTTCGAGACAAGTCTGTGCATTTTTAGGAAGAAAAACGTGTATTTATGGTGTGTCATAATTATGATCTTACTCTAAATCTTTCCCCATATCTTCGCCTATCATACTGCCAGAGAGCAGCCCTTTGAGGGTCCCCTAAATTAATCTTAACTGAATGAACCACTCACTGTTTGCATAGTAAAAAAAAAGGTGTTAGAGATCACATAGCCTAGATAGTTAACTACATGATTGAAAATGTTAAAAGTGTTCATGTGGGGATGGGGTAAAAATTATTCTACGTTTTTATATGAGTGCACGATCGTTAGTGTGTGTGTGTGTGTGTGTGTGTGTGTGTGTGTGTTTGTGTGCGTGTGTGTGTGTGTGTGTGGTGGAAGGGGCGTCACGCTTGCTTGCGTGCGTGTGCGTACTTTCTGTATTACCTTAATAACCACTAATACAAACTGTCCTACAAAGGATTGTCATAAAAAGTCTTCTCGCAGTAAATGAAGAAGGAATGGGGCTAAAAGGCTATGCTTGCACCACACATTTTTAGACTACGGGAAGTCATTACTTAAATCCCAACTCAGTGTTTATAGGGGGACAAATTATTAACCATTTACTCACATATTACCAAGAAACTCCCTTTCATTTATATGCTGGTAGTTCGTATGAGCAGTAATTATCTTTATGCCTAACGGCTGTGTCACACGAGTGTTCTTTTATCGGTATTTTTTTCTGTCAACATATTGACTGTGTTATTATCGGCAACTAATAAGGCCAGAATATATAGGGTGGATGAATTATCATAAAGTGTTAATGTATAACATGTTAATTGACAGACAGCCTGTCTATAGGCTATCAATGACGCAGAAATGAAAGTGCATGTCAAAATATACTTAATAAAGCATTTTTTTTTTTTTTTTTTTTTTTTTTCTATATTCCAACTTACTTCCTCTCGGGCATAGGCTGAGAGCCTTAACATTCACCGCTTTACAATGAACAGTGAAACCCGTGAGGTCTTGTTCCAGTCTAGGGAGTGAGACATGTGAAGCACGTAGAGTACAACGAGCACCTGCCATCTTGCCTTCACATGAGGCACGGTGCTCAGTCATGGCCCGAAACGACCCCAACTCTGAAGCCATCTCGTTCCCGTGCTTCACTGTCTCACCCCCTACACTCGGACTCTCACACTTACACACACACAACGCCACCTGTTGAGCAGATAACTCACCAGGCATTGCACCCCAATAGCATATTTTGAATATGGGAATATTCATACAGTGCTATTTAATCAGGGAACAATGAGGGTATTTTATTGACGTTTCGGTGGGCTTGTGGTAATGCACTGATACCAGGTACAGCACAAATTCCATCCCAATAATATCTTCCCATTGATACATCGGGATTTGAACCCGGGACCTTTGGATTACCAGGCCAGTGGCAAGACCACTCCACCACACCTCCCCTTAAGGTAGCCCTTAACCCCTTCTGTACCGGCCACGTCTTATTATATTCTAGCTATATTTAGGCGATTGTGTGCAGTTTACCACAGAGCCTTCTTAAACTACGAAAAATCGTCTAAATATAGCTAGAATAAAAAATAAAATACGTCGCCGGTTCAGAAGGGGTTAAAGAATATTTCAATGTGAACCACTGGAATCTTTTAGACTATCAAACTGTAAAATCATCCTTTATGCAATGTGTTTTGAGTCCTATAAATGGCGCCATAGGGAAAAGTTGATCCCACTGTATTTGAACTATAAATAATCTCTAGGACACCATGGAAGCCGAGTAACAAGAGCTCTTCTCCCGGCAATTTTCGATGACTAAATTTATCTTCAAAATATTTGGGATTATTCTCCTGAAGTATCGGTAAATAGGTTAAAGATATATTAATTATTTGTTCTCAATTCTTCAGATAACTATATTCCAGAAGTTACCAGATAAGGATTACCGAAGAAAAAAAAAGAAAAAAAAAAGACGTTAAAGCTGATAAATTGCCTGAAAAACGGATAATGTGACTGCCCATAAATATAATCGAAGGGTGCGTAAGGCAATAACTAATGTTTATGACGGCCGTAAATTCCTTCACAGGGGATTATTACATTTGGAAAGTAAGAATGGTCCAGGAAGCTCTTATGAACCTAAATTGGTTGATCCAGTAGGTGATATTGGGATTAAGGCCACCCTGAAGGCATATATTGGTTGCTGTGGTGGTCAGTGTTTTAGGTGTATGTGTGGGTGTGAGGAGTGTGTGTGACTGCGTGTGTGTGTGTGCGTGTGTGTGTGTGTGTGTGTGTGTGTGTGTGTGTGTGTGTGTGTGTGTGTGTGTGTGTGTGTGAGAGAGAGAGAGTGTATGTGTGAGAGTGAGAGAGTGTGTGTGTGTGTGTGTTGTGTAAGGTATGTGTGTGTGTGTGTATAAGGTGGATGTGAAAGTAGGATAGTCCAGGAACCTCTTATGAACCTAAATCGTTTGATCCAGTAGGTGATATTGGGATTAAGGCCACCCTGAAGGCAATTATTGGTTGCTGTGGTGGTCAGTATATAAGGTGTGTGTGTGTGTGTGTGTTAGGTGTGTGTGTGTGTTAGGTGTGTGTGTTGTGTAAGGTGTGTGTGTATGTTGTGTAAGGTGTATGTGTATGTGAGAGGTGTGTATTTGTGTGTTGTGTAAGGTGTGTGTGTGTATGTTGTGTAAGGTGTATGTGAGGGGTGTATATTTGTGTGTTGTGTAAGGAGTGTGTGTTGTGTTAGGTGTGTGTGTGTACGTGTGCGTGTGTGTAGATATTATTAAGTAGGGCCACGTTGAGAAACATTTAGCGATTTCCGTACAAATATCTATATTACAAAAAGGTAGACTAGGATAGGCTAGGAAAGTTACGTTTATTATTACATTATTATTTTTAAGGTTAAGACAACACAAAAATGTACTCATAAACATGCATAAATTGCGCTTGTATCGATAAACAAACCGTCGCTTACATATGTGTGTGTGTGTGCCTGTATGTGTGTGTGTGTGTGTGTGTGTGTGTGTGTGTGTGTGTGTGTGTGTGTGTGTGTGTGTGTGTGTGTGTGTGTGTGTGTGTGTGCGCGCGTCTTTTACTAACATCTTAATAAATATAGGTCAATGTTTGTCTGTCAGTTACCCGAGTTACCCGACCTTTGTTACTAAACTCCTCCCACAGTGTTGGTGTCAGGTGGGAGTGTGGGGCACCGTTGGAAAGCCCAGGCTTTGGAAATGGTTTTAGGCGAGTTTAGTGGAAATCAGAGACACTTTTGTTTAATACAATTTTCGGCAGAACTTATGTAGTATACGGGAGCGAAAAAAATGCGAAAAAATTGCCGTTTGGGGCAGAAGGAGGCCTCCGATCGAAAAGGTGTATGGAACAAAAGTTGTTCGCAGCTCCCCAAAATGGGGGTACGGATGAGGTCAGATCCAAAATCGGAGGTCATTTAGCGGCCGAAATCGAGGTCGCCGTTTAATGAGGCACAGGGAGGTCGAGGCCGGTGATTATGGTAGTAGTAGTATTGTGATGATTGTGGTAGTAGTGATTGATGATGGTGATTATGGTAGTAGAATTTAAACCCGGGCAACGCCGGGTACCCCTCCTAGTAACTAATATACTCATAAATCTATAATTATCAACAAGTTGCATAATGATGTGAAAGTATCCCTACGCGGGGTTACCCACCCACCACTTCCGTTGCACAGCTAAAACCTACCTAGGTAAAACAAATAATAATAATAATCAATAGTACACTACTACTCGCTTAAGTGGGAGGTGTTTTTTATTTTATTTTTTAATCCCTTTCTCCCTCGTGTTTAGCACTATAATTTTGACATTTTAAGACGTTCGGCCCATTATTTGGCGATTTTAACACCTGTCGCCCCATTTCGTTGTCAATTTTAAGACTTTTCGTGCCATTTAGGTGTCGATTTTTTATTGGCCAGCGATAGCCAGCCTGTATTTTTAAAAGGAACCGGCTTCGGTCGGGACATTTTTTACCGAAAAATGTACAAATTTATCTTGAAAGGGAGTCTAGGAGGTGGTTTGTTTAGCTTGATGGAGGTCTAGTGAGGAAACTCAAAAATAAATTAATAACTAAATATATAGACAAAAAAACAAGCACTACCCCCTTAAGACATGAGTCGTGGTTTAACATTTCCGAAGTTGTCCCAAATGGAGTCGAACCTATTCATCAATTCTTTACCTAGAATATGCATGTCGCAGGTTATTTTGAGCAGTTAGCCTATTCAGTACCGGTGACGTCCTTTCCATTGCATTTTGGCAGAAATTAGATTATTGTATTAAGTTTAAGAAGGACCTCTAGCAATGAAATGGCTACAGACCATCTCAATTAATCCTTTTTGCTACCACAGATCTGTGATTTTTACAGCAAATGTTTGGCAGCCGTGCTGCCAGAGATTTTCTGTAATTTTACATGATTTGTTTACAGTACCGGTAATAATAACATAAAAATAAAATAATATCCACAAGCAAAACAGAAAAAGAAAGAAGTAATGTGAATGAAAGTACAGAAGTAGGTGTTGTTGGAAGGTAGCAGAGAAAGATACAGTAATACATCAAATAGTAACCAAGTAAATCAGAAAAAGGAAGAAGAGGATATGAATGAAAGTACAGAAGCAGGTGGTAGCGTTGAAGGTGTAGGTGTTGTCGGTCGATAGCAGAGAAAGATATAAAAGTAAATACATAAACAACAAAGATATCGAATATTACAGAAAGGGGAAGAAGAAGGAAGTGAATAAAAGTACAGAAGCAGGTGGTGTAGTAGCTGTGAAGTTGGACGGTATACGCAGATAAAGATTAACATAATACATCAAGTAATAACCAAGTAAATCATAAAGAGAAAGAAACGGAGGTGAATAAAAGTGCAGGTGCAGGTGGTGGCGTAGTAGGTATATAGGTGTTGTCGGTCGGTGGCTGGGTCCCGGGGTCAGCTCTTCCGCGACCCGTCCACCAGCCTGGAACAGATTTCTCGGTGGCCTCAACCTCTGGATGACGCCGGGGCACCGCGGGAGGAAGAGGGGGAGGAGGGAGGAACGCAGCCGCCGGAACGGACAAGGGGAGAGCAAGAGCGAAAGGAGGAGGTAAGGATAAGAGAAATGCAGTAAATAAGAGATACATGTAGGAAGAGGGGGAGGAGGAGGAACGTAGCCACCGGAACGGACAAGGGGAGAGGACGAACGAAACGAAGAAGGAAGGATAAAAGAGAAATGCAGTAAATAAGCGAAGTATATCAGTTTGCAAGAGAAGAACAAGAGTTATGGAGGACATTTAGAATGAAGAATCAAAGAATTACGACGAAAACGATTTGTGAGACTAAGAAGGAAAAAATGCAGTCACTGGAACTGACATGGTGAGGATAAAAATGAGAGGAAGAGAATGATATCAGAAGGAGGGTGCTCAGTAGAGCACAATACCTCTACCATGTGTGCAATATATGACAATTGTGTTGCATGCTACCATCGTCAACATAGACATGTCTGAATCCCAACACTAACGCATCCCACTCAAACCCTAAATCCCCAAATGTAATGGGTACTAAACTATATTGGGCTCAAAGATATGTAAACTAAATATATTCGAATCTATGCAAGTATTCAATTAATGTATTCACCAAATATCGTGTTATGCCGTGGTAAATTGTGTGGTGTAAAGTGCCAAATGCCCCTACAGTTAATACAAACTTGAACAAACTTTAATGATGAAGGTACTGATTAGGTTTCGCCTAAATAATTATGTCCATAAGCATTTCAGGAATCCTTCCTTCAAAAGATATACGTACAATCAAACAGACAAGATTATTAGTACACAATAAGACTACAGTACACATGAGAAAAACACAATGGAACTGCACCGAGGCACTTTGGAAAGACAACAAAAAGAGGAGGGTGAACAGCCATCGGAAATGATAAACGGAAAATAAGGAAAATGGAAGAAAGAAATGAAGTGTGAAATATGAAAGAAAACAATAGACTGGGCATGCCATGTAGAAGTTTAGATTGAAAGGCAATAGAGAAATATAGATTAGAAGAGCTAAGAATTCGACGACAAGGAAGATTTACATAAATATACTGGCCATACAGACCTTACGATCCCAGCGAGGTGGTCAGGACTTATTTCTAGTAGAGATGGCAAACCCGATAGTAAGGGAAAGGGGAAGGAAAGACTAGCACAAAAGAAGGAGGAGGGACGGAGGCACTGGAATAAACACGGGGAAAGGAAGCAGAGTAGAAGAGAAGAAGTTGAGAACAAAATAGTGTGAACGATCAGAATAAGACTTAAACGGCGTTAAACTTCGTGTGTCTTGGCATTTTGACCCCACCGTCCCTTGAATGTGTTGCTTTTGTCTTTGGGGGAGACACTCGTACTGACACCTGCCTTTTGTCTCCTTCATACACATAGAAACAAAAACAAGAGGTAGATAGTGTAGATTATAATAACACAAATAAAATTATAGCCAAGCCAAGAATTCGACGGCAGGAAGGAAGGTTAACTCAGTCACTGGAACGGACAAGGATAAAAGGGGAACAACCGAATGAGGAGCATAAGAGAGAGTAATAAAGTGGAGGCATGGAACTATGACAACAGAGTAACGTCCTTTTGTATTGGTGTGTACTTATTTTCTTCCGGGCGAGTGGAAATAAAACGGCTGTAGATCAATTGAAAAGGAAGAATATATTAGACGAAAAAAATAATCTTAAGTGTGTTCAGTCATCGAAGAGGGAAAATTAGTAGGTGAAGAGAGTGTACGCTCTCTCTCTCTCTCTCTCTCTCTCTCTCTCTCTCTCTCTCTCTCTCTCTCTCTCTCTCTCTCTCTCTGACCAATTCTCTTTCTAATTTACATCAACGACATAGATGAGGGTCTCACCTGTACAATCTCAAAATTTGCTGACGATACAAAAATTGCAAATAGCGTACTCTCAAAAGAACAAGTTGACGATATGCTAGATAAATTGTCATGTTGGGCCCAAATTTGGCAAATGAGTTTCAATGCGGATAAATGTAAAGTACTACATATCGGATACCTAAATGAGAAAGCAAACTATTCGATGAATGGCACTCAGCTTAAGAATGTAAACAGAGAAACCGATCTGGGAGTAACAATATCGAGTAACCTAAAACCGAGTCAACAATGTTCAGAAGTTGTTAAGAAGGCAAACAAAATAATTGGCTTTATAGGCAGGTCATTTGAGCATAAATCCAAAGAAGTTATCCTAACCCTTTACAATTCCTTAGTCCGCCCTCTTCTGGAATACTGCGTTCAATCCTGGTGCCCTTATTACCAAAAAGATATAAACAAGCTAGAACGAGTTCAACGTAGAGTTACCAAAATGATACCTAGCCTAAAGAACAAACCATACGAAGAGCGTCTTAGAGAATTAAATCTATTTCCTTTAACCCAGCGCAGATTAAGAGGTGACTTAATTCAAGTGTTCAAAATCATCAAAGGCATCAACAATATGAACTGTAGTAAGTACTTCACTATCGACCAATCTAATTACACGCGGGGAAACGGTTGCAAAATTATTGGTAAATCTTTTAACTCACACGAATCTAAGAATTTCTTCAATCGAGTTGTCAACTTGTGGAATGGGCTTCCCCGAGACGTTATAGACTGCAGCACCGTTGATTCATTTAAACTCCGCTTAGACAAATATCTCGCATCAAACCCGGGACTGACTGCGTTTGTAAATGAATAACTTTATTTTATCCCCCCTCAGTTACTAACCCATCTGTCCCCTACTAACTTCCTAATCCTGCCACGGACATTAGTTCCAGGGCAGTAGTTCCCTTTCCAATGTACCCTTACCCACTCTAAACCACTGTTTGGACACTTGATCCTCAGTGTTTTGGAGGACAAGCAGCCTAGAAGGGTCACTAGATCTGTTGTTGCTTGATTTCCTTTGTACTCTCTCTCTCTCGCTCTCTGACATCAGCTTGAATGGAGCCACGTAGGAAGAACAGGAAGTGGTGGAAATATGAATGCACAAGGGAAACATGGATAAGAATATGAATAATTTACATTGAAGAGATAGTAAGAATAAGAAAGGACCA
The DNA here is from genome assembly GCA_032716605.1 of Paralithodes platypus. Classification (NCBI taxonomy): domain Eukaryota; kingdom Metazoa; phylum Arthropoda; class Malacostraca; order Decapoda; family Lithodidae; genus Paralithodes; species Paralithodes platypus. Next base: position 27,952,339 of record CM064516.1, read on the forward strand.
TGCACACAATAAGAAAAGGCATGTTAAATATAGTCAGACGTCAAGAAGCCATTCAAATAGTAGGAATGGTCACTATAGTCTATTAATTATAATTAGGCCAAAAATCTTGATCACTAACTCCTGTAACTAAGTTAATATGTTTACTATTTGGGAAGAGTCGGCCAGGGAAGAATTGTGGAGATTTACAGCCTATTTGCTGTAGCCCTTTTTGAGTTACAGAAGTTACAATTTCTGACCAACCTATAGGCACAAAACAAAATGTGCTTAAAGATAAGAATAAGACAACTACGAATAACCAGACAAAATAGACACACATCAAGATACCATTCATTTATAAGAATAGGTACAGAAACTAAGAGTAGACGCACTAGAATACGAACAAAGCAATAACAAAGTATAAATAGAATAGGCCTAAGGAGAAACATAAATCAGAACAAACACAGGCAATAAGAATAGGTAGCAAGATAAAATATAGGCATAAATAAGTGAGAATAGGTCCAGACCAGTCAAAATAAATACACAAAAAGAAGCCATTACAAATATACTCCTTCAAACTCCGTGTGTCCAGAAATATTGACTCTTGTTACACGCAGCTTTGTCATTTGCTCCTTCATACATAAATTATAGAAAACAAATAAATAAATTAAAATTATCTCACACACACACACACACACACACACAAGATCAAACGATGGACGACCAGAGTTCAGCCCAAACTTTACCGTGGCCTCAACCTTTGGCACGGGAGATTTTTCGTTGGGAAAGGTGAGAAAGGACAAGGGGGAGAGGAGCAAGGGACTGGAACGGATTACGGGAAAGAAACAGACCAGGGAGAGAATAAATTGAGCCTGTAAAGTACTCCAGGCACGCAAGAGTACTAAGATATTATATGAAGTAGGTGGATAGGAACGTTAAGGTGTCAAACGTACAGTCGCAATCATTGCTCTGTTGCTTTTCGAGCCCTCTTAATGATTAAACGGACCTCCATAATATCAAATATCAGGGGAAAAATACAAAGAAAATCCATTCACTCTGAGATAGCTTCAAAAATGTATTAACATAAATAATGACCCAACAGTACAGTACATCATCATCCTTGCATAGTCCACAGCAGGTCCGACCTATCCCCATGGAGGCCAGGACAGCGTGTGTACCTCATCATGGTGGCTTGATACCGATCGGTATTGTTGTTAGTTATGTAATCTGCGAAGCGCATACTAAATTGTACTTTGGAGTGTCTGTGGTAGGGAATGTTGTCTGTAGCCAGTATAATCAGCTAAGGTAATGTGATCAATTGCCAGCATTCACATAATTAAATGAGCCACTAGTCTACTGCACCTCTGATGTACTTTTGGGGACAAATTAACGAGGTACAAATGTTGTGAGAGATTCTGTATTTCACCATGTCAACCACTTTAATGCTTAAACTCAGAAGAGTTTGTGTACTACGACGATTTATTAGATCAAATATATCAACAATTAATTCAGAGCTTATAGCTTTCTCTACAGCTGACCAAGGTAGAGGAATGAACTCCTTCATATAAATGACAATTCAATTCACAGGGCGAAATGAATGTGTGTGTTCGACTATACACTAAAAAAGCATACGGGTACACAAATTAACATAGGAAGAACAAACAATAAGCATTAGCAGAAATAAATAATAAAAGAGCCTTAAAGTAGCTTAACGTAGATGTATGACAGAACGGAAACGGCCAATAAATAATGAGGTGTGGAAGGAATGCTGTCACAGAGCAAATTACCGAGGGAGAGGGGGGGGGGGGGAATAAACAAGTAATCAAGGGTATAAAGACGCATAACTAACTCGGGGAATAAGTTAAACAAGAGGATGAACAGTGCGGGTTGGTGACCATTCCAGGAGAGTGAGAACATTGTAAATAGGTTGTGTGCAAAGTATCAGTTTTGCATTCATTCACTCGTATACTCTCGTACCGCCCCCTTCCACCCCCCCTCCCTCCCTCCCTCCCTCCCTCTCCCTCTCTCTCTCTCAGTAGTATATAATATTTCGCATCTTCGTTCTTTACTATAAATTTCCCAGTAGAAGTTGTTCTTATTCTGCTGGGGGACTTCTTTCCCCAACTTAATTTCATAACAACCAACGGTCGGAGGGAGAGGTGGGTGGGAAGAGAGCCTTCTTCTTTGCTATCCTTGCCTTCCACTTTGTAGCAAATTCTATTTTAGCATTAAGTCCGGACTACCTAGTAGGGACCTCAAGGTCTGTGTATCTATGTAACTAACTCTCTCTCTCTCTCTCTCTCTCTCTCTCTCTCTCTCTCTCTCTCTCTCTCTCTCTCTCTCTCTCTCTCTCTCTCTCTCTCTCTCTCTCTCTCTCTCTCTCTCTCTCTCTCTCTCTCTCCTCTCTCTTCTCTCTCTTCTCTCTCTCTCTCTCTCTCTCTCTCTCTCTCTCTCTCTCTCTCTCTCTCTCTCTCTCAAATAAACTAACTAACTAAATGACTTCACCAAAAGCCTCGACATAGTGTATCTAGACTTTCAAAAAGCCTTCGACAAGGTCCCGCACGATAAATTATTACAGAAAATAAGAGACAGGAATACAGGGCAAAACGTATGATTGGATTAAAAACGGGTTAAGTGAAAGAAAGCAAAGAGTAGTTATCAACGGTGTGGAATCAACATGGAGCCAAGTAACTAGTGGAGTCCCCAAGGCTCAGTATTGGGACCAGTGTTGTTCATAATATATATCAATGATCTAGGATTCTAGATAATGGCATAAATAATTTAATTTCCAAATTCGCGGATGACACGAAGATAGGTAATGCAATAATTTCCGAAAGTGATAGAATAAACCTTCAAGCTGATTTAAATAAAGTCACAGAATGGTCGGAGAAGTGGAAAATGCCGTTTAATGTAAATAAATGACAGATATTGCAAATAGGTTCTAAAAACAATAAATATGAATACTGCATGAATGAAGAAAAGATAAAAAATGTAACACAAATAAAAGACTTGGGAGTGCTGATAAACGAAAACTTAAAATCTTCCAATCAATGCACAGCGGCTGCAAACAAAGCAAACAGGGCACTAGGTTTCATCAGAAGAAACTTCCACTATCACAGCAAAGACATAGTTTTGCCTTATACAAAAGTATGGTGAGACCGCACCTCGAATATGCTGTGCAGTTTTGGTCACCTCACCTCATAAAGGATGTTAAAAAATTGGAATCTGTGCAAAGGCGAGCCACTAAGCTAATCCCTTCATTGAAAAATAAATCATATGATGAAAGACTGAGAGAACTTGATCTATTTTCACTTAAGAAACGAAGAATGAGAGGCCAATTGATAGAGTGTTTTAAAATTCTAAAAGGATTCAGTAACATAAATCTAGTTAAGTTATTCAAAAAGCCGAAGACACATCTACAAAAGGAAACAATTTAAAATTATTAGGTCGGAGAGCGAATCTAGATACAACAAAAAATGTCTTCACTCACAGTGTAATTGATGAGTGGAACAAACTTCCAAATACAGTAATAGACAGCTCCTCTATAGATACATTTAAGAAAAATCTAGACAAATACCACAGAAAAATTGGTATGGAGTAGGCAGTAATTATCACCGTTATTATTTGTTCAGCTGAAGAGAGCGTTAGAAAAGAAAAAAAAATAATAATACACAAATAAAAAATAAGAATAATAAACATCACTAAATATGTACATACTACTAAGGGTGATGGGTTGGATGATTCCAATTAACCCCAAAAGTTACATGCTGCTAAGGCGAAGGGTTTCATGATTTTTTTAATTTCTTTTTTGTTTTCCCTTTCTTTTTTTCCAATCTTTCCTGTAAATTCCTTCTGGGGATTTCGAAGCCCAGCAAGGTTAATCACTTCCAACTTTTTCATGTACGGCAATTGCCGGAGGGAACGGATGGTGGGGAGAGAGCCTTCTTCTTTTCTATCCTTTCCTTCAACTTTCCTTTTCTATCGGATATGCCATCTCTACTAGAATTAAGTCCTGACCACCTCGTTTGGATCGTAAGGTCTGTGTGGCCAGTGTATCTATGTAAGTCTATGTAAGTCTCTCACACACTGACAGAAAAACAAAAAATAAAAAATGTAAGGAACACTATTTATCGATTTGTACCTAGATTAAGAAACCAAGATTTTCGAATTCGAGGATACATCATTTTATAAAGCAAATATATTCCAATACTCGTTTATTCTATACGCATACGGAAAGACAACTAGGAGAGACTACTTCGCTGTTCAAGGTACCAAAACTACATTCGGCTTAAGGGGGTAGTACTCGCTTTTTCTGGACCCTTTCTCCCTCATGTTTAGCATATTAGTTTTGAGGTTTTAAGACGTTTGTTCCGTTAGTTTGAGACCTTTCGCGCTCATTTATTTATCAATATTAAGGCCTTTCATGCCCGTTAGGTGTCGATTTGTTCCTGGCGAGCAATAGCGACCCTCTAAATTTAGAAGGAAGCCACCTTCGGCCACGACATTTTTCTACCGAAAAATGTACAAATTTATCTTGAAAGGGGGTCTAGGGGGTGTTTTTCTAAGCTTGATGGAGTTCTAGCGAGGAAACTCAAAAATACATTAATAAATAAATATATAGACCAAAACACAAATACTACACCCTTAAGATTAAAAAGTGTGTGTACGATATTGTTGACGGGTGTACACGGTCAAAGGGGGCGTGGCAGAATGACGACCCAAGGGACATATAGGGAGCAGGGGGGGGGGGGGGAGGGGGTGACGGATGACATCAATGACACACGTAACAGATACATGCACAAAAACACGCACGCACACACACACACACACACAGCACATACACATATGCCCTTACTCACATACAGACACACACGCACGCACACACACTCACTCACTCACTCACACACTCACACACATACATAGCACACACACACATACCCTTACTCACAAACAGACACACGCTAACACACATGGGCTTGCCTACATACCAAGCACACACACACACACACACACACACACGAATGGGGTTTCATACACACCACGCACACGAATGGGCCTTCAGATAGACCAAGCACATGCGCACATAGCCCACATACCTCCCCCCCCGCCCCCCACACACACACACCCACACGCACGACAAACTAGCGCCAATACATAACCTCCCTCCAACTTCGCTGTCCTAGGTATTAAAACCAAGCTCTACTCAAATTAGATACAGGCTCTAAAGGTATGTTTAACCCCTTCATTACCGGTGACATCTTTGTATTATATGCTAGCTACTATTCGACGATTTTGTGCAGTTTAAGAAGGATCGGTGGTAGTATAAAGGGTTAAGGGAGATATTTCGAAGCCTGTTAATTATTCAAGACCCTTTTTAAACTTAATCAAAATCGTCGAATAGTAGCCAAAATAAAATACAAAGAACGTCACCAGTACAGAAGGGGTTAAGGGGACAGTAGTTATATTTTTGGGCCTATATATTTATACATTCACATATTTTTTTTTAGTTGCCTCAATAGACCTCCATCAAGCATAAAAGAAAACACCCGCCCAAGACCCTCCTTAATGATAAATTTGTAATTTTTTCGATAGAAAAATTAATCTAAAATTACAGGCTCGCCAAGAAAAAAATGACATCTAAATGGCACGAAAGGTCTTGATATTGATAAAGGAATGGGACGAAAGGTCTTAAAATCGATAAACTAATGGGGCCAACGTCTTAAAATCTCTAAACTAATTGGGCTAAACATTTGGAAGAAGGTGGACCAGAAAATATAATATATAATAGAACGCCGATTAGACTGCATGTGTGACGCCGCTTTAAAAGTGTCTACCGGTGTGCGATCCTAGGGGGCGTGGCAGTATCGCGACCTTCTAAAGGACAGGGCCAACACTGACAAATGACGGTCGCTGGGTTACGGTCTTTTCGCCCATACGATCAATCCTTCACTCTGTCACTTCACTGCTGAAAAGATTGCTTCACGACACTTCCAAGCCTACCTTACCTACCTTCAAAGATTGTGAACTGTGATACAGTTGAGACTTTCAAGAACTGTCTAGATAAATACTTGGCCACTAACCCTCAATTAACACGATTTCTTTCAGAATAACCCTAGCTCGTAATGAAGAAATATCACAGATCGCAACAAATATAATTTCTGTTGAAACTTTTTTTTTTCGGGATCTTAGATGTAGAATTAACCCACTCCGACATATGACGCGATTTTGAGCCTATTAGGGATACTTTAAAACCTTTGTTACCATAAGGGGTATTTAGAAACCTTTAGTTTAGTTAATTCAACCTCTGCAGTTGTCTTTGATTTAGCTGTGGCCAGAAAACTAATTTTGGAGAGGTAATTATAAGAGTGAGAGAACTCTATTTCTTATTGCTAATCTGGCAACCTCTGCGATATATGAGTCTGAAAGGGTTAACATAGTCTACTAATGAATCACTTTTTCATCCTATCCTATCCGAAATTCCATGTCACTTTTTCCATGCTACCTGGCATTTTATCTCAACTATTTCCACACCAGCGTAAGGTGGAGGGAGTGGTGGGTGGCGAGGAGCCTTCTGCTTTAATATCCTTTTATCCACCTAGTAGTTAATAGCTTAGCTATTAAGACTTAGTTATACTAACCTAACAAAATATAATTTAACCTATACTACCTTCATGTATATCTAGTTAACCATTGCCCTGGCCATTGCCCATCAATTTTTGCCTAACATAATCTAACCTAACCTAATATCAAACCTAAGCCAACTTAATCTACCCTGACCATTTTCAAACTATAGCACGAGCAACTTCAATATGGGCGAAAAGACATATAAACGAAATGACCCAGGAAGTGAGGGGGTTGACAGAGACCCTTTAGTAAACAGACTGAATAATGACGATATCTGTGCATCTATCGGTATCAAACATTGGTGGAAAACTTATATTATATAACAAAATGTTAATTTATAGCTAAACGAACATTCCTACCACTATACACTAGTCACCACACTTAACCGATTTTACAATCCTAAATTTCTACCACCGAAGGCTGTAGCCACCACGCTAACCTGAATGATAAATAATTCAATTTGATTAAATATATTATCATTATTATAATTATCTACGTTAATGCATCCGATGGGAGTAATTGATACCGGTACCCCTGGAGTCATTACTGATGATATGAACCACAATAGTATTTTTCAAATTAACAAGAAAGGCATATTAATATGTAGCCTACTAGCCTATATGATTTGTGTATTCGTCCCCCAAATGGCGGCCTATTGAAAAGTTGTAAATCTAACTTCTGTATACTAAAGGAACTCCACTCGGGGTCAGCGCAGGAATCCCGGTGAATTGTGACGTAAAAGGCGGAGTTTAATGAGCGATATATCCGGTAGGTGTCGATTGGTAACTCTCTTCTGGCTTCATTTCTGGGCTATTTTGTATTGGTATCGACGCCTATACTAAAGGTAAACTATAATAGATTATATATTGCATAATATTATATTCTAATTATTTGTAATTCAGAGACTCAACCAGAATTATAGCAGAAAAAAGGGTGTACCGGTAAATATATTTGTACTAGCAGGGGTACCCGGCGTTGCCCGAGTAATCACCATAATCACCATCACTACTACCACCACTACTACTACCATAATCACCATCATCAATCACTACTACCACAATCATCACAATACTACTACTACCATAATCACCGGCCTCGACCTCCCTGTGCCTCATTAAACGGCGACCTCGATTTCGGCCGCTAAATGACCTCCGATTTTGGATCTGACCTCATCCGTACCCCCATTTTTGGGAGCTGCGAACAACTTTCGTTCCATACACCTTTTCGATCGGAGGCCTCCTTCTGCCCCAAACGGCAATTTTTTTATTTTATTTTTTTCAATTTCGGCCTCGAAACGACCTCCGATCGTGGCCTCGCCCCCTCTATGACCTGACCCAAGTCAATTGACACCCACATGCAAAGTTTCAGCTCCCCAGGTCCAAAACTGCGGCCGCCTATTAAGAACACACACACACACACACACACACACACACACACACACACACACACACACACACACACACACACACACACACACACACACACACACACACACACACACACACACACACACACACTCGAAAATATTATATAGATGAGTCTCCCCCACAATCTAGCACGTTCTCTTACTACCACGTTTTCTAAAAGGCAGACGAATATGCCAGATCCTAAATAATATGCCCATGATTATTGATGGTGCCAGTCCCAAAATAAAGAAATAATTGTTCTTACTTAAGGGAAGATAGGCCTTTTTTTTTGGTCCCCCTTCTTCCTCACGTTTAGCCCCATTAGTTTTAAGATTTTAAGAAGTTTGTTCCATTAGTTTGGCAATTTAAGACCTTTCACCCCATTGTTTTGTCAATATGAGGACCTTTCGTGCCATTTACTATGGGTTTCAGAGGCCGTGTTACATCGTTTTTCGGGAATAACTTATTAAGAAACAGTTGGATCAGTATGATATTTTGACACAGCTTTTTTCACACCGTGCCCTAATTTTCGTCAATATAGTGCATTACCAAAAGTGTAGAAATAAGCCACTTGTCCCTGTGTCATGAGGTTAAAGTCACACATTAATGACGAAGAAACGGACGAGGCTACCGTGGCTTACCTGTGAGAACCACCATCCCATTATTGCTCCTCCATCAAACACGGTAGTTATCAGCCACCACCCAACCCTATTATCACTTTTAAATTCAAGTTATCTGTCAATGTCAAGTATACATATACAAAAAAGTATGTATTTTGTATATTTATACTTGATATTGACAGATAACTTGATTTAAAGGCGATAATAGGGTTGGGTGGTGGCTGATAACTACCGTGTTTGATGGAGGAGCAATAATGGTTTGGTGGTTCTCACAGGTAAGCCACGGTAGCCTTGTTCGTTTCTTCGTCATTAATGTGTGACTTTATCCTAATGACACAGGGACAAGTGGCTTATTTCTACACTTTTGATAATGCACTATATTGACGGAAATTAGGGCACGGTGTGAATAAAGCTGTGTCAAAATATCATACTGATCCAACTGTTTGTTGATAAGTTATTCCCGAAAAACGATGTAACACGGCCTCTGAAACCCATAGTAGGTGTCAATTTCTTCCTGGCGAGCGAAAGCGAGCCTATACTGTATATTTTTTGAGGGACCGGCCTTCAGCCGGGACATTTAACTACCGAAAAATATACACATTTATCTCGGGTTTTTTTTTTTTTTTTACTTGATGGATGTCTAGGGAGGAAACTAAGAACATAATAACACACACAAAAATCAATAAAAGGCAAATAAATGAGCCCATCCCCCCTTAATTCATACTTACACTTACACTTAGTTACACTTAGTTGTATTCCGTCCGTTAGTGACACAGTTGAGCTGGGGCTCCACTGCGACCAGGCAGCTCCCTTTCTTCCACTCTCCATTCCAGAAGTCGGTTGGAGTTGGTGCTGGGGTATCCTGGTGTTGGTGGCCGGTCCGGTATTTTGGCCAGCCACATGTCCAAGTGTTTCTTGAAGGTGTCTGGAGACACCCCGGTTATGTTCCTGAGAGGGGCTGGTATACAGTTGAACAGTCTGGTTCCATTGTATGTAAAGCTGTGATGGATCAGGGATTTGATTTTTTGTGTTGATCCCGGCGTAGTCCTCACATAGCACAGCCTCCCTCGCCTTTGGTGCTGAGTCTCTTGGATGTTTGGGTTTGGTACCTTTTTTTCCAAAATCTTCCAGACGTAGATGATGATGTATCTCTCCCTACGTCTTTGAAGTGAGTACAGCTGCAGCTCCTTAAGTCTCTCCCAGTAGTTAAAGTGTTGAAACCCATGGATTTTACTGGTGAATGTCCTCTGGATGGCTTCAATTTCTGTTATTTCTCCTACTTTTTGGGGAGACCAGAGCTGGGAGCAGTACTCCAGTCGTGGTAGGACCAGTGACTTCCACAATGTTAGCATACACCTCTCATTTCTTGTGTGGAAGGTTCTCAGGATCCAGCCTGCTATTTGTTTTGCTGTTGTTGTGGCTTTGGTAATATGCTGGGAAAAAGTGGCGTCACTGCTCATATTTACTCCCAAGTCCTTCACTGTGTCCTTGGCGGTAATTTCTTGCTGTCCGCTTTTGTAGTTGGTGTCGTTTTGTAGTGCTCTCTTGTTCCCGTACCTTAGAAGCTCGAACTTGTCTCCGTTTAGGGCCATGTTGTTTTCTTCTGCCCACTTCAGGATTTTGTCCAAGTCTTGTTGTAGTAGCTGAGCATCATGTTGTGAGGTGATTTTCTTCATGAGTCTGGTGTCGTCTGCAAACGATGTGGCTGTTGAGTGTTCCAGGTCCCTGTCGATGTCTCCTATCATGATGAGGAATAGGAGAGGTCCCAGTACTGATCCTTGTGGTACTCCGCTGATGACCCCACCTGCTTCTGATAGGCTTCCTTGAACCGTGACTCTTTGTTTTCTGTTGGTGATGAAGCTATGGAGCCATCTTCCAAGGTCTCCCCCTATTCCCAGTGATTTGAGTTTATGTAGAAGGATCCCATGGTCCACCTTGTCAAAAGCTTTGGCGAAATCTAGATATATGACGTCTACATTATAGAGATAATGAATGTAAAGTGATGGATATGGCTTTAAAGTATGCTCGGTGTGTCAAGAGAGATGGTGGTCAATAATATAGAGAGGTCAGGCGGTGAGTGGGGCTTGGAAAATGAGGGTCAAGAAGGGTACAGATGTTGTGAAGGGCAGAGGTGTCAGAAGGGATATAAATGTTAGGCAGTATAGATATGTCAAGAAGGATAGGAGACACGTGGGATAAATATAAGGCCAGGACAGTAAGATAGAGAGTCTCAAGGGATGAACAGTCAGTACATCTTGATAGAGAGTCGAGAGGGGTAGATGGACATACACAAAGGATAACCTAAGTAAGTAGGGATAGAGAATCAACAGCTATACAGAGCAGGCGGTGGATAGGGCTTTGAAGAAGGGGGTCAGGAGGGATAGGGAGGTCAAAGGTAGAGGGTCGAGATGGATAGATTGGACATACATAAAGGATAAGTCAGGAGGGATAGAGAGTCCAGAGATATACAGGTCAGGCGGTGGATAGGGCTTTGAAGAAGGGGGTCAGGAGGGATAGGGAGGTCGAAGTGATAGATGGACATACAAGAAGGATAAGTAAGGAGGGATAGGGAATGAACATATATACAGGTCAGGCGGTGGATAGGACTTTGAAGAAGGGGGTCAGGAGGGATAGGGAGGTCAAAGGTAGAGGGTCGAGATGGATAGATTGGACATACAAAAAGGATAAGTCAGGAGGGATAGAGAGTCCAGAGATATACAGGTCAGGCGGTGGATAGGACTTTGAAGAAGGGGGTCAGGAGGGATAGGGAGCACGGAGGTATCGGCGGTGGGGGTTGAACAGGAATAAGGAGGTCAAAGGTCAATAGCGATGGACGGGTCAGTGGCCACATCCGGGGGAGGGAGGATGGACATAAGAGGTGAGGAGTGAAGCGGAGGAAATTATGTGTTGTGTGTGTTGAGTATGTGTGTGTGTTTATGAGTGTATATGTCTTTTGAGTATGTGTGTGTGTGTGTCTCATGAGTATATGCCTGTGTTGTTTATATGTGTGTTGAGTGTGGATGCGTTGAGTATGTGTGTGTGTGAAAGAGAGAGGGAGGAAGGGGCCGAGAGTTTGCTCGGTAAGTGTTGCATATAATTAATCGTGCAAATCTTACTAGATTTAAGATTTTGCGTTCACTGGCCACTGATTAGTGAAGAAATACAAAGACATCTTAACTATCAAATCTCCCAAGTAAAACAACAAACAACTAATTCTCGTGCACCACCCCAATTCCCAAGCACGAAAAATTTACACATTATCTTGAAGGGGTCTAGGGGGTGTTTTTTTAAGCTTGATGGAGGTCTAGCGAGGAAACTAAAACATTAATTATTAAATATACAAATAGACCAATAAAATAGCCATTACCGGTACCCCCTTAAGAGAGAATAGGGAGGGGAAATGTGAAGGATCAGGGAATGGTAAGTGAATAGGGTTTAAAGAGATGATCACAAGTTAGAAGTGTGAACACGTTTTAGGAAGGTGGTGGTGAATTCCCAAGCACAGGGGAAGGATACAACGAGGAAGGCAGGAGCTAGAACAAGCACACAGGATGGAGATGTAGCCAAGTGTGACCGAATTCACCTGAGGGAATGGTGGGGTGAAAAATGAGGTGATAGGTTAGAGGAAGGGGTGAAAAAGAGGTGACAAAGTAGACAGGTAGAAGGAAGAAGTGCAAAAATGTGACAGGTGAAAATATGTGTAAATAAAGTGTATATAATAAATAGAAGTGTACAAAAGAGATGAAGTAAAGTGGACAGGTAGAAGGAAGAAGTTGGAAAAGGGGGATATGTGATCGTGTAAATAAAGTGTAAACAAAAATAAATAGAAGTGTAAACAAAAGAAAAAGGTGAAATATAGTGGACAGATAGAGAATAATATAAAAGATAGAAGGAATACGTGCAAAAGGGTGACAGGTGAATAAAAGTGTACATAAAGTGTAAACAATAAATAGTGGTGTAAACAAGGTAAAATAAAGAGGAAAGGCAGAAGGAACAAGATCAAAAAGGTAACAGATGAATAGAAGTGCGCATAAAGTGTAAATAACAAATAGAAGTATGTAAACAAGAAGTAGCAGATCAGGCATTTAAACTAAACAAATAGTTACAGATGAAAATAAAATGGTAGATGTGATAAATGCCCCAAAAACGTTACAGCTGATAAGAAATGGGGGAGGTGGCAAACATCATCCCTGTATAACCTAAACACACCAACCCCCAAGCACAGAGGGAAGGCTAGGAAGAGGAAGGCATGAGCTAGAGGTAGACATGATGGAGAGAGGAAGCCAGATCTTACCGGGGAAGGGGAGAGGTGAAATAGAGATGAAAAAAGGTGACAGGTTAGGGCGATGGGTGAAACAAGAGGTGAACTAAAAGGTGTGTACAAGAGGTGGCACATTAGGGGAGGGGTGAACAGAGGTGACAATAAAGGGTCATGTCAGAGAACGGGTTAAATAAAATAGGTGACAGGTTAGAACAAAAGGTGAAAAGAGTTGTTGTTGTTGTTGTTGTTCCCCAGGCTGTCTGGCCGAACAGCCCCAAGGTCCCGAGCAAGGCCAAGGCAATAAACGAGCGCCCCCACAAAACCCTCCTTGCTTACCACTAACAAAGCAAAAAAGGTGACAGGTTAGAAAGAAAAAAATGAAAATAGTTGAAATAAAATGTGTCAGAATAGGGGCAGGGACAAAATAGGTGGCAGGTTAGAAAAAAGTGAAAATAGTTGAAATAAAATGTGTCAGAATAGGGGAAGGGAAAAAAATAGGTGGCAGATTAGGGAAAAGGTGAACAGAAGTGAAATAGAAGGTGACAGAATGGGGGAAGGCTACAAAAGAAGTGGCAGATTAAGGGAAGGGCGAAAAGAGGCGAAATAAAAGAGGTTAGTATAGTGGAAGGGTGCAAAAGAGGTGACAGTCTAGGTGAAGGGTGGAAAGAAGTGAAACATGTGACGCGCTACAGTGGATAGGTGAAAAGAATTAAAAACAAATAAAAACATGTGACAGCTTAGAGGAGTGAAAAGGTTATTATTATGCCGGTAAGCAAATTACCAATAGTGATTACCAGCGTCAAGGTAGGGGAGAAGTTTCTGTACAATATAGCAGTTTAGAGAAAAGTTACAGTTCAGTCAATGGTAAACAGAAAGGCAGAAATAGGGGAAGGAGATACACGTGTCAAGCTGGGGACAAGGAAAAGAATTAGGGTGAAAGAAATAATCAAATTACTTCAAAGAGAGAGAGATATTATATTATTGTTTCATGTCAAATAGTAAGTGCTATATTGTGGGTTGGTTATGACATATATATGAGAGAAATAAACGTAAATTTAGGATAAAGTCAGTTAGAGAAAGAGGTTGTTTTTTGTTCTGGACCAACTCGGAAATATACAGAAATATGGTTCCATAGCTAATCTTTTAGCATAACTAGAATTGTTACCACCATGAAAACCAGAACCAGTACACCTAAATTGATCTTATAGTTAACCTAGAATCCTTCCTACCATTAGCTAAAGCTTTACCATCATACATTACCTGAGTGTAAAATCCCTTCTAACATTAACTAGAACCACGATATTTGGCTCATTTTGGGTAGGTGTGCTGAGCTTGAGAAGCTATAAGCTACGAGCGCTTTTTCCCTCAACATTTATGCTCAACACTGATCTGGCAGCTTAGGAGGTCAACATTTTAAGTATTTCTGTTACCTTGAATCATCTAACAGTCTAGTTTCTGATACCAGTGCAAAATATTCCAGAAATGTTGCCATACAAATGTTGATTATCGAATGTTGACTAAACAAGCTTGTGTGATACCGGCTTAAAGTTTTCCTCCTCCTGTGTATATATTATAATATACGGTCAATCCCGGGAGTTTATATGTGTAATCATATTTGGCAATTCGGAGAAAATCCACCACTAAAATTGTTCGTCTGACACCGCAGTTACGTCCCCAGAACAAAAAAGTAAATAACCGAAACCAGCAGGTTGGACACCAGTGACACAGCGCTTCTCTAAAATATGAATGACCAAGTGTGGGAGGGAAGGTGATTATTAAAGTGGATTCACAAGATATCATTTCCGGCAACTCTTGATCGGCATAACAATGTAGGCAACATTTCCAAGAATAATTTACTCTGATATCGGCAACTAGAAGCGATTTAATTTGAAGTAATTTTGGGTAATAGTTGAATTTATAAGCTGTCGAATCATAATAGTAGTAAATAGTAGCCAGAACAAAAGTAGTTCATGTGCATCAATCTTTAAATTAATACGAATGGCAAGTGTAGAAATGGGATGCTTATTAAGGTGGTTTCACAGGGAAGCTTTTTATGGCAACAACTATATTCTGGCAGAATTTAGGGACAATTTTACACTGGTATCGTCAACTAGATTGAAGATAAGATAAGCGATTTAAGAAGAAGTAACTTTGCATCATAGTAGTTGTTTAACCCAGTCAGTACCAGTCCCGGCCTCTTAGCTTTAGTTTGGCTACTATTAGATGATATTATTCAGTTTAAAAAGGGCCTCCAGCAATTAAGGGGAGGCTACACCTTTTGGGACCCTGAAAGCATATATATATATATATATATTTTGTTTTGTTTTGTGCTAAAATCCTTCCTACAGTGTAGGAAAGTGCAAGTGAAGAGTAAAAAACACCATCCGACATCTTCATTCCCCCCCCCCCCCCCCTTCCCAACCCATATATCACACCACTGAAACTTATATTTTGTTTGTAGCTATATCTCCAAACCCCCCCACCTCCCCATTTACCTATTTTTTCTCTTTTTTTGGGGTAGGCTATGTGCGATAAAAAAAAAAAAAAAAAAATTATGGTTACCCAAATATTCTCTGGCAGCTCCGTTTTCTTTTACACTGTGTATCAGAGAACGGTATTATAGCGGTAACTAAAACATTTTACCCAGATTTCTATCTCAAAATTTCACTTGCAATTTTGTTTTGCTTTTTCTGCGATAAATGTCTTATCGACATGTAAAATCAACTGTATTCATGGATATTACTCGATATCGTCCATACTTTGCAGACAAGTTCCATATGTATCTACGCAACTTTGCACGAAAGGAAAGTGTGTTTACAACTACAGTATGTTTTTTTTCCAGCAAATTTCTGTTTTTGTAATATAGGGCCCCAATACCATACACATACATTCAATATTTTTTTCCACGGCTTTTATGTATCATTGGGGAATACTAATATTGCAAATTTGTAGGTAATATAGTTAGGCTACTCTAAACAAAAAACAGTCTATTTCTATTGGTAAATATATGATCCTTGGATTTAATATTGGTATAAAAAGGATTTCGCTGCTGCGCACGCACATAAGGTGATGAAAATTGCACCAGATATTCCTTAAAGCACTGGGATCAAATACTATAAACGTTTACACAATACTGGGTACACAACTGGGATTAGCCTACTAAGGTGGAGCCTCCCTTTAATTGGCTTCAGACTATCTCACTTAAACCCTTTTTACTCCCACAGATCCTTCTTAAACTACATAAATAAGTCTAAATTTAGCTAAAAAAAAAAGAAAAAAAAAAAAAAAAAAAAGACGTCGCCGGTACAGAAGGGGTTAAGCTGGCAAACCAAAATGCTTGAAAATATGTGCCATAAAAAAAAAACTCCTATAACTCTGCCTTTAAGGGGGTAGTACTCGCTTTTTCTGGATCCCCTTCTCCTTCATGTTTAGCATATTAGTTTTGAGATACCTTTCGCCCCATTTCTTTGTCAAAAATTAGACCTTTCGTGCCATTTTGTTTTTTGTTTTTCTGGAGAGCGATAGCGAGCCTGTAATTTTAGAAGGAACCGTCCTTTGGCAGGGAAATTTTTCTACCGAAAAATTTACAAATTTATCTTGAAAAGGGGTCTAGGGGGTATTTTTGTTTAAGCTTCATGGAGGTCTAGCGAGGAAACTAATAAAACAAATTACTAAATACATATATAGACCATAAACGAAGCACTATCCCCTTATATACGAATGGCAGGTGTAGATGAAAGATGCTTAGATCATTTATGGGATTGTTGCCTGGAGGAAGTAAACAGGTGATAATAAATAAATGAATTGGGGTTCAGATCGTGCTTGCGATTTTGTGAATGAGATTGGAATACGTAAGTTCGTTCTCTCTCTCTCTCTCTCTCTCTCTCTCTCCCTCCCTCCCTCCCTCTCCCTCCCACTCTCTCTCCCTCCCTCTCTCCCTCTCTCGTCCCCAAATCGTAGCTTACAAATTATATATATCACTAACGGCTATTGTAACTAATATTGCATTCTCGCTTGTAAATTATGTTGTTAGGCTTAAAGTCAAATCCTTCTCTCAACGTAAAAATTTACTCAAGAGGACAAATTTGTACCTAATCTTAAGGCAAAGCTTAAGGGGACGATACATTATGCATTTTTTTTTTTTTTTTATTATTACCGGTGCATATATTTGTTTTCGTTTGTTCCCTAGACCTCTATCAAGATTAAAAATATTACCCCCAAGACCCCCCATCGAAATAAATTTGTTAATTACTCGGTAGAAAAATGTCCCAGTCGAAGGCCAATTCCTCCTAAATTACAGGTTCGCTATCGCTTGCCAGGATAAAATCGACACCTGGATAGGGTGAGAGGTCTTAAAATAGGCAAACGCATGGGGCGAACGGCTTAAAATCTCATAACTAATTGGGCTAAACATGAAGGAGAACAGTGTTTTGAGAGAGTTTTACAGGATGGTAGTGTTGACGTATGGGAGAGGTACAAGGAGAATAGGAGAGAGGCAAAACGGAAAATTAGAGAAGATAAAAAAGATGCAAACGAAAGGTGGGGTCAAAGGCTGAGTGAGAATTTTGAAGAACGAAAGAAGATGTTCTGGAAGGAGGTAAATAAAGTAAGGAAAGGAGGACAAAAGAGGGAAGAGTCAGTGAAAGATGAAAATGGAGAATTACTAGTGGAACCAGTTGAAGTGAGGAAAAGATATGCCGAGTATTTTGAATCTTTGTTAAATACAAGAGATGGAAGAGAAGCAGTGATTGAAGCAGAGGTGGATGGAGATAGGTTACCCAGGCCACCCAGGTGGCAGGGAATGAATGAAAGGATTGAGGAAAATGAGGTGAAAGAAGCAGTGAAACAAATGAGAGCGGGAAAAGCAGAAGGTTTGGATGGTATTGCTGTGGAGTGTATAAAGAAGGGTGGAGATGTGATAATAGATTGGTTGGTGAGACTTTTCAATGTGTGCTTTGCTGTGTCAATGGTACCAATAGACTGGAAGAGTGCATGTATTGTGCCGTTGTACAAGGGGAAGGGAGATCGGCAGGAGTGTTCAAGTTATAGAGGTATTAGTTTATTGTCAGTGGTTGGAAAGCTGTATGGCAGGGTGTTGATGGAGAGGATAATAAAGTGTACGGAAGTTGCAATAGGAGAAGAACAATGCAGTTTTAGGAGGGGAAGAGGGTGCGTGGATCAGATGTTTGCAGTAAGACAGTTATGCGAGAAGTATTTAGAGAAGCATAAGGAGATATTTTGGGCTTTTATGGACTTGGAAAAAGCGTATGATCGTGTGGACCGTGAAGCAATGTGGAAGGTGTTAAGGATTTATGAAATAGGAGGAAATTTGTTAGAAGCAGTTAAGAGTTTTTATGAAGGGAGCAGAGCATGTGTGAGAGTAGGAAATGGTGAGTTGAGTGAATGGTTTGAGGTAAAGGTAGGTTTGCGACAGGGTTGTGTAATGTCACCATGGCTGTTTAATATGTTTATGGATGGTGTGGTGAGGGAGGTGAAAATGAGAACTATGGGAAGAGGATTGGGTTTAGTAGGAAAGAATGGTAGAGATTGGGAGTTGAATCAGTTGCTGCTCGCCTATGACACAGCATTGGTGACGGATTCTGGTGAGAAACTGCAGCGGGTAGTTAAAGAGTTTGGTGTGGTTTGTGGAAGGAGGAAACTGAAGGTGAACGTCAATAAAAGTAAAGTAATGGTATGTAATAGGGGAGAGCATAGGGTGAATCTAGATGTGAGGCTGGATGGGGAAATATTGGAACAAGTAGAGTGTTTTAAATATCTAGGAGGAACGATAAGCAGGAGTGGAGGTATGGAAGTAGAGGTAAAACAGAGAGTGTGTGAAGGAAGGAAGGTTTTCGGAGCAATGGGAAGTATGTGGAAGACGAGAAATCTCGGAGTGAAAGTAAAAAGTGCACTGTATCAAGGAATTGTTGTGCCAACAGTGATGTATGGGGCTGAGACATGGGCTCTGAAGAAAAAGGAGAAAAGAGGGCTGGATGTGATGGAGATGAGCTGCTTGAGGAGTATGTATGGAGTTACTCGTAGAGACAGATTGAAGAATGAAGAGATATGTAGGAGAGTGGGGCAGCAGGAACATTTGTCAGCCAGATACCTGCAAGATACCTGCAATATACCTGCAAGACAAACAAAACGAAGAAGCAAACAAGATCGGGAAAGGAGGAGGCTGTACAGAAGAAGAAAATTACTCACACAAAGACGCACACATCAAAATCTACAGGATAGGCAAAAGGTCGAAATAGATAGAGAAATTGTGGAAATTGAACAAAGGCTAAGAATATCATAATTATGAACTACAACATATGGAAGAGGAGAGGAAAGCTATTGCAGGTATAAAGGAAAATTCCAAATACTTCTTTTCATATGCAAAAGGTTAAAACAACATCAAACATCGGCCCACTGAGCAAAGGGGACGGCTCTTTCACAGGGGACAAAAAGGAAATGAGCGAACTCTTAAGCAGGCAGTATGAAATGGCATTCAGTGAGCCTGATGAAACAAAAGTCATCAGAGACCAAAATATATTTTTCATGGAAACCTCCCCCACAGAAACCCCTCAGATGCTGGATATTGATTTCGGTCCAAAAGACATAGAAGAGGCCATTTCCAACATGCCATCCCACTCGGCACCAGGCCCGGACTCATGGAATTCGATCCTAATGAAAAAATGTAAGGAAAACCTCTCAAAACCCCTGGCTATAATGTGGAGGAGTCTAGACACTGGTGACATACCAGATAGCTTGAAAAATGCAATAATTGACCCACTGCATAAAGGAGGGAGTAAAGCACTACCAAAAAACTACCGCCCGGTAGCTCTAACCTCTCACATCATTAAAGTTTTCGAGCGAGTCCTGCGAAGCAAAATTTCAACATTCATGGAGGCAAATGAACCACACAACACCGGTCAACATGGGTTTAGAGCGGGAAGATCATGTCTCTCACAACTTTTGGAACACTATGACAAAATTCTTAAAGCGCTAGAAGAAAAGAAAAACGTGGGTGTCATTTACACCGATTTTGCTAAGGCATTTGATAAATGTGACCATGGTATAATAGCCCACAAACTGAAAGCAAAAGGTATAACTGGGAAAATCGGACGGTGGATATACAATTTCCTCGTAAACCGAAAACAATCGGTAGCAGTAAACCAAGTCACTTCTGAGCCTTCGGATGTCAAAAGCTCAGTGCCCCAAGGAACAATGCTAGCGCCCCTTCTGTTCCTCATACTAATTTGCGACATAGATACCAACACCAGACACAGTACGGTGTCGTCTTTTGCTGATGACACAAAATTAAGTAAGATAGTAAACACACAAGAGGACACGGGCCGACTGCAGGAAGACATGAATGTAGTGTTCCAGTGGACCAGGGAAAACAACATGCAATTCAATGAGGAAAAATTCCAATTAATACGGTACGGAGATAATAATGGTGTTAAAGAAATTACAAATTACTTAACAGAATCTAACCACATAATAGAACGGAAAGACAGTGTGAAAGACCTCGGGGTATTAATGTCTGAAAATATGCGTTTCAAAGTACATAACCAGGTCAAAGTGGCGGCTGCGAAACGTCTAACGGGTTGGATTCTGCGTACTTTTAAAACACGCGGTGAATTACCTATGATAACGCTCTTCAAATCTCTAGTGCTACCGCGGCTTGAATACTGTAGCGTATTAACATCCCCATACAAAGCAGGTGAAATAAATGACGTAGAGAGTGTACAAAGAATTTCACTTCGCATATAAGTTCGATAAAACATCTACACTATTGGGAGCGTTTAAGAGCACTGAATCTGTACTCACTGGAACGTAGAAGAGAACGCTACCTAATAATATACACATGGAAAATCGCAGAGGGTTTAGTACCAAACCTACATACTCCGATAGTCATGAAATTCAGTGATAGGAGAGGCTGGGAATGCGAAATCCCCCGGATGAATAACAGGGGTGCTATGGGCTCTCTGCGAGAGGGCTCGTTATCACACAGAGGCCCACGTCTCTTCAACAAACTCCCACGGCGAGTAAGAGACATGAGGGACATCTCGTTAGACAACTTCAAGAGAGCCCTAGATGTCGAACTGCAAAAAGTGCCAGACGAGCCCATCCTCGCAAGGGAGCGAGCTGTCGCTTCAAACAGTCTACTGCACCAAATCACCACCCATAACGAGGGGCGTCGCGCTCCTTGGTGCCGCTAGAGGAGCGGCGAACACATCCAAAGGTATCCAAAGGTAAGGAGTGGACAGAAGGGTGCTGAGCTGGTATGGTCATGTTGAACGAATGGGAGATGAAAGGCTTACAAAGAGAATATGTGAGTCAGGTACAAGGGGAGATAGAAGGGCAGGAAGACCCCCATTGAGATGGAGAGACTGTGTAAGAAAGGCTTTGGATGATAGAGGAATGACTATAGATCAGGCAGGGGAAGTGGTGGTGGACAGGAGTGAATGGAGAATGCTTGTGAATAGTTGAGTGAACACGTGGTCATTTGGAGTAAGGGGTCGGGCGCAAGTTGGACTAGATAATAGTCAATCAGGCGCCTGGCCCGGGGAGACGATTAATATGAAGGGTGTGGTGGGAGGGCTTGTGGCTTTGGCTCCGCTGCATGTCTGCCTGCCGAGATCGGAACCTCTCCGGGTGGTCGGGGGCCGGGGGAGTGCTGGAGCGACCTTGGTGACCCTGGTCTCTGGGTCTTCTCCTGGGTGACCTGGATGTGTGTGAGTTTGTGCTTTTTATCTGTGTTTATTTGTTGTTTTATGTTGTTTTTGTGTTTTCCCTGTTCTTGCTCTGTCTTGAGTCAGCTACCCCCAAAATGGGGATTGGGCCTGAGCATATAGATAGATAGATAGATAGATGAAGGAGAAGGGCTCCAGAATATAACCAATACTTGCCCTTAAACTCTACCTACCCCGACTTCATGCAGGTTACACAAAAAAAGGTCCATTATAACCCATTGTGGATTATTACGCATTTTGACAGTGTATTCTGGCTATAATTGGACAATTTATTCAGCTTAGGAAGAACTTGTGGGAGCTAAAGAGTTAATTGAAATAGTATTTACCCCTTTCATGTCCACAGATCATTCCTAAGTTGTACAAAATACCTGATGTGTACGTAGCAGGGAAATTAATTTGAAATTATAGGATGGTTGATGATTCTAATTACTCTTTATTATATAATTCGAAATATTCAGAGGGAAATGTAATTGGGAGAGTTGCATTGTAACGAGTACTGAACATACACTAATTACAACCTTTAAATACCAAAATTCGCCGGTCTGGATATGCAGTTTTCGGACTTACATAATGTATGAGTTGATGCTTTTGTAAAACACCATCTTTATATGCTTGCCATTTTTTGTTAGCTCCGTGTCATTAATTAACCAAAGGATAACCAAGCCAAAACTTGTCTGGTCCCCACTCCTGTGAGATTTGAATAGTTCGAAGATATTATAGAGCAGTAGAAGGGGTTAAAGCAATATAAAGCAGTAGGTAGGACAGAGGGTGGGGGGATTATAGAGCAGTAGGACGGGGGAGGGGGGGGGGGGGGGGAGGATACCAGCAGTAGAGTAGAGGAGGAGGAGGAACTATTATAAAGCCAAGACATCAAGCCAACCAGCAGACCATGACATATACAGTATAGGCCTACTTCTTTCCCCTGTGCCTCACGTTCCTCAGGGTTTGTTTAGTAACAGTAGATATCAGGGTAATGTAGAGCAGTAAAGAGGGGCATTATAGAGCAGTAGGAGGGAGGGGGTATGATAAGAGCAGTAGGCAGAGATATTATAGAATAGTAGGAAGGAGGAACTAATACAGAGCAGTAGGGAGGGGTTGTTGTTGTTGTCGTTTCCTAAGCTGCCAGACCAAATAGCTCCGAGTCCCCAAGGAAGGCCATGGCCACGTTCGGGCTTTCCCACAAGGCTGTCAAGGAGTGTAGATTATGTTGTTGACGTAAGTGATTGTGTGAAATGCAGTCTTCTACGATGTGTTTAATGGTATGGGGTGCTGAGTTACATCCAGGGCAGGTGTCGTCGACGGAGTCATCGCAGTAAGCATGGGTATTATCGCAGTAGGCATGGGTATTATGGAGCAGTAGGAGGGAGGGGTGTTACAGAGCAGTATTAAGGGGCTAAGGTAATCTAAGAGGGAGTTAGAAAACCAGCAATAAAGGAGGAGGAACTATTATAAAGCCAAGATATAAGCCAGCCATCAGACCATGATATACTGTATACTTCTTTCCCCTGTGTCTCACGTTTCTTACGGTATGTTAAGGGGAGATTTTAACTTAAGTTATATACTTATTTTTTACCCCCTTCTCCCTCATGTTTAAACCCCTTACTTTGTTTAGACGTTCGCCCCATTAGTTTGGGGATTTTTAGACCATTCGCCCCATTCATCTCAAATTTAAGACCTTTCGTGCCATTTAGGCGTCGATTTGTTCACCCCCAAGAAACCCCTTCGAGATAAATTTATACATTATCAGTAGAAAAATTACCCAGCCAAAGACTTTTTTCCTAAATTACAGGCTTGTTATCGCTCGCTAGGAAAATATCGACACCAAAATTGCGCAAAAGGTCCTATAATTTACAAAGAAATTAAAGCGAACGGTCTAAAAATCGCCTAAGAGGGGCGAACGTCTTAATATCTCAAAACTAATGGGGCTAAACATGAGAAAGAATGGGGTCCAGATAATAACCTTAACCGTTGCAACAATAAAGACACGTCATGGTGGTGAACCAGTTTACCTTCCTCTCCTTAACCCCTTCCGTATCTGAGGACGCATTTCTTATTGTTGTTTTGGCTATCAGTAGACGATAATCTTAAGATTAGGAAGGACTCTTGGAGGTCAGAGGGTTAAGGCTGGGTCACAAAAGCTCGTTTTCCGTCAATACAAAATCATAGTACTATGAACGATATTAAATCGGTCAAATTACTCAGGCACAAACTCAGTCAGTCGGGGATTCATGGCAAAATATTTATCAAGGCAATATTTAAATGGCACTCTACAACATTTCTAGGCATTATCCTTATCATAAATCTTCCCCTTTTAGTCTTCACTTATCCCTTCCAAAAACTTAATTTATATTAAAAGTTTGCTTCTTCCTCTTCAATCCCAAGACATTATTTTCCATCAATCACAGGTTTCCATCACCCCCTCCCCCACCCCTCCCTCCCACCCCCTCACTGTGTCACCTCTTGATTTCCCCCACCAGTAACTACAATTTCCCCAAGCCTCTCAGGGACATTGCCGTTCCCACATAGCTTGGAAGGGAAACGCCCACACTTTGATTTGAACCATCCCACCCAAACATAGCCACACCATATTAGTTTTTTTTTATTTTATTTTTATTTTTTTTCCTTGACCCGCCTTCTCCCTTCTGTTTAGCCCTCATTAGTTTTGACATTCTAAAACGTTCGCCACATTAGTCTGGCGATTTGAATACCTTTCACCCCATTCCTTTGTCAAATGTATGACCTGTGCCATTTAGGTGCCGGTTGTTTCCTGGTGAGCGATAGCAAGCCTACAATTTAGGAGGAACCTACCTTCGACCGGAAAATTTGTCTACCGAAAAATGTACAAACCTATCTCGGGGTATGTTTAGAGCTTGATGGAAGCTAAGAGAGACAAAAATAAATAGTAAAAATATATATATCATTCTCCCCTTGAACCTAATCCAGGCTGGTTGGGCCACTTTACGTAAGCCATGTGCAGGTAGGGTTAGCTACAGTGATTATGAGGAAATGACAACTAAAGAGATTGCAAAGACCTACAGGGATTTGGTGATGGTGCCTCCCGGACGCACGGCGCTGCACCCCCCCCCCCCTTGAATTCCCCCTAACCCCCGATTACCCCCGTATAGAGTCCTGTGTGGGAAGTTTTCTAATGGCCGCTCCTGAAGGCGTTCCGCTCACTGCCTCAGATAGTGGGAGGAAGGGCACTTAGGGAAGGTCATTCAAGGGCACACTAACGTCAATAACACTAGGCTCGCTACTTCTATAATAACAGTAACAATAATAATGATAAAAATAATAATAATAATAATAACTAATACTTTCATAATATTAATAATAATAATATTAATAATAATTCATATCTCCCAGACTCGTTTAACCCTTCGAAGATTATGCCACATTTTGACGATATATTCTGGCTATCATGAGGCGATTTTATACAATTTAGGAAGGATCTGTGGGAATTATAAGGGTAAAGACATTCGTGTACCCTTCCTAATATGAATACAATCGTGTAATAATAGCCAGAAACAATAAAGAACGCGGTACGGTATGTTCTAAGGGTTAAAAATTCGCCGCTAAATTGGCTTGTGGAACAGTGTACTTTAGAATGCACTGGAATTGGGCTTTGTAATTGGGGTTGTGTGGGACAGGGATCTGCCTTGCTTAGGCCAATCGGCTTTCTGCAGACTCCCATTTTCTTATGTTCTTATGTTCTTGAATATTATTCATCGTTACATTATTGTGAGCTTTTATATACAAACAGAAGAAACATGTGATGATAAACATTTTGACAACCCGAAAACAACTGTTGTACCGGTATCAGTATTTCATAGTCAATGTCGAACACCTAAGCTAACTGAAAACCAGAATGTATGCTTAAATATAAACCAAGATCAATTGGCCCATAGGTACTCTCGGATACCAAAGTCTCTAGCCCACTCATGAATATTTTTGGGTTTCACCTATTTCTAATTATAGAGCCATACCTCTGGAAACGAATGTATGAATATAATTGTCTATGTATCAACTAAAATATAAACATTATATACGATTTATTGAAAAGCAAGTTTCTTCCAAAAATAAATCCAATTACTGTAGTTATATACCGGTATGCATAACGAAAAACATTAGGGGTCAACGAATTTTGTTGAGTGGGCTACAGACTATGGTATCCGAGTGTACATAGCAATTCCATTATCCCTAGCCTCATAGCTAACCCGTGAGTGACTATAGCTATCATGAGCACAGAGCTACAATCATAAATGACAATGGAACAAAAAGACGCCAGATCGTCTAATCTCCGGTGAAAGGTCCCTCTAAGGGCACACTGCAGGAGGAAGAGGATTCAGGCTTGGCGGGAGACGAGAACATAACAAAAATGAACTAGTTGTGTCAGAAGGGTTTAAGGAGGATTAGCTACTGTGTTTCGAGTTGGAGGGGAACAGTGAGGATAAATAGAAAGGCAATACATAGAAATACGAAGATCCATAGGCTTTTAAGGTAGGAAGATACATAATAGAGTACCGGTACATTAGTTTTAAAGCTTAACTGAAAGTATAAAGAATAAAAAAGACTGAATGCCCAGAAAGAACAATTGTGGTGCATTATAAAACATAAAATAATATTATCGTGCTTTTAAATTACATATCCTTCTGGATTAATAGTGGGAGTGAAAATGTAAGAAAATAAATAATGAGGTATTACATAAATTAGCACTAAGAAGAAGAACGATAATATAAGTAGAAACACATAATATTGGATCTTAAAAGTGAAGCCTGTAAATTGAGGGACCTATTTGTGATTGAGGGTGTTTTATTGTTGATTTGTCAATGAATGTCAACATATTCTTCTTTCTTTCAGAAGGTTAATGATACCTCTTCTCCCTTTACTTTTCTACGAAGTGCATTACTATTAAAAACAGTACCGGTACTGTAGAGTGATCAAATATATAAAGTATTATGTGGAGCTTGGATGAATGGAAGACGAATTGGACACGCTAATGTAAAATAAAGACAAAGTATCTCCAGTGAAGAAACCATTATTGGGCATATCTCAAATTAAATCAATTAAACTGGTCTTTAGTTTGGAACAGGCTATCCATATTACTTGTCGATATTCGTAATAATATGCTATACTGTATATATAAATAGGTAAAATTATGAATGAAACGGGTGAAACGGAAGACATGAGGAGAGAAACAGAGATCAACAATGAATAATAAATAAAGAATTAAAACAAAAATTGGATATAAACATAGAACAAAAGAAGAAATAGAGAGGAAGAGGAAGACAGGTGAATCGGAGGACAGGTGGGTGGAGAGAGGAAATGTGGTGAAAAGAGCACGCGCGGAGGAAGTACGAGAACGAGAGAGAGAGAGAGAGAGAGAGAGAGAGAGAGAGAGAGAGAGAGAGAGAGAGAGAGAGAGAGAGAGAGAGAGAGAGAGAGAGAGAGAGAGAGACTAAACGTATAAAGAGACATGGAAATAATTACACAGCCTAATATATAAGAATTATATATCTATCTATCTATATCTATCTATATGCTCAGGCCCAATCCCCACTGTTCCTATATTTTTTTTCCTCTATTTTATTATTATATTTTTCTTGGGGGTGGCCGACTCAAGACAGAGCAAGAACAGGAAAACACAAAGCACAAGGCAAAACAGCGAACAAGCACAGACAAAACACAAAATTCACACACATCTAGGTCACCCAGGAGAATACCCAGAGACCAGGGTCACCAAGGTCGCTCCAGCACTCCCCCGGCCCCCGACCACCCGGAGAGGCTCCGATCTCGGCAGGCAGACATGTAGCGGAGCCAAAGCCACAAGCCCGCCCACCACACTTCCAGGCGCACCCTTCATATTAATCGTCTCCCCGGGCCAGGCGCCTGATGGACTATTATCTAGTAGTCCAACTTGCGCCCGACCCCTTCCCCCAAATGACCACGTGTTCACTCAACTATTCACAAGCATTCTCCATTCATTCCTGTTTATTACCACTTCCTTCGCCTGATCTATAGTCATTCCTCTATCATCCAAAGCTTGTCTTACACAGTCTCTCCATCTCAATGGGGGTCTTCCTGCCCTTCTATCTCCCCTTGTATCCGACTCATATATTATCTTTGTAAGCCTTTCATCTCCCATTCGTTCAACATGACCATACCAGCTCAGCACCCTTCTGTCCACTCTGGCTGACAAATGTTCCTGCTGCCCCACTCTCCTACGTATCTCTTCATTCCTCAATCCGTCTCTACGAGTAACTCCACACATACTCCTCAAGCAGCTCATCTCCATCACATCCAGCTTTCTTCTCTCCTTTTTCTTCAGAGCCCATGTCTCAGCCCCATACATCACTGTTGGCACAACAATTCCCTGGTACATTGCACTTTTTACTTTCATTCCGAGATTTCTCGTCTTCCACATACTTCCCATTATATATATATATTATATATATATATATATATATATTATATATAAAATACATAAATAATTATTATAATTGACATAGGCTTAAACAGAAATAATTCAAATAACCGGGTAGCCTACAAACAAAAAATAAAAGTGATGAATATATAACATTTACTGACAGAATGATACAGTTGAGAGGCGAATTGACAGACAGGAGACTTAACGAAATAGACAGGGGGAAATATAGCTGCAGGACAGACAGACACTTCTAACAATCGCTACCACCAACTGTCCCCGTACACAAAGCTAAAAGGTAATGTGACAGGGAGACAGGCAGCGAAGGGGACACAGGAAATCACATACTGCACACGTAAAAAAATCATATACATTCATAAAGGCAATACATAAACACAAACATAAACATACATAAACACTAGTAGACATGAACATACAATAATACACACACAGGAACCTCCAATCTTTACCACTAACTGTCCCTGAACAAGAAACTAGATTCGTAAAGTCAGATTCCGGTACACGCAAACACTAGAAGACACAAATAGACTGAATTAGACCCCACAGCCCTAATTACTACCGCCAACTGTCTCTGTACAAAAAAAAATATTCAAAAAGTAAGATACCGGTACAGACAAAAACTAGAAGACAAACAGAAACACTAGAATACAAACAGACAGAATGAGACACATACAGTACAGCAATCACACATTGCTACCACCAACTGTCCCTGTACAAAAAGAACGATATATTAAATTAGATACCGGTACAGATATAAACAAATAATATACATGTTGAGCGGTACCGTACTTGAAAAGTGGACAGAATGAATAAAAACACCATCTGAGGAAAAACACTTTATTGACAACGTTTCATCAGGTCACAAACCGTTAGTGACCTGATGAAGCTATCTTCGAAACTTTGTCAATAAAGTGCTCTTCCTCAGATGTTTTTGTTATCCACTAATAGATATAAACAAACAGAAAATGAGACACTAAGCAACCTCCAATAGCTAACTGTCCCTATACAAAAAGAACGATTCATACAGACATAAACACTAGTAGACATAAACAGACAATAAGATACGCACAAAAACTTAAATCGCTACCACCAACTGTCCCTATACAAAGACCTAAAAGTAACATGACAAGATAAACTCGTGCGGAAGACCTAAACAAGGAAATCCAGGAACTCGTGCCTTTCTCCAACCGGACCGAGAAAAAAAAAAAGTAGAAAAAAAAACACGCCAGATAATAGGGGAGGAAGTTGTAAAATCAGTAATGACGTATGGCAAGGGGAATCGTTTATGGGAGAAATCCAGGTTTTCTTTTCATGTATTTCTATCAAGTCTGGCTGACAGTAATTAGAATTATACAACCTTTTCACTTCGATGATGTCTCGCTTTCAATGATGACTACCTTCACATATAATGTTTGGCCTTGGAAGCAAGCACCTGCCAGACTGTTTTAAGGCTTAGGGTCGCCAAATCAAGTCCGCTAGATAGTAAGTAAACGCCGAAAATCGCTAGAATAATGCCACAATCTCTAGAATATCACTCTAAATGGCTCAAATCTCCCAGAATTACAGGCTCGCTGTCGCTAGCCAGGAAAAAATCGACACCTAAATTGCATGCATATATATATATATATATATATATATATATATATATTATATATATATATATATATATATATATATATATACAGTTTATATATATATACATATATATATATATATATATATATATATATATATATATATATATATATATAATATACCGTATACGATATGGCTAAGCTACCGTAAACAACGACATCCGAGAACCCGTGCCTTTCACCAGTCGGAATAAAACAAAATAAATAAATAAATAACTACCAGAGAATAGGGGAGGAAGTTGTAAAATGCAGTAATGATGTAAGGTGGGAGGGAGGCATTCACTAGAGAATCCCACCCTTTCTATGAAAAACAAATAAATTATATATATATATATATATATATATATATATATATATATATATATATATAGAGAGAGAGAGAGAGAGAGAGAGAGAGAATGGTCTTCGATTTCGTCAAGATTAGGAAGGATCTGTGAAAGCTTAAGGGTTGATTATAATACTTTTCACCCCTCTAGTTGCTCGAGATCCTTCCTAAATTGCATACAATCATATCTATATGTTAGCCAAATTAAACTGTTGAAATGCACCTTTATTTTCAAGGGGCTAATGAGAATTAACCTGTCCTCTTTGATGATTTTGTGTTTTAAATATTGTCTAAAAATATATATATCCAGTCTAAGGAGTAGGTTTCGTTTCATACACAAAGGGCTTATATGTAATTTCGGATTGTTTTGGCTTAATACCGTCAGTTTTTAGTTGTTTTCGTCTGTGTATGAAGGATACAAAAATCAACACTGCTGTCTATAACAAGTGCAACGCCCCCCCCCCCCCCCCCCCCACACACACACACAGTCCAAATGTCTGGACATACAGTCCTTGAAACAGTTTAAGTCATAGGATGAGGGAAAGACAGATTGAGGGAGAGAGTTCCAGAGCTTACTTGCTATGGTTAACACTAGATTACTTTACTCAGCTTTCAAAGTCCGCTGACACCAGATAAGTCTACAAGTATATTCCGTTAAAAACAAGGAGCAAAGATAAGCTCCATAACTATAGACTCATTAAGTAGAATGATAAAAGCTAAGGGAAATGACTGGAAAATAGGAGGAATACAAATAAGCCCCTTAATATTTCAAGATGACATAATGGCTATAGGGAATAAGAATAATATTCAAAGCACAATCAATACCATCGAA
Organism: Paralithodes platypus; assembly: GCA_032716605.1. Taxonomy (NCBI): domain Eukaryota; kingdom Metazoa; phylum Arthropoda; class Malacostraca; order Decapoda; family Lithodidae; genus Paralithodes; species Paralithodes platypus. Next base: position 27,983,206 of record CM064516.1, read on the forward strand.
GTATTCCAAAAACTTAAAAGGCTAAAAATTAATGAACAGAAAACTAAACAAACCGCACTTGTAGGAAAAGGCATGACACTTGAAATAAATGGTAAAGAAATCAAAGAAAACTCATCGCATAAATACTTGGGGAAAATAATTCAGGCAAGTGGAAAACAAAAAGATTATATTGAAAACAGAATAAACAAGACAAACGTAGCAGCAAATGGGTGTATAAACATATTAAGTAAAAGAGAAATGAAGAAAAACAGAATACAAGTGGGAATTAAGCTATATGACACTTGTGTAACGCCTTTGATACTGTTTGGGGCAGAAGTTTGGGAAAACTAAAAGAAAAAGAGAAAAATAAATAAATAACATCCAAACACAGTATTTAACTAAGTTGTTTAAAGTCCCCAGAACGACCCCAAAATGTGCCCTACTCCATGAAATTAATTAAGGGAATAAAAACTGAACATAAAATAAACCAAAGAAAGATTGAATATTACATTAATTTGAATAACCGAGACAATGAAGCAATTGAGGTTAAAATTAAAACAAACAGTGAAGACAATGAAAGAAAGTACAAAAAAGAAATTGGTAATCTTAAAAGAAAAATACAATATAACTGAAAATCTTGAAAGAATGAGTGCAATCGAAGCTAAACAATTGATTAAAGATAAAGTGCAAATCAAAAATAAGGAAGAGATAATATAAGGTATGAGAAGTGGAAGTAAAACTAGAGAAGCTGTTGAACAAGACATATCAAGTAATTATATGGAGGACTTAGCTTTGAAAATGCCAGAATTTTGTTTATGACAAGGACAAGAATGATAGAAGTAAAAGAAAACTTCAAAAACAAATATGAACCTAACCTATTGTGCGATATTTGTCAAAATGAAAATGAAAATCAAATGCACCTGTTCAACTGTGAATCATACGAAGACCTATACAAAGATCTGAGAGGCAGGAACAATTTGAGGGAAATATTTGAACAAAATGAATTAAAAAGGGTAGCAGAGACTATAAGAACAGTTCTAAAAAGGAGGGAGACTATCGTTAATTTGAGAAAAGAAATATATAAGTAATATGAAAATGTTTAACAAATACAAATAACAATAAGGAAACTGCCATCGTTCATAGAACGAACTCCTGGATGGGAGAGTGCGCCAAAAACAAACAACAAACAAACAAACAAGGAACAAATATTATGGCTAAGTATTTGAGCACCTTTATAACGTCAGCAATAGATGCGTAATGATAGCGTATATGTGATATATTCCTGATAATAAATAGTAATACAAAGAGGGTAATTTGTAATCAAATATATTCAGACTAATCAAGAAGCCCATAATACCATACTGAGTTTTCCATCGAAATGTAATAGCTTTGATCATATTTGTTTCCAGTAGATAAAGAGAAGCTTTATGGGCGGGAATATTCGAATTTCAGTGATGTTTGTCCACAGATCGATAAGTAATAATGATCAGACTGAGGGGGTTAAGGTATTCAAATCTTAAATCATAACATTAACAGTAGAACTATCGAATATAATTGTTTTCTATTTCAGTACTTGCTTAAAACATTGTACAGTAGGCTAGCTGATCGAAGTACAGTATGGCAGAAAATAATGAATGGATTATCCAGTGAATGTACCTATAAATAGATAGGCCTATCTGGTAGTGAAGATAGGGAACTACTTTTTAAACGATTTGTTTAGACTAATTTAAATAGTGGGTAGGTTCTGAAGATGAGTTGAGCCTCCCTTGCTTTTTGTATCTCTTATTAAATCTCTTTTCATCTGCCTGGTAATCCCATAATCCAGAATATCTTTCAAAACATGGATAGTATTTCCCTGACAGAGTTCTGGTCCTCCTATCGGTCTTCACTTTATTAATTACTGTACCCATTTCTTACTCACGAGAATTTTGCTTACACCTCGTAGTTAGTTATGCTTATGATACTTATGTGTAACGGCCATATTGTAAGTCTTAACTATTGCATATTTCAGCTATCATTACATTTATGATACCCTGATAATAGCATTGGGTAGCCATGTAAGATTCTTGTTAACCCTTATTGTCTTAACAAGAATCTTACATACTCACAGATACTCACAGAAGATACCCGGGTAGGAGGCTGTTCAGCCTATGAGACCCGGCTCATCATTTATTTCATTACTTGGTGTGTGGCTTGGGTGGACGTGTCTTAATTTCTTAATTTTGGTTTTGAAATCATTGAACTTTAGCTCTTGGTCACCCCAAACTATATCTAATGCTTTTTCAAATTTTAACACACTGTTCACACTTATCACTTCTTCAGGAAGGTCATTCCAGTTCTCCACCACTCTATTACTAAAAAAGTTCTTCCCGACGTTGAGTCTTGACCTCCTCTTAAACAATTTCTTGCTGTGTCCTCTGGTGCGATCATCCTCCTGCAGCGTGAAGAGTCCCCTACTCGCCTCCTCCTCATACACCCCTTGTAAGATTTTGTAAGTTTCTATCATTTCCCCTCTGGCTCTTCTATATGCCAACGTTGGTAAATTTAGCTTCCGAAGTCTCTCTTCATATGTTAAGTCCTTTAACCCCTTACGAGCGGCCTAGGTGGTCTATTTGACCGTACCGCCCAGCGTTTTTTTTTAACCCTAAATAGGGTTGTTTCCGTGCTCATTTTCATGCCTAAATAAGACCCAGAGCGTAAAACAAGTATCTATCCCTGAAAGTGCGTAAACAGAGCTTTCCAATGACACCCGAACCATCCTTGTACGGCCACTGGTTCTCTTGCAACGATCGTGCAACACGAGTGCAAAAACCCTGAAATAAGGTAATTTCCTTACATAATTCCCTGTGTAGCGAGTGAGAAGAGGGGGAGGAAGTTAGAATACAGTTCAGTACACCCGCGGTGGTCGTGGGGAGCGGTCATAAGGTTACTACGCTCGTCCCACCGCTCAGCTCTCTCTCTCAGCAACATTACGTGCTGAAAATGGCACTCGACAGATGTCGTGCACCGCCACATAGTCCAAATTTATTTCACTCGACATACAGTATGTCGTGCGCCGCCAATTAAGGGTTAAAGATGGTACCAACTTAGTTGCTCTCCTTTGCACTTTTTCAATAGCCGTGATATCCTTAATTTTGTAGGGACTCCAGACAGGACTTGCATACTCCAGAATTGGTCTGACCAGGGCCACAAACAATGGTTTAAAAATGGTTTCATCCACACTAACAATAGTACGACGAATAAGCCCCACAATCCTACTAGCACAGTTTATTTTTTCTGCCATATGCTTTTCAAAGGAAAGGTCATGATCAATTATAATTCCGAGATCCTTTTCTGCCGAGGTAAGCTTCATACTCCCATCCATACAATAATCTCCATCAGGCACCTCAGATTTTCCAATTCTCATTGTTTTACATTTGTCAGGATGGAACTTAAGGAACCATTTGTCTGACCATCCATCCAGCGCAGTAACGTCCTCCTGCAATCTTCTACAGTCCATAATGTTCTCGACCGTCCTAAATATTTTTGTGTCATCGGCGTAGAGAAATATGTCTCTATTATTTTCTGTAACCCCGGGCATATCGTTTATAAACATGAACAACAGAGGTCCAAGTACGGAGCCTTGCGGAATCCCACTGAACGTTTCACCATTAACTATAACTCTCTGCTGCCGTCCATGCAAAAACGATTTGATCCACCCTACTCAATGGCTACTCAATGTTATTATCAGGGTATCATATAATGATAGCTGAAATCTGCAAAAGTTAAGACTTAGCCTACAATATGGCCATTACACATAAGTATCATAAAGATAACCAACTACGAGGTGTAAGCAAAATTCTCATGAGAGTAAGAAATGGATAGCAATATACAGTAATTAATATAATACATTACTTAGTGAGAGCACTATAGAAAAATAGTTGGGCAGGAGTCGGAGCTTTGTGGGAGGGGTAGGCCTAGTTCACGAATAAATAGGCCAAACCTAAAGGAAAAAAATCCTTTTCAAACAATATAATTTAAGTAGCTAATTATAATAATGGAGCACCCGAACCGATTGTATTTTGAGAGAGAAAGCTCGATAATACATGACTGAAAAAAAGAAAACAAAAAACAATCATGGCTTGTAATCTATATTTTTGATTGATTTCACCACAACACCAAACACCTCCAATAAAATTAATATTAATGAAATTTAATATTTGTAAGCCAAATATTTGTTACTGCAATGCAATATAACACTTGAAACTTAAACCTGTAAACAAACATTTGTTTGCCCTCAATATTATTCCAAACTCTATCATATAATATAAACGTGCATATTTCAATAACGACAGTATTATGCATGTTTTTTGCTGGCCGACCGCTGGCAATAATCGCGAGGAAACACGCGATGTCACAAAGACAACCAGAACCAGGCCCGATTCCTGGCACTGAGGACCAGTGACTCCGGGAGTCAGGGAGTTCAGGACCCAAACCAGTTGCGTGGTGGCACTCGTGCGTGTACATAGGTGAACCTCAAACGGAGACATTACGAATGGAAATGCGACCAATTACCATTGCCAGCTCCTACAACCTAACACTGCAGTCCACATGACTCACTGATCCAGACTGTTGAAGGAAATTGGTAAGATCTGTGCAGTGGATCCTGAAATAGCCTCGAGGTAAGTTCGGTTAACTTACAGTAGTCTTGCTGGTAGAATACACGCTATGGAGGAAACTGAATCAATATCATCATAAAAATATACAGACCATTAAAGCCGAGTTCTTGCAGCTTATCACACACTTCAAAGATGCAGTTGCTAAGACTTAAACCTTGGATTTAGTAGCCTAACGTGAATGAATGACGGAAGCTAATGCTCTCACAGGTTTAGATATTGTTTTAAAGTGGTAGGCTTAGGCAATAGGCTATTATGAGTTTACCCGCTTGTGCCTTGTGATACATTATTGTTTGAAATGGGCAAGACCTTTAGCCTATTTATATTTTGTTTTTATTATTGCTAGGCCTGTGCACAGTGCATTAACCCGATATATTAGTTAATTAGCTCCACAATATGTGTATGTTTTGGTTGCTAGCAGCCTAATATAGGCTAATATTTTAGGAGTAGAGTTGGTTGGTGGAGAGAACATAATAATTTGTATCAACCTCATATGTGTTATGCTAAATTGGTCAAATGAGTAGGCCCCATAATATATTGTGGGGGCATTTTGTCCCGCGGTTGGTCATCTAGAACAAGCATTGGTCATTACAGAATAGGCCCATCAGGCTAGGCTATTTTGTATTAGCCTAGTCCTAGGCTACACCAGCCATATTTTAAAAGATGATATTGTTTTACAGAATTGTATAAATGCAGATTACAAAAATGCCACAAATTCCAATGATATATGCAACATTAATATAGGCTAGGCCTAGGCCTACATGTTTTGAGTTTTGACGGGACTAGGCCTAGCCTACTGACAATCTCAAATACATAGGCCCCTAGCCTACTAGGCTATAGGATAGGCTACTCAATTTTATTTAGGTTTTTTGTTTATGTATTTAGGCCTATTTATTTATTTTGCGGAAATTTTAGTCTCTTAGCAGCTGATTTATCGGTAAAATGTAATAACAATAAACTGCTAGGGCTAGGCTGTCTATACCAGCGCCAATATTTCATAATTAACGGCATATTTGTATATAAAAAAAAATCGTAGGCTAGGTCTACTAGGCCTAGCTGATTAATTTAAGACAGAAATAAGCCAATATCTCGCCAGCTTTAAATAATAGACTAGCCTATTATGATATGGGCTAATGTGTTAGGCCCGAATGGCGAATTCAGAACAGTGGTTTAAACCTCTGATTTCGGGGCAGGTTTAAACGCGGAATTGGGTTAATAGACCCTGGATCGTAGGCTACACCAAGGTTTATCGGTATTCAGAACACGGGCAACAAGTGGACTAGGACGAGCAGTACGATTAGGCTAATATTCGTTTGGCAAAAAAGAATGATTAATCTAACTTTATGTAACAAGTGACTAAAAATAAGGGATTCGGTTTTAGGAATGGCTTTGTATAGGCTAGGCTAGGTTAGCTTCTCGTTTACCACCAGCCTGTTAAGGACATTATGTGATAACTAAATTAGGTTAGTCTTAAAACAGATGGTTAGTTAAAATAGCCTAGATTATGCTAAATTAGCTTATGTTAAATTTGATTAGGCCTAAGTTAGTTTTAGCTTAGACTAGGCCTAATATGTTAAAACTCAAATAAGGGGGATCTGGGACCTGGGAATCTTTTGCTGGGGACCCCAAATGGGCCTGGGTCTCTGGGTATTTCTCCTGGGCGACCTAGAATTAGATGTGTGCAAGATGTGTTTTGTTTTTCTGTGCAGTTTGATAAAGATCTGTGGTAAAAAAGATTATTTGACAATTTGAAGCCTGTTAACTTAATACAATCGTCAAATGATAGCCAGAATAAAGTTACAAGGTACTGGAAGGGTTATGGTCGAATTACCACTGTTTCCTTAACACAGGTAACAGACATTCCAATTAGGCCTAGGCTAATGATTAAACAAATAAAGATTTTTTTTTTTCGGCGTCTGTTATCGATGGTGCATTGTTATATGTGCGATCAGTTTGCTTGGGAACCAAATTGACTTGCTCATGTAGGCTAGTTGTGTACACCCTACAGTATGTGGTAGATTGTGTTCTTTTATTTAAATTTTGTTTTTTTTATTAGGCCTAAGCCTTATTTCCACAGCGATTTTGACTAGTTCTTTTGCATTTATCTTGTATCGTCCCAGTTTTGGTTTGTTTATTTTGCAAGTTTTACATTATAATATTAGGACAACTCTCTCTCTCTCTCTCTCTCTCTCTCTCTCTCTCTCTCTCTCTCTCTCTCTCTCTCTCTCTCTCTCTCTCTCTCCTCTCTCTCTCTCTCTCTCTCCTCTCTCTCTCTCTCTCTCTCTCTCTCTCTCTCTCTCTCTCTCTCTCTCTCTCTCTCTCTCTCTCTCTCTCTCTCTCTCTCTCTCTCTCTCTCATAAATAGTACACAGATTAGGTTTGAGGTGTGTTACTTACCAAGTGCCGATTCTATCAAAGTCTTGTAGTGTGTAGGCTAAGGTAATTTCTAAGTGCATTAATGTATATGATGCTTCAATAAAAGGATGAAGGCAGATTCACGTTCTCACATGTGACAACAGTTACTTTACCTGTTTTGCATTCGATAGTCAGACCCTCAAAGGCTAAGGTGACACATGCCTATGTTGGCTCTCTGTAATAGTCACAATACAAATCAATAATTATAGAGAGGCTCTCTACACATGCAATTAATTTTAAGTAAATCTATGAATGTTCCAACACAACACCACCAGACGGAGCACACAATTCATAACCAGTAAGTTGCCGAGTACCCAAGATACACAAGCTTCCCCCCTCCCCATGAGTGGGTAACCAAAAACGACCACTTTGCAGGGTAATGGAGTTACATTCGAAGCACTGCGAGGCTGCTTCGGATGTTTCTAAGGTATTACGTGTGCGTTACGGTACCATTAGTCTGACTTACAGGTTACCGGTAATAACGACTACGGTATATAAATATTTCCGGTAGCTATATCAATTGTATCATTGTATATAATTATGCATGCGAATTAAGCAAGTTATAATGGAATGTCGAACATACTGGTAGTGGTGTTGCGAATAAGCGAAATTTGAGCTGAGTAAACATACAATACCGGTACAGTATTGCTAGCCGCGTTTGTAGTTATAATTTTACAACTTAAAAACTGCGCATGTGTTATTTGTAGGCTTGGTCAGCCTTCGTGTACTGTAACCGTACTGTAATCAACCGATATGCAATATAGTTAAACTACCGTAGGCTACTTCTCCCCAAGATAAAGTAAAGATTTTTAAATTTGGCTCTCTCTCTTTCAGCTTTGGGGGAGGCACTTATTACAGGAATCTTTGCCTTTTGTCTCCTTCATACACATAGAAAATAATAATAATAATTAAAGAGAAGGCCTAGCCAAACCAGCTACGGAAACCAAGCCATCCATTTCCCGCCTTCCATTGTGTCGAGGCTTCGCTGAGTGCTGGGAGTAGTTCAGAATTTTAAAAAGCTAAATTTCCTCGCATGCTACTATAAAACGTGTTTTACTGTATTGCTAGTTTTATTATTTAATGTAGATTCACATTAATGTTTAATTAAATATTGGTAAATATTACCGATCCGCAACACAGTAGGTACAAAATTATTTTCAATGGCATGTGAATAGCCTTTTCATATTTTTCCCAAGCTATTCATATAGGTTTTAATTTCGGGAAAATTAATGATAATATTCAAGGACACTAGTGCGACGTTATGAGAAACAATTTATTAGGGAAAATAGGCACCAATAGATTCGCCATATTTTTCTCCATATAGTCCGCATGGAGGATTTTCGTTATCAACAAATTGAAAAATACCCACTTCACAGACAAATACACCAAAAATCTAAGTCAAAGCAGGGGTGTGGGGGCGGCAGCCCCCACCTATAATAATAGGATAGGTTAGGTAAGGTTGTTAGGTTAGGCTAATGTCCTTTCAAAGGGGTATAGGCTAGTAAACACTAGGATAGCCTATACCCGGTCAGAGGTAAGAAGAAGAAGAGTCCTGCAGTAGTCTCCTTGAATGCTACCAAATGGATTTGTTCATCTTGGGGGGGAAAAAATCCGTTTCCACGCTGGCGATCACGTTTCCGTCTATTTTAACTGGCATGGGATACCAAACTAGGTTGAGGGCCCCGCCCCCCATGACTTATTGGCATCATCATATATATTGCCAGCAGGGAGGGCAAATTTTAATGAAAAACTTGCAAAATAACAAGATTTATATAAAATCCAAGATTTATAAAAAATCCAAGATACATAAAAAATCAAAGATACATAAAAAATCAAAGATTTATAAAGAATAAACAAAAAACAGCAGCGCTACCGAAGAGAATACGTTATATTAGGTTAGGTTGCTAATTTGAGCTAATGATACTATATGCGTGGCTTAAAGTTAACAAGGGGAGGGAGGTTGTTAAAATAGTATGTGTATGCCAAAGTTCCAAACTCAAACGGACTCATGAACAACTCAAATAATCTCTACTTCGTCTTCAGAAGAATTAGTATAGAAAAATATTGTCACATAAAGGAGCGAGTCTTGTAAAATGTTAAAAAAAAAGAGGGATACACCATGGCTTCTATAAAAAACAAATAGCGAAATTCTCCTTATAAAAGGTGCTATCCAACGCCGATCCGATCATCCATGTAAACAAACCTGCTTTATGCACAGAAACCTACCTTTTAAACATACAAAATAGATTACAGTAATACTAAGTCATGTGGCTTATATATTTGTGCGAATGCCATTACTCATGCACAAAAATTGGCGATGATGAGAAAGTATACGGAAGCGGAACGAACAGAGCAAGGAGAGTTGCGATCCACCTGTCCACCATCAATAATATCCAAATATATCCATAATCCTACCTGTTCTTAACATTGCTGCAAGTCTTCCGCTTCCCAGGTGTTCATACCATCTTAAAACAACATTCAGATTACGCCGCGATGTTCACAATTTACAGATGCACTCGGATAATTACACAACCTCACGGAAGATCGACAACCCTCCGCTCAGGTCACTGCGATCAAGAGTTGGTCAATGCAGTGTCTATAATATCTAATATAATCGACTACGAAAAACAAAAATAAAAAATATGGTTTCCATTGTCCGCACACTCTATATATTTTAGGAAATTAATGGAAGGTTAAATATTACCCATATTTAATTTATTCGGAGTGTACTACTAGGCATATAGAGGCTCATATGACAACACAGACCAATGCAACGTCATCCTGATCAGCTGGGGGATGTAAACAGTATCTTGGAGTAATCCGCTTTCCTTGCATGTTGACCCAAGAAAGTAATTTATTTTTGTAGTATACTCTCTATTGTCGGCATTTGATATTTGTAATGTTATCATGGTCACTATTTTGTTACTGTTGAAATTACTACCGTATGTATTGCATTACACAACGCGACTGTGAAAATTACTGCCCACATAATTTATGGCAAAACTTCCAGCTGATCGACTAGTGCGACCGTGATTATTTAAACCTTTGTTCAGCATAAAGAATTAACACAAGACAAGACATAGGACACGGTCGCAAGAGTCAATCACCTGGAATTTTTGACATATCGGTTGTCTGTTATTCTCTCAAGAGTGCACACACACACACACACTTTGTAATTCAAATTAATTTTAAACTTTGCTAAGGATAGTATTTTGAGGAGATACAGGCTACTATATAGTAAATATAGGCCATCAAAGCAAAGTATGATCTTAAACATTATGAAAAGGCAAATCATTGTTTCTTTGCGTATTTAATATGCAAATCAGAATCTACCTCACACCGACAACTGTGTATAGGCTACTCAGCGATATACACTTTTAATTGAAAGTTTGTTTGGGTGCATTTGTGAATTATATAAGCCTACCGGTACCGAGAAATAAAACAAGATCATAATTATATAATTTAAATATGGTACGGTAGCATTATGCATAGTCTAGGAGACTAGGACTCTAGGCCAATGATAGTCTGTCGATTAAAAAAAATTCAAGTAGTTTAATCGCATATAAAACCCTTAGTTATGCTAGGTTATATTAGGAAAGAATCGAGGAGAGATTAGGCTAGGTTGAGCTAGATTAAAAAAAAAAAACTTTAGGGCAGATTAAACTGTATTCGGCTAGGCTAGAGATACTTTAGTTCAGATTTCACCAACCCACAAACTAACTTACAAATCTAATTAATGAAATATATGTTTATGTATAAGTACCGGTGTGTCTGGTAGAAGTGAGTTTGATATGTGAATGTGTTTTACAGCCATTGTGCTCACTGTTGTCTATGTTGTAAAGTAGGAAACTAATGTAGAATATATGAAGTATTATCTTTGTGTGGGGTGTACGCTACAACGTTCATTTTCATGTTTGGGGTAATGACAGACACAAGGGTAATATTCAGTCTCCTGGATTATTATTGATATGATATTAAAATAAAATATAAAATAAAATAAAACAAACCAGCAGGGGGCAAATTATAATGTAAAACTTGCAAAATAACAGATTTAAAAAAAAATCCAAGATATATAAATAAAATACAAGATTTATAAAAAAATCCAAGATATATAAAAAAAAAAGCCAAGATTTATAAAAAAAAAAAAAAAAAAAAAAAAAAAGCTCTTTAAAAAATATATGGGATGGATGTAGTTTTCGGGTGTACTGTCATGTTGTGCGCTGCTCGCAGTTACGTTCCCGTCTATTTCGACGCTATATTTTCTGCTATTTGCCCCCTGTCATTACTACATGAATACTAGGTTTAAGGTTAGGTTAGGTTGTTTGGTTAGGCTAATGTATTTTTATATCCAAAGGCAGTCAAAATAGACGGAAACATGATGGGAAAGGTCCGACGCCACTGCGCGTAGTGTAAACAAGGCTGGCGGTACGCCCGCACTTAACATTCTTGCCAAATATATTTAAACCATTGCCAGATAAAGGAGCAAGTCTTGTAAAAAAAAAATTGTACTTATTACCGAAACTACCACTAATTATTTCTCAATATTTGAAGGCTATTATAGAATAAGGATGTTGCAAAGATCATATTAAAATGTGTTTCAACCTCCGGAGATACATTTTATGTGCACTTTATAAAGTACTGTAAAAAACAAAAACTCTCCCTATTGATGGCAGTGAAACTCTTATTAAGCCGCCTACTGTTAAAATAGAGATAATATTCAAGACCTCTTTCGCTGCCCCATTAGAAATAATGGGAAGGATGTAGTTTCCGGGTGTACGGTTGTCATATTGTGCGCTCGCAGTTACGTTCCCGTCTATTTCGACGCAATATTTTCTGCTATTTGCCCCCTGTCATTACTACATGAATACTAGGTTAGGTTAGGTTAGGTTAGGTTGATTTGCTAATGTATTTTTATATCCAAAGGCAGTCAAAATAGACGGGAACATGATGGGAAAGGTCCGACGCCACTACGCGTAGTGTAAACAAGGCTGGCGGTACGCCCGCACTTAACATTCTTGCCGAAATAATTTGTTAGGGTTAATAGGGACCAATAGACTCGCCATATTTTTCTCATAGTCCGCATGGAGGAATTTCGTTATCGACACTTGAAAAAACCCGATTACACCGAAAAATAACAAAAATAATAAGTCCCGACTGTAAACAAAGCATTGCACCCAATGAATCCTTCGACTTGACTCCTCTTCTTGTTTTGAAAGATGCGGTGAGTGCGATTCCCCCAATAAATGGCGTGAGCGTTACTCACAAAAACGAAATACCGGCAACCTGTTTTGCCCCATTACAGATCTACATATATGAGGATGACAATAAATCAAGGGGAAGTGAGGGGGGCAACGCTCCCCCTCAACCCATCGTGTATCCAATGTACCCCACAATAATTTTGGTCAATATTTACGAGCTGCACCACAGCTGGGATCTCATTTCTAATGGTAGTTTTGGGTTCCTATCATTTTATGCTTCATTGCTATATAATTTTTATCCACCGGATTTTTTTGGTTTCTTGGCTTTATTTATTTATTTTTATTTGTTTGCATTAACCTAACCAAAAAACCTAACCTAACCTAACCTAAATGTATTTGGGGGCTATTAGGTTAGGTTTTTTGGTTAGGTTAATGCCAAAAAAAAAAAAAAACAAAAAAAAAAAAATATATATATTTTCCGGTGGATAAAAATTATATAGCAATGAAGAATAAAATGATAGGAACCCAAAACTACCATTAGAAATGAGATCCCAGCTGTGGTGCGGCTCGTAAATATTGACCATAATTTCCCTTACTTACTGTAAAAGCGCGATTCACCCAATAAATGGCGCCATTTGACGCCGTATCTTCAGATTAATGAATAAAGGGTAAGTTAATGCAAATCCTCCACTCAAACCATGAAAAACAACAATAAAACACTATATCCCTTGAAAAAAATATAAAGAAAACTTGGTAAATAAGACGGTTCTAGCTGTCTTGAATGTTACCAAAATAGATGCTGATTTCAATAAGTCATGGGGGGAAAAGCCCCCCTCAACCCATTCCTGTATCCAAAGTAAAAAAACATTGTATATTTACTCTGAAAATGACTAACATTTTAGTGTTTTAAGATCGTTGGATAATGGGAGAAATAACATTTTCCGGGGATTGTAACTAATTTCAACTACTGTATAATGATGAAAACTACCTAAAACCAAAAGGAAAAACCATGGGAAAATTAGTGGTAGTTTGTTATATTTTCCAAAATCTCCCCCCCCCCCCCAAAAAAAAAAAACACACACACACACACACACGGGGGATAGCCTACACCATGGCTTCTATATATATATATAACAAAAAGTAAAGCGAATTTGTCCTTATAAAAGGTGCTATCCAACGCCGATCCAATCCATGTAAACAAACCTGCTTTATGCACAGAAACCTACCTATTAAACATACAATATAGATTACAGTAATACTAATAGTCATGTGGCTTATTATATATTTCTGCGAATGCCATTACTCATTCAAAAAGATGGCGATGATGAGGAAATATACTGAAGCAGAACGAACAGAGCAATGAGAGTTGCAATCCACCTGTCCCCCATCAATAATATCCAAATATATCCAAAATCCTACCTGTTCTTAACATTGCTGCAAGTCTTCCGCTTCCCAGGTGTCCATACCATTTTAAAACACCAATCAAATTACGCCGCGATGTTCACAATAAACAGATGCACTTGGATAATTACACAACCTCACGGAAGATCGACAACCCTCCGCTCAGGTCACTGGGATCAAGAGCTGGTCAATGCAGTGTCTATAATATATAGGCCTAATATAATCGACTACTACAAAAACAAAATAAACTCTGGTTTCCATTGTCTGCATACTCTATTTATTTTAGGAAAATAGTGGAAGGTTAAATATTACCCGGATTTAGTTTATTCGGGGGTGTACTACTAGGCATATAGAGGCTCATATGACAGAACACAGACCAGATCAGATCAGATGAAGTATTAATGAAACGTCATCCTGATCAGCTGGTGGATGTAAACAGTATCTTGGAGTAATCCGCTTTCCTTGCATGTTGACCTGAGAAAGTTATTTATTTTTGTAGTATACTCTCTATTGTCGGCATTTTATATTTGTGATGTTATCATGGTTAATATTTTGTTACTGTTGAAATTACTACCGTATGTATTGCATTACACAACGCGACTGTGAAAATTACGGCCCACATATGGCAATACTTCCAGCTGATTGACTAGTGCGACCGTGATTATTTAAACCTTTGTTCAGCATAAATAATTAACACAAGACAAGACAGGACACGGTCGCAAGAGTCAATCACCTGAAATTTTTGACATATTGGTTGTCTGTTATTCTCTCAGAGTACACACACACACACACACTTTGTAATTCAAATTAATTTTAAATTTGGCTAAGGATAGTATTTTGAAGAGATATACTATAGGTAGCGCCAACGAACTTGACAATTATCTTGAGCAGACGACAAGCTGGGCACCTCAACAACAGCTGGCCGTCCCGGATCCTGTACCTAGGGTTAGCCTAATTATATTGATATATACAAAAAAAAAAAAATATCATCAAACAATAATAATACTCAAGTTGTTAATGAGATGATCTATCTATCTATCTATCTATTGCCTGACGCCGTGATCCCCGAAGGGGTGGCCACGAACGAACCGCCCCCATGCACCTCTGTCCCCAGTCAGTCGACGCCCCTCCCCCCAACCAGCACCGCATTCGTTCATGTACTTCCTCACTCCATCCTTCCACCTCTCCCTCTCTGTCCCTCCACCTCGCTCTCGTACACCCTCTTAGTCATTCTCTCGCTTTCCATACGTTCCATATGGCCGAACCATCTCAAGTTGTTCCTTTTCACACTTTCCAGCACATCTACCTCCACACCACACCTTCTTACTTCCTCATTAGTCTGTCTATCCCTCCATGTAACTCCACACGCACTCCTTAAGTAATTAATTTCCACTGCTCTCACTCTTGGTCTGAGTCTCTCAACCAACGTCCATGCTTCGCTTCCGTAAGTCAGTGTCGGGATTACCACACTGTCATGCAAGGACTTCTTCACTTCCATACTGACCACCCTATTTCTTGTTACTGCTTTTAGCGTTCCTACAACCCTCTTCCCCTGTTGTACCCTCTCCCGCACTTCTTCATCCATAGTCCCATCTTTACTCAACACACTGCCCAGATACTTAAAAGAGTTGACGATCTCCATAGCCTGACCGTTCAGCTTCACCACACACTCTGTGACTTACCCCTTTCGAAGACCATAACCTTGCTCTTCCCCCGCATTTACCTTCAATTTCCGTTTTTCGCACACTGTTCCAAACTCATTTACCAGACCCTGCAACTCCCATTCATGAGATGATGAAGGTGGGTGAAATAGGAGAAGGTTGAGGTCAAGAACGAGGAAGGTCGGAGGACGGCTGGGAAGTACGTCCGTCCCCCATGGTGATCACACAACATTATTTTGTTATCCAATTCGTTTTATTTATGGCTTGCTATAGGCCATACTGACAATTAAAAAATAAAATAAAATAATAATAATAATTAAACAATAATAAATAAAACTCTGCCAGGGCCCATCATTGTCATTGAAAATACGTTTTTTACCTGTTTATCTTGACTGGCCTGGGTACAGTTGGCCACACATATACTGTATATATAGCCTACACTCCATGGTATTATGTATAGAAAGAAGTAAAGGCAATCAGATTGACTTAAAAGATTGTTTGTTATAGAATCATTAATAGATCATATGAAATAACTACTGCAATACCATTTAAACTTCAAATTCACCCATGCTAGTTTTCCCTCTGTACATCAAATTACGGACTGTTCACAGACGCATGTGGGCATCTGTACAGTAAGCTTTTAAATGAACTAGATAAGCACCAGTGTCACATTTGAATATATTTATCATGTGACCCTAACATCCTGTCCGCATCTGTGAACGTGCTTATTTTTCACCATTCCAATACCGACCAATCAGTATCCCAATTGGTCTAGCCAACATGTTAACCCTTTCAAGATTATCACGCATTTTGACAGTTTATTATGGCTATCATTAGACGATTTTAGACTATTTAGGAGGGATCTGTGGGAATTGCAGGGGTAAAGACAATCTCAATTAACCCTCTAACTTCTATATACCCTTCCTAAAATGGATAACATAGAAAAAACAGAAAAGAATGCGTCATCGTATCTTCTAACGGT
Source organism: Paralithodes platypus (assembly GCA_032716605.1). Taxonomy (NCBI): domain Eukaryota; kingdom Metazoa; phylum Arthropoda; class Malacostraca; order Decapoda; family Lithodidae; genus Paralithodes; species Paralithodes platypus. Next base: position 27,999,496 of record CM064516.1, read on the forward strand.
TAACACTACAATAATCAAACTAATACCATTCCATTCGTCTTACTATACTCTGTTTTGTTTTCCAACTGACGGTAAATTGCTGTCTTCATCTTGATTACCGGCTGGTGGAGATGTTTGGGCAATCTCCTCACACCCCTTGCCCCTGTTTCGCCTGGCAGTAAACTAGGTTACGCGACAGGGTGAAAAGGGGTCTTCGGATCCTCCCCCACCCTTCAACCCCCCCCCCCCCCCCCAAAAAAAAAAAAAAAAAAAAACAAACTCAGTTATGCAGTTTTTGTAGCGAAATATGTTGTTAATTATGAAAACTTGGCCCTAATATGAAGCAGAGACATACAGCAGTAGTATCTTATTTTCCCGTTAGTTATCGAGAACTCAGTTGTTAAGGGATTCAATTTACCGTCAGATGAAATTAAACCGAGTATAGCCTATAATAGTAACACTCGTCAGTAGTAGTTGACTATAAATTGAGGACCCACAGCAAGTTGTTCTCGGCCAGTATGGCATGAATCATGACCATCCAGTTACCATACCATGCTAATACCACCCTCGTATACTTTCAACACCAATTAGTCTAGTCATCAACTCATTATTCTAACACTTCAAGCATTAACCCATTCAGTACCGGTACCGAAGAAGTCCTTTTCTTTATATTCTGGCAACTATTAGATGATTTTATTCAGTGTAGGAAGGACGTCTACACATTTAAAGGCTGCAGACTATCTCAATTGATCATATTAGCTACCATATATCCTTCCTAAGCTTTATAAAATCGTCTAAATGTATCTGAAATAAAATCAATTACAATACCGGTACTGAAAGGATTAAACCATCATTACAATACCAACATATACCCACATTATACCAATGATCGCATCAAACACTGAAATATACCAGTCAAACCTAATGCATGCACTCTAGCACTAACCAATAAGTATAGTCTGTTTCTTTTCAACTGACGGCAAATTGCAAAGTTCCCATCAAGATTTCTTAGTTATGTTTAAGATTTTGTAGTGAAATATGGTGCAAATTATATATATTTGGTCTTCGTATGATGCAGAGACGCTAGTTTTATATTTTTCCATTAAGTATCGATAAATTAGCTGCTAAGGGATTCAATGTATCGTCAGATGAAATAAAACAGAGTGTAGTCTAACAGAACTAATCAGTCATACATGGTACAGGATGCTGTCATCAACATTACTGTTATCGAACTAGGCTATGGCGTAACCGTGTGGAAAAACCAATAAGACTTAACTTTACTTAATAACCTTGATGTGCAGCCCTTCAAAATAAGGTATAACTAGTAGGATAAGTAAATTTGCAGACGATACCAAAATGGGGAGAACAATTGATTCAGATAGAGATATAGAGTGCCTCCAAAGGGATCTAGATACCTTACACGAATGGTCAGTAAATTGGCAGATGAAGTTTAACATTGACAAATGCAAGGTATTAAAGATAGGGAAGATGCATACAAATGTTAAATATAAACTAGCTAATGTGGAATTAGAAAACTCGAATTGTGAGAAAGATCTAGGTGTGTTTGTTAGCAATGATTTGAAGCCTAGACAACAGTGTATAAGCGTTCGAAACAAGGCAAACAGGATTCTCGGGTTCATCTCAAGGAGTGTGAATAACAGAACTGCTGATGTTATCTTAAAACTTTACTTGTCATTAGTGAGACCCCATATGGATTATGCTGTTCAATTTTGGTGTCCTTATTACAGAATGGACATAGATTCATTGGAGAGAGTACAACGTAGAATGACAAAAATGATCCATAATATTAGAAATCTTCCGTATAAAGAAAGGTTGAAGAAATTAGGCTTACATTCGTTAGAGAGACGCAGAGTTAGAGGGGATATGATAGAGGTGTTCAAGTGGGTTAGTGGGATTAACAAAGGGGACATGACAAATGTACTAAAGCTCAGTGATAGCGAAAGAACTCGTACCAATGGTTTCAAATTTGATAAATTTCGTTTCAGAAAAGATATAGGCAAATATTGGTTTGGTAACAGAGTTGTAGATGGGTGGAATGGACTACCAAGTGCTATAGTGGGATTAAAAACGATAGGGAGCTTTAAGATAAAATTGGATAAGCATATGGACGAGAAGGGTTGGGTGTGAAGGGGGATCAGCAGGGTTGGGCCAATCAGCGCTCTGCAGACCCCCGTAATCCTGCGTTAATCTCTAACCGTTTTGGTAAGATGATCCTCAGGGTATTAGAGTGTTGAGCCTATAATTGGGCTTTGTAATTGGGGTTGTGTGGGACGGATCTGCCTTGCTTAGGCCAATCGGCTTTCTGCAGACTCCCATTTTCTTATGTTCTTATGTTCTTAAGTATGGCCAACAACATTTTTCATGCAGTAAATTACAAGAAGAGAGAAGCCGTGTTAGAGTACATAATACAGTAGTGAGTTAAAGTAGCAGATATTTTGTAAGCATACAGTAGGCCTATATGCAACATGGGTCTGTTCATTGAAACCAATGCATTCAACGTAACGCCAAAATGTAATTAAACATAAATATTAAATGTAACAATAAATTCACTCATACACACTACCTATTTATCTACTGTATAGCCTAGCAAATTAACATGGCTGAGTGTGCACATCCTTCTCCATGAGTTTCTTGGAATAGATTGTCAGTATAATCATAATATTCATAAGCCTACTTGATTAACGAAACACGTGCGCGCATAGGAGTTTTTGCATGTCATTTTGGTTCATATAGCCTAGGGCCCTAGGCCTAGGGTGTATCAGGTATCAGGCTACAAACATACCGTACGGTATTGCGTAGGTGTAATGACCAAGACCTACTGTGTATGTATTAGTCTTGCTACTGACCACGTGGTGACCATTGACCAACGGGAGTCTTACAAATTCCCCCTTTGTGCAAAATCCTTGAATACGTAGGTAAGTCGTGGATAGGATAGATCATAGATTAGCTTTATTATATTCGATTGGGGTAGCGTAGGGTGGGCTAAGATAAGCTAAATTGTGTTTAGCTTTGTTAACTGAATACCGTACTTATTTGAAACATTTATTTGAATAAACAATGTCGTAAATATATTACGGTTGTATTGCCTTGTGGTCTAGTGGCCACTAGTGGCCCTAGTGGTCTTATATTATAGGCTATGACACAATTTTTTAGGGAGATTTTTTCCAAGAGTGATATTTTCCTACACTCAACCAATAATCACACACACACACACACACACACACACACACACTCAGTTATTATAATTCAAAATATAAACAGTAGTATAAGTTATTTAACTTTGTTCGAATCCCCGGACTGCCACATGTGTTTGTTAATTTCATTAATCGAGTTTAGGAGTAAAGTTGGTTAGTGGAGAGAACATAATAATTAATTCTGGTTCAGGAGTAGTTTATCGAGAGGCCTTCCCTAGGGTTAAGTGCCCCAGTAATTACTATTTCCATTCACATATACATAGCCTCCGATAGTTCAGTTGGAATGATTGTACATGCTAAGATTGGTATGCAGGATTCGAAACTGCATAATAAATCGTAGTCTTGTGCAACATTGTTTAACTGTCTTCGTGGTGCAATGCATAAGTGTGTTGATTTTCGGTGTGAGCATCCTAGGTTCGAATCCCCGGACTGCCACATGTGTTTGTTAATTTCATTAATCGAGTTTAGGAGTAAAGTTGGTTAGTGGAGAGAACATAATATTTAATATGACGGAAAAATACTCTTTGGATGTGGAGGTGAATGTGGTGAAACAAATAGGAAGGTCCAAGGGATGCTTGTCATAGGAACTTGTAGGGGGAAGGTGCTTTAGTAGTGCATCGTGGTGTGTCCTCCGCCTGTAGCTACTTCTAAGCCCCAGGCCCCCTGTAGAATACCAGTAATGACACATTTTGGCATAGGTACTCCATAGCGAATCAACATGTCCTTTACAAGCTAAACTTGTTATTATAAGTTACAGCATACCGGTACCATATAGGTTAGGATTAATTACCATACTACGGTACCGTACGGTAAACACATGTAGTTCTGCGGGTTGTTTGCACGGAATACCCATAAGGTAAAGGCCCTGTGAAAATACCTCTCCTCCAAATACTCAAGTCCAAGTTCCTCATCTGTAAGCTCTCTCCTGCCATTGTCGTTCACCCTACCGTAAGAATTAGCCAGGGATGAGTGTAAGGCCAAGCAGGGAAAGAGAGAGATAGAGATGAAAGGGATTCGTCGTGGAAGTAAGGAGAAAGTAAGGGTGAGGGGGAATCACAGTGAGAGACGTATACCCTGTTCCAAATAAGTAGAGTAATTTAGCTAATAGTTGTACCGTTTGGGAAGGGTCATCCAGGGAATAGGTGTGGAAATGTACACCCCATTTGTTCTATCCCTTTTTGAGTTACAGAGGTGAGGGTTCACGATTTCAGGACTACCTATTTAGAACAGGGTATAGTTACAGTAACGGCTGAGAGGGAGCTAGTAAATGGGAAAAGATAGATAGACAAGCTTAGGGGTGGGTTTATGGCTAAGCATGGAGGGAGAGATGATGGGGATTCGCCATAGACGTCAACAGTAAGGAGAATATAAGGGAGAGGTGGAAGGAGAATTCGTAGTGACAAGTAGTATAATATTCTATTGAAGAAGAGGTTGGAGGGAAGTAGTATATTGGAGAAGGTAGATAGATAAGATTAGGAATGAGAGAGAGATGACGGGGATTCTTCGTAGAAGTAAGCAGTAAGGCGAAAGTGAGGTAGGGGCACTGTTGGTGGGGGTGGAAGGGGGAATCGCAGTGTTTAGTACACGGTGTGGGAAGGGTAGGAGGGAACTAGTGTATGGCATGTATGGGAAGAGGTAGCCAGAAAAGCTTAGACCATAAGAGCGCAGAAAGGGATTTGAGAAAGGAAAATCTTTGGAGTGTATAGTACGGAGAAATATGAAAGGGATATCTGGTATGTAGGGCACCAGTACGGTACCGACGTAGTGATAAGTCTATAAATTATACATTTCATAACAGGGACTAGAATAAAATATGTGTGATTCTACGAGAAATAATCCTAACTAAATATAATATTAGATAACAATATTGCAGCAGGGGATTGCTCTTATTATTTATTTATTTTTAGTTTATATTATACAGTACATGTAAAATTATTGCAGTACTGGTACCTAAACTTAAGGAAATTATTTTGTAATCCAACTAAAATAATCTGGCGGAATTTATAATATAGTATAAATGTCAACAACCGGAGGAAAAGAGAAGGTGGAATAGAGGTAGCTTGAAAAATATAGCTTATGGCGAAAAGTCAATGAAGATAAAATATGAAGGATAATCCGTCATTAATATTAGCATATTAAAAAGAGTAAGATTTGCTCGTAGAAAAATAGTAAATGAAAATCAATACAATGGATAATAATTACAGTATGAAGTAGTTGCCGGCAGAATATACTGGCAAGAAAATGAGTCTGCAGAAAGCTGATTGGCCCACACAAGGCAGATCCCTCTCACACCCAACGCATCTCGTAATGATGTGATACTGATAGGCCTATGTGAATTGTGAATCAAAGTATAAAGATTACAAAGGCACACATTAAGTCCAGATACTATTTTCGTCAGATACTTAATTACATTATTTGGCATTTACTAGGTTGCATAATAAACATTTCCAGTGTTGATTAATAATGAAGTTTGAGAAAAGGGACTAATTGTAATGCACTGTTAAACTATGTATTCAACTGGAACAAAACGAATGACCTTGATGGAGGGGATTCATTCGTGGCCACCCCCTAGAGGATCAAGCCGTCTGACAACAGATAAATATAGAAGTAGTGGTTATAAACTAATTACACACTTTAGGCTATATGTATTATTTGTGTTACAATTGAACTCGTATTATTAATAGCGTAGAGCCATATACTAGCCACTTAGCCATAATTTTGAAGATGAAACTGTAGTGAACAAGTGTTAGCGAAAGCATGGAGGGAAGGGGGACTGTGAATGGTGTGTGTGTGTGCGTGTGTGTGCGCGCGCGTGTGTGTGCGCGCGTGCGTGCATGTGCGCAGTACAGTCCTTTCGCCTTCACGTTATTTTGCCTATAGTCACTTCGCCCACGTGAGAGCCTGTCCAATTTTACCCAAAACAGAACACCGTGTTATTGGTCTAGCAATGTTAGTAATTCGTCTAACTGACTGATTTTGGTTGCTCGTGAAATCCTTACATGTTCGTACTATCTTTCTTAAAACTGGACTAGCCTATATGTGGGTCTTAGTGACAGTTCTTACCACCACCATTGAAATAGGTCATATGGTAGTTACTATTTTTTTCTGAAGAGTTAATGGTGCTTGAAAATCTCTTGCCATATTGCTGATTTTAGGATATTTATTATGTTTGTGCCTACCCTAACTTTTGCATAACCTTGGCTATCCTAACAAAGCATTAGCCTAATTTATCCTAAGCTAACCTATGCTGCCCTAAAATAACTTAGCCTAATCTAATCTTAGCAAACCTAACTTAATCTTAGTAAACCTAACGTACCGTATCCTAATTTAACCAAACCCTATAAAAACCTACAAAGCGTGGGCAAACCAACTCGAGTATGAGCAAAACGCCTTATAGGTGAAAATACCTATATAACCGTGCGTAGAGTAAGGGAGAGAGAGAGAGAGAGAGAGAGAGAGAGAGAGAATACACAAACAACTACTCTCCTCTGCCATCTACCATGCCTTCCCAGATTCGTACCAGAAACCTATACCAAAGACAATTTAAACCCCACATTATAACGAACCACATAAACTACATACTGTCTCGTTTTAATTGCTACCTATACTGCCTCCAACAATATCCAAATAAATATATATGTGGCTGATTTTACGCTAGAAATGCCTTAACACCTCCACCAAAAACAAACAAGAGAGCCAGCGTAGGCCTAAAGCAAGTTTCCTGTGTGTAATCTCAGTCCCTTTAAACTTCACGTCGAAAGGCGAAATTTATCTCGATTTTAAAAGTGACTCCACAGCTCACCCTATAGCCAAAAGTGGTATGGTGGTAAGTTGGTAACGCTATAGATATACACTCGGTGGATCTATGAAATTAGTGTTGGTAAGTACATATGGAAGCTATATTGAACTTGAAATTAATGAAAGTTTAACTAATCGTGGGCAGTAAACCTGACCTTGCCTGACCAAACCCGCCGGAGGGTAAGACTAGCCTAGGCACCGATAATAACATTCCCAGACAGCCAGGGTCAAAAGTCACCAAACACATCCATAATGTTTGTTTTTACGTTAAGTGTCCTCTGCTGTTCTTGTGTAACAATGCAAGCGGGTTGTCCAGGGAATTATAGGTTTGGTAGCCTACAGATCATGAGCAGGATCAAGATGAGGAAGGTATTATAATTATAATTTTATTTACCCTAGCTTTTATAGTACATAAGAACATAAGAACATAAGAAAATGGGAGTCTGCAGAAAGCCGATTGGCCTAAGCAAGGCAGATCCCTGTCCCACACAACCCCAGTTCAATTACAAAGCCCAATTATAGGCTCAACACTCTAATACCCTGAGGATCATCTTACCAAAACGGTTAGAGATTAACGCAGGATTATGGGGGTATGCAGAGTGCTGATTGGCCCAACCCGGCTGGGTTGAGAGAGAGGTACAAATAACTATATGATTATAGGAGATAAAACATCTCTTGAATCATAAAAGTGGAAAATTGATGTCTAAATAGCTACTGTATACCAGTAGGCCTACTTGTTTGTTAAGTGTGAAAAGTCCACACAAATTGTAGGTGCTTTTTGTAGCATCAGTCATCTATTTAGGCTATTTATCGTGTTGCAAGTCGGTGCAGTTTAGTCTTGTGATAGGCCTACACCTAGTGTGTTTGCAATCACGATTGAATTATTTTGCATTTTTTTTGTATATGTTGCCTCTTTGCTCTTATGTCCAGATAAAAACAAAATATATATATAATGCTCTATTAACACACATGGCAACTTTAACAAAGAAAAACAAATGTTCGGATGTTTTATGGATTTATTTCTTATATTTTTTGTTAGCGGTATATCTAAAAAGGAAGCTCGAATAGGACTTATGAAGGAGCTCGGCACTATTGACTAGGACTGTTCTGTACACGTCGGAGGCGAGGTGCCCGTCGCAGATTTAAAAACATGTTTACGGTATCACTTCTCTCCACGACCTACATCCGGGGGTTTCACAGGCGACCACGCTCTTTAACTCTTTCCATCAGATGGCGACTTTTAAATGTTACTACAGGCTTATAGCAGGATAGCTATCTACAGAGTCAGACTAAATACGCAGCTTTAAAATAATGTTATTACCATAGCAACCTCCAGATGATTGTGTCCAGCTTTCGTAGAACCTCTCGACAGCATTGGGGTGTCATTTCATAAAAGAAGACAATAACGTGCCTGAAAAAAATAAAAATATATAATAACAAATAATAAATACTTCACCTTTCTACCACCATCATCTCCAATGAAAGTCTATAACTCGATTCCCACTGTTATATCATGAATAAATATTGGAACTTCTATTCTAAAATAGCCGAAATTATAAATTAAATTCGTCTGGAAGTGGCAAGTGCGAATAATTTAATGCCCGATCTAAGGAGATATAACACCATTCGTAACAATAAGATTGAACTAGACGATACGGGTAACGGGGATATATAGGGAGTTGGGGGATTGTGTGTAAAAAGGGGTAAAGGATATTCGTGGGAACAGATGTGATTAATTAGGATATACCACCTTAAGGGAGGGGGGGGGGGGGGGTTTCTGGATCATCTCCCTCATGATTAGTACCATTAGCGTTGAGATTGTAAGACATTCGGCTCATTAGTTTGGCGATTTAAAGACCTTTGGTTCCATTTAGGGGTCGATTTTTCCTGGCGAGCGATAGCGAGCCTGCAAGTGAGGATCAAAAATGCACACATTAATCTCGAAGTGAGGTCTTGGGGGCATTTTGAAAAGCTTGATGAAGGTCTAGGAAGGAAACTAATACAACTTTCCATTTATAGCCTACAGCCCCATGTGATTGCAAAGGGTGAAGTGGGTTGATTTACAGACGGTCACACAGTACTAATAATTCCACTGCACAGTTGTAGGCTACTCTTGTGTACTTAAGACCTTAAACTAATAAAGAGAGAGAGAGAGATCATGAGTAACGCTAGTTGCCAATAATGTGATATTTAAGGCTCATGCAGTTTATCAAAGTATTTCGCCAGTGAAAGTGCGCTTCCAAGAATGTATCAAGAAGCTTCTTTTCACGACTGTACAGTATATAGGAAAGGTTGTTTATCCCGTATGCCAACTAAGACTTATAAACTAACAATAGATTTAGGAAATATTAACACATTATTCTTAGTTCTTACCGTACTTTATTTCGTTCTTCAAAGCGAATGTTTTCACTATGGTAAAAATTAAGAATCGAGAGGTTTGTTCAAATAGACAAGCTCGACCATTTTCTCAACCCTATTACTAAAATAATAGGTTTACAAGATGAGCTGCATACTTCCATCTGACCCCATTTAGTGAAGCTTCGGTGAAAAGCTTTGAGAAGCTGTAGCCTACTCATCTATTTAGGATAATTGTTTCTCCCTCGATTCAAAAGGTCTTTGATTTTAATTACTTATGTTTTCTAAAGCATGAAACCAATTTCCATGTTATTGGTATTTGTCAGTAGCCTAATGATCCAGATTGGTGATTATTGAAATCTCGGAAAACGGAAACAGTTTAGAAATTTCGTATGGCTAATTTGTAAATTAAATTAACTAATCCCAAGATTATTGAAATTGATTATAGACATTAACAAATTTGACCACTTGCGAGTTTTGGGCTATAAGGAAGTTGGGGCTGTAGACATCGATATTTAGCAGAATTACCAGCTAAAATACGGTTGTAGTGCATTTATAGCCACATAAAATCAAATTCAACATACTTCCTATCCATCACAAGCCTAAAATAGTATTACTTTTCCGTTTAAAATCGATGTTTAAGGCACCAACTTCCTTATAGCATGAAACTCGCAAGTGGTCAATTCGTCCGTATAAAATTTAGCACACTTATTAATTTATACATGCCTTTCCAATAGTAGGCCTATAACCTTTCCTAATTAATTTTGATCGTAAATGAGACTGCACTAGTTACAACTATATATTCACGCACTAATAGATATATAATTACTTTGGAAGGGGCTGGAGTTCTCGAAAAGAGGCACTAGTCCTGACGCTTTTTATGACTTAGTGTGCTGGCTTAATTATCCAGGAAGGTTGATAGCCTCTGAAGTCCTATTATAACTAACTAACTAATTTACTTCTGATAAGGTCTAGTGAATCAGTGAAAAATGGTCCAGTGAACCTCAGAAAGCATGAAGCGATACTGGTTCATGTTCCGTTTTACAAGTTTACAAAGAAAGGTGTACAAGTTCACAGTTACAATAAAGACATGTAAGGGTATCTGTCCACTCTCGCCTTCAGTCTTTAAGTAACCGTTGTCTGGTGTGGTTGAGCCCTAACCTTTTCCAGTAACATTTGTGCAAGATGCTTCAAAATTGTGTCTAACTATTGTGCACTGCTTTGATATAGACTTTCACCCTTCCACCAGTTTATTTTAATATTAAATAGTTTGCCGAGATATTGTGCAGTTATCTTTGGAATTGAACTTGGGCCTACGATAGAAAATGTTGAAAGGCAAGAGACGGTGGGGTGCGGGGTTGGTGCTGGTATTGGCTATATTTATAAAGTTGTGCAATACAACGGTACCGGGAAATCGACGGATAAGAACTAAGAGAGATGTGTTGCAACCGAGAGATAAATCGGAAAATTTTAAATTCTTAGGTAAGTTGACAGTCAGTTGTCGAAAATCTTTACACGGTAATTGTGCTAGCTAATTAAGACTATATTTCGTAATCTACAATATGCTTCTGAAAGTTTGTTTTACCTTTAATTTCGAATCTGTATATCTAATATAGCCTATAGACTTGCGCCATTGTTTATAGCGTGTGATATTTAATTGCTAGTACCGGTATTTTTACTGTATTGTGCGAGACTTCTACAGTTATTATGTTCCTTCCAACAACCAACTATACTCCTAAAATCGATTAATGAAATTTACAAACACATGTGGCAGTCCGTGGATTCGAATCCAGGATGCTCACACCGAAAATCAACACCTTATGCATCGCACCACGTAGACACGTGTGAGATCACAATGGAAGTTTATTTTAGGTACGATAGCATGCAATAGCTTCCATATGCAAGATTATAACGAAAGTTTATTTTGGTTAGCATGAGTAGGCTTTGTAGCACTAGCTATAGCCTACAGTCTTCGGACCGGAGTGCAAGACTATTCCAATGTGATAATGATAATTATAATAATAATTCTATATTCCAAACACAAAAAGTATACAGTATAGGGCATACAGTACACCCCGATGGTCCATATCACATTCAAAATTAATTAGATAGGATACTCACCTGGTTTACTCGCCAATCGGAAGCGCATGGCGCGCCAGGATCAAGCAGCTCAGTTTGTTAAAAAAAGACACGCCAGTCAATACAGTCAGGCATATTGTACTGTAGTTGAGCAATGGTGACTGGTTGAGTGTGTCCAACAATAGACATGGTGGGAGGAAATATGCAAGGAATTGAGTTGAAGATTAGTTTGGCTATATTTTGGATGGGGGAAGGGTAAATTTCTATAATTGCACCTAGCCTATACGAGCTAAAAAAAATATTGTATTTAACAGGAAGGTACAACGAGCTAAGTGAAGTGGTATAGGTGGCAATATGCGGAAATGGATTATAAGGGTATTCAGCCCCCCTCTGACAAAAGTCTATCAATCTAGATGTGACCCGGATTTACAATGTTTCAGAGAGACATTAGCCTAACCTAACAACCTTACCTAACCTAATATTATGGGTGGGGGCTGCCACCCCCACACCCCCACTGGTTGGGTAAAACGGTAGAAATCCAGTTGGGGTGGAGTGAATAACCGTAGATTTTCGTAAGGGGGTAAGAGGGGGGCAGAATGCCCTTATAATCCATTTCTGCATATTGCCACCTATACCACATAACTTACCTCGTCGTACCTTTCTGTTAAATACAAAAATAATTTGTTTAGCTAGTATAGGTGCAATTATAGAATAATACCGGGGGAAGTTTACGGTCTAAAGAAAATGATGGTAAATCTACAGTTATACTACCCCTCCCCCACCTCCCCCCTTCAAAACACTCCTTTTAGCGTGTTTTTGGATGGTTCAGCAGACGCGGAAACTGGAAAAAAAACTTCTTTTGATAAAAAATTATCCAACCAGATAAGAGTTTTTCAGGTAATTTGTTGTTGTTTTTAATGTTTTCTTTGATATACAGTGTTGTTTAATACCGAGGACCGTCGCATTTTAGTATTTTTAACATTAGCCTAACCTAACCTAACTTAACTTAACCTAACCTAACCGAAAAGTAACCTGTCTCCGCGACGGTCTAAACTCCCCCTCACGTTCCCTGTTTATGGGTGCGCGACGGTCTAAACCCAGCTCACGTTCCCTGTTTATGGGTTCACGAAGGTTTGTAATACTTCAATGTATCTATTACAAGTCAAATATACATTTCCGCGCATCATCAAACCATACCAAGTCTACTGCTAATAATATTAACCCATTAGTACCAACAGAATAGCAACTGTAGATTTATCAAAATTATAATCTTAAAGGACACTACATTAGCCTTATTAGAAACAATTTATTAGGGAAAATAGGCACTAACAGATTCGCCATATTTTTCTCCATATAGTCCGCATGGAGGATTTTCGTTATCGAAAAATTTAAAAAATGCTTTTCACAGAAAAATACACACTGTCAAAGATTTCGGTCAATATTTACGAGTCGCAGCACAGCTGGAATCTCATTTCTAAGGGTAGTTTTGGGTTCCTATCATTCTATGCTTCATTGCTATATACTTTTTATACTTTTTAGGTTAGGTTAGGTTAGGTTAGGTTTTTTGGTTAGGTTAATGCTAAAAAAAAACAAGATTTTTTTTTTTTCCGGTGGATAAAAAGTATATAGCAATGAAGCATAGAATGATAGGAACCCAAAACTACCCTTAGAAATGAGATTCCAGCTGTGGTGTGACAAGTAAATATTGACCAAGATTTCAAATAGCGGGGGTGTAGGGGCGGCAGCCCCCAGCCCCCCACCCATAATACTAGGATAGGTTAGGTAAGGTTGTTAGGTTAGGCTAATGTCCTTTCGAAGGGGTATAGGCTATATAGTAAACACTAGGATAGCTTATACCCGGTAAGAAGAATGGAAGATGGAAACACAACACATGGAGATGGTGAAGAGGATGTTGGAGAAAATGTGGAGGAAGAGAAATGGGTAGGGGGGGGGGGGGGGAGGAAGTGAGGGGGGAGTTATAAAAAAAAAAAACTGTCTTAAAACTGTCCTTCTACTCTAAACTTTTCCTCCTACTAACGTTTCTGAGCCAGTACCGATTTAAAGGTCAGCCCTGTGGATCTACACGGTCTGCGGGCGGGTTCGATAGAAGAAGAAGAAGAAGAGTTTTGCTGTAGTCTCTTTGAATGCTACCGGCATGAATATAGCCTACTGTAATATGTATATGGGCAATATCGATATAATTCCATTAAACTCCAGAATAAAATCCTAATATATAATTATATAGTCGTTGGTGACGAATTGGCATTTTGGTAAACCTGACGTTTTGGACCGACAGCGATTTCAATAAGTTTTATTTTGTTCTTTGTAATTTTTCATTCAGATATAGTGTTGTTTTATACTGAAGAGGAGCTGAAATTAGTATTTACCCATTATGGTTAACCTGACGTTTTGGACCGACAGCGATTTCAGTAAGTTTTATTTAGTTTTTTGTAATTTTTCCTTCAGATATAGTGTTGTTTTATACTGAAGAGGAGCGGAAATTAATATTTACCCATTATCCAACAATCTAAAAACACGCCCCCCACTAGTGGGGAGGGCTATGAAGTTCAGGGAAAATGAGGGGTTAAAAGCGTCAAAATACAATAATATCGCGTTTTTGTATCAAAACTTGGCTCGGGTTTTCCCAAATTGCAAACTCATAAAACCCAATTTTGTGAATACCCGAGCCAACTTTTGACGAAAGCTGGCTCGGATTCACGGGGTGGAGTGGGTAGCCTAATATCTCATGTTATAAACATAGTCAACTTTGGGAAGACAGCCTAACCCAACAACCTTCCCTAACCTATCCTAGTATTATGGGAGGGGGCTGCCGCCCCCACACCCCCGCTGGTTGGGTTAGACTATTTTTTTTTTTTTTTTTTTTTTTTTTTTTTTTTTAGGCTATTAGCATAACCTAACCTAACCTAGTATATGGATGGGGGCTGCCACCCCCGCTGGTTGGGTTATTTTTATTTATTTTTATTTTTTGTTTTATGTGCTAGGCCTATTAGCCTAACTTAACAACCTAACCTAGTATATGGATGGGGGCTGCTGCCCCCACACCCCCGCTGGTTGGGTACTGGCTGAAAAACTTATTGTTTTACAGTAGGCTATATATGTATTTTAGCGTTTTTTTGTTTTTTTCTCTTATAGGACTAGCCTAATACATTTCAGCTCTTAACCTCTGAAGTGCGCATGGGGGTAATTGGAAACGTCCCCCTGTGCTGACGTATTTGAGGTGTTTCCGTCACTAAAATATTCATTGTACCATTAATGGCATTAATACTTATCCATACGCGCCTATTATGGGTTGATTATAAAGGTATTAACCTGAAACAACAATAAAACTAGTGAAAACAGCGTTTGGATGGTCAAAATCGGAGATATAGCCCGCGAGTTGTATAATGTATGGGTGAGGCAAGCTGCTTTCCCGCCAATTTCCCCCAAGGCCACTGAGACACAGTCGATCGATACTCTCTCTTGCACTCGCTTGCCATCAGTGATGACAACACCCTGCTTGCAACTCGCTAATGTTAGCACGAAAATATACCTCAGAATAAGGGAATAACAGGGAAAATAGGTGATAACTGAAGGAGAGGAGGAAAGTGGGGAAGGAGGGGAGGTAGAGGACTGAGATTTTGCATGGCCCAGGGGCCAAATTTTTTTTTTTTTTTTTTTTCCCGATGTCAAAAGTTGATTTTTTTTTCTCACTCACTCTTAAGAGTCTCCCCGCAGTCCGCCGGGGGAACTCTTAAGAGTCTCCCTGCAGTTCCCGGGTTAATGACATGTATAGCAATGATGTATATTATGCTCTACCGGACCTATTAGGCCTAAAAAGACCGATGGGCTAACTGTCCGTCCAAAACATCAGTATAACCGGCATTTTCAGCCAGTTGCCTGCTGGAGTGACTCCATTGTGTAGAGACTAGAGACGCCGTTTGTAAAAAAGATATGCGGTCCTGAACAGTGAGGTCTGTTTTTCGTAATTAATACCTTTCAATTCAATAGCCTACTCAAGCTCTGCAAAAGATCGACGAACGTCCTGATGATGTGTTGCACATAAAGTCCAAGAAATAATCCCAGCTCGCCAGCAATTAACATAGGCCTACATGCAGTGTTTATGCATGTTTAGCCTGGTCCAGAGTTGAGGGAACTCGGTTCTAAGGCCTATTTCGTAATGATAATATAGTGTTCTGTTCAATTTATATATCGCGGTCCCTTGACCAGACAGTGGTGAAGCCAAATGTTGAGCTGTAAACATGCATACAAATTATAAGTTTCGGAAAAACTCTTTTTCTGTCGCCAATTATACCATGGATTTTTTTATTTTTCCCTGTTAGTTTTCATCAATATATAGTGTTTGGAACTAATTACAACCCTCGGAGAAACCGTTTTTCCCCATTATACAACGATCTTGAGACACCGCTCGATAGTGGGGAGAGCTATGAAGTTCAGGGAAAATGAGGGGTTAAAAGCGTAACAAAGACATTAGCCTAACCTAACAACCTTACCTAACCTATCCTAGTATGTATTATGGGTGGGGGCTGCCACTCTCGCTGATTGGGTAACAGTGCAAAAAACACAGTATTATGGGACATTCCCTACTCCGCCACCAGTGCCAGTGGGAGGGCCGAGAGGTTCACAACAATAACATGGACGCAGTGTTGCCATATTCTAAATGCAGAATTATCGTATTGTGACCACAAAATTATGGAATTTGCACCAAAATTATCGTACACACTAATATATATATATATATATGGTCAATATATAGGAGACGCAACAATATAGGTAGCAAATTTCTAATGGTAGTTTTGGGTTCCTATCATCATGTGCTTCATTTCTATATACTTTTTATCCCCGGGGAAAAAAAGAAAACAAAATCTTGGGGTTTTTTCTATTTTTCTTGGATTTTTGTTTTAACCTAACCTAACCTAACCTAAATGTATTTGGGGCTGTTAGGTTAGGTTAGGTTTTTTGGTTAGGTTAATGACTAAAAAAAAAAAATCCCAAGAAAAAAATTAAAAATCCCAAGATTTAGTGTTTTTTTTTCCCCCGGGGATAAAAAGTATATAGAAATGAAGCATATGATGATAGGAACCCAAAACTACCATTACAAAATTATGTGCTACCTATATTGTTGCGTCTCTTATATATATATATATATATATATATATATATATATATATATATATATATATATACATACAGGTATATAGGGAATGTTTGTTCTAAATGGCGTGTGTACGAATCGGTGCCGTCTATAGGAAGCATTGACAACCATGTTACGAAAAAATTCCATTTTAGTACCATATATTTTTATTAGGGTTTGCCAAGGGTTGAAACTAATTTTAATATGATGCTTAGAGCATATAGATTCCATATCTGTCTTCAAATATGTCAAAATAATTGGTGACAAATAAATGGAGTTATACTAGAGTTTCTCACATAAAAATTATCACAGATTCACCCATTTCCCATGTCGAGAGTTCCCGCCATTGGCTACAGTTAATTCATGGTAAACACGCCAGTTCGCGCCACATAAAATAAATTAGATAAGCTATATTTCTATATTGTTAAAACAAATTGATGAAAGTTCTTCAGTATCATGTACCTAAAACCAAGCAGATCCAATGGACATTGTAGTTTGAATAGGTTTCATCCCTGGAATTCGCCTTTAACCCGGGAACTGCGGGAAGACTCTTAACCTGACAAGCGCGATATAGACCTAGGTGCTAGGGTAGTTATTTGTGCATTTCTAGCCCTGGATTCTGACAGAATTCGTTATATTTACAATATAAAGCATTATTTGTTTTCGGTATGCTTTTATTTTACATATATGATGTATATATGAACCTTCAAGAGTGCTAAAATAAGTGGGAAAAGCATTTGGGTGGTGAAAAACGAAGATATTGGCCACCCGGTCATAATCTCAGGCGAGAGAGAGAGACAGGCAGCCCTCCCCTCTCGCTGTCTGGGTGTTGCATAACGATCTTTTATGCAACCCACTTGTGCTACATTATCGCGGGAGAGAAAAATAACCGATAAATGATGATAATAAGAGGAAAAATAGGTGATAATTGAGGAGGGGGGGGGGGGGGGGGGAGGGGGGGGGGGGGGGAGGGGAGGGGGGAATAAGGTGGGGAGGGGGAGGGGTGAGAAACACATGGATGAGTACTAGAGGGGAATTATCTCACCTAGAGACAAAATCCTTTGTTTTGATAGGCCCTTTTTTTTTTTTGGAAGGCTTTTTTTATGGTCATGCTTCCGTGAGGCCTATCGCGTTCCCTATAGGAAGCCTTCCGTGAGGCCTATCGCGCTTGCCGGGTTAAGAGTCGGAAAAAAAAAATCAACTTTGAACATCGAAAAAAAAAAAAAAAAAAAAAAAAAAATTGGGGGGGTCCCTGGGCCATGTAAAATATCACTCTTCTACCTCCCCTCCTTCAGTTATCACCTATTTTCCCTGTTATTCCCTTATTCTGAGGTATATTTTCGTGCTAACATTAGCGAGTTGCAAGCAGGGCATTGTCATCAGTGTTAGAAAGCGAGTGCAAGAGAGAGAGAGAGAGAATATCGATCGACTGTGTCTCCGTGGCCTTGGGGGAAATTGGCGGGAAAGCAGGTTGCCTCACCCATACATTATATAACTCGCGGCCTATATCTCCGATTTTGACCATCCAAACGCTGTTTTCACTAGTTTTATTGTTGTTTCAGGTTAATACCTTTATAATCAACCCATAATAGGCGCGTATGGATAAGTATTAATGCTATTTATGGTAGAATGAATATTTTAGTGATTGAAACAGCTCAAATACGTCAGCACAGGGGGACGTTTCTAATTACCCCCATGCGCACTTCTTAGGTTAAAGGATTGGATCAGATCAGCCCTCAACAGTCTTCCTTTAATAGAGAATAAATTTAGGCTGGATAGGAGAGATTTGAGTGGTTAGTTAAGACGTGATTTTCCGGTCTCGTCGCAAGATCTACCCCGAAAACTTTTTCCGGTCCCGTTGCAAGCCCACCTTTAGCAAGCGAGACACCAATATTGTCTTGCGACGGCAAGAGAGCTCAGGAGCTGGGTTGACAGCAAGCTGAAACATCTCGCTCAACTTACTGTTTCTTCATTCCAATTTATTTCGGTATATTTGTTTATCCAAACATGATCTTATAATTTACTTGCCTATTATTAGGAAGCGAAGCATGGACGTTGGTTGAGAGACTCAGACCAAGAGTGAGAGCAGTGGAAATGAATTACTGTACTTAAGAAGTGCGTGCGGAGTTACATGGAGGGATAGACAGACTAATGAGGAAGTAAGAAGGAGGTGTGGTGTGGAGGTATATGTGCTGGAAAGTGTGAAAAGGAACGGTAACATTCAAGGTGACTACATCAGGACTCTTCTTACCTCTGACCAGGTATAGGCTATCCTAGTGTTTACTAGCCTATACCCCTTTGAAAGGACATTAGCCTAACCTAACAACCTTACGTAACCTATCCTAGTACAGTATTATGGGTGGGGGCTGCCGCCCCCACACTCCCGCTATTTGACATCTTTGACAGATTTTTGGTATTTTTTCTGTGAAATCAGGTTTTTTCAAGTATCGATAACTAAATTCCTCCATGCGGACTATAATGAGACAAATATGGCGAATCTATTGGTCCCTATTTTTCCTAATATATTGTTTCTAATAAGGCGGATGTATTGTCCTTGAACATTATCAAAGGTTCGGCCACATGGAACGTATGGAAAGCTAGAGAATGGCTAAGAGGGTGTAAGAGAGGGAGAGGTGGAAGGATGGAGTGAGGAAGTACATGAACGAAGGCGGTGCTGGTTGGGGGGAAGGTCGTCGACTGACTGGGGACAGAGGTGCATGGGGGCGGTTCGTTCATGGCCACCCCTTCGGGGATCATGGCGTCAGGCAATAGAGTAATAAGAGCCCACAGTAGCGAATATCCAATTGTTGATAATAAATTAAGGTACGATTTTAGTTCCTGGACACCTATTTGACAGGTACAGTACCACCGAGGATTTAATACATATTTTTTTTCGGTTTCCACGCATCCAACACAAAGCTACACCTTTTTCTGGTCCGGTAATAGTATTGAAAACTATATAATAACTTTTTAAATGTGGTTTTCGACGAGAATAAAACTGCGTTTGTGCCGTAAATCGGCGGCGGGAGTCAGTCGCCGCTTTGGATCGTCGCGGTTTGTTTACCTAGGACGCTGGAGGTTACTACGGCCAGCTGTTTTACTTGCCCCCTGCTGGCCACATATATGACCATTGTTATAATTTCTTATAGTTTCTTAGTTTCTTACAGTAGATCCTCTGGAAAAAGGCAAACTATGCCTGTGTATCCAGCTCAGTACCAGTACTTGCACTGCTGCGGTCGTTCACGGTGTTGGCGGCGGCGGTAGCAGACGCAACATTTTTACTATTCTGTATTTTTGTTTTATAATCAAACTTCAAATCTTGTCTTCCCCATGCTTTATCAAGATTACTTTCAAACTCCCTTATTGATTCGGAATCTACTACATACTGGGGCAGTGCGTTCCACTCATTTACCACTCTATCACAAAATGAGTTCTTTGCCTTCTCAAGCCTATTTCTTTCTTTGTAAATTGTCGTTTAGTGTCCTCTCGTTCTTGTTCCCTCCCGCATCAAGAAGATACCTTCACACACATCCTCATTGTACTTTCCCATTGTATTGCCCCAGTATGACACTATCTTAAAAGTCTCTATCATATCCCCTCTCTTTCTCCTATATGCCAGTGTCGGAAGCCCCAGTGTCCTCAACCTCTGCTCATAGCCCGCGTTCTTCAACGTTGGTACCAGCTTGCTAGCTCTCCTCTGCACTTTCTCCACTGCTTCTATATCCTTTACCATATATGGAGCCCACACCTGGTTCGCATATTCCAGGTGCGGCTTAACTAGCGCTGTATAGAGATTTCTGAAGATTTCTTCGTCAAGTGACACAAATGTCCTTATCAGCCCTACAATTCTATTGGCTTTGTTTATCTTTTCCGCTAAATGTTCCGAGAAATTTAACTTATTGTCTATCACTACTCCTATATCCTTTTCTGCAGTCACTTCCTCCATCGCTTCACCCCCCCTCAAACCCTGTCCTGTATCCCACGGCCTATAATGCAAGTCTTTATCAAAAAATGGACCCAACAACTGGTTATATAAGCTTTTTTAGCCATTTGAAGTCGACCGCCAAGGCGGGACCGGAAAGTCACTCGGAGTGTAAAGTAAACAAAGCGACGCTACTTCCACGAACGCAACCGAGTTTTCTTTATATTTCGTCTCATATTATTAAAGTGTCCCCATTGCTTTTTTAGTGTTTCGTACACCAGAAAAGGGTGTAGCTTGCTGTTGGATGCGTGGAAACCGAAAAAAAAAAAAAAATATATTAAATCGTTGGCGGTACCTGTCAAAGAGGTGTCCAGTAACTAAAATCGTACCAAAATTAATGTCGGACAGTACGCTTGGTTAGATTTTGTCCACGAAACGACAACAAACCCCAGCTGTGACTGCTATTTACCGATTGTTTTTTCACATCAGAATTGCATTTATATAATTCTTATGATAATTCAATTGGCGGTGAATGTTATTCCGATGAAATGGAAGTTCTATAGCCTAGCCTATATATTTGTAAAATGGTGCGCTGGCTTGGAGCAAGCCAGACTTTTAAGATAGTGTCAGGAAAGTATGATGAGGATGTGTGTGAAGGTATCTTCTTGATGCGGGAGGGAACAAGAACGAGAGGACACAAAAAGAAAATTTACAAAGAAAGAAATAGGCTTGAGAAGGCAAAGAACTCATTTTGTGATAGTGGTAAATGAGTGGAACGCACTGCCCCAGTCTGTAGTCGATTCCAAATCAATAAGGGAGTTTGAAAGTAATCTTGATAAAGCATGGGGAAGACAAGATTTGAAGTTTGATTATAAAGCAAAAATACAGAATAGGCCTACTGTAGTAAAAATGTTGCGTCTGCTACCGCCGCCGCCAACACAGTGAACGACCGCAGCAGTGCAAGTACTGGTACTGAGCTGGATACACAGGCCTAGTTTGCCTTTTTCCAGAGGATCTACTGTAAGAAACTGTGTTGTTTTTCCCGTCTTGTGATGATCTTGCGACGGGACCGGAAAATCACGTCTTTACTTTTTGTTGTTCCCCAGGCTACCTGGCCAAACAGCCCCAAGGGCCCGAGCAAGGCCATAAACGAGCGCCCCCACAAAACCCTCCCTGCTTACCACTAACAAAGCCCGGGTGACAGAAGCCACTCTAAGGCAGGGAGCTGAGGAGGGTGTGGAAACGCCTGGGAAACCAAAGCCCCACCCAAGGCCCTGTGCCCCTCAGCAATTATGAAGGGAAAGTTGAGGGGCAAGGGAAAAATGTGAAGCTTTGGCTCCCAGTCTGCCAAATTCTATGTTGACAGTAGGGAGGTCAATCCACGGAAAAGACGCCGTCACTTGAGACCTAGAATATATATAAGTAAAAGGAACAGTCAGAGTAAGCTATGGGTATGGCAGAGATCGCTCAGCTCTCACTCTGATAGACCAGCCCATCACCACATGACTAGAACCCAATCCTCTTAGCATCAGCTAGGAAAGGCCCTAGAAAGCCACCTTTGGCGGGGGGGGATAGCTCCCCTATTTAAACTCCTTTCGGGGTTGGGCACCCGCCCCGTCTTTACTTGTTTGGTACATCGGCGCTGGACAGATTCTAAAAGTTTGAGGTCTCTTTGGAATCCTGTGTTCCAAACAGGGGAGGCAAAGTCTAGTAGTGGTCTAATATCCGAGATGAGAAGAGAAGAGAGGTCATAAATGATGGGGAACGACATATACAGTAGTTGATTTAAGCAAGTTAGTTGCGACTCTTCCAGCTTTATTAACAAAATAAATTAATAGAGAAACAGTAAAGAATATGCAGTACAGTATTTACAACATGGCATAATAATGCACATATTACAGTATGGCAGAACACAGCACAGCTGTTGCTTATCATAAAATGCTAAGACACAATTCACAGTACTGTATGTCCCAGAGTATTGCTCAGTGTTGGTTTATACCTATTGCACAGATCATTGATCATCAATTTTAAACCTAGACGATACAGTACTATGTGTGCAGCAGCTTCTGCCAGTAGGATATGATCCGGGATTCATAGAAGAGATCACTAGACTATAATATTATAAGGCAGGCATATTTTTACCATACAGTGAAAATTTAATTTTAAATACACCAGTATGCCATTTCCTCCAGCATGCAAGTGGGATATATTGGTAGATATGGAGTACTGGTTGAGCTGTCCAGTCATTCCCAATATTTTTCCTTTTCCTCCAGCGTGCAAGACTGGCATGATTCGGTGCGAGACTCGCGATTGGTGCTACTGGGCGGATCAAGAGTGTGATGGGGAGGTGAACTGTCCGGACCTTGCCGATGAGAAATACTGCAATTGCGTGGACTTCTTAAGCGACGAATTTATCTGCGATGGGTTTCCAGACTGCCCGGACTTCACAGATGAACTTGCTTGCTTTGGTAGGTTTCTGTATTTCAAGTTCTATCTATATACTCCGGCACATACCCCTGGGAGGGTGGACGGGCTTGGATGAAGCCATCTCATAAGCGGAGTTGGTGTGGAGTGTTTAGGCCAAAAGCAGTGTTGGGAAGTTGAGAGGAGGATGTTATGGTTTTATTCTTTGGAGGATGCGTACAGTCTTTCAAGTACTTTGGAGATGTTGGGTAGAAGAGATGGTTTTATAGGAGGATGGCTGGCTGGGAGGTTTACCTGGTGGTGTGAGGATGGGGATGATGGTGCCATGTTTCCAGATGTTTGGTATGGTCTTTGGAGCCAGAAGTGATTGAGGATGTCTGTTATGGCTTGTAGAGTGTTAGAGCCTTGGTGTTTTATGTGAATGTTTGATATTGTGTCTATTCCAGTGGAATCAGAGATTGAGTTATTTGATTGTTCTTGCTACTGTACTGTACTTAGGAGCTGGGGTTCAGTACAGTCAGACAGGCACATATGGCTGTTTGGAATGTAAGAGGAATGAATTCAGAACAAAAGAGAATAGAGTAGTAAATATATTTAAGGAAGATTTTATGTTCTTGGTATATAAGAAAAAAAATAAAAATAAAGGGAATGAAGAAGAAGCGGGGAATGGTGTAAACAATTTGTATGAACAGGACTGGGTGTAAATGAAAAAGGTAAGGAAGGAGTTGGTCTTCTAATGAATGAGGAATGGAGTAAAGCAATGAATGGGTATGCATATGTGAATTCAAGGTGCATGATTGTAAAGTTTAAGTTTGAAAAGGTGAAAGTAGTGGTTGTGGTAGCATACCGGTATGCACCCTGTGAAGAATGACAGGGATGTGAAAGACTGATTCTGGAACACACTGAATAAAGTGATAGATGGAATGCCAGCGAATTCTAAAATGATTGATGAATGGAAGAGTTGGCAATGGTCCGGAGAATGACATCATGGGTGGTTTAGGGGTACCAGGAGAAAACCACAATGGAAAAAGACTGAAGGATATATGTAATGAACGAAAGTTGTGCATAGGCCTATGTAATTATGTGTTTAAGCATAGGCTAATAATGTTCATAAGTATACATGGTATAAAATTGTTGAAAGCCAGGATGATAGAAGTTTGATTATATGTTGGTAGAAAGAGAAATTATTGGTGATGTGATACAAATGCAGTGAGAGGTTTGAGTGGAGGACTGTTGTTGTTCCCCAGACTGCCTGGCCGAACAGCCCCAAGGCCCCGAGCAAGGTCAAGGCCATAACAGAGCGCCCCCACAGAACCCTCCCTGCCTACCACAATAAAGCCTGGGTGACCAAAGCCACTCCATGGCTGGGAGCTGAGGAGGGTGTGGAAACGCCCGGGAAACCAAAGCCCCACCCAGGGCCCTGTGCCCCTCACTAATTATGAAGAGAAAGTTGAGGGGCAAAGGAAAAATGTGACACTTTGGCTTCCAAACTTGGTAGATTGGGAGGTCAATCCACGGAAGAGACGCCGTCACTTGAGATCTAGAAAATATATAAGTAAAAGGAACAGTCAGAGTAAGCTATGGGTATGGCAGAGATCGCTCAGTTTTCATTCTGATACACCAGCCCATCACCACATGACTAGAACCCAACCCGGAAAAACTCCATTTTTATGTCACAAATTTTCCCATGGATTTTTTTATTTTTCCGTTAGTTTTCATCAATATATAGTGTTTGGAAATAATTACAACCCTCGGCGAAACCGTTTTCCCCATTATACAACGATCTTAAGACACGCCGCCCGATAGTGGGGAGGGCTATGAAGTACAGGGAAAATGAGGGGTTAAATGTGTAAAACGGCGCTAAAAACTTATTTTAGCAAAACTTGGCTCGGGTTTTAAGGTATTTCAAAGGCCTAAAACCCAATATTTCGAAAACCCGAGCCAAGTTTTGGCCAAAGCTGGCTCGGATTTGGAGAGTTTGTAGAAAAAAAAATTACAGTAACTTCATTTAGAAATTTGGCTTAGGTTTCACGAAATTGCAAAGCCATAAAACCCGAATTTTGGAAAACCCGAGCCAAGTTTTAGCAAAACTTGGCTCGGATTTTGCGAGTTTTAAGAGTAAACAAATTACAGTAACCTAATTTAGAATTTTGGCTCATGTTTCCCTAAATTGCAAACCCCAACAAGCATAATTTTGGAAAACCCGAGCCAATTTTTGGCAAAACTTGGATCGTATCTTGAGAATCTGGAAAATATCAAGGAAACCGGCCACAAATTTTCCTGGAAATTTGGAAGTCACCCATCGAATGAACATAACCTATACATCATATTAATATATGTTTCAACTTTCGGAAAAAACGTTTTCGCCATTATCCAACAATCCTAAGATACGGCCCCCGATAGTGGGGACGGCTATGAAGTACAGGGAAAGTGAGGGGTAAAAGACGAAAATAAGGGGTGATACTGTATTAGCCTAACCTAACAACCTTACCTAACCTAACCTAGTATATTAGGTGGGGGCTGCCGCCCCCACACCCCCGCTGGTTTGGTATGTAATTAATAAAAGGTTGACGGTCGCCAAAAAAAACTTTAATGAAGTCTACGGTATTTACTCCGCAATCTTCAGTTTTGGCTGTGGATAACAGGAGGTAAATATTAACTTTTTCAAAGTAATTGAAAACGTTTTTCCGAAAGTTGAAACTTATATTAATACCGGTATGATGTATAGGTTATGTTCATTCGATGGGTGACTTCCAAATTTCCAGGAAAATTCGTGGCCGGTTTCCTTGATAAATACCGAGAATCTAAAAAGACTAACGAAATGTCGGAAATCGGCTCATGATTTCCCTAATTGCAAGGCCAAATAACCAGATTTATCGAAAACTTAGCACTTATTTAAATCATAAATATCCAGTAACGTAGACCTAGTATATTGGATACAAGCCTAATCCACACCTAATGCCTACAATGTGTCCGTAGTACCTAGTAGGCCTACGTGGGATACAACACGAACCCTTACCGGTGCCATGGCGGTTGGGCCGCCGCCCATTTAGTATTCGGGTGTATCTGTAAATACAGTACTACCGCTACTACGAATCTTGTTTCTGAGACCTAGTATATTAACCTAACCAAACAACCCAACCTAACCTAACCTAGACCCAGTATGTGGGATAATAAACTAGCCCTTGCATGCCAGGTACAGTGGATTCATAGTACTCGGTACGTGGCATACTAAAGTAGCCCTTGCATGCCAGGTACAGCGGATTCATAGTACTCGGTACGTGGCATACTAAACTAGCCCTTGCATGCCAGGTACAGTGGATTCATAGTACTCCGTACAGTAAGTGGTATTTATTACCCATTAATTTCCGGAAGTTTAAACCTATGCGTAAAAATCTTGCCTCTTACACGTCACATCAGTAGTCAAGCACCCATGTTCTAAATGGCGTGTGTACGAATTGGTGCCGTCTATAGGAGGGGTTGACAACCATGTTACGAAAAAAATCCATTTTAGTACCATATATTTTGATTAGGTCTTGCCGAGGGTTGAAACTAATTTTAATATGATGCTTAGAGCATATAGATTCTATATCTGTCTTCAAATATGTCAAAATAATTGGTGACAAATAAATGGAGTTATACTCTCAATCCTCTCCGCATCAGCTAGGAAAGGCCCTAGAAAGCCGCCTATGGCGAGGGGATGGCTCC
Organism: Paralithodes platypus; assembly: GCA_032716605.1. Classification (NCBI taxonomy): domain Eukaryota; kingdom Metazoa; phylum Arthropoda; class Malacostraca; order Decapoda; family Lithodidae; genus Paralithodes; species Paralithodes platypus. The sequence continues at coordinate 28,026,128 of CM064516.1, forward strand.
CCTATTTCAACCCCTTTCGGGGTTGGGCACCCGCCCTGATCACATGATTATGTATGCAAGGTAAAGTTGAGAGGAGCGTGGAAGAAAAATATGGGAGAAGCAATTGTAATGCTTTAAAAATACAAATTGAAAGAATGACGAATCAGGATGTAGGAAACTAAGACAGGCAAAGGGTGAACGAAGAATTAATGTCATGTGACATGGATGGTATGGAGATTGAAAGTGCATGGAAGATATAGGAGGACTGCCTGGTGAAGAATGTACTGTACTGTATGTGGTGTGCACAAGATCAGAAATGGAAGAATTAACTGTAATTCCCTTACTTTCACATTATTATTATTTCAGGATGCCAGGATGCGCAGTTGTGGTGCTTGAAGACCGGTGCAAGTGCCTGTATAGCGGAGGACCAGATCTGTGACGGTATAGCCCAGTGTGATGACGGTAGAGATGAGGACTTCTGCGCCAGACTTACCCTCAAGCAGGTAGACTCGAAGGTATGTATAGTTATTATCTATCTATATTTCAATGTTAACCAGTCTATGTGCAGTTGTGCACCTGAAATAACAGGGTGTCCGATTGTAGGCTACATTGAAACAAGTCTTATTCCCACTGATGCCTTACTCAAATATTTTAATGTTGTCAGTCTCAAAACTAACTTTACCCTCCCAACTGAAAAGCCCAAGATGGATTCCTGCAAAAGATATCTGCACCTCAAGTGGCTACCATGTTTTTACCATACTTTGGCACTAATAAAATTTAATTGAAATATATACCATATATTACCTTCTCCTGGGGAACTTTTGCTAATGGATGGCAGTGTCCATCAGCTATTCCTCTAACTTCACTTGTATGTATTATTCTTTGTATTCTGTCCTCTTCCGTTTTTTAAATATGGCTATACCACTGCAAAGCACTATTCTTAATTAAGTCATCCACTCCACATGTAATGCCCGGAACTTGCTCTTGCATTTCCAAATATTTAAATACTTAAATATGACTTTTTGGCAACCAAATAGTTATCTACCACAAAACAATTTATTCCAATCAAACAGCCTGAGATGGACTTCAGGAGCGAGGGGTACTTACACCTGAAGCGGCAGGGGTCGTGGCTGCCAGTTTGTGGCCACCGGGACCAGGACCGCCAGAGGGACGTCACCAGGCTCTGTCAGGAGGTGGCCGGCACAGACAGGTGATTTATTTGCTTGGGATAAATAGTAGAATAAATATTAAATGTGCGATGGGTAATGTTCTAGAATAGCTGTAAGGGCCACTATTAAACAGGCTTCAAAACTACCTACTATGGGGCTGATGCCTCTCTCATAACTGCTGTGATGCTGTTGGGAAATCCCAACTGTAACACTATTTAGCTAAGTTTTCCATTACCACCACTGATTATCTATTTGGCTTTTGGCAGAAAATATGAAAAATTGTGATATCAGAGACATGTTTACATACAGTATTCTCATCGTCCAGCATTACTGCTTCATAATTATTAGCCAACTTAAAATAGCCCTATATAATATTTAATTATCACTAGAACAATACACTATACCATGTAGGAAGTCTTATTATTTCAGGGTAGCGGTAGGCTACTGTAAGAACAGTATATAATTTATTTATCTCGATCCTCTCCTAATCCCTCCACAACTCTTGCAAATTATGCTGCTATAAGATCAGCCCTCAGTGTGTGTGACAATTAATGGATCAAGGAAGGCTGTTAAGGATTTCTGACCTAGTAATTAGCTGTCGGCGACAGCCCTCTGTAATTTTGCACCCATTTTAACCCCTTCAGACTCATATGACGCAGAGGTTGCCAGATTAGCAATAAGAAATAAAGTTCTCTCACTCTTATAATTACCTCTCCAGAATTAGTTTTCTGCCCACAGCTAACTCAAAGACAACTGCAGAGGTTGAAGTAACTAAACTAAAGATTTCTAAATACCCCTGATGGTAACAAAGGTTTTAAAGTATCCCTAATAGGCTCAAAATCGCGTCATATGTCGGAGAGGGTCACCCATAGCCTACACAACTAAGTAACTTGCTGTTCTAGAACTGCCCACTGCTTGTCCCTAAATGAAAAACTGAACTTCACTAATCTAGCTTAGGCTAGTAAAAAAAAAAATATATATATCTTTAATGAATATGTTTTATTCATACTTCAGTAAAAGCTCAAAACACTCCATGGATGGAAATATATATATTTGGTTTAGTTTGCCTTTAAAAATAACCGAAGATACTGAAGTAATAGAAAATGATGTTATAAAATAATAGGCTAACTCTTTTTATTTTCCATTAGTGCTTACATATTACCTTTAACATTTGTGTTTGCTTGATTCCAAAATATGTTGGCTTGTGCGAAGACTGTTGGAAATGCATTATATGGGATACCCCCCCCCCCTGAATAGCTCATTAACAGGGATGCTGGGCCAGCAGCCCCCACCAACAATATTTGGTTAGGTTTGGTTCAGGTTACTTAGATGACTTATGCCATATACAGTATATCTATATTATTTAAAGAAAATTGGTCAAATTAGATGTTGCATGTCAACAATGTGGTGATACTGCGATTCTGGCAATAAAGTATAATTTTACAAACTTCTAACTTTATTTGACTATCCTAACCTGACTTAACCAACTAACTTAACCAATCCAACCTAACTTAACTTATCCAAAAATCATCTAATATAATGTAACTTGACTTAAATAACCTAACCGACCAAACTAAAGTAAATTTAACCTTAAAGGTGGGGGGCTCATGGATTGAGGTAAACATGGAAAAATAATCGCCAACCTGCATATAATTATCTTGGAAAATGCAATGTCACTGAAATAATTATTAACAATGGTATAAAGGATTTTGCGGATCGTCTATACCGGGCCTGTGACGTCATAGTGACGTCACACCAGTATCCTTAGCCTAGACTGGATGGTGGACTTACACTCTTGTGACGTCACAGGCCCGGTATAGACGATCCACAAAATCCTTTATACCATTGTTAATAATTATTTCAGTGCCATTGCATTTTGCAAGATAATTATGTACAGCTTGGCGATTATCATTCCATGTTTATCTCAACCCATGAGCCCCCACCTTTAACAACTACGTCAGTAGGTTAGGTATTATAGTATTTGCATGTTTATATGCCTATTTTACGCTTAATTTTTTTTTTTAAATCGAGCTTTGCTTATTTCAATAGATATATAGCCTACATGTTGCCAGGTAAGAAAAAAATGAAATTTGTAATCTGCATGAAAACTGACAAAAATACTAAAACAATTTGACCCGAAATGCACTTTTCAAAAATTGACAAAGGTATCTCATTTGAAACTAAAAAACTCACTCGCATTGCACTTTACATGTATTGGCTATTGCCTTAATTTTTCCATGAAAGAAAATCTCAAAATTATAGCAAAATGAAGCGGGGAGTGTTAGTGCTACTATTACCGGAAGAATAAAAAGAAAATTCTTTTTTATTTCCGGAATGGCCACATCATTGCTCGTTTACATGAGCTTGCGGTTACGTTCGCGTCTAATATGATAAATTTGTTCTTAATAATATTGATATATTATATGGTATGTCATCTAAATAACCCAACCTAACCTAGTAACTACAGTTATTTACACAACACCTGGAAGTATGGGGTCATCATTACATTTCCCAAACCCCAACAAAGACCCCACGCTACCCTCCTCACACTGCCCCATTACACTCCTTTGCACCCCCTTCAAAGTCTCAGAACGCCTCGTACTACAACTGAACACAAACGATCTACCCATAGCTCCAACACAACATGGCTTCAGGCCACTACACTCTACAAACTCTTCTTACAGACCTTACACAAAGAGCTTTTGACGGCATCAACTCGGCTACACCACCACACAGAACACTACTTACCACACTCTACATTAGTAAGGCCTTTGATGCCATCCCCGCCACAACCTAACAAACAAAATCTACAACACAAACCTGTCCAACAATACAAAAAGGTGGCTGGCCAACTACCTAGCAGGCAAATATGCACATGTATCATTTACCGGTCAGTCATCTAACATCAGAAACTTCACAAACGGAGTCCCGCAAGGATCAGTCGAGTCACCCTCACTCTTCAATCTATACATGCATGATCTACGCACACCCCACGCACCCCAAATAAATATAGCTTCCTACGCAGACGACATAACCCAAATACACACCAAGACTCAGACACGGCAACAAATCTCCTTCAACCCTATCTCAACACCCTACATGACTGGTGCACTACGGACTCAAATTAGCCCCAGACAAATCCACAGCAACCCTCCTCACAAGCTGGTGATAGCCAAGCACAGAAATGCCCACTCCTTGCCAGGTGTAACGTATGATACTTCAATGACGTTCAAACAACATATTACAAACCTAAAAAACAAACTGACACCCAGACTTAATGCCCTCGGGTCACATGCCCACACAAAATTTGGAAAAAAAAATATATCACCACAGTATACAAACTATATAAAAGATCAGTGATTGAATATGCAAGCCCTGCCTGGGCTTCTAACCTCGCTGAAATGCATCAAAAGACCTTACAGACCATTCAAAACAAAGTCCGAAAAATCATCACTGGCTGCACAGCTACACCAACAGATCACCTACATCAAGAAATCAAAGTCCTCAAAGTCAAAGACTACCTGGACATGAGGCACTCAATTCCTGGCTGCCTCTACAAACCAACATCATCCACTCCACCACATGGCAGAACAAACACCCTCAGACACCTAGGAACATCAAAACAACACCAAGCACACGACATCACACACAAACACTATCCTCTCTCCTTCCCTGCTCACCCCAAACCAGGTTTCAGAAGCACATCCATACTCATATCACTCACTGTTCCATCCAGTCACTCATAAGACAACACGCAGCTGCATGCACGACCTTCTGAGCCCTCCCTTCCTTGTGAGGACAGAGTCCACCTGGCCAGGCTGAGATGTGGGCACCATCCAGCTCTTCTGAGCTATCAGAAGAGACTGGATGACTGTCGGCGATGCCTGTCCAGGTTTTACCACAGCACCCCATACTATTAAACACATCATAGAAGATTGCATTCCACACAATCAGTTACTCCAACAACATAATCTACACTCCTTGAAGCCCTGTGGGAAAGCCCAATCTCGACCATGGCCTTCCTTAGGGAAGGAACAATTCTTCCTGGCTGTTCGGCCAGGCAGTAACAACAACAACCGGTACTTATTACCGAAACTACCACTAATTATTTCTCAATATTTGAAGGCTATTATAGAATAAGGATGTTGCAAAGATCATATTAAAATGTGTTTCAACCTCTGGAGATACATTTTATGTGTACAGTGGGCCCCACAAGGGTGCGGTTACCTAAGTCCGAGACATGCGCGCACCCATGGAGCTTAAGAACCTATGGGAAATTCACTATGTAGTCCGGGGACTCTTCAAACTTACCCTTTTTTCGCCCAATAACCCCTGAAAAACATGAACTAAGGAAAGAATACCTGCACAGTATAGAAATGTGATTAGATATTAGATAGAATATGGGTATTATACTCGCTTTGGATGGTTTATGTATGCGTGGAGGTTGGGATGTTGGTCTTACTGAGGGTCCGAGGCTGCCCCCATGCCCACATGGGGGCATTTTACACCTGCTGGGGGGGGGGGGGGGGGGGGGGGTGGTGGGGGGCAATGTCACCCCCCCCTCAACCCATCCTGTATCCAAAGGCCAAAAAAAAAAAAATTATATTTACTCTGAAAATTACTTCCATCTGACTGTTTTAACCCTCCTGGCCCGGGCAGGCTCTCAAAATGACAGTGTGGGCTACCCGGGCGATCTGGCCGAAAAACGTCTAGGCCTAGGCTACCGTATTTTTGTTTAGTTTAACTGCTAGAAATTTCCCACGCATCTATAAATGTAGTGCGGTTTCCAATCTGTAGACTGGCGTTGAGTAGAGCTCTCTATGTCAACTGATTCAGTTGTGATGACGATTTCAGTGGAGAGCACTTGCAGGCGATGTTAGCAATATGACGATCTTTTCACTACTGAAACAACGACATACAATAACAAACGAGTCTTCTCTTTCTTGTTTTCGGAGGTGCGGTGACGTAACGATCGGCTTTGTTTACATGCGTCGGACGCACGGCGTTCAGACCAAGCTGAATAGGCTTTCAAGCTTACAGATTTTAAAATGACACCCGGGCTCCTGCCCTTAGTTCGTGGTGTCATTTTAAAATGACAACCGGGCCAGGAGGGTTAAGATTGTTGGATAATGGGAGAAATAACATTTTCCGGGGATTGTAATTGATTTCAACTACTGTATAATGATGAAAACTACCTAAAACCAAAAAGAAAAACCATGGGAAAATTAGTGGTAGTTTCGGTTATATTTTCCCAACAACCTAACCTAGTACAGTATTATTATTGGGGGCTGCCGCTCCCATACCTCCGCTATTGAGTGTGTGGGAGGGGTTTATATATCCCTTGTCTTCACATATAGAGAAATAAAGTACTGTATGCTATACAGTTTAAGAAGCCTATCGGACTCCTAAATATCGATTGGTCAGGTATCTATTATAAACTATACTGTAGTACTGTAGTATTAAACCTGAACCGCAATTCATTGCAATACTGTTTTTAAATTTATGAATGTTAATTTATAATCGTATCCATTGAAGTAAGCAAAGCTTGACTTAAGAGAAGAATGAAGCATAAATTAAGCAAAAAAAGTACACAGAATTTAATTAACTTAACCTAACCAACCGTAGTTAAGGTTAGGTTTATTTTGAATCTTTAGATAAGTTTGGTTATGTAGAGTTAAATTACATTAAGCTAATTATGATGTCAAACTTAAAAATAAACAAACTAAAACTGGGACGATAAAAGAAATGCAAAAGAACTAATCAAAATCGCTATGTGGAAACAATTTTAGTTATGTTAGATTAGTGTTATGCCAGGTTTTTACTGGGGTTTAATTGGTTTTGATCAAGTGGGCTCTTCCTAACTGGAGAAGTTATATTGTTTTACCACAAGACACAGAAAGACAATAGAGGATAATTATCACAAAACGTGTATTCATATTCCGTTTATTTTCACAAGAATATCGCATACGTAAAAGCTAGAACAACAATGGTCAAGAACAAAACAATAAGTGCACGAACGAGGCTCCACTTTGCTAGAAACTCCACCTTGGATGATTCCGGTGCTATTCCTCCCTCTCCGCCCTCCTCTCTCTTACTTATGCCTAATATCCTAATCTCTTCTAAAGATGTACTTTCTACCCTCTCTGGGCTTAACACTAATAAGGCGTACGGTCCGGACGGTGTTCCTCCTGTTGTTCTCAAAAACTGTGCTTCCGTGCTGACTCCCTGCCTAGGCAAACTCTTTCGTCTCTGTCTATCCTCTAACGTCTTCCCTTCATGCTGGAAGTTTGCTCACATTCAACCTGTCCCAAAGAAGGGTGACCGCTCTCAACCCTCCAACTATCGTCCAATTGCTCTCATCTCTTGTCTTTCTAAAGTTTTTGAAACTATTCTTGCTTCCAAATTTCTTAAGCATTTCTCTTCTCATAATCTGCTCTCAGATCGCCAGTATGGCTTCCTTAAGGGTCGCTCTACTGGTGATCTTCTTTCATATCTTACTAACTCTTGGTCATCCTCCTTCCGGGACTTCGGTGAGACTTTTTCTATTGCACTAGACATATCGAAAGCCTTCGATAGAGTCTGGCATAAATCTTTAATTTCTAAACTACCCTCCTTCGGTTTCTATCCCTCCATCTGTGCCTTTGTCTCTAATTTCCTTTCCGGCCGTTCCATAGCCGCGGTTGTGGACGGCCATTGTTCACTTCCTCACCCTATAAACTCCGGTGTTCCTCAGGGCTCTGTCCTATCTCCTATTCTCTTTCTAATTTTTATAAATGATCTCCTTAACTGTACCTTAATTCCCATCCATTCATACGCAGACGACTCAACCTTACACTACTCCATTAGTTTTTCAGAACGCCCCAGCCAGCAATCCCTCAACGACAAACGTAATGAAGCCATAGAACTCTTAAATTCTGATCTAAATACTATTTCCAATTGGGGCAGAGAAAACCTTGTTAACTTTAATGCTTCCAAAACCCAATTTCTCCATCTATCTACCCGTCAGGATCTCCCAGCGGACTATCCCTTATTCTTCAACAATACAAAAATCAACCCTTCATCTTCTCTCAATATTCTTGGTGTCTCTTTTTCTTCTGCTCTCATTTGGAAGGACCATATTACCAGTCTTGCTAAGGCAGCCTCCCAGAAGCTGGGTGTGCTCAACCGCCTTAGGGGGTTCTTTTCCCCTGCACAGCTTCTTGCTCTGTACAGGGGCATAGTGCGCCCTTGTATTGAGTATTGTTCACATGTGTGGGGAGGTTCCTCTCACACCGCTCTCCTAGACAAAGTTGAAAGGAAGGCCTTTCGTATCATTAACTCCCGTCCACTCACCAACTCTCTGCAATCTCTCTCTCTCCGCCGCAATGTTGCATCTCTCTCGCTATTCTATCGCTACTATAATAATCAGTGTTCCTCAGAGCTATCCCAGTGCATACCACCTCCTTTACGTAGGGCACGTGGTACCCGTCTTGCAACTCAATCCCACCCCTACTCTGTGCAACTCTCCAACCCAAGAGTGAAACGTTACTCTCAAACTTTCTTCTACTCAACAGCTGAGCTCTGGAACTCTCTCCCAGAATCAGTCTTTCCCTCTTCCTATGACTTAAATTGCTTCAAACTCAGTGTGTCCAGGCATTTTGGCTCGAACGTCCCTTGATTTTGGCCCTGTCACTCTTTCAACTATGGGGGAGGCACTCGCTATAGGCAGTTATGCCTTTTGCCTCCCTCAATCACATAGAAAAAAAAAAAAAAAAAAAAAAAAAACTACGTATAACTCGCAAGACTGGATTTTTCTATACAATATCTAAGTGAGTAGGCCCTATTGGGGACCGCTTTCTAACTGAAAGATTACACTTGTCCTGTATTTATTTCAGAGATAAGAATAGCACTCCTTTCAATCGAGGATTTACACTTGTGCTTAGGAAGGTTACGTGGTAATTATAAGTGTGAATTTTTGGTTGTTACCTGCGTAGAGTTGTTCTGAATTTGGTAGTTGAAACTAATTATTTTTCTGATGTTAATTCACTGTAGTGCTTACGCAATAGTTAACTTTAATTTATTTCTTATTAACTTTGACGGAATTATTATCAGCACTTCCCTGATTTATTTGAGTTTCACTAGTACTTCCTCTCTCGTTTTTTGCATACATGCGTAGTATCCGTTGTTTCTCGAATACTTATTATATATCCGTAGATCTATTATTAACTACTATTCACGATTGATCCTTATATACTTTCTCTCTGATAATACAATAAGTATATATTTCCACTGTTAGATCTTCTATAACTTTTACGGTATAATAACTTCACTTTCGATGTGTAGAGTAAGTAATCCAAGGGTGTAGAATTAGTAATCCAAGTCTTGGGTAGATGCGTAGGCCGTGGGTTGTCCTGACGTGACTGGGTTGGTACAGCTTAACTCTAATTCTTTAAAAAGAACTTTGATGCACAATTTGTGGTTTACTAAAGTTACAGTCCTTCCGCCCATGGGTCACAAGGAACAGTACTTTTTATAGACCAAAATGTGTATACGTAAGCTGCAGTATCAATAATTGTTTTTCCGCCCATGGGTCACAAGAACAATTATGACTACTGTGCCTTCAATCCTTTCAGCTGATCTTCCACCCATGGATCACAAGAAACAGCCTTCCAAAGTTAGTCCTTCCGCCCATGGATCACAAGGAACAGTACTTTAACGATTGAATATCGATCTTAGAATTTCCTGCTGAGGTCACCTCTTTTCTCAGTGTCTTGGCGGTGGTGTAAAATGAGCATCAGAAAGGCGCCTAGGGGTAGGGGTAGGGCGGTTGGCTCCATGTGGCTTGGAGGGGGGGTGACAGGGGTTAACTGTGTACCTCGGCTCCTCTGAATATGGTGGCGGGGCGGCTGCGATCTAGAGTGGGGAGGGGAGGTCCGGTATTGATGGTGCCATTCTTGATGTCTCCTGTCTTTCCCACTTCTCTCACTTCTTGGCACTTTGGCATTGTTCCAGTTGATGATTAAGCTCTTTCCTGGTGTTGGAGGGCATCTCATCTCGTCGGTAATGTTGCGATCACGTCTGTCTGGTTCGGGGGTTGTTGCGTTGGGGGTTGATGGGAGATTTTCTTATTTACCGTTTTTCCTTTCTCTGGGCTTTGGGATTGTTGATGGTGATGAGTAAGTTCCCTTCTGGTGTTGGAAGACGTGTCATATGGATGGTAGCAATTCGTGTTACCGGATTTGCAGGGTATATCATTGTTGGTACAGGGAGATGACCTTGAGTTGTTGCTCCCCTGGCGGTGTGGTGGTGAACTCTGCCTCTGACGCGTCACCTGGTGGTGTGGTGGTGAACTGTTTCCCATTCTTCCACTGTGGTGAGGTGTGGTAGGATGAGAGGGAAAACTGCTTGGTGGTGGTGAATGCTTGGTTAACTGTGTCTCTGTTATTGACAACATTGTTGGTGGAGATGGTGGTGAAGGTAAAGGTAAAGGTCTCGGTATGGTGGCTGTGGTGGTGGTGTTGGTGATGGTGGTGGAGGTAGGGTGGGGATCTCGGTATGTTGGCTGTGGTGGTGAGAATGCTTTCCTGTTATTTCAATTAGGTTGGTTAATTTAGGTTAGATTAGGATTTAAAATTTAAAACTCAAACTAAACAAACCAAAACTTGGACAAAGACAATATAAAGGCAAAATAACTTTTCTAAATAGCTATGTGGATACAACGCTTACTGAAATAAAAGAACACAATTCACCACATAGGGTGTACATTACTACATGAGCAAGTTAATCTGTTTCCAAAGCAAACTAATCGCACACATAAACACACTATCATCACATTCAAGGAATTAGTCAATTTGGGAAGTCTGGGATGTTCTGGTAAATTTTACTAAACTCTGCATGAATAAAGAAACTACAATTAGTGTCAAAATGTTATATTAAAATCAAATTTACAACCTAACAAGACATTAACAATGGTACAAAATACAAATAGCGCTCACTAACGATAGTGCTATCGGGTAGGTACCTGTAAGCATAGCATGCCTCAAGTGACCCCTATCAATTACTACCCTACAAATAACCTACATTTATCGTACAAACCCTAGTTACCTCCACGCTAATGTCCTCCTCGATCAGCGCCCCTCTCATCCAAATCGCCCTCATGCACTCTTCTAGTAATTTTATCAATGTCCATACCCTTTACATGATCAAACCACCTCAGTGTTGTAGTTCCCCAGACTGTCTGGCCGAGCAGTCCAGAGTCTGGTAGACCGAAGCCATCAAGATGCTCAAACCCCCTACGGGGCCAGGGTGAGGTGAGATTGGTCTCTGGGAGTGCAGCGAGGGAGGGGATCATCAGCCCACGGGCTTGCACCCCCGGGCCAATGCCCCCACCGTCTGCAGCCCCCCTTGCAGTGCCACCCAATCAGGCGATCTCGCCAGCACCTAGAAGAAAAGATAGTACAGTACAGGAAGAGAGACAGACAGAAACAGCTAAGTTAGGGTAGAGGATGCCAAACCTCACTAAATAGGACCAGCCCTCACCCATCAGTAGTTCTTCTTCACTTTTACACATCCACATCACATTGCTCTTGCACATCCTCATTAATTTATCTCTTCATGTGATTCCACACATACTTCTCAAGTAACTAATTTCCACCTCTTACTCTTAATTTATGGCTCCAAAGTCATGCTTCTCTCACATAAGTCAGTCGGGATTACCACACTATCCTACAGTAACTACCATAGATTTTCATGCTCGCCACCTTATTCCTTGGCACTGCTTTCTGCATTCCTATAACCCTCTTACCCTGCTGTACCCTCTTGCACTAAATCCTCCAAATTCTCATTAGTACTTCTACTGCCAAAATACTTAAATGAGTCAACATTTCTATTACATAACCATTCAACCTAACTTCAAACTGCATCCCTCTCAAAAACCATAACCTTACTTGCTACCCCATTGAGCTAAAGCTTTAGTTACTCTGACACAGCACCGTACATATTTACCCAATCCTACAACTCCCTCTCATCACAACTGTATCAGCAAACATTAGCACAGGCAACTTCCACTCACTCCCTTCCCTTACCAGAGTACCAGAGGTACTCAAACATCCATTGCGCATCCTTGTACTTTTCATGACTCCATCCATGTGCAGTACATATTTTCACAGGGTGGAAAAAATGCTACCAACTATAATGGAGAACTTAAAGATACAGTACAGGTACTGCACATTATAGCTATAGGATAGATGACTTATAGATCAAATGGATAAGGGACATCCAGTACTCACCCACTTTCCCAATCTTCTCCTAGTCATTCCATCCCCCAAATATGCTGACTGACAACAGGCCTCAGTGGGTGCCAAACTACTACTACTACTACTACTACTAAGGACAATAGTGCTTTTAAAAGGGGCTTCACAATAAAACCTTCTACAAAATTGTGTGATGCATGTGGGCCGTTCGTTCGTGGCCACCCCTTCGGGGATCACGGCGTCAGGCAATAGATAGATAGATAGATAGATGGCTAGAAGCTAGTTATATAGGTCTTGGTTGAGGCCATACATCAAGGTTAACCTCTATGATGATCTTGATGAGCTCCACAATTTAACCTTTGGTATATATATTTTTTAACTTAACAAATTTATTAGGCCAGGGAAGGACTCCTACCAACTGGTGGCGTATGGTCGGGGTGGCGGCTCCAATGTGTCGTGGGTTCACCTGGGCCATGGAGGTAGTACAGGTCATGGGGGCAGTACAGGCCACATCACCTCCCGCTGCACCACCGGCCTCTGTGTCTATGTCAAGTGTGCCCCTCCAACATGCTCCTCCTCGAGGATCTCCCGTCAGGCTGCTCGAGCAGGTAAGGTCAAAGTTGTGCAAGCAATTTTATATTGTCTCAGTTGAAGTTTGTATCAATTGCACGGAGCATGTCTCTTCAACATGCACCACCAGCTTCTGTGCCTCTCAAGTGAGCTTCTCCACCTGGTTTCCCCTTTAGGATCTCGCATCAGGCTGCCAGAGTAAGTATAGCTGGATTCACACAAGCAAATGTATAAGAACCTTGTGTTGTTGTGTAGCACCTAGCTAACTAGTGACTCATAGCCACCCCTCCATACCTCCTCCTGTATGTTCATACCACTGGTCATGTTCAGTCCTGTGGGGATAGCAAACTGTTGGATATGGAGATAAGAATCCAGGATAGCTTATTCATCTGGTCCCTCATGGATGTACCAGTACTGCATATTGAATGTGTATGGGATAGGGCACTGTGTACAGTCTCCTGACAGCTCGCCTTGGTCCTTCCTGATTGATTCCTACTTCTAATATTTTGGACAAAATATCAGTTATTCAGGTTTTCCATTTACATCACACCTCCCCACTACTAGCAATAAGTTTGGTTAAATATTATAATTTGGGAATGAGGACTAGCTGCAAAGTTCATTTGAACAGACTATCTATAACCAGATATAAAGTTTATTCTATGACAAGGCTCCATTGCAATCCCTCATTATAACATAAAATTATGAGAGTGCAGTAATAGTTAAATTATTTTCTTCAGAAAATTTTGAGCATTATTATTTCTTCCAGAGCCACAACTCGATCCTGATGGAAACCTGCAAGAACTGAATGACAAAGTGGTTGACCAAATTGTTGTTAAGAGGTATGGCCAGAAAGAAGAGGAAGGTTCAGAGGACGACTATGGTGATAAAGGTTCAGAGGACGACTATGGTGATAAAGGTTCAGAGGACGACTATGGTGATAAAGGTTCAGAGGACGACTATGGTGATAAAGGTTCAGAGGACGACTATGGTGATAAAGGTTCAGAGGACGACTATGGTGATAAAGGTTCAGAGGACGACTATGGTGATAAAGGTTCAGAGGACGACTATGGTGATAAAGGTTCAGAGGACGACTATGGTGATCAAGGTGAAGAGATTAATGAAGTGATGGACGATATGTATGATGGTGAGGTGAATGAAGAAACCGCTGGTGAAGTGATGGAAGAAATTAGTGATGTACTGCCTGAAGATAATGTCGCAGAAACTGAGAACAATTTAGAGGAAGATATTGAAGATGTGACTGAAGCAGGAAATGAGGAACATGTTGAAGAGAAACTTCATGCAGACAATAAAGAAGTGATGGAAGCAATAACAGAGGAAAATTCTGAAGAAACTGGAGGAAAAAATGCAGATAATTATAAAACTTCCCCCAAAACGGCTGACAAGATTGATCAAAAGGCTGAGGAAAGTTCTGCTGAAGGTCCTGAAGAAATTGTTAAAGTAAATCGTGATGCACATGCTGCTGTAGAGAGTGTTGATGGGTTTGTCAATCAAATGGCTGAAGATGAGCGTGAAAAGGCGTTCGAAGAGTTGTTCTCACCAGTTAGTCAAAAAGCTGAAGTAATATCTGTTGAAAATCTAGACCGAATGGCTCCACAAAAGCATGGTAAAAATTATCAAGGAAATATCGGTAAGAATCATTCTGGAAACCATCGAGGAAAGCTGGAAGGCAGGAGGGTTGTTGTCGGAGGAGGGAACGCCAGTAGAAGGTTAGATATAAAGCTTCGGGAAAAGAGACTCCATGAATCATCTCCGGATAGAAAGTTAAAATTAAAGATACGAGAAAAGAGAGATCATGGAGCGACTAGGATCGTAGGTGGGAAGGAAGCTCTGCCTGATGTGTGGAGTTTCATGGTCGGCATCCTCAGAAACGGTGAATTCATCTGTGGCGGATCCATACTTTCAGAGGAGTGGATTCTCACTGCTGCACACTGCTTCATCAAGTGAGTAGATCTGAAATGTTAAGTCATTTATTTAGTGTTGGTTATTACAGAAGGGCTGGTGCTGTCCAGAGTAAAGGTTACCATCCTCTACCAAACCTTAGCCGTTTTTGGCTGTCTCTTTAACCGTTCTACTTTTCCTTCTGGGGGCGGGAAGCTAGGAATCATCATCCCCTTGTAGACTTCACCTAGTAGAAGAGACAGAACGGAACGAGGGCATCGGCCACCCCCAGCTATGGGGCATGTGCCTGAGTATATACATACAGTACATACATAATGCAGAATTTAACTTAAGAATTACTGTGACTTGACTTTAAATCCAGGAGTTGTAATTTAAATTGAAGATTTACATTTGATGCAGATACTGTAAAAGCTAAATAGTGCTTAATATTTTTTTATGCAAATCAAATTAAGACTTATTTTTTCATTAAAATAAGTCTTAAGACCAAGTTATGTTAAAAATTTGACTTAAGTTATGATCTATGCACTGATTCTGAGCACAATATGATATTGTGCATAGATCATAACTTATGTCAAATACAGATTATATATTTATGGGAGAGAAAAACCATGTACATTTGCACCACCTATTATTTCTTTTACTTTAGGTTTAAAAGGGCCACATTCATCCCTTGTGTTGTAATATAAGTAGCACCCCGTTCTTAACATTAATCGTCAATTACAAACCCCATTGGATCGTTGTACTGTATAGTCATGGTGCCATGGCTCAGTCTGTGTGTACCCCATGACAGTTCTCCAGGGGGATTGTCATTAATCTGATGGACAGAATTGGTATGCAAAAGCACGAGTCGGAAACACCATCTGCAGAGGATTTAAGAGTCAAAATTGTTATTACAATACAACGTTTTTCAGTCTTGTGGGTATAATTTCGCCAACCGTTGCCAGGGGTACTGGGAACAGTTTTTGCAGAGCTGCACTAGTTCAAAGACAGCACTGCATTATAGTAAGTGCATGATGGGTATTACCAATGTGCCACTACCATGATTACTTATTCTGCTTCTAACAGGTATCACACGTCTCTCTACGAAGTGCAGGCGGGGATGTTGAGACGTTTTACTTGGGCCCCATACAAGCAGACAGCCTTAGTGTCTCACGTGATCAGACACGACCACTATGACCCCATACACTTCCACAACGACATCACCCTCGTTAAGCTTAAGACCCCACTGCAACTCAACAGGTGGATTGATTTAGACAAATTTTCTGGTCATATTTAGTTATATTAATGTGATTGATATAGACTTGCTATTAATTTGGATATACTGTAGGCCTTAGCGCGGTTGGTAGAGCACTTGCCTGTAAACTGTGTGGTTGACTGTTCGAGTCTCGGGCCGGCCAGTGTGTGGTATTGGCAGACGCCAGTGCTGTTAGTGGTTGGCATGGTCTAGCAATCTGTGGCAACTATTCACTCAAGTCCCTGATCATCAGAGCACCCACCCTAACTCAGCTTTTGAACAGAGAGTGCATGGTAGTAAAAAATGCATCAAACTGCATCATTGTGGGTATGGAGGGTGGAGTGAAGAGGGCTTTGAATAGGATGCATGGATTAATGGACCCACAAATCCTATAATTCTGAATACTAAAGAATCTAGGGAGTACAAATATATATTGGATATACAGTACAGTATATATTTATCGAAAGGTGTAAATATACTGCATTTTACTACCAGCAAGTGGAAACTACATGCATTAAATAGTAAGGTATTTCAAATATGAAGTACTGTATAGTACATAACTTATTTTCACATTTCTATCAAAGTAAAATGTTAAATATTCACAGATTCCACTTAGTAGATTTTCTGTTGCTAGCCTTTGAGCAATGTATTTCTTAGTATTATCAAATCAGTGTGTAACCTGTTTATTTACCAGATGGGTGCGTCCTGCATGCCTGGCTTCAACCCTCCACCCTGAGCCAGATACCCTGTGTACAGTGGCTGGCTGGGGCAACCTGCAAGAGACTGGCAATATGTGTAAGGCATCAAGTTTTTATTAGACTTTACGGTTATTCACATTATAATCGACCCTTTCAATCCGGTGACCCCAATGTATTTCTTCTACATATCTGGAGATTCCAAGTAGTCATTCCTATCTATCTATCTATTTACACAGGTCCAATCCCCACTTTTCCTCTTTTTTTTTTTTTTTTTTTTTTTTTTTTTTTTTTTTTTTGGGGGGGGGGGGGGGGACTCAAGAAAGAGCAAGAACAACAGAACAGAACACAACACAACTAAACACAACAGAAAACAACGTCACACAAAAAACAAAACACAAATTCACACACATCTAGGTCATTCAGGAGAAGACTCAGAGACCAGGGTCACCAAAGTCCCTCCAGCATTGGATTAACACTACTGATTGTAGTTTTCAGCAATGCAGTACTTTATAGAAGGTAAGCCTTGTTATTAATGAACAAATCTAAAGCATTAATGAAAATTAGATCCTTCATGGATCATTTGTGCTAGAAATATTGAAGGCATGACAATTGAAGTTTGGCATCCTCTACCCAACTTTAGCTGTTTCTGTCTTGTCTCTTTCACTGTCCTACTTTTCCTTCTGGGGGCAGGGGGCTAGGAATCATACTCCCCTTGTATAATTCTCCTACTCAAGACAGCGAAACGGGGGAGGGAACTCAAAAGTGGTCCCGGATCCTGGAAAAATAGGCACTTTTAAATGTTGTTTCTGTTCGGGCTGTGTCTTGTGTCGGCCACCCCCCGCAATGGGGTGTGTGCCTGAGTATATACATGCATACATACACACGTACAGGAGTATATGCATACATACATGACAATTGCCAAACAAATGGTAGTTGTAATAAATTAAAGATCTCGGGAAATAATAAAGTGGTAAAATATCTTAAAAGCATTGTTTCAGGATTACAACTTAAAAGCACAACTGTATGTCAAAGTTCCTTACCTTTGTTTTAAGTAATTTTTAAAGTATGGGATGATAGAGGACGTACATAGTCCAGGAGCTAGCAAACATTTTTATTACATCTCGAGTACAAAAGGTTTGAGTACTGGAATTTATTGATAGTCTATTGGAGATCCCCAATCGGTGATTCTTAAGTTTTATAATTGGTGCATTTGGTAGTAGGAGCCCCTTATAAATAATTTCCCATTAGAGTTCTTAAACATGTATTTTTGCTTGATACTGTACATCGTTGTAGAGTTATCTGACTGGTCCCAAATGACTCCTCTGAACAAATGAAACTATTTATGTTCAGACTATGCTTTGATAATGTTGACTGTTTGACTTTCACAGGCACCTATAGTTCAATAATTGGTAAAAAATGGCAACTTTTGTCTCAAGAAATTGAACTACAGGTGCCTGTACTAGTCAAACTGCCAACATTAGCTAAACATTGTCTGAACATAAATTGTTTCTCTTGTTCAGATGAGTCATTTGAGACCAGTCGGATAACTCTACAACGATGTACAGTATCAAGCAAAAATACATGTTTAAGAACTCTTATGGGAAATTATTTATAAGGGGCTCCTACTACCAAATGTACCAATTATAAAACTTAAGAATCACCGATTGGGGATCTCCAATAGACTATCAATAAATTCCAGTACTCAAACCTTTTGTACTAGAGATGTAATACAAATGTTTGCTAGCTCCCCTACTAACAGGAGGGTTACAGATGTCCAGGCATTAAATCTTTCAAAAGCCTTGGATTAAACCTGCATGGAAAGGAATTACAGCTTTTCACTGTATAATCTTAATCTAATTCACCCCACCAGCGGACACCTTGCAAGAAGTTGATCTACCGGTCCAGAGCACCTGTACGGAGCACTTCACGGACATCTACGATCACCAGGTACTGTGTGCTGGCTTCCCCGAGGGAGAGAGAGATGCCTGTCAAGGGGACTCTGGCGGACCTATGATGTGCAATGGGTAAGAGGCGATGGTTATACATTGGTATAGATTTACGCAAGAATGTTTTATAATGTAAAACTTGCAAAATAAACAAACCAAAACTGGGACAATACAATATAAATGCAAAAGAACTAATACAAATAAAAATCCTATTATGTAAGAGGTTGAAAATTCCTGTGCTTGGTATGCTTCCAGCCAGGGCCCCACTGGGGTAAATAAAATAGCAAAACTGTGGTGGAACTGCCATCTGGGTGAGGGACTGCTCTGGATCTGCTCCTTCAGTGTTCATGGTCATAATCCACTTAGTGGAAATGGCACTGTGGAGTGGGTCAGTCTGGGCATGTCTGGGAGCCTGGAAGCAGTTTCTGCCATGGCCATCCCTTTTGGGGTGTTTCCTCTGGAAGCAGGGTGTTAGATTTGATGATGATGATGTAAGAGGTTGGTGGACGAGTCCGTTTCGCATTAGTGAAAAACTTTAAAAAAAAAAGCAAATAAAAACCAGAGTCCTGCTAATCTTTGATTAACTCTTTCACGCATTTATGACTCCGAGGTGGCTAGATTAGCAATAAGAAATAGTTCTCTCACTCTTATAATTACCTCTCTAAAATTAGTTTTATGCCCACAGCTAACTCAAAGACAACTCCAGAGGTTGAAGTAACTAAACTAAAGGTTTCTAAATACCCCTGATGGTAACAAAGGCTTTAAAGTATCCCTAATAGGCTCAAAATTGCGTCGTATGCGTGAAAGGGTTCAGGTGGGCTGATCTAAGTAGCCAGTCTCTAAAATAACTTGCATGGAATTGAGGTAGGGCTGCCTCCTGACTGAAAACAGAGCTGCTTTTAGTTTAGTTTGTGAGCACTTCCTGGGTGTCTGAAGCATTTTCCAATACTGTATTGATAGCTAGATGTGGAGAAGAAATTTATTGCTTATGAAAATTCTAATTAGTTTAAAGTTCAATATATGATTACCCATATAATATAGTCTTAAATGTTCTCTTTCCTGTAGACCTGATGGGTGGAAGCAGGTGGGAGTCGTATCCTACGGTCGTGGATGTGCCAGGGCCGGCTACCCAGGGGTCTACTCCAGGATCACCCATCACTTAACATGGATACAGCACACAATCGGTTGGTTCATATATTTATCTATTTGCTCAGGCCCATTCTCCCTTTTTTACTGGGGGTGGCAGACTCATACAATTACAATACAGATTTAAATATATGAATGTACAGATAGATAAGTTTGCCAACCTTAATAAGGAATAATGTAGTACAGTATCAAGACTTGACTCCCATAGCCTGGTAGTTTAAATCACACACCATGCTTGTGAGTGGAGGAGATAATGGGGTAGTGCAGGAGGGGCTGGTGATTGAGCTTAGTTCATCACAAGGCAGATAGGGCTGCTATTGCACCATGGAAAATTTGATTGCTTGGCGCTAAACATGCAGACGCCAGACGGCGTCACCCGGGAGGCTGCCCATTACATACATACATACTGTAGATACATACATAAAATTTTAAGACTGCGTGTTCCACACATAAGTGCAGTTTCAGTCTCTTGTCCTAATGGCGGTGTTCCAGGCAACCCTGTTAAGGGCAGTCATCTAAAATCAGAAACTTTCCAAACGGAGTCCCACAAGGATCCGTCCTATCGCCCGCACTCTTCAATCTGTACATGCACGATATAACTACACCCAATACGCCCCAAATAAACTTAGCCTCCTATGCAGATGACATAACACTCGCATGCACACACCATGACCCAAAAAGAGCAACAGATCTCCTTCAACCCTATCTCAACACACTACATGGCTGGTGCACTACAAACAGACTTAATCTAGCCCCAGCCAAATCCACTGCAACCCTGCTCACAAGCTGGACAGGAGAACAAGAATACATCCCTCAACTCACTATAAACAACACACCCCTAACACATGCACACACACCCAAAATCCTAGGAGTAACATATGATACTCATATGACATTCAAACAGCACACCACAAACATTAAAAAGAAACTGACACCCAGACTTAACGCCCTCAGGTCACTTGCTCAGACAAAATTTGGACACAACAAAGAAACTACCACCACAGTATATAAACAATACATAAGATCAGTGATGGAATACGCAAGCCCAGCCTGGGCTTCTAACCTAGCTGAAACACATCATAAGACCTTACAGACTATTCAAAACAAAGCCCTGAAGATAATTACAGGCTGCACAGCTACTGCACCCACAGATCACCTACATCAAGAAACCAAAATCCTCAAAGTCAAAGACCATCTGGACATGAGAGGCACTCAATTCCTGGCAGCAGCCTCCACAAACCAAGACCACCCACTAAACTACATGGCAACACACCCACAGACACCAAGAAATATCAAAACAACACCCAGCACACGGTATCACACACAATTATTGTCCTCTCTCCCTCCCTGCCCACCCCGAACCAACTTCCAGAAGCACATCCATACTCGTATCTCTCACCGATCCATCCACTCACTCAGACAACACGCAGCTGCATGCACGACCTCCCGAAATCCATCCTTCCGAATCCTCCCTTCCTCGCGAGGACAGAGTCCACCTGGCCAGGCTGAGATGCGGACACCATCCAGCTCTCCTGAGCTATCAGAAGAGACTGGATGACTCCGTTGTCGACGCCTGCCCGGGATGTAACACAGCACCTCGTACCATTAAACACATCATAGAAGACTGCATTTCACACAACCACTTACGCCAACAACACAATCTACTGTACACTCAATGAGAGCTCTGTGGGAAAGCCCGATCGTGGCCATGGCCTTCCTCAGGGACTCGGGGCTGTTCGGCCAGGCAGCTTAGGGAACAACAACAACCCTGTTAAGGGCTGCTTCACTTGTCAAGTTCTTGGATTTGAGATCGGCGCGTATTTTTTTTTTTTTTTTTTTTTTTTTTTCTATGTGATTGAGGGAGGCAAAAGGCATAACTGCCTATAGCGAGTGCCTCCCCCATAGTTGAAAGAGTGACAGGGCCAAAATCAAGGGACGTTCGAGTCAAAATGCCTGGACACACGGAGTTTGAAGCAATTTAAGTCATAGGAAGAGGGAAAGACTGATTCTGGGAGAGAGTTCCAGAGCTCAGATGTTGAGTAGAAGAAAGTTTGAGAGTAACGTTTCACTCTTGGGTTGGAGAGTTGCACAGAGTAGGGGTGGGATTGAGTTGCAAGACGGGTACCACGTGTCCTACGTAAAGGAGGTGGTATGCACTGGGATAGCTCTGAGGAACACTGATTATTATAGTAGCGATAGAATAGCGAGAGAGATGCAACATTGCGGCGGAGAGAGAGAGATTGCAGAGAGTTGGTGAGTGGACGGGAGTTAATGATACGAAAGGCCTTCCTTTCAACTTTGTCTAGGAGAGCAGTGTGAGAGGAACCTCCCCACACATGTGAACAATACTCAATACAAGGGCGCACTATGCCCCTGTACAGAGCAAGAAGCTGTGCAGGGGAAAAGAACCCCCTAAGGCGGTTGAGCACACCCAGCTTCTGGGAGGCTGCCTTAGCAAGACTGGTAATATGGTCCTTCCAAATGAGAGCAGAAGAAAAAGAGACACCAAGAATATTGAGAGAAGATGAAGGGTTGATTTTTGTATTGTTGAAGAATAAGGGATAGTCCGCTGGGAGATCCTGACGGGTAGATAGATGGAGAAATTGGGTTTTGGAAGCATTAAAGTTAACAAGGTTTTCTCTGCCCCAATTGGAAATAGTATTTAGATCAGAATTTAAGAGTTCTATGGCTTCATTACGTTTGTCGTTGAGGGATTGCTGGCTGGGGCGTTCTGAAAAACTAATGGAGTAGTGTAAGGTTGAGTCGTCTGCGTATGAATGGATGGGAATTAAGGTACAGTTAAGGAGATCATTTATAAAAATTAGAAAGAGAATAGGAGATAGGACAGAGCCCTGAGGAACACCGGAGTTTATAGGGTGAGGAAGTGAACAATGGCCGTCCACAACCGCAGCTATGGAACGGCCGGAAAGGAAATTAGAGACAAAGGCACAGATGGAGGGATAGAAACCGAAGGAGGGTAGTTTAGAAATTAAAGATTTATGCCAGACTCTATCGAAGGCTTTCGATATGTCTAGTGCAATAGAAAAAGTCTCACCGAAGTCCCGAAAGGAGGATGACCAAGAGTTAGTAAGATATGAAAGAAGATCACCAGTAGAGCGACCCTTAAGGAAGCCATACTGGCGATCTGAGAGCAGATTATGAGAAGAGAAATGCTTAAGAAATTTGGAAGCAAGAATAGTTTCAAAAACTTTAGAAAGACAAGAGATAAGAGCAATTGGACGATAGTTGGAGGGTTGAGAGCGGTCACCCTTCTTTGGGACAGGTTGAATGTGAGCAAACTTCCAGCATGAAGGGAAGACGTTAGAGGATAGACAGAGACGAAAGAGTTTGCCTAGGCAGGGAGTCAGCACGGAAGCACAGTTTTTGAGAACAACTGGAGGAACACCGTCCGGACCGTACGCCTTATTAGTGTTAAGCCCAGAGAGGGTAGAAAGTACATCTTTAGAAGAGATTAGGATATTAGGCATAAGTAAGAGAGAGGAGGGCGGAGAGGGAGGAATAGCACCGGAATCATCCAAGGTGGAGTTTCTAGCAAAAGTTTGAGCGAAGAGTTTAGCTTTGTCAGAGGAAGAAGTGATGGTTGTGCCATCAGAGTGGGAAAGGGGAGGGAAAGACGAGGAAGAGAAATTGTTGGAGAGGTTTTTGGCTAGATGCCAGAAAGCTTGGGAAGAGCTAGAGTTGGATAGTTCAGTGCATTTATTATTGATGAAAGAGTGTTTGGCAAGTCGAAGAACAGATTTGGCTTGATTCCGGGCAGAAACATATGAAGAATGAGAGTCTTGAGTTTTAAGGCGTCGGTACCGTTTGAATGCTTCCTCCTTATTGCGGACAGCAGTAGAACAGGCGTGAGTAAACCAAGATTTTTTAGCATTAGTCTGAGAGAAAGAGAATGGAATGTATGCTTCCATGCCCGATAGGATTACCTCGGTAATGCGTTCAGCACTCTCCGAGGGTCCTCGGCCATGGAAGCAGAAATCATTCCATGGGAAATCAAAGAAGTACTGCCGAAGAGCCTCCCAGTCGGCAGCGCCAAAGTGCCACAAGCGCCGCCGGCTAGGAGGATCGGGTGGCTGTACTGGAGAGATAGGACAGGTGATAGAGATAAGTTTATGGTCGGAGGAGCCCAAAGGAGAGAAAAGATCGACAGTATAAGAAGAAGGGTTAGAAGTTAGAAACAGGTCAAGAATGTTGGGCCGATCTCCGATGCGATCCGGGATACGGGTGGGTTGCTGAACTAACTGCTCTAGGTCATTTAGGATAGAAAAGACGTAGGCTTGTTCACCAGGTGGATCAGTAGTGTGAGATCCCAGGTCATTGATTCTATTGATGCATGGCATCCTCGGAGTTCACGGGGTCAAGTCCTTTATCTTGACAGTTCATAAGTTTACCATCGCCTATTATTCTCTTTATTGTCCCACACCAGATTAAAATATTACTGAATTTGTTGTTGCTACAATAAAGATAAGCCTTTGAATATGGGTGAACAGTTGGGGGTTATATCCAAGCAGGACACTATCAGTACAATAGAGAATACATATAAAATATAGAATGTGGAGAGGAGGAACAAAACTGAGTAAAAAGAGTTTGTGAATGTGGAGGGTGCTGAACCAAGGAGTAGGCTTAGAAAGATTTGGGATAATGCTGTACGATCTGACTTCCAAAAACTGGCAAGTAAGACAGCCCAGAACAGTGCTGCCTGCAATGTCACTATTAAAGAAAAGATGCTGAAACTACATCCTGTGTGGATCACTCTATACTACACTACACAAATCAATTTAGTCTTATAAAAATTTACACTAATTAATGGTAACTTTCTTACTGTTTCAGATCAGTTTGTAGATCCCTCCAAATTACCACCTGGGACCCGAACAATGTGTGACGGGATTAGCTGTCTCTTATTTGAAGGTCAATGTTTGACACACGACTACATATGTGACGGCACGGTCAGTGATATACCATTCTTTTAATTATAAAGTATTGTAGTTAGTAATTCCTCACTTAAAGTTTTAATTACATTCTTGAGTATCGAAACTTTAAATGAAGACATTATTTTTTGTCTAATGTAAAACTTAATAATGAAGCATAACAACTTCAAGTGGTCCTGGAGTGGCGGCGTCTACGCCGTGGGACCACTTCCCGGAACTGCCGACCCTCCCGTCCGGGGACAAGATCACCGACAGTGGAGGACAGCAGGCTGCCGACCGTGGGGAGCAGTTTCCGGGAGCCAAACCGCCACAACTATCCCCTGCCCCCTCCCTGGGGGCACGCGCCCTTGGAGCGGCTGCGGTCGCGCCAGACAATTCTCACACCTCACGCCACACACACACACACACACACACACAATACACAGTTTTTCCTACACCGAGAAATGACTCTCCGGCTGTCATTTCTCGAAGACTCCTTCTAGCCGGAGACATTGAGAGCAACCTAGGACCCACCTACAAATACACATGTCCAACTTGCTCAAAACCCATTACTTCGAGCCGCCAAACTAAGGTTTCAGTTCTCTGCAACTCCTGCGGGAACAGGACCCATTTCACCTGCACAACACTTGCCTCCATGAAACACTACACAAACACCTGGACATGTTCCTCATGCCCCTCCCTCTCCCAGTCAAATCCCTCTCCTAAAGCCCGTCCACCTCTCCTCCCCAACCCACATAACCTTACCATACCATCCACTCACTCTCCTAAAACCCGTCCACGTCTCCTCCCCAATCCACATAACCTGCCCATAATATCCACTCCCACTCCTAAAACCCGTCCACCTCTCCTCCCCAACCCACCCAGCCCATCCACACCCCAACCTAATCCTTTCCTACTCTCATCTCCTGCACCCCACACACAAGACATCAATCAACAAATTCAAGCACTCAACATCCAGATTAACAACAAAATACAAGAGCAACAAACACTAAATTGGAATAACTTCCTACAAACACTCGATCACAAAACAAACTCCAAAAAACTCTACAAAACACTAAACAGCATTACACTTTCCAACAGCAACACAACACAATCACATGCTGTAATCACAACAACAGACTCTACTCCTTCACGTAAACAACAAGCAAACACTCTCATCAATCACTTTATGTCGGTCACCTAAAACCCCACAAAGACGACGGACGTGTCATCCGACGAAAAAGACAATTCCCCACAGACCCTGACTATACACCCTTCACCAACAACCAGACAAAGCATATCATCAACAATCTCAAGCTCTCACCCGCCTGTGGCCTAGACAACATAAGCAACATTCACCTCAGACACCTGGGACCACAAGGCATACAAGCACTCACTAACATATCAAACTACAGCTACTCACACAACACAATACCAGAATGGTGATGGGCTGGTCTATCAGAGTGAGAGCTGAGCGATCTCTGCCATACCCATAGCTTACTCTGACTGTTCCTTTTACTTATATATCTTCTAGATCTCAAGTGACGGCGTCTTTTCCGTGGATCGACCTCCCTACTGCCAACCTAAAAGTTGGCAGATTGGGAGCCAAAGCGTCACATTTTTCCCTTGCCCCTCAACTTTCCCTTCATAATTGCTGAGGGGCACAGGGCCTTGGGTGGGGCTTTGGTTTCCTGGGCATTTCCGCGCCCTCCTCAGCTCCCTGCCTTAGAGTGGCTTCTGTCACCCGGGTTTTGTTAGTGGTAAGCAGGGAGGGTTTTGTGGGGGCGCTCTATGGCCTTGGCCTTGCTCGGGACCTTGGGGCTGTTCGGCCAGGCAGCCTGGGGAACAACAACAACAACAACAACAACTCAATACCAGATATCTGGAAGCATGGTATCATCATCACATTCCCCAAACCTAACAAAGACTCCACGCTACCCTCCTCACACCGCCCTATCACACTCCTTTGCACCCCCTCCAAAGTCATAGAGTGCCTTGTACTACAACTGATGACACCTGACTTACCCCTTTCTCCAACACAACACGGCTTCAGGCCATTGCACTCCACAAACACTTCTTACAGACCTTACACAAAGAGCTTTTGACGGCATCAACTCAGCTAGACCACCACACGGATCAGTACTTGCCACACTCGACATTAGTAAAGCCTTCGATGCCATACCCCGCCACAACCTAACAAACAAAATCTACAACACATACATGCACAACAACACAAAAAGATGGCTGGCCAACTTCTTAGCAGGCAGATGTGCACACGTATCTTTTGCCAGTCAGTCATCTAGCATTAGAAATTTCCCAAACGGAGTCCCGCAAGGATCCGTCCTGTCGCCCGCACTCTTCAATCTGTACATGCATGATATAAATACACCAAATTCACCCCAAATAACCATAGCTTCCTACGCAGACGACTAGACACCAACAAGACTATCTCTACACATTACATGAATGGTGCACTACAAACAGACTCAATTTAGCCCCAGCTAAATCCACTGCAACCCTCCTCACAAGCTGGACAGGAGAGCACGATTACTACCCGGGACTCGACATATAATTTAATAATAATACTTTATTTCAGACTCGCACAGTACAGAGGGGACCATACTGGGGTCCATATATACTTTACAGTAACATAAATATATATAAGCTACTGTACATAGGCTACATAAAATAAAAAGAAATTAAATAATACCCAGCTGCTATCATGTAGTTCACAGCACTGCCTCAACCAAAAACAGTGGTCATCAAACTACTGTGTTACCAAAACCACTGTCTTAATTGTGTACAGTACCATGCCTCACATCATTTAGCTTCCGGTACAGTATAGGAATATCGTTACTGTACTGCACTATGAGGTTCAGTACCGGTATGCTAATTCTGTAGAGTAGCAGACCTGAAATCATTACTTAAGGTTAAATATAGAGCAACTTCCTCCAGTGTGCCTTGATCCTAGAGGTGTACACTATGCTTGGAGTTTGTAGCATTTTAATGACTGTTCTCAGAAGTGTTAAGGCGCTGAATGAATTTATATGTTGGCTTTCTAATGAGGTTGTTGTTGTTGTTGTTCCTGTTCCTGTTCCCTAAGCTGCCTGGCCGAACAGCCCCGAGTCCCTGAGGAAGGCCATGGCCACGATCGGGCTTTCCCACAGAGCTCTCATTGAGTGTAGATTGTGTTGTTGGTGTAAGTGGTTGTGTGAAATGCAGTCTTCTATGATGTGTTTAATGGTATGGGGTGCTGTGTTACATCCTGGGCAGGTGTCGACAACGGAGTCCTCCAGTCTCTTCTGATAGCTCAGGAGAGCTGGATGGTGTCCGCATCTCAGCCTGGCCAGGTGGACTCTGTCCTCGCGAGGGAGGGAGGATTCGGAAGGATGGATTTCGGGAGGTCGTGCATGCAGCTGCGTGTTGTCTGTGAGTGAGTGGATGGATTGGCGAGAGATATGAGTATGGATGTGCTTCTGGAAGTTGTTTCGGGGTGGGCAGGGAGGGAGAGAGGATAATAATTGTGTGTGATACCGTGTGCTGGGTGTTTTGATATTTCTTGGTGTCTGTGGGTGTGTTGCCATGTAGTTTAGTGGGTGGTCTTGGTTCGTGGAGGCTGCTGCCAGGAATTGAGTGCCTCTCATGTCCAGATGGTCTTTGACTTTGAGGATTTTGGTTTCTTGATGTAGGTGATCTGTGGGTGCAGTAGCTGTGCAGCCTGTAATGATCTTCAGGGCTTTGTTTTGAATAGTCTGTAAGGTCTTATGATGTGTTTCAGCTAGGTTAGAAGCCCAGGCTGGGCTTGCGTATTCCATCACTGATCTTATGTATTGTTTATATACTGTGGTGGTAGTTTCTTTGTTGTGTCCAAATTTTGTCTGAGCAAGTGACCTGAGGGCGTTAAGTCTGGGTGTCAGTTTCTTTTTAATGTTTGTGGTGTGCTGTTTGAATGTCATGAGTATCATATGTTACTCCTAGGATTTTGGGTGTGTGTATGTGTTAGGGGTGTGTTGTTTATGGTGAGTTGAGGGATGTATTAGTGTTCTGTCCAGCTTGTGAGCAGGGTTGTGGTGGATTTGGCTGGGGCTAGATTAAGTCTGTTTGTAGTGCACCAGCCATGTAGTGTGTTGAGATAGGGTTGAAGGAGATCTGTTCCTCTTTTTGGGTCATGGTGTGTGCATGTGAGTGTTATGTCATCTGCATAGGAGGCTAAGTTTATTTGGGGCGTATTGGGTGTAGTTATATCGTGCATGTTGATATAGGTTAAGTGCACACACAACATATATACAGAGTGTACACATGCCTTAATCATATTGCAACATACACACATGTACTTTCAGGGCAATACTATCATTGTTTCATATCCCATGATAATATACCGTACTCTGTAGTATCGGCAGCGTTGCACCAAATATATCCGGCACCGCTGCACATGTTTTCATCAGTAACATCCGGTCGGCACTCAGCATAGCAGTGCCACCCCAGCTCTCTATATCTTTGGCTAATAAGAACCTATAAACTTATCTCTGGACTTTTATTCTACATCCTTGTGCAAGAAAGGATTATCAAGGTTGTTGTAGCTTTACATGACAACCATACAGTGCATGTACAGATTGAAGAGTGCAGAGTGCGGGCGACAGGATGGATCCTTGTGAGACTTCGTTTGGAAAGTTTCTGATTTTAGATGACTGACCGGCAAAAGATACGTGTGCACATCTGCCTGCTAGGAAGTTGGCCAGCCACCTTTTTGTGTTTTTGTGCATGTTTGTGTTGTAGATTTTGTTTGTTAGGTTGTGGCGGGGGATGGCATCGAAGGCTTTACTAATGTCGAGTGTGGCTAATAGTGATCCGTGTGGTGGTCTAGCTGAGTTGATGCCGTCAAAAGCTCTTTGTGTAAGGTCTGTGAGAAGAGTGTTTGTGGAGTGCAGTGGCCTAAAGCCATGTGTTGGAGCTAGGGGTTGTTGTTGTTCCCTAAGCTGCCTGGCCGAACAGCCCCGAGTCCCTGAGAAAGGCCATGGCCACGATCGGGCTTAACCACAGAGCTCTCATTGAGTGTAGATTGTGTTGTTGCCGTAAGTTGTTGTGTGAAATGCAGTCTTCTATGATGTGTTTAATGGTATGGGGTGCTGTGTTACATCCCGGGCAGGCGTCGACAACGGAGTCATCCAGTCTCTTCTGATAGCTCAGGAGAGCTGGATGGTGTCCGCATCTCAGCCTGGCCAGGTGGACTCTGTCCTCGCGAGGAAGGGAGGATTCGGAAGGATGGATTTCGGGAGGTCGTGCATGCAGCTGCGTGTTGTCTGTGAGTGAGTGGATGGATCGGTGAGAGATATGAGTATGGATGTGCTTCTGGAAGTTGGTTCGGGGTGGGCAGGGAGGGAGAGAGGACAATAATTGTGTGTGATACCGTGTGCTGGGTGTTGTTTTGATATTTCTTGGTGTCTGTGGGTGTGTTGCCATGTAGTTTAGTGGGTGGTCTTGGTTCGTGGAGGCTGCTGCCAGGAATTGAGTGCCTCTCATGTCCAGATGGTCTTTGACTTTGAGGATTTTGGTTTCTTGATGTAGGTGATCTGTGGGTGAAGTAGCTGTGCAGCCTGTAATGATCTTCAGGGCTTTGTTTTGAATAGTCTGTAAGGTCTTATGATGAGTTTCAGCTAGGTTAGAAGCCCAGGCTGGGCTTGCGTATTCCATCACTGATCTTCTGTATTGTTTATATACTGTGGTGGTAGTGTCTTTGTTGTGTCCAAATTTTGTGTGAGCAAGTGACCTGAGGGCGTTAAGTCTGGGTGTCGGTTTCTTTTTAATGTTTGTGGTGTGCTGTTTGAATGTCATAAGAGTATCATATGTTACTCCTAGGATTTTGGGTGTGTGTGTATGTGTTAGGGGTGTGTTGTTTATGGTGAGTTGAGGGATGTATTAGTGTTCTGTCCAACTTGTGAGCAGGGTTGCGGTGGATTTGGCTGGGGCTAGATTAAGTCTGTTTGTAGTGCACCAACCATGTAGTGTGTTGAGATAGGGTTGAAGGAGATCTTACTTGAATCTTACTTGAAGTCGTCTAGAGGTCCCGTCCTCACAGTCGTGGTCCACCACCGCTGCGTCCGTCCCGTGTGTCCCTTCGAAGGAGGTCCGTCTGGTCCGGTATAGAGTTTGAGGCCGCCCGGCAGTTAGCAGTGTATCCAGACACTGGTGGTTCATCTGGGAGGGTCTTTAGAAACTTGTCTAATAACCCTTTGAACCTGTCTACCGGGCAACCTACTATGTCTCGCACTTCCTTGGGCAGCGAGTTGAAATTTTTTGGTCCATTGTGGCCTAGGCTGGACGCGAGGAGGGATCTCACTCGTTCTGGTGCCTGTGTTGGGAGGGATCTCCTCTCACACTTCCTTCCAGTCCGACCATTTTGTTTTTCCTGGAGTTCATTACCAGTTGGATCTGGAACCAGCTTCTCCAGGATTTTCCACACATAAATTGCGCAGTACCTGTCTCGCCTTCTCTGCTGAGAGTACAGCCCTAGCTTCTTGAGCCGGTCCCAGTAGCTAAGGTCCTTCATCCCCCGAATGTTTCTAGTGAAGGACCTCTGGACGGACTCAAGATCTCTTATGTACCCCTTTTTGTGTGGCGACCATAGTTGACTACAGTAGTCAAGGAAGGGTTGTACCATAGACCTCCAGAGAGTTAGATCTGTTGATCTTTTTGGGTCATGGTGTGTGCATGTGAGTGTTATGTCATCTGCATAGGAGGCTAAGTTTATTTGGGGCGTATTGGGTGTAGTTATATCGTTCATGTACAGATTGAAGAGTGCGGGCGATAGGACGGATCCTTGTGGGACTCCGTTTGGAAAGTTTCTGATTTTAGATGACTGACCGGCAAAAGATACGTGTGCACATCTGCCTGCTAGGAAGTTGGCCAGCCACCTTTTTGTGTTGTGGAGCTAGGGGTAGGTCGGGTGTAATTAGTTGTAATACTAGGCGTTCCATGACTTTGGAGGGGGAGCAAAGGAGTGTGATGGGGCGGTGCGAGGAGGGTAGCGTGGTGTCTTTGTTGGGTTTGGGGAATGTGATGATGCCATGCTTCCAAATGTCTGGAATGTGTTGTGTGAATAGCTGTAGTTTGATATGTTAGTGAGTGCTTTTATGCCTTGTGGTCCCAGGTGTCTGAGGTGTATGTTGCTTATGTTGTCTAGGCCACAGGCGGGTGAGTGCTTGAGATTGTTGATATGCTTTGTCTGGTGATTGGTGAAGGGTGTATAGTCAGGGTCTGTGGGGAATTGTCTCTTACGTCGGATGACACGTCGGTCGTCTTTGTGAGGTTTTAGGTGGCTGACATGTGAGAAGTGATTGATGAGAGTGTTTGCTTGTTGTTTACATGAAGGAGTAGAGTCTGTTGTTGTGATTGTGTTGTGTTGTTGTTGGAAAGTGTGATGCTGTTGTGATTTGTAGATTTTTTTGGAGTTTGTTTTGTGATCAAGTGTTTGTAGGAAGTTATTCCAATTTAGTTTTTGTTCTTGTATTTTGTTGTTAGTTTGGGTGTTGAGTGCTTGAATTTGTTGTGTGATGTCTTGTGTGTGGGGTGCTGGGGAGTGTTTCAGTGTGTCGCGTTGTCTGATGAGGTTTTGAATTTCTGGTGTGAAGTTGGGGTTGTCTTTTTCTGTTACCTCTTTGAATGTGTTTCTTGTCAGCGTTTTGGATAGTTTTATTGAGTATGTGTACAGCATTGTTGATGTTAGTGATGGGTGTACTGTTTAGAGTTGTGAAGTGTTGTTCTGTCTCATTTGTGAATGCTTCCCAGTTAGCTCTTTTATAATTGGTGTATGTGTGTTTGTGGCTAGCTGGGGTGAGTCTGGTTTTGGTGGTGATACCCCGCCGTTGGGGAGCCACCTTGTCGTGGTGGCGGGGCTCGAAGCGGGGTCGCTGTCATCCACTCTTCGGAGCAGGGATTACAGCGGCGTCGTGGACGAAGTACCCCCCCCCCCCGTCGTCATTGGGATAAGCGGAACCTTCCGGTGACGGCGTTTTTCTGGTTCCCGATTTTGACCTCGCTTTGCGGAGGGTTTCCTCCTCCTTTTTCACTAAATTGTGCCGGCTAGGCTCAAGACGCCTTCCCTCGCTGAGTGGGGAGTTCTGGCTCCTACCCGTTTACAGGGGCAGTGGCGGCTAGCTCACTGCACGTGGGGGTTGGTACCGGGGGCGGCGGCGCGGTCGCCCGTGCTGTCGCTCCATGGACCGCCCATCAGTGAGGCCCGGTCTCGGTTTCCGGGGGTCCGGTCTACCTTCCTGGTGGGTTTCCTGGCTTCTGTCCGGCTGCCCTCCATTACGTACAGATTGGGGATGATTGCAATTCATTTTGCCCTCCGTCCCAGTATAGCAGTTTTGCCTAAGCTAGGCCTCTGTGCATAGTGGTGCTATCCCCCCTTGTCTAGGGGGGTAGGGTATGGGGATGAAACCCCCTAGGACCTGCCCCTGTTTGTGCCGTCGGTGTGGGGGTCGGGGCTCTGTTAGCTCTTATGGTACGCTCTTTATTTTTGCTTTGTTTCTGGTTTTTCTTTTATTTTTCTTTATTTTTCTTCCCCTTGGTTTGTTTTTCTTTCCTTTTTCGTTTTCTGACAAACCGAAATTAGAATAGTAAAAACAACTTGGGTCATCATGGTCCGTCCATGCAACCCCACTACCCCGGAACAAGCTAAGGCACACCCTGTCCCCGTCCCACGCGATCTCACGGACTCTCCCCCTGAACTTTCTCAACTCTCTGGGGCTTCCGCCCCTAGACGCATCCGTACCTACTAGTACCGTACCAGCTCAACCCTCTGACTCTCTCCTCATTGACCGCTCTCCGGCGCCTTCCTCGGCTTCGACTTTGGTAGACGTGGAGTGTGTCGCCTCTCTTTCCGATTCTTCATTAGTTCAGCCTGCTCTTTCTTCTACAGCTTCTTCCTCTTCCATATCCCTCCCCGCTCCGCCAGTTCAGACCTCTTCTCTTCCATCGTTTGCTATCCCTTCTACTGCATCTGCCACTCTTCCTTCCTCGTCTTCTTCCTCCATTGCTTCCTCATCTCAGTCACTTTCGAACCATATTCTCCTTCTTTTTCTTCTTCAGTTCCTTCTCCTTCGGTTCCATCTACTTCAGTTTCTTCTCCTTCAGCTGCTTCTTCTGCTCGCCCTCGTTCTTCTATTCTTCCTCTCTCCGATCTCTTTGCCCCTGCCGATTTTGTTAAATTCTTTTCTTCCTCTTCCTCTTCCATATCCCTCCCCGCTCCGCCAGTTCAAACCTCTTCTCTTCCATCGTTTGCTATCCCTTCTACTGCATCTGCCACTCTTCCTTCCTCGTCTTCTTCCTCCATTGCTTCCTCATCTCACATAGTCACTTTCGAACCATATTCTCCTTCTTTTTCTTCTTCAGTTTCTTCTCCTTCGGTTCCATCTACTTCAGTTTCTTCTCCTTCAGCTGCTGCTTCTGCTCGCCCTCGTTCTTCTATTCTTCCTCTCTCCGATCTCTTTGCCCCTGCCGATTTTGTTAAATTCTTTTATATCCCCGCCTCAGCCCCTCTTGCCGGAGATGACCTTCTGTTCCACCTCAGTCTCCTTCAGAAGGTGGGCAAGGATGTCCCTTTCCACTCTCGTCATGATCATTCCCGACTTGTTACAGTGCAGAACGAGAGTCAGGCTGCTGCTATGGCGGCCTGTGCAGACCCCAACGGTACTCCCATCCCTGCTTTTATAGACCAAAGAATGAACTCGTGCACAGGTACTGTCCTGATCCCTTCTTATATCCAACTCGGTGATCGGGACTTCAAAGATTGCGCCGACCTTATTGGGAAGGCCGTTGTTGCTCAAGACCATGTTGTAATTAATATTGTCTGTTACACCATCCAACCTCGCTGCAATCGCCGCTACCCCTCTAATATCGCTAAAATAACGTTCGATGGTAATATTCTCCCTTCTCACGTTATTGTCGGTGGTACTCGCATCGACGTCTTGGAATCCCTTCCCCGCCCTCAGCAGTGCAAGGGTTGCTGGCGTTTTGGCCATCCCGTGAAATACTGTCGCTCTCTCAACCCCGACTACCCTACATTCCCGTACTGTGCGCAACCTGGCCATATTGCTGATGAATGCCCGTCTACGACCCCCTGCTGCCTCAACTGTAAAGACTCCCATCCTGCCTATTCCCATGATTGCCCCGTTTACAAATTCGAATCTGAAGTTACAATTCTTAAAGCAAAACATGGCCTTACTCACTCTACTGCCCGTAAGGAAGCTCTTCGCCTGGGCTTCTCCCCTCGTCCGATTTCTGCACTTATCTCTCACCCTCCCGTCTCTTCTTCCACTCCCTCCGTTCCGCTTCCCTTGTCCTCGTCCTCCTCTTCCTCTCCTTCCTCTGTTCCGCTCTCTGTCCCTTCTTCCCTTACTTCTCCGCCTTCGGTTTCTTCTGTCTCCACTACTCCTATTACTGTCTCTTCGTCTTCTATCCCTTTGTCTAACTCTTTCTCTGTGCTTGACTCTTCTACTCCTACTTCTGTTTCCACTCCTTCCACTTCCTCTACTCACCCTCGCTCCTCTTCTTCTGGTTTGGCTCAACGCCCCACCTGCCAGCGGTCCCATCCCAAGCCTTCCTCTAGTTCTTCTTCTCCTCCTCCTTCGTCTCGTGGTTCCATTTCCTTCCGATCTCCTGTCTCTACCAAACGGATTTCCAAAATTCCTTCCCGTTCTCCCTCTCCCCACTCCTCTTCTAAACGCAGGGACTTCCACCGTAATGTCCGGAGTCAGAGTCCCGGTGAGAAGAAGAAAAAGAGGTTGCCTCCTTCCTCCACCCCTCCTTCCTTCTCCTCTCCATCTTTCTTCTTCTTCCTGCCTTAGCCCTCCCTCTGACTTAAACGTGTCCTTTGAGTCCATTCCCAAGATTCGGGACTTTCTCGATTCTTCTCGTCCCCCGCCTCTTACCGTTTCAGCTGACATTCATCCCGTCCCCTCTACACTACCCCTTACCCCTCAACCACCTCCTCCTTCCTCTGTCCCCCCCTCTTCCGTCTCTTCCCCTTCCCAACCTTCTTCTCTTCCTTCTGTCTCTCTTTCGTCCTCTGCCCTTCCCTCCTCTCACTCTGGCCCTCCTATTTCTTCTCCTTCGCTGTCAAGCCTCCCTATGCCCCCCGGTTTTCGGTCCTCCCCTCTGCCTCCTTCTCTTCTGTCTCCCTGTTAACCCATCCACCTCTTCATTGTTGTACATAAGTGTGTATTTTTCCCTTTATCATTATTTGTATTTATCTGTCTCCCCGTTCGCCCATCCGCCTCTTCATTGTTGTACATAAGTGAGTATTCTTCCCTTTCTTTTTTTGTTGGCTTTTGCCTCCTTTTAATTCTCCACGTTCTCCTCATTCACCTTTTCTTAGTTGTACATAAGTGTGTGTGTTTTACCTTTACTGTTATTTGTGTATATTTCTTTCCTTCTCTGTGTGTCCTTCCTCTTTTTCTGTGCGTTCTTATTTTCGGTGGCTTTTGCCTCCTTTTATGGTTTTCATTTGTCTGTTTTCGTTGTTTTTTCGTCCTTTAGTCTCCTCTGGTTTCTTGTTTCTTTTTGTTTTATTATGTCTATTTTGCAGTGGAATCTTCGTAGTATTAATGCTCAAAGGATTGACTTACGTTTTCTTCTTTCTCTTCACTCCCCTAAGGTTGTTTGTCTTCAAGAGACTCGTCTTTTCTCTCCTGTTCCCTTTCCTCATTACTCTTTTTATAGTTCTCCCCACTCTCTCCATGATACTTGTCTTCTTATTCATCGTTCTGTCCCTTTTGAAGAGCTGCCCTTTTCTACTAATTTCCCTTGCACCTTTGCTAGAGTCTATCTTGACCGCTGGTTAACAGTGGTTTCTGTGTATTTATCGCCTTCTCTTCCCATCGATTTTACCGAATTCTCCGTGATTTTATCTAAGTTGCCCACTCCATTCTTAGTCCTTGGTGATTTTAATGGTCGGCACACCTTGTGGGGGTGACAATGTTATTTCACCCCGGTGTCGTCGGCTTGAACCTTTTCTCTCGGACCGTAATCTTTTTATCCTTAATTCTGGTGCTCCTACTCATTTTGATGCTCGGACTCGTACGTTTTCCTATATCGATCTTTCCCTGTGTTCCCCTTCAGTTTCACTTGATTTTCATTGGTCAGTTCTCGAGAATTCTCACAATTCCGACCATTTTCCCATTCTCCTTTCTCTGACTACCTACTCTCCTACTCCTAACTCCCCTCGTTGGTGCTTCCAGCGGGCGGACTGGTCTTCTTTCGCTTCCCTTACTGTTCCTTCTTTGCTTCCTCCTCCTTTCTCGTTGGTCCATGTCATGCTCTCGTTTTTTCTGGATCTGGTTTTCGGTGCTGCTTTGACGTCCATTCCCCGGACGTCTCGCCCTTTCTCGTCTAAATGCGTCCCTTGGTGGTCTCCTGAGTGTTCCAGGGCCCTCCGGGTTAAACGTGCGGCTTGGAAAAGTTTTCGCCGTAAGCGTCTCGCCCCTGCTTCTCAGGAGTCATTTTTTCTCTTTCGCCGTGCATCTGCTCTTTTCCGTCGTACTACCAAAGCCGCTAAACGCCGGAGTTGGGAGTCCTATGTTTCTTCTATTACGTCTCGCACTCCTGTCGCTTCGGTTTGGAAACTTATTCGTAAGATCTCTGGTAAACATCTTCCCTTCCATGCTCCAGTCCTCCGCATTGATGGTGTTTCTGTGGCAGACTCCGAAACAATTGCTAATCGATTGGGCTCGTACTTTAGCTCAGTTAGCAGTGGTTCTCACCTCTCTGCTGAGTTTCACTCGCTTAAAGTCGTTGCGGAAAGTACTCCAATTACTTTTAGTCTTTCCTCTGACGAATCATATAATGCTCCTTTTTCCTCAACTGAGTTACGCACCGCTCTCCGTGCCTGTAAGACCACTTCTGAGGGTCCTGATGGTGTCCATTATCTCATGCTCAAACATCTTTCCTCGCAAGCTCTGGTCTTGTTAGCTCTCTATAACAAGATTTGGTCTTCTGGTGTTTTCCCTCCCTCTTGGAGTACTGCCCTGACCATACCTTTTCTTAAACCTGGCAAGTCTGGGTTCTCCACACAGGACTATCGCCCGATTGTCCTTACCAGTTGCCTGTGTAAACTCTTTGAACGTATGATTAACGCTCGTCTCATGTGGATTCTTGAGTCGCGCCATTTGTTGTCTTCTTCCCAGTTCGGGTTCAGACGTGCTCGTAGTACGCTTGACCCCCTCATTAGCTTGGAATCTTATATCAAGACAGCTTTTGCTCGTCGTCAAACTGTCATTCCTGTTTTTTTCGATCTCTAAAAAGCCTATGATTCTACCTGGAAGTTCCACATTTTGCGTCCGCTCCGTTCTTGTGGCATTTACGGTAATCTAGGAGTCTTTATTCAGAATTTTCTTTCTTCTCGGTCCTTTCGTGTCGGAGTCGCTTCCCACTTATCTCGTCTTTACCCTCAGTTGGAAGGTGTTCCTCAGGGTTGTCTGAGTACCATCCTTTTTCTCATTGCTATCAACAGTATCGTGTCTTCTCTTCCTGTC
This sequence comes from Paralithodes platypus, assembly GCA_032716605.1. Classification (NCBI taxonomy): domain Eukaryota; kingdom Metazoa; phylum Arthropoda; class Malacostraca; order Decapoda; family Lithodidae; genus Paralithodes; species Paralithodes platypus. Next base: position 28,064,478 of record CM064516.1, read on the forward strand.
GGGGTTCGGTCTTCCTTGTATGTCGACGACTTTGCGATTTACGCAGCCGACTCAGATATTGACGCTTTACATCTTCTTATCCAATCCGCTATTCTGGCTGTTTCTTCATGGGCAACCCGCCACAGGTTCCGTGTTTCCACCTCCAAATCCTGCGCGATGACCTTTACTCGTTGACATTCTATTCCTCATCCTCCTCTTACTCTTTATGGTACTGCCCTCCCTTATCGTTCCTCTACTGCTTTTTTGGGTCTTCCTTTTGATTCTTGTCTTAATTGGTCCGCTCATGTTTCTTCTCTCAAGGTTGCTGCCTTACTCTGCCTCCGCCTTCTTCAGTCCTTGTCCCACCTCACTTGGGGTGCTGATCGAGCGCTTCTTCTTCGGCTTCATACGGTTCTTGTCCTCTCTAAGTTGGATTATGGCTGTCAAGTTTACTCTTCAGCCTCTGATTCTGTTCTCCATGCTCTTGATTCTGTTCATCACTCTGGTCTTTGTCTTGCCCTTGGTGCTTTTCGTTCCGCTCCTGTTGAAAGCCTCTATGCTGAGTCTGGTTTCCCTTCTCTTTATCGCCGTCGGGCTCTCCTGTCCCTTCGTTCTTACGCTCGCCTTCAACAATTCCCATCTTCACATCTTTCCCTTCCCCCTTCGGTCGTTGCTACTTTTTCGTCTCACCCCCGTCTTGGTTCTCCGTTTTCTGTCCGCATGCTCTCGCTGCTCGCATCGTACTCTTTCTCTGTTTCTAACATCCTCCCTTTCCGCTTTTGCTCTTTTCCCCCCTTGCTTTTCCCTCGTCCTTCGGTTTGCCCTTCCATCCTCCCTTGTTCAAAGTCCTCTACTTCTCCCCTCCTTCTTCGGTCTCGTTTCTTGGATCACCTCTCTCTTCACGCTACAACCACTCCTGTGTTTACTGATGGCTCCAAGACATCGGTAGGCGTTGGGTTTGCCGTCCTTTTTCCCACTTGCTCGTATCAATATTCTTTACCTCCCGTTGCCAGTATTTTAACTGCTGAACTTTATGCTATTTTTATTGCCCTCCGTTTTATGTGTTCCTTCCCCTCCTCGTCCTTTACTTTGTTCTCTGATTCTCTCAGTGCTCTACTTATATTACAGTCTTCCCCTGCTCTACACCCTTTAGTTCTTTCCATTCAGGAATGGCTTTTCCGCCTTTCCGTCCGCAAAAAGCTTGTACATTTTTGCTGGGTTCCCAGTCACGTTGGCGTTTGCGGTAATGAGCGGGTTGATTGCCTTGCTCGTTCTGCTGCCGTGCGGGGTACCCGCTCCTCACTTGCTGTCCCGGCCTCTGATTTCTTCCCTGCCTTGTCCAGGTTTCTTTGGTCGAGGTGGCAGACTCAGTGGTCCACTATCTCCGTTAATAAACTTCGTTCTGTCAAACCGTCAGTTTCTGGGTGGTCTGATCCCTCCCACCGTAATCGCCGATGGGAGACGGCTTTGGCCCGTCTCCGCATTGGCCACACCAGACTTACCCATTCGTTTTTAATGTCCCGTTCTCCTCCGACTCTTTGCTCGCGCTGTACCGTTCAGCTTTCTGTCTCCCATCTTTTCCTCGATTGCCCCTTATTTTCCGTTGCCCGCACGCGTTTCTTCCCTTTTCTGGCTTTCCTCCGCCGGCCCCCATGTCTTGCTGATTTTCTTTCTGAATCTCCCTAGTTTTCTATCTCTCGCATTATGTCCTTCCTTCATCATGTTCGAGTTCTCGATGATATTTAGTTAACTTCCTTCCCGTCTTTAAACATTTCGTGCCATATGGCCTTTGTCGCCTGGTGCGTTGACTTCATTAATGTTATGTTTGGTGGTGATAATGATCGGGAGGTGGTCAGAGCCTAAGGTTCTGACCACCCTCCAGGATGTTGTGGGGGAGAGTTCTGGGGAGCAAAAGGTGATGTCTGGAGATGATGGGTTATAGAGGGCTTGGTGAGGAATATGGGTATGTTGATGAATGTCGTTAAGGATGATGAAGTTATCCGTTTGGTTTTGTAGTACAGCCCTCTGTCTGTGTCGGGGTTGTCGACAAACCAGGCAGACGTCTTGGCATTGAAGTCACCACCCAGGATGATGTCTGGGGTGTTTGTGATGTGTTGTAAGTGTGGTCTGTATTCATTTGGTACTGTAGGGGATGTTTGGGGAGGGATGTATGTGTTTATGATGGTTATGTTGGAGTTGTTGCCAGTGCGTATTTTAATTGATTGTATTTCTGTTGTGTTATCATTTGGGGGGAGGAGGGATTTGGTTTGTACACTGGTTACTATGTATGATATTTCTTTGTGTACCAGGGTGATGAGTCCACCGCCTCTGCCAACAGCCCGGTCTTGTCTGATGGTGGTGAAATTATGAAATGTGGGTGTTTTTTGTGTTGTGCGGAGTTTTGTTTCTTGTAAGATGGCAATGTGTATGTTGTGTTGTTTGATGAAGTGTGAGAGTTTGTGTTTCTTTGTGTTAATGCCATCTATGTTCAATTGGAGAATGTTAATGTTATGTGCACGATGTATGTTGGGTGCTGCTGTACGATGATGGGGTGGGGGTGAGGGAGGGGTTGGGATGGGTGAGGTGGGATTGGGGAGCAGGAGATGGGGGTTGGAATGGATTAGGATGGGGTGTGGTGTGTTGAGTTGAGGATGTGGATGGTATGGGAAGGTTAGGTGGGTTAGGGAGGAGAGGTGGACGGGTTTTAGGGGGGGGGAGTGGATGATATGGGAAGGCTAGGTGGGTTGGGGAGGAGAGGTGGACGGGTTTTAGGCGAGGGATTTGACTGGGAGAGGGAGGGGCATGAGGAACAGGTCCAGGTGTTCGTGTAGTGTTTCTTTGAGGCAAGTGTTGTACAGGTGAAGTGGGTCCAGTTCCTGCATGAATTGCAGAGAACTGAACCCTTAGTGTGGCGACTCGAAGTGATGGGTTTTGAGCAAGTTGGACATATGTATGTGTACGTGGGTCCTGGGTTGCTCTCAATGTCTCCGGCTAGAAGAAGTCTTCGAGAAATGACAGCCGGAGAGTCATTTCTCGGTGTAGGAAAAACTGTGTGGTGTTGAGAGGTGTGGAAAGTCCCGGCGCGACCGAAGCCGCTCCAAGGACCCGTGCCCCCAGGGAGGGGGCAGGGGATAGTTGTGACGGTTTGGCTCCCGAAACTGCTCCCCGCGGCCGGCATTCGGTTGTCCTCCACTGGTCGTTGATCTTGTCTCCGGCCGTGGAGGGTTGGCAGCTCCGGGAGGTGGTCCTACGGCGTAGACGCCGCCACATCAGGACTCTCTAATGAGTGATTGGTAACAGTGTAAGTTCATATAGGCACATAGCGTACTTGTACTCTCATATTTTGAGAGCCCCAGAAACATTTTCATGATATTGTGATATGAGATACTTAGTCTATTCACTGTAATTTTCTTATAGTTCCACCATAGTTGTGCTGTATACATTGGTGAGCAGTAGGAGTTGAACAATGTTATTTTTGTATCCCATGTGCACATATGAAATTTTCTTAATATTGAATTTCCCTGCATGTAAAGTTGCCTTCGCTGACGACCCATATCCTCATCTGAGCGATCACTTGAAATATAGTGTCCTAGATACTTTACTTTACTTACTTCTTCTATAATTTCTACATACAAATGGAATTTAGGTAGCTTTGATTTCAATAGAAGGTTAGATTTAAATATTATGATATTGCTCTTTATAGGATTAAATTTGACTGAATGTTCAATTCCAAATTTTTCACATACTCTTAATAATTTATCCAGTCCTGCTCCAGAGGGTGCGATTAAGGCTAGGTCATCAGCATACATGAGATGATTTACAATGGTGCTGCCAATGCAGCACCCAGTGAGTCTTGTTGAGCTCCAGACTAAGATCATCCATGTAGACGTTGAAAAGATACGGAGACAATATCCCCCCCTGCCTAACACCATTGGTTACGGCGAAAGAGCCTGACAGGATGCTGCCCCATCTTACACACATTTTTTGATTAGCATACCAGAAAATAAGTATGCTAACAATATAGCTAGGCACTCTCCTGTTAACTAATTTTTCAAGTAAGGTTTTGTGACACACCCTATCCAAAGCCTTACTTGCATCAAGAAAACAAGAGAAAATTGAGCTATTTAGTTTGTTGTATGTATCAATCACTTCTTTCAGCACATATATGCATTGGTCTGTGCCGTGATTTTTCTTAAAGCCAAACTGATTGCTGCTGGTGACAATATATGCAGACATTCTTTCTAGCATTATCATTTCAACTACCTTACTCACCACACTAGCAAGTGCTACTGGGCGGTAGTTGTCTTTAGCTGTAATTTTACCTGATTTATCTTTAACCCTCTCCGACATATGACGCGATTTTGAGCCTATTAGGGATACTTTAAAACCTTTGTTACCATCAGGGGTATTTAGAAACCTTTAGTTTAGTTATTTCAACCTCTGCAGTTGTCTTTGAATTAGCTGTGGGCAGAAAACTAATTTTGGAGAGGTAATTATAAGTGAGAGAACTCTATTTCTTATTGCTAATCTGGCAACCTCTGCATCATATGAGTCTGAAGGGGTTAATGACAGGAACAAGTATTACGAATATCATAGACTCCGGCAGGACACCATGCGTAAATAGGCTGGTGATGCAAGAACTAAGTTTATCTATTAACAACTTATCTGCATATTTAAGATGTTCTGCATATATACCATCCAGCCCACAAACTTTTTTTAGGTTAAGTTTTCTGATGGCATTCTCAAGATCACTTTCAGTCACTTTAATGTCTTCATAATTACTATCTTTCACATATTGAATTGCACCATTAGTAGACCTTTGGTTTACACTGTTAAGTAGTTCCTTAAAATGAGTTTTCCATAAGTCAGCAATGTTCTCTTCACCCGTAACCCCCTCAACACTGACAGGTAATGGTGTGTTGCAATTTTGCATGGATCGGATGTCCTTCCAAAAACAATTAGTATCCTTTTCTGCCAGACTCTTTGCAAGGGCTTCCTTCCTTAATTGATTTTCATTTTGCTTAATAAATCTAATGGCATATTTGGTCCTAGCCTTTGCTCTTTTGTGAAGTTCAAATATAGGCCCCTGTCTGGGCTGACCTACTTCAAGCCAATGAGACTTAGCATCTCTGGAGGCCTGATACAGGTCAGCCACATAGTCTTGCCAACCTGGCTTATTGAATGAGGACTTATATTTATGGCTATTAAAAATACTTTCTCCCCGCTTTTGATAAAGAATCTATTATACTATTGTAAAATTTAATAATGTCCTTTCTGTGTTGTGCATCACTACATTTTGGATCCCTGCATTGTGCTACACCATTACCATCATATTGCACCCTATTTAATAAGTCTTTGGTTTTATCACAGTACATTTGGCACTCTTCATTTGAGATTACATTCCATGAAACTTTTGCCTTGATGCTATTGCTAGTTTGTTATTTCCGGTGCCTTATTAATTTGGATTGTTAATTCTATAGGTATGTGGTCGTCATCCGTAATGTCGTATCTTATGGCCATAAACAACACACACACACACACACACACACAAAATCCTAGGAGTAACATACGACACCCAAATGACATTCAAACAGCATACCACAAACACGAAAAAGAAACTGACACCCAGACTTAACGCCCTCAGATCACTTGCCCACACGAAATTTGGACACAACAAAGAAACCACCACCACAGTCTACAAACAATACATAAGATAAGTTATGGAATACGCAAACCCGGCCTGGGCTTCCAACATAGCTGAAACACATAAGACCTTACAGACTATTAAAAATAAAGCCCTGAAAATCATCACAGGATGCACAGGTACGACACCCACAGATCACCTACATCAAGAAACCAAAGTCCTCAAAGTCAAAGATCATCTAGACATGAGAGGCACACAATTCCTGGCATCCTCTTCCACGAATCAACACCACCCACTACACTACATGGCTACACACCCACAGACACCAAGAAATATCAAAACAACACCCAGCACACGCTATCACACACAAATACTGTCTTCTCTCCCTCCCTGCCCACCCCAAACCAACTTCCGGAAGCACATCCATCCTCATATCACTCGCCGTTCCATCTACTCACTCATAGACAACACGCAGCTGCAAGCACGACCTCCCAAAATCCATCCTTCTGAATCCTCCCTTCCTCGCGAGGACAGAGTCCACCTGGCCAGGCTGAGATGCGGACACCATCCAGCTCTTCTGAGCTATCAGAAGAGACTGGATGACTCCGTCGTCGACACCTGCCCGGGTTGTAACACAGCACCCCATACCATTAAACACATCGTAGAAGACTGCATTTCACACAACCACTTACGCCAACAACACAATTTACACTCTTTGAGAGCTCTGTGGGAAAGCCCGACCGTGGCCATGGCCTTCCTTAGGGACTCCAGGCTGTTTGACCAGGCAGCTTAGGGAACAACAACTTCAAGTGTATTTTGTACCCTGGTGACTTTCCTGCGGGAAGGGACGGTGCCCCTGCATCATGCACGCTATCATGCATCGGTATGTGCCGAAAGTTGTCGCCAATATCAGGATATGTTGAGATTGACGAAGGCGTTCCTTTGGTCGACACAGGCGTGTTGCAGGTGCACCATGGGTATGATTGTAGAGTCGGTTGCGGTGTGTGGGAGGTGGCCCTCCCACCCATCCTTCCATATTTTACTTGACCAACTCATAGTTCTTGCCTGCCTACCTACACTACCTATATCCTTGCCTACCTATCCCTGCCTGCCCCCCTGCCAATACTACCTATTTCCCTGCATTGTCTACCTATCCTTGCTTACCCTTTCTGCTTGCCGCCTCCCCTACCTACCAACCTTCGTATCTCCCTGCCTACTGTTTGCCTTTCTGCTTCACCTGCCTACATAGCTATATATTATTTTATCTCTCTGCCTTGCCTACCTACCCTTCTTTCCTGCCTAGCCCTGTCTACTTTTATCTTTCCTGCCTCCCTACCTACCTACTTACCTACCTTTCCATACTACCTAACCAGCCTGCCTACCTAACTTTCCATACTACCTACCCAGCCTGCCTACCTCTCCTGCTTACCTACCCTTCCTACCAATCTTTCCTTCCTACCTACCTACCCTGCCTACTGTATGTTACTTACCTCTCTGCTTACCCTGCATGAATTCCTACCTTCTTACCTAACCTGCCTCACTGCATTTCCATCCTTCTTCCCTAGGTATCCAGCCCTACTTGTTGTTGTTGTTCCCCAAGCTGCCTGGCCGAACAGCCCCAAGGCCCCGAGCAAGACCAAGGCCATAACCGAGCGCCCCCACAGAACCCTCCCAGCCGACCACAATAAAGCATGGGTGACCGAAGCCACTCCATGCCTAACTTATTATACCTTTTCCGTCCTGGCTTCCTTATCTCCCATTCTATCCTACCTCCTTGCCTAAGGTACCTTCCTTTCTACCTTGCCTATCTATCTGTTTACCCTACTTAATTATGTTTGCCCTACCTATCTATCTTTCTATGCTGCTTGTATAACTTTCTAACCTGCCAATCTACCTTTTTACCCTACCTGTCTACCTTTCTACCCAGCCTATATACCTTTCTACCCTGTAAGTGGTGGGTTGGATCTATCAGAGTAAGGGTTGGTGTCCTATACTTCCCATAGCCAGTTATGACTTTACCTTTTTTATCATTCCTGTTTTATTTCTTATTTCCTGAGAGTGGTGAAGGCAGTGGGGCCATAATGGTGTGCCCCTTGGTTCCCTAGCATCATCATCTCACAGGCCACTGGCGCAAATCAGCCTTTCTATCGCTGGCGTAGGGATGCAGCGACCCCATTGCCCGCTACTTCAGTAGTGCAGTCAGCCTCTGTAGCAGTTATGGTAATTTCTGTTACTGCCTTATTATAGCACGGTTAAGGCTGGTGCGGTGCAGATTCGCCAGGTACAAGTGCTTCAGGGAGACTTTGAGTCTTACTGAAACACTGTTAGCGCTATACCAACATCGCCCACTGTGACGACATGATGAGGCTGTGTTGTGGCAATGCTTTAATGTATTACAGTAAAGAGACTCAAACCACGCTCTTTGTGGACAAAGCGGTCTTTAAACTTGTATGTATGTACCCTACCTATCTACCTCCTTACCTATGCTACCTCCATTTCAATCATGCCTATCTATCTTTCTACTCTGTTATCTAACTTTCCCACTGTCCCTGATTGCCCCCACTCATGCCTGCGGTTGCTTGTGCCTTCACAACATTTCACAGACCCATCTGCAGCCCAGTCGGGATTTCTGGCGCATTTTTGGAGCTCGCTGACTGTCTGTGAAAATTTCAAGCATGCTTGAAAAAAAAAAATCTACCCTAACAGTGCATCACAGCCCATATAGACTCATTCACGCCACCTTGGAATTGCCTCGGACCACTCAAGACATGCCTACGGTCCCTTGTTCAGTGGTAATAGTTAATGAGATCGTGAATATGTGACACCCTTTAGTCCAGTTATTCAGGGTGTATCTACTGTACAACTTTAAATGAGGAATTACTGTAGAAGTTTGAGACACTGTAATTAACAAAATATATATATATAATTCCGTTGATAAGCTATTAATTTTCCTACCAGGTGAAAAAACACTAGTTCTAAGCATATCCTACCAGAGCTGCCTTTACTCTCTAGAAATATGCCATTAGATATTCTGGGTTTACACATGTAGATAATAGGTATTTAGATAATCTTGTAAAGGGAATTATAATACTTATACTACTACACAAACCATTAATCCTTACAAGTACTGTACAGTAACTGATTAAATCTTTAAAAAAAAATATATTAAAATCCTTATAATTTTAAATCTTAAAGGCACTTAAATTATGAAAATTTGATTTATCAGGTCCACTGCTACAACAATGATGATGAGTTGCACTGTGATGAGTACCACGGCATTCCCAGCGTTACTGAAGTCTCAAAACCATCGAAGTTCTCTGAAACCACCACCTCAACCACAGAAACTATAACTACCATCACAACATCAGCAACCACAACCACCACCACCACCAACTATCTAAATATCCTAAGCTTCCCCATCTTGAACCCTGACGTCTTGGAAGGACTCGGTGGCCCTGTTCGTTTGGAGGTCTCAAAGAACATTAATTCTAAAGTTGGACCAGAGTGCAGCTTCCCTGGGCTCAACATCTCCGCTTTAAATTTGCCTAATGCTCTCTGCCAGTTTGATGAATTTGTCTGTGAGAAGTATGTGTATTGATTTTATGTTATTCTGTAACTATTTTAAATCTATATCAATGTACTGTACAGTAGTCCAGTCTTTTACCAAATACCGGAGACATTCTTCAGCCTTACTGATTCTCCCAGTTACAGTAGACCCTCACTAATTTATTAACTATTACATAACTATTACATAAGTTGCCATACATTTGCATTTTCTTGTACTAAAGACAAAGTAAAGATGCTCATAGGGTAAATCTGAATGTACTGTACTGTACGTCTGAATGGGGAAATGGTGAGTATTTTAATATATAAGAGTGATAAGCAGGGACACAGGTGTGGAAATCGAGGCAAGACAGTGTGTGTGAGGGAAGGAAAGTTTTCGGAGCAATTGGAAGTATGTGGAAGGTGAGAAATCTCAGAATGAAAAAGCTAATTGTGCAATGTATCAAAGGATAATTGTACCAATAGTGATGTATGGGTCTGAGACAAAGGGTCTGAATGTATAAGAAAAGGTTGGATGTGATGGAGGTGAGCTGCTTGAGGAATGAAGAGATACGTAGGAGGGTTTAGTAACATGAACCCTTATCGGCTAGAGTGGAAAGAAGGGGGCTATGATGGTATGGAGATGTTTAACGAATGGATGATGAAAGGCTTACAAAGAGAATATAGTAGTCTTAAACCAGGGGAATTGAGAGGAAGACTTCGGAAGAGATAAAGAGTTGGTATGAAAAAAGTGTTGGAAGATAGAGAGAAGACTGAAGAACAGGCAAGAGAAGTGGTGATGAATAGGAATGAGTGGAGAATGTTTGTAATAGAGGAGTGATAACGCTGTCGTCGTAGGGAGTGGGGGTCGGGCACCAGTTGGACTAGATAATACTTTAGTCAGTCAGGCGCCCGGCCCGGGGAGCTGGTTTATTTTGGAAGGGCTCTGCCTGAAGTATGAGGACGAGCATTGTGGTCACGTAGTTCCGCCGCGTGTGCCTGCTGTGACCGGAACCTCTCCGAAAGGTTTGGGACCTGGGAATCTTTTTGTGGGGGCCCTACATGGTCCTTGATCTCCGTCTTCTGGGCAACCTAGACGTGTGTGAATTTATCAATACTTTTTATCATATGAATATAATAAAAACAAATAGACCTGCACAGAAATAGGTATATATTATTTTTAGTTAATTTAGTTCTTGTGAAGTTTATAGATATGAATTATATTTTAACATATAGCCCATAGCATACATACATAAAAATAATGAAAGACCCAGTGCTCCACACAAAGTGCGGTTCCATTCTCGCGTCATAGTGGCGGCTCTCTAGGTACGGTACCCCTGTTCAGAGCGCCCTCAGTACTAATTTTTTTTAAATAAAGATCAGACGGTATGATCAAATAGTTTTTTTTTCTACTAATATTTATGTATACACAATGTTCACTCACCAATAACTAACACTCGTAACTGCTTGAAAATTAAATTATTCATATAGTATAGTACACTAATATTACAGTACAATGCACAATACCTGTATATATTTACGGAAAGGATTCAATTGTGAAATATAAAACCCTACCATAATATATTTTACATACTTACAAGTCGCATGTCAATTGTCTAGGCTCTCCTATCGGCCATGTTTAAAGATGCAGTAATGTGGCTGCAATGCAGAATTCTAAATTAACATCTGCTCTCATTGGGTAGCGAAGACATATCTGATAAGCTTGTCAAAACCAGGCAGTCCTATTGAAAAACTTGCTTGTTATCCTCACTTGTGCAGCGTGCGTGAGTGTTTACCGTGGGAGCTGGTATGTGATGGTGTGATGGACTGCAGGGACGGCACAGATGAGATCGGCTGCTCCTGCCTAGACAGACTTCTTGGCTTCCGGCAGGACCTAGACTGTGACGGATACTACGACTGTTTTGATCTTACTGATGAAAAGTGTCGTGAGTTTATTTTTTATTTTTTTTTAATAAATAGAGAGTCGGGTGTTGGGAATAATCCGAATAAGTTTTGTATATAAAGAACCACATCCATTTTAGCAATTGTAGAACCTTTACCAGATTATAATGTAAAACTTGCAAAATAAACAAACCAAAACTTATACGAACACAGTAAAAAGACAAAATAACTAATCAAAATCGCTATGTGGAAACTACGCTTAATTTGTAATAAATTGTAAATAAAAGAACACAATCCACCACATAGGGTGTAGATAGCAGTTCTCCAGATGTTACGGCTTAGAGCCAACACAACATTCAGTCCCTTTGCCTAGAGACCTTTTCACTTTACAGGCATCTCCTGCCAAATTTGTTGTAATTAGGTAACTGGTGCATGATAAAAGATCTACAGCTGCTTGAATAAGAACACTAAATTAAATTTAAATATGAAGTCTTTTGGTTTATTGAAGGATGTAGAAAGCCATGTAGAATAATAATTAAAAGTTAAGTTAACCGTTTTTAAAGATCAGAGGCTTCAAGACCTAAACATAAACGGTTACAAACTTAAAGATTAGCAATCAGAGTAGTGTCAAGAATTGAAAGGAAAAGAATGTATCACAATTTCTACTGTATTTCTACTGAAGGGAAAACATGGCAGGAAAGGTAATTTAGATAATATTACTGTAGTTTTATTTCTATTAAACTTTATACTCTATCAATGTTTTCAATTTACTGTATATTTACCGGTATCTGTATTATACCGTACAGGACCTTGTGGGCCGGACTTCCTATGTCCAAGAAGCCGCTCGTGTATTCCGAAGAGCCAAGTCTGCGACACAAAGGAAGACTGTCTCTACGGGGAGGATGAACTCAATTGCAGTAAGTCCTAGAAAGTACAGTACTATAGTTATGTATATACAGTGGATTCTCATTAGCTACTACTGTATCAAGGAAATTTTATTAATTAATCCTAGTAAACAAATTCTCTAACACATAATAAGATCATGTTAAAGCATTCGTGGGCCATTTACTTTAAATGTGCCTTATATACAGTAGGGGTGTCTTGGCAGTACCGAACCCACCGGGTAATCTATTTTATAAACTTCACTCCAACACCAAACACCTCCCAACAAAATTAATGAAATCATGTGATCCACCGGGATTTGAATTTGGGTTACCACACACAAATTTTAAACTAAATATTACACCATCAAGACCGTTATAAGTACAGCACATGACTAAGATTAACGTAGATTTTGGAGATCTGCACCTGGAATGTGTTGGTAAGTTCTGTTACTTGGGAGACATGATTGCTGCTGATGGTGGGGCTGAGGCCTGCTCAGTTGTGTGAGTCGGAAGTACAGTAGATGGAAGAATTTCAGAGATGCTGCCGTTACTGACCATGAAAGGGCTCTCCCTATGACCAGAAGGAAGGTTATATATTACTTGTGTTAGAAGTATGATGGTGTATGATAGCAAAACCTGGCCAATCTAGATGGAAGATGTAAGTACAGTAAAAGTCCGTTAATCCGACGACCGATGATTCGAATCTCCCAATAGTCCGAATTTTTCAATTTGAGGACAAATCCGAATTCACCCGATGGTCCGAATTTCAAGAAGTCCCAAAGTCCCCTTTTTGAGGCATTAGGCCACTCAAATGACACATAATGGAGCACACACATATCATATGTTCATGAATTCACTTTAAAAGTTTTCCATTGTCATTGTAGCCTATTATCTACTTCAAAACATTCAGATTAATGGTCAAAGGAAGCTACTGATATAATCGTAAACATCTTCGTCTTCTTCTTCCACATCGTCTGCTAGAGAGTTTGTTTTGCTCTTGAACGCATCCTTGGGACGCTCCGATGCGCTACTGGCTTGCACCGCATTTTCTGCAAGCGCATTCAGTCTTGAGCTTGAAAACGCACCTTTGGACGTATTAGTCTTGAGCTTGAAAACGCACCTTTGGATGTTCCGATACGCTACTATTTATAGTTCAGTGATCGGAGCATCCCAAGGGTGCTTTCAAGACAACAAGACAAGGGTGCTTTCAATACAATATAATATAACAGAGCACATCACAAAAGGAAAATCACAAAAGGAAAATTACAAGAACCTCTCCGGGAAGTGCCGTTGTTAAGGCATTACTTCCCGAACCACATCTGATCTTCAAGAGCAAGACAAACTCGCTAGTAGACGGAAGAAGAAGAAGACGTTTTTATCAGCAGATTCCTTTGACCATTAATCTGAATGTTTTGAAGTAGTTAATAGGCTACAATGACAATGGTAAACTTTTGAAGTGATTTCATGAACATATGATATGTGTGTGTGCACCATTGTGTCATTTGGGTGGCCTAATGTCTCAATGTTTTCGTCATACACAGGTTCATAGGGGTAAAGTCCGATAATCCGAAAAATCCACTAATCCGAACGAGAGCCGGTCCGCTGCCCTTCGGATTAACGGAAGTTTACTGTACATTGAAATCCCGCCCAACCTCCTGACTAATTGGGGGAGAATCCGGTCCAAAAGTGCCAAAAGTCCAGATCTGCCATAGTCCGAATAGGTATTCAGCGAACCAGACAATTCCGGATGTCAGAGATAATGATGTCCGGTGAAACAATACATCTGGCAAAAAAGCAACCGTGTGGTCCAATTTTCAAAACTATATCAATTTTTGTTTCGGCCAATCAGATGAGGCCAAAAGGCTGGGGAATCCTGTATGTCCTAAATTATGTTGTGCTGTCCGAAATAGATGCCTATGTTTCCCAAACCAACTGGACCAGTCCAAATGGCTGGATACTATATCCGAAATCAAAGGTTGTTGCTGTCCGTACTCTGTTGTTTTTTTCCCTTGCCATCCGGACACCCCCAGATGGCTTGTTAAATGTCCGAAACAGAATGCTCATCCAGAAGTCTTGTTTCCGGACGGGCGGGCACCGGATGGGCGAAGTTTTACTGTAAGATGGAATAAAATTAAACTAGGATGGGTAGATGGATATAGGGGTCTGCTATGAGAGTGAACCCCCAGTTTGGAACATGGAGGGTGCTTAGATATTGAGAGTATTAATGAGAGGATGCATAGGAATAGGCTTAGATGGTATGGACATGTGGAAAGGATGGAGGAGAGCAATTGTGGTAAGAAAAGCAAGTCCATGAAAGTGTAGCGAGTCGCAAAGAAAGACGTGGGATCGGGTAGTAAAAACTGATAACTTCGCCAAAGGGTTGACTAAGAGGGATGCCAAACACAGAGTTGCCTGGAGCGCAGTCATAAAGTGAGCTACAGTGGACTCTCGTTATCCGCGATCCTTGCTATTCGCGGACACCCCTAAATATCCCATTACTCGTCATCCACGCAAAAAAAAATCAAAATACCAGCTATTCACGGATTTGAATCGGGCGGGTCGGTGCGCATCCCGAGTTTTGCTTTGGTCGGCCATCTTGCATTCTTGCGTGACGTCAACACAGCGTCCCAGCTGAGGCAGTAGCTCACATTCCAGTGTTGGAAAAGTCGAAAACCACCTGTTTACAAGCTTTTTTTTCTGCACGAACCTCTTATCTCCCGCATTTATTAGGGCCTTTAGAGCATTCAGTGATAGGGACAGAGGGCGTGATGTTAATCATGATGGAAATAAATGCCCGGGACCATCAAAACAGAGAGCAAGCGTACCAATGCTGTCGGACGAAAGCGGGCAAATTATGCCGATGCGTAAGGCTAGCCTAGGCCTAATGACTGATTACAAATAAAGTTTGTGTGATAAGTTATCTCCTCATAATATGTATTTATAAGTATTCTCAAATAATATGTATTTATTGGATATATTATGGGTGACTGGACGAATGTGGAATAAAGTGTGGTACCGGTACCGTCACTGACGGTACGTTCCACATTCATCCAGGTCCGTCACTGTATCTGTTTAATAATTTGGTCCATATTATTGTCATAAAGTAGGTCAAAATAATGGTTTGAGGGTCCAAGATGGCAGTCAGATACGACCTAAGCCTATTTCCCATTGAAACCTATGTTAAACACTGCCCACGTATCCGCGAAACCACGCATTCGCGGAAGGGGGCTGGTACGACATAGGCGCGAATAGTGGGAGTCCACTGTACACATGTATAGATAGTCTTTAATGTATGTACTGTACAGTATACAGTAAACCCTCGCTATCTCGGACTAATTGGGGGGAGACCCAGTCCGAGATGTCCGGGGTCCGACTTATGTCCGACTTAAGAGAGGATAAAATCCGACCTAACCAATGTCCGTCCGAGACAACAATGAAATCGGAGACTACGGAAAAAATCCGACCTCAAGAGAGACGTCCGCGTCAACCTAGAAAACGAAGACAACCCTATTCGAACCCTATAATCTGTAATAGAAAACACAGTACATATATTTTAGTTTTACAATATGTATTGTACAGTAGGCTATATTACACTTACCCCTTCATAGCTCTTGTCTGTAGTCTTGATGTCCTCCCTCCCCCCTCCCCAACACTGCATTAATTACTGCAGCATCCCCTTTTCACCCCCCACCTCCACCTCACTGTCCTTCTCCACCTCACTGTCCTTCTCCACCCCACTGTCCTTCTCCACCCCACTGTCCTTCTCCACCTCACTGTCCTTCTCCACCTCACTGTCCTTCTCCACCTCACTGTCCTTCTCCACCTCACTGTTCTTCTCCATCTCACTGTTCTCCACCTCACTGTCCATGACCACCTCACTCCCCTCCTCACTGTCCTTCTCCACCTCCCTGTTCTTTTCCACCTCACTGTCCATGACCACCTCACTCCCCTTCTCACTGTCCTTCTTCACCTCGCTGTTCTTCTCCACCTCAATGTCCATGACCACCTCACTCCCCTTCTCACTGTCCTTCTTCACCTCACTGTTCTTCTCCACCTCAATGTCCATCGCACTGTTCTTCTCCACCTCCCTGTTCTTCACACCCCCACTCTTAGGACCATATCCCTTGCCTGTCATGGAACCCTTACATTTACCCTTACCCACACTGTCCTTCTCCACCTCACAAACAATGTCAGGTTCAGGTATATCCATGGGCACAGGCGTGCTACTCATTAATTCATCCAAATCCATGTCTAAGTCTGAGAGTGGCACAGTGTCTACAGTGCTCCACGAGGTGCTAGCAACTGAGGAAACACTTGGGAGGGAGGTGGTGCAAGCAAGCGACACACCACTTGTAGCAGACGAAGTACGAGGTCTGGGAGGAGCAGAGGGTACAAAAAAGGAGCTGATTTTCTGTTGTTTTTTCCGATCAAGGTGTGCCCTCTGAATATGGAATCTACCATGACGGAGTGGTTCGTATAGGGACTGCAACTTTGAGTCATCTACTTGAGTCAGATACTGAAGAATGGTGTCAAAGGAGTCCAGGGCATGCGAGACTGATATCTTGGGGCCCCCCCTCTGTCTCTTCGTCCGACTCATCCTGGGTCTCTTCCTGGGCTACCCCCAACACCTCTGCTGCAATTTGTTCGTCAGTCTTATGCTCGTGTCCAGGTAGGTCTCTGTCCTCTTGCAGCCAGTCGTCAACTTCTTCTTCGGGGAGGTCACCCTGGTTACCCTGGTTCAAGAGGTTCCTGAAGTCAGCTGCCCCAAACCCTTCAAAACCCGGATCTTGCACCTTCGGGATATTTAAGACCTTGGTCCAACCATTCCTCAGTGTGTTGAAAGACACTTCGCGCCACGCCTCTGCCCAATTGTAGATGAAGTCTTTCAGGGTATACTGCTTCAGTTTTTGTAGAGATTTCTT
Organism: Paralithodes platypus; assembly: GCA_032716605.1. Classification (NCBI taxonomy): domain Eukaryota; kingdom Metazoa; phylum Arthropoda; class Malacostraca; order Decapoda; family Lithodidae; genus Paralithodes; species Paralithodes platypus. The sequence continues at coordinate 28,081,352 of CM064516.1, forward strand.
TCCGCGTGTATCCACATAACCTTCTTCGTCCATCCCATCTTCTATGATGACAAGGGATTGTTCCAGGAACTTCCTCTTGTATCGCCTTTTTTTTGCAAGCTTCAATTATTCCTTGGTCCATAGGCTGAATAACACTTGTGGTATTAGGAGGCAGGAACATTGTCTTAATTTTGCCGTTTGCACTCTCCAGTTTCGTGGTACAAGGGTGGGCAGGTGCGTTGTCGAGCAACAAAATGGCAACAGCAAAATGGTACACCATACACTCGATTCTGGAACGAGCGAACGTCGGGTACAAATCTCTTGTGAAAGAAATCCTCGGTGATGACCTGGTTAAACCAAGCTTTCTTTGATCCATAATAGTCGACTGGGAGTTGCTTGGTAATGATGAGGTCCTTAATTACTCTCGGCTTCTGAGATTTGCCGACGATTGTAGGGGTCACACGGTGGCTTGCGTCGGCATTAGCGCAGCAAAGCACTGAAATGCGCTCCTTCACAGTTTTGTGGCCAGGTGTGGACGTGATTTCTCGGTAGGCCTGTGTGTTGGAGGGTAGAGAACGCCAATATAAGCCAGTCTCGTCACCGTTATAGAGCTGCCAATGTTGAAGGTGTTCCTCGGTTATAAGGGCGTGGAAGCGATCAGTGAAGGGTTCTATGGCCGAAGTATCGGCGCTTAAGATTTCACCACAAATACTCCTGTTTGAGAGGCCATGGCGGTTTCGGAACCTCCACAACCACCCCTCGCTAGCCTTGAAGTCTTGGTGATGAAGATGCTGGCCGAAACGTTCTGCTGCATGCTGGATCTCTATGCCTCTCACTGGTACGCCCTCAGCACGAAGTTGTTGGTACCACTTCAGCACTGCGTCGTCGATGTCTTGATAGGCTAGCTTGGCCTTGCGAAAGATCTTGGCGGTGGAAGGACCATGAAGCACAGCTACGCCATGATGTCGGACTTTCTCCTTGTCTCGGATGAAGTCGTAGATTGATCTGCCTAAGCTATACTTCTCCTGAAGCTGCTTGGCTTTCATCCCACTGTCCAGATCCTTTAGCATCTGTAGCTTTGTTTCAAGTGATACAGAAGTCTTACGCTTAGGCTTATCCTTGGGAGGCATGGTGAACTAAATAATGGCACGCGTCGATGTGTAATACAACAGAGCTTGGTGCGGACTGACGCTCCCAGCATCCGAGCCGGGCGCTTGGGCCCCGGATGTAAGATGGCGTCGGACCTCCCTTCTGTTTCTCGGATATTCACCCTTATTGTCCGGTTACGTGAGGGGTCTTCCGACACGTCATCCTTTGTCGGACACCGCTACGACACATTTCGGAATTATTAGAGATATCAGAGGACGGTTATGACGGACATATTCCGAATACTTATATAAAGTCCGACAACGTCAGAGACGGTCGGAACGATGCCGGAAATGTCCGAAATACGGAAGTGAATGTCCGAGATGCCGATGCCAGTCCGAGTAGTGCGGGTTTCCGACTTGTAGAGGTCCGAGATAGCGAGGGTTTACTGTATATGTGTATTGAGAGCGTGAATGTACTTGTACATACATATAATGGTTTAACGTCCTATTCCTTTACTGTACATTGTAATGGATCAGAGTGTTAACTTTCCGCAAGCGGACTGCAGTACAACAAAGTCCTACCATAACACTGCCTCATGTCATCACTATGGCTGAATATTGGCATATTGTGCTAACAGTATCTCGGCATGCCTCACCAAGTCTCCCTTCTGCATCTGCCGTACAGTATCTGCATCACAATAACATAAAGTACTACAACAAGGTGCCATAGCAAAACTATATTATATACGATGACTGTTAGTACAGTACAGACTTGCCACCATAGAGTAAGAATACTTAAGAGGGGTGTCTTGGAAAATCAACCGTGTTAATAGTAGTTGGCCATTATTTACAGATTTGGGGAAAATACTTCTGTCGTCTGTTTATTGACAGTTCCTCTCCCTTGCTGCAATGGTGTACACGTGTCTCGTGTAGAGTCTATAGAAACTCTTGTAACTTGTTTGCTATCACCATATAAGCCAGTCATTATGAATACAATGATTTAAGAGTACACTGATATGCAAAATCACTCCAAAGTAGGCCTATTGCCTACACTGAAATGTGAACAATACTCCATTAACCCCTTCTGTACCGTCGTCGTATGATATATTTTATTCTAGCAATATGTAGACTATTTTATACAGCTTAGAAAGGATCTGTGGTAGTTAAGAGTTGATTGAGATAGTTCGAAGCCTTATAATTGCTAAAGATCCTTCCTAAAGTGAATACAATAGATTAGTAGGAGCCAGAATAAAATAAAGACTTCGTCGGTATAGAAGGGGTTAATTACATAGCTTACCAAGCTGAACCAAGCCTCAGTGATGATGCAAGGAGGCTGTGGTTGACCTTGAGAATTAGGATATGGTTTGCAATGGATCATGAAGGCTGTTGATGATTATTTGATATTGACTGTAAATTTATTAACAATGAATGTAGCCTATATGAAAAACTAATCTCAATTGAAGACTAGTATTTACATTGTAATATAAGTTACTAACTTGGAAGTACACAGCCACACTCAAACTTTGGTCAAACATAAATAATATATATATATATGTTATGCCCTGTTTTTCTACAGGTTTAACTTGGGTAATGTGAGTTCTGAATGACTGGGTATATAAGGCTGCATGCACAATACAAGGTATGAGGAATAGAGAACACAAAATAAACACACGGTAACACGACACAAGTTCACGTTTATTGACGTAAATAAATAAAGAGTATAGAAAGATAGTAATTCTCGCACAAAACAAATAGAAGGGAACTGCTAGCATTAGCGGATCTGGATGGAGCCTAGTCTCCCACTTCCAACATTCAGGTATATTCTTCTGATCACGGGTTTAATTAGCAAGTTTTTATTTTACTGGAAGACCTCAATATATTTGTATAATTCAATGTCACTGATTTTACCTCTTGCTGGCTGGTCGCGTGCCCAAGTAGCAGCTCACAGTTAGGATTAGACACACGTATATTGTAGAACACGGAATCTCTAGTAACCTCATGGGGGTACTGATCTAAGTTTTATATTCTTATGGCAGAAATACGTAGAACACAAATCAGTGGGCGAACGTTAGATATCACTAGAGTTTTAATATCTGAATAAGGTAATTACGAGAGTCAAGGTCGCCTGTTAATTAAAGAGCACTGATCGCTTAGTACGTCCCAAATGGAATGGTTAAATATGAATTACACTGGGCAAGGTTTTAGCCACTTTATAGAAAGTTAATAAGTGAGTATCAAGCTAGTACTATAACACTTAGTACTAGCAACATGAATCTTGAATAGTATTGGTAGATCTGGTCCTGGTTATCTTGCTTCCGGTGATGTTGGGGGCTAACGACTGGTTCCTCGGCCGTCCAGATGGTCCAAAATGTAGGAAGTTCTCAAGTCGGATCTCTTGACGATCGTTGCTGGCTACACACTTATATACCCTCGAATTTGTGTGAAGGTTATAAGGTGCACGTTAGGACTTGTACATGGACAGATGCTTCTATCAGTCTTCTCTGCCACGGAGTCTGCCGGATCTGGAATCTCTCGACTCCGGAACAACACAAGGGCAGAGCTAGAGGTAAACTGCAGGGTAGTGACCACTGGTTGGTGTCTAGCTTTCAACTGATTTGACTGGGGGCGGGAGCTAGATTTATAGGCTCGGTTCTGGACCCTGTAGACAGTAGGGATCTCGAGTCTTATGGATTTATTTGAGCTCTCAATAGATATGGGGACTAGGTAAGATGGTATTTACTGTTGTGGCACAGGGCTATAGGAAGCCTTTATATTTTCATATAACTGAGCCTTAGTAAGAGGTACTATATTGGCTATACTGGAAGTATTTAGGGGAGAGAGACTGGATCTACTTTGCGAGGAGGATGGGGACAGCTGTGATAGGAGTGTCTCTCTTAGATTGTTCAATCTTCATTCTATGGTATAGCTGAGGTGCTAATTTAGTGATCAGAGCATGCAAGAAAGGTAAATGGTTTATTGTGAGTAAATAGAGGTTAGTAAAGGTGTTAGTCATGCATGGTTAGTTCATTGATAGGAAGAATTCCTGTGCTACCTGGCAATGACTCGGAAGTCAAAACAGGGGCCAGGTATACCTCCGCGGGGGTGGGGGTCTCCCTCCTCGGGTGGGCAAAAAGGGGGAGCTGGGCGCCCTCTCTCTGTGATAGTCGTCCGGCGGCTGTGGCTAGGGGCTTGCCATATCACCAGTGTTCGTAATAACCCTCTGTGTATGAGACAGACGTGGGTGTCCTTAATACCAAAACCGAAGGTGCCTTAGCTAGCTGGTTTTACTCGGCTGGTTGTTAATGGTAGGGTTTGCTGGATGTGGTGGAGACTGGGTTGCTAACTCTGCCACATTTATCTGGAAGTATGGCAATAGAAGTTAGTTACTGGCGAGGCGGCTAGCCTCACACCGACGACCATTGGGTGCAGGGTTGTGAATGGGTTGTAAGAGAATAGATGGCATGCAAGGGGCTAGTAAAGTTCTAATGTTGTTCTGGCCTACTAAGTGAAGGTAGGCTGGATAGGAGTATATATATAAAAGGTTGGAGAGCGTTAGCAACGGACAATTCAAGGATCTTCAAGAGGTATGAGAGAGAAGCTAGGTCGGACAAGAGTAGAGAAGTGCGGGGTCTTATAATGGGAGGGGATGGGTGCAGGGGGGCTATAGGGGAATTTGACCCTAAGGTCTCTGGGCGTGGGGGTGGCATTAGGCTGCAGTTGATATGGAAGTTTGAAAAGGCAGTAGAATACGTTAGCCAAATGCTACCGGGGAATGCAACTATGGGGTGGTATATGAGTCTGGAAAAGATAGTTATGTGATCAGTCCGAGGGGTTATGGATACTATTAGTTGGCCCTGGGAACTTCGTTTTCTAATAAATATAAATATACCAACAACAGCGGCAGTTCGTAGGGGTTGTTGTTGTTGTTGTTGTTGTTCCCCAAGCTGCCTGGCCGAACAGCCCCAAGGCCCTGAGCAAGGCCAAGGCCATAACCGAGCGCCCCCACAGAACCCTCCCCGCCGACCACAATAAAGCCTGGGTGACCGAAGCCACTCCATGGCGGGGAGCTGAGGAGGGTGCGGAAATGCCCGGGAATCCAAAGCCCCACCCAGGGCCCTGTGTCCCTCAGCAATTATGAAGAGAAAGTTGAGGGGCAAGGGAAAAATGTGACGCTTTGGCTTCCAATCTTGGTAGATTGGGAGGTCAATCCACGTTAGAGACGCCGTCACTTGAGATCTAGAAAATATATAAGTAAAAGGAACAGTCAGAGTAAGCTATGGGTATGGCAGAGATTGCTCAGTTCTCACTCTAACAGACCAGCCCATCACCACATGACTAGAACCCAATCCTCTCAGCATCAGCTAGGAAAGGCCCTAGAAAGCCGCCTTTGGCGGGGGGATAGCTCCCCTATTTCAACCCTTTTCGGGGTTGGGCACCCGCCCGTTCGTAGGGGTACTTAGTTATTGTTTCGGGGTACTTATGACAGATACTGGTAACCAGGTTATCTTATACAATCTCTGGTTGGGGTAAGAGGTGTATGACACGAAGTAAATTGGCGTAGTGTGGACTGTGGATACGAAGGAGGCAAGGGGAAGACTTATGACAATTGTGGAAGAGTAAATGGAAAAAGGTGAACACAATGGCGGATAAAAATACTTAACCTAAGGATTGAATACATATATTTATGGGGCGATGGGTCTTCAGAAGCTTAGTCTGGCAAGACAAGATGTTAGGGAATGTTAATATTAATACTTAAACTAAGGATTGCATACATCGATGAATGATGACATTATAGTCGTCGTCCTAATAAGGTGATGAAACCTGGTTGATCTGTACTTGGCACAATACGACACAAGGACAGTGCCGCTATGTCGTATCAATACTGGTGGCAGTTAATATTAGAGACACTTAGTTACTAGAGGAACAATGCAAGGGGGCGACTGAGCACGGGTTACATATATCTATACTCGTCATGGGAAATGATATAAGAGGTCTAGGGACAAGCGTGGGTGTTTTAACTTCTAAGATATATAACATCTACTTCTCGGATGTAAGAACATACTGTACATAGATATAATTATGGCTGTCTGATGTGTTGGCATTGGCTCAACATAGGGACAGGGCATGGGTGTTTTTAATATGAATGTATATTCCTGTTCATCATCTTTGTAGTTAGGAGTGTAGGACACAAGTGTAGTACGTGAGGTGTGGAAAATGGTCAGTTTAGAAAAGGTAGGTGGGTGCGGCCTGGAGCTGCTTAGCCCTGCGGGCTTGGGCCTGTCTGAAATGGCTGGCTCGGTCAGCTGGTCCTTTCGTTCTGTGGACCTTTCCTTTGGGTGTTTCTGTGTGGTGTTCGTTCGTGGCTTCTGTGGTGTGCTTCTCGTTCTGGGGCATTTTAATATATATATATATATATATATATATATATATATATATATATATATATATTAGTAGGGCAATGAGAAGAAATACGTTGTGGAACATCATGATTTATTCTAATTTTCGGCGACGTCACTCAGCCATCCTCAGGAAAGGGTTATCAACAGATCCTAAAAATTGAGTATAACTCTGTATATATTGCTAAAACAGGATCACTAAAATGTAATGCATTGTTGAACACGTGGCAATTTGCCTATCTAAAAAACAATTAAACAACATAATTTTGGCCAACTAGGCAAGGTTTGAATATAAAATAAATCTACGGCTAGTCACCATCAAATTCAAAATTGCTAAATCTCAATGCAACAAAAGAAATCAAAATGCATAAGATATCAAATTTATATTATCATTTCTTTTTCAATTAAAATATTATTCTGAACTGTAAAGGCTAAAATCTATTAAACAAAATTTAACCTACCGCTAAACAGCGTCCAAAGTATTATGCTAATATCCAACCATGTGAGGACAAGACTTAGCAAAAGCAATCATAATAAAGGAGAATATTAAAATGAAGGACTTTACAAAACATTTCAAATTATCTAGTAAAATTAGAAGCAAATCATAGTAATCCTAATCACATCGAACTGCAACATAAAGCAAAAAAGTACATTTGAATTACTTGACTCTAAGAAACAAAAGATAAATGTTGAACATTCACATAAAGGAAAATTGTCACAAACAAATCAGAACTCACCATGATACCACCAGTCTCCAATGAAAGACGATGAGGGACTGATTAACTGAACACATTTGAACTCTATATGTAAACTCAATATATGGTGAAAATTAAACTAAATAAAATTAAAAACCAAACTACATGAACACCCAAAAAGCAACCAATTGTACCTAATAATGAACCTTCAACTATTATTGACAAGATTTATTTCTGGTTTGTGCTTATTTATCAGCATTTTTTTGCCTATTAAAGCCTCATACGTGCTTCTAAACCTGCCGATGATTTCAAAATCCCTCTCCGAAAAAGGATGATCTTCATTACGGGAGTGTTCCCTTACTGCAGAAAATGACATACTCCTCAAAAATATTCCAGACCTGAAGCTTTTCCCCAAATGCTCAAATATTCTCATTTTGAATGATCTACTCGAACATCCAATGTACCCAGCCTGACAACTGGGACAAGTGAATTTATACACGATATTTGAGCATAAAGAATCCGGCACCCGATCTTTGAAGTTGAAAAAGGGAGAGAGAAGTAGTGTACCGGTACATATAATTTAAAAAAAAAACAGAATGGAGGGTACACCCGTAGATTTATTCACGTTGAGTAGTTCTGGAACCCTGCAATAGATGGCGCTGAAAAAAAGTCGAAAAAGGGTAACTGGCAACGTTTAGAGGCACCTTTTTATTAATAGAATGCATAGGAAGACTCCTATCTCCTATACACAATCTCTGCTTGCCACTCCCCTCCCCATATTGTTGCCTTGTAGGCCACAGTAGGATACGTGGGGCATATTCTCTTTCCTCCACTAGGCTAAATGTGAAGGCCGCCCTTACCCCCAGAGGGAAAGATAGTAGATTAAATATATTAGATTATTTAAGTCTAATATATTTGCTCTAGTTTTCTCTTAGACAGTATACAGGTATCTTGGAAAAAACAAGAAAAGTTATAATTCTAGAGGTAGGACATGAGTTTTGAGCATGATATTTCTTCAGTTGCCCTGGCGTCGACTCCCGGGGTGCTAGAGATAGACCGGTTTGGTGAGGTGGCTGCCAGGGATGAAGGGGCGCTCATAATCCGCTCAGGCACCGAATGGACTACACTCTGCATAGAAAACCTTTCAGACGAAATTGGCCTTAATGTCTGCTCTTACCTAGGATACAGGTACATCCCTCGACTAGAGTAATTGTGTTGCAAGTAAATTGTTGCATATATTTAATCTTTAAGGTCAATTATTGTGACTATTTTAAAATTTGATATTAATAATTTTAATCCAGCATTATTAACTTGAAGTTGCTATTATAACCTCTGCTTACTTTTTGTCTGTACAGTATTTATTAATGTTTATCTTTTTCTATCGTTATCTTAATTTTTATAATTAATTGTTCTTGTCAAAAGAGTACTCTTTAGTTTAAATCTATTGTGCCTTCATATTTTCAAATATTTGTATTCATTATATTGTATCTATTCATTGTCGATAGTATCAATTGCTTGCTTTTGCGATTTCCTAAGTTTACAGTACTTGTACAATAAATGTAGGTTATTAGTAGGATAGTAATTATTAGGAGTCACTAGAAGCATGCTATGCTTACAGGTACCTACCCGATAGCACTATCGTTAGTGAGAGCCATTTGTATTTTTTACTATTGTTAATGTCTTGTCAAGTTGCAAATTTGATTACCAGAACGTCCCCAAATTGACTAATTCCTTGAACGTGACGATCGTGCGTTATGTGTGCGATTAGTTTGCTTGGTAAACCGATTAACTTGCTTATGTAGTAATGTACACCCTATGTGGTGGATTGTTCTTTTATTTATAAATTATTTTTTTGCTTAGGCGTTGTTTCCACATAGCGATTTTGATTAGTTTTGTCTTTTTACTGTGTTCGTATAAGTTTTGGTTTGTTTATTTTGCAAGTTTTACATTATAATTTCAAGAAATGGTCTATGCATCTTAATTTAATTTTAGATATGGTTAGCCCATATATGTGAAAAAAGGTACCACCTGTACTAAATGAGTTACTATACTGTAGATACTTCTACTTTTCTTCAATGTTATTTGTCTAGCGTTTGGGATAAATAGAAAACCGAAAATAATCTTTTTAAAAATATTCTAAAATCTTTTTTCAGCAAACTAGGCACCATTAGCTACATAACGGCCTCAGACAACTTGGAAAAGAAGCCTTCATTGTTTAGCCGGGTAGCTTCCAAACACCCAGAGCGCACCCCAGATAACTTCATACAGTCGCCACACAAGAGGAAGCAGAGATCTCTGAACTTGGCGCAGTATGGTGATTTGTCTAGGTTGAACAGCAGCGAGGTAGAACCCAGAGATGACTTGCGCTTCTTGGCCGACCTTCAGAATTTGATCACCAATAAGCGAAGATCACGGAGAGATACTTGCAAACAAGTAAGCTGCATAATCATATTTGTTTTCACCAACTTGCCAATTAATTTAAAAATATACCAACTAATGAAATCAATGAAAGTAATGAACACATGTGGTACTCCAAGGACTCGAACCTAGGATACTCGCACCAAAATTCTGCACACTAAGCACTAGGCTATCAAGGCAGTTAACGGTAAAGGTTTATGCACAAGCCTACGATATATTATGCATTCTCGAATACTGCATTTTTATCTTAGCCTGTACATATACCCAACTGCACTCTGATAACTAAATGATTAGATGAATGGAAGGGGTAATTAATGGGGCACTTAACCACAAAGGAAGGACTCGCTATAAATTACTCCTGAACCTGGATAAATTCATATTAGTTTTCTCCAACTCGCCAATTTTAGCTGTTTTGGTATTCAGTAGCAATTTATAATTTACAGTTCAGGAATATTAAACTATGAAAATGTTGCAGCTACTGTATAGTGATTAAGATTATGTTAACCCTCGGAATCCGAGAGGCCTCATATGAGGCAAAAAAACAAAATTGGCAGGCCTCATATGAGGCAAAATGCGCAGCTAAAAATCCTCATAACACGGCAGCCACGCGTCGTAGCGATGTCATCTCAACGGCATTCTACAGACAACAAAAAGTTCTACAATTTGCAAAAATTTTGACTGCTCTAGGTAGTCTTTCAGTAGCTACTGAATTATAAAATTTGCCTGTACCAAAAGGGCCCCGGACACAGCGATAGGGATCATTTGAGGCCCCCCCGGATTTTGTGAGTTAAAGGAGAAATAGAAACTTAATTGTTTACATAAGAATAATTAAGTTAAAATAAAAAACTTTAAAACAAAAATATAACCAAAATCAGAAAATTAACAATAGGATGCATTTGTTTGACCACCATGCTTAACCCTTGGGATCCGAGAGGCCTCATATGAGGCAAAATGTATTTGGGTTAGGAGTCCGTGAGGCCTCATACGAGGTAAAAATCGCCGCTAAAATCATCATAACTCGGCAACCACGCGTCGTAGCGATGTCATCTCAACGGCAGTCTACAGACAACAAGATGTTCTACAATTTGCAAAAAACCTGACTGCTCTAGGTGGTCTCAATCAGTAGCTACTGAATTATGAAGCTTGACTGTATAAAAATGGCCCCGGACACAGCGAACTGCCTCATATGAGGGCCCCCGGATCCAGAGGGTTAATAGCTGAACTAAGGTGGGTACCCTGATGTATCACGGACTTCAGTGAATAGTTGCCACAGATTGCTAGACAGCGCTATCCACCACAGGCCTGGCGTCTGCTAAATAGCACACTGTTATGCCCGAGACTCTACCTCACGGTTTGCAGGAAAGTGCTCTACCAACCGTAGCGGCTGGTTGACGCGAATGGCGCCCCTGTCATCGGGCTTGCGAGTGACAGGAGGGCGAGGAATTATGTAATATCCCAGGTCTCCCATATAAAGCAATAGTATTGCACACGAAAGTACATGTGAAGAATTAGGACCCAGAAATTAGGCTTGGAGAAAGAATAAGCACTTAAAGCTGCAAGGTAAGGTATATGCAAGTTGCGAGTGATTGTTGGTGGAAGGGAGTAAGGAATTTTTTCTCATGCTTCGCAGTATCGATCGTGCTTGCGAGCAGTCACGCTCACTCCAGAGCCTTGGCTTCACTCCCTTGTATACGTATTTAGTATATAGTACTGTATATACAGTATCTGGTTGAGGGACGATCCTAGACCCCTGCCACAGTCTCCACGATAATAAAGGTGTGCGCAGTGTAAGTGTATTACAGTACTGTATATTGTTTGGTATTAAAAGTTGCCATGTAGGCCTGTTTCGGATCTAATTTTCAGCCGCATACGACTATTGGCGTGTTTTTTTGTAAAAGTTTCAAAATTTCTCTTCCTGAAGTCGGGTCGCAGTGCCCCTACAAAATCTTCCTGAAAGCATGTCGCAGCTGTCAGGGTTAATCATGGTCAATATTTCATAATAATAATAATAATAATAATAATAATAATAATAATAATATTTATTCAGTTAGCAATTTACAGAGTTGGTACCACATAGTATGTTACAAATATGACATGTACCAGCCTTGCATAATTCCAACTAAGGATAGCCCAATAAGGCCGTTAGGTGTATTTCCATTGGGGTCCTTGTGGGATTAGGTTAGCTGGGGAAAATGGGGAGGATAAAGAAATAGATACTGTAGAGAAAGTATTTCTAGGGGGTTATTTTAAGATACCTTACATCCTATAGTAAATATCAGTAATCCGTAATCATTAATCATTTCAGTTTGGTTTGTCTATCTCTTATGTCGCATTTAGTAGTAGACATAAGCTTGGTGCTCCCTTCTCGCAGCTGTCCGGTTCAGGTGTTCCTTCAGGCTACGTCTGAAGGAATCGTGTTCTCTTTTCACGGACTGACTGGGGTAGGTCGTTCCAGTCTTTGATGGCAGTGAAGAAGGATGTTTGCTTACCCTGTCCTTGGATTCTCGGGACCTTAAAATTAAACATCCTGTTTCTTGTATTATGTCCACTCCTCTCATTTGCTTTAACAAAATCATTCTTTAGATACTCTAGAGCTCTGTCATAGAAAATGTTGAAGGCATTAGTGAGCCTGATTTGTTTGGCCCTGTCAGAGACATTGAGCATACCTAGTGACTGAAGTTGTTCCTGGCCAACATGTGATCTGGGTCCTAGGTTCAGCATGAACCTAACTATTTTATTTTGAGTGACCTGAAGTTTGTGCTGTGCTGATTTAGATGATGCAGAATAGTCAAAATGACATTGAACAAGCGCTTGGCAGAAGGTCTTTTTGGTCGCCGCGGGCAAGCATCCCATCTGTCTATACAGGTATTTTATACGTGCTCTACACTTACTCAGGATAGATTCCAAAATTGTTAAACCTGACAAACTTGCGTCTAGTTTTAGTCAGAGATATTTAACTTGTGACACTGTTGTTTGAGGAATATCATTACAGTTGACCGAGAAGCCCACAATGTCTTTCAGTTTGCGTTTTGTTCCACATAAGATGGCTTCCGTCTTGCCCAGGTGAAGAGATAGTCTATTGTCCACTAGCCATTCACTACATGATTCTAGTTCTTTGAAAAGTGAAGCGGCAATACTTATTGGGTCTTTTCCTGAAACCAGAAGCACGCTGTCGTCTGCATACAGTAATCATTTACATGAGACGCTAAGTTCCATGTCGTTCACATAACTGAGAAAGAGTAAGGGACCAAGGATGCTTCCCTGCGGGACCCCACAGTTAATTGGCATAGGATCAGATATATTATCATCAATTTTGACTCTTTGGGTTCTACCACTAAGATAAGATTTAAACCAGTTCACAGACCCTATGCCCATTGCTTGTAGTTTATTACATAGGATATCATGGTCTACTGTGTCAAACGCTTTTTGTAGATCAAGAAGAACCATACCGGTGTAGTTACCTTTAGACATTTCTTTACGAATGTGATCCGTTAAGTGGATGAGACAGGAGTCTGTCGAGTACATGCATCTGAAACCTGATTGAAACTTATAGAATAGATAATTTTGTTTGAGGTAGTGTTCAATTTGGGTGTATATCACTCTTTCAAGGATTTTAGATACAATACATAATATGCTAACTGGTCTGTAGTTGCCAACTTCTAGTTTATTTCCTTTCTTGAATAGAGGGGTTACAATAGCTTCCTTCAGTTCAGCAGGTACAGTGTTGGTGTTAATTGACAAGTTGATGATGTGGGTTAGGGGGCCTGCTATACCAATGGCTCCATCTCGTAGAAATTTGGCAGGAATTTGTCTGGTCCTGTGCTTTTATGTACATTTAGGTTAGACAGCTCGTCAAAAGTGTATTTTGGTGTAACATTTTGCAATCCAAATGTGTTCGGGTGTATGTCTTTATCTCTGTAGAAATTTCGAAAGGTGGCCGTTGTTGTCGTGTATTTATTGAGAGGTTGAGGTAGGTTCTGTGCAAGTGTGTTTGCTATGGAGGTGAAGGAGTTGAAGTAGGTTGAAATTTGTCGTTTATTGTGGCAAACCTGATCATTAATGGTGAGAGCAATATTAGTGTTAGACGAATCTCGTGTCTTGTTGCTGTAGCCTGTTGTTTTTAGGTGCCTCCATAGTTTCTTTGGGTTATTCTGATATTCCTCTGCCTTATTGTGAAAATAATTAGTTTTCGCTGATTTTATTTTCCTACTTACAGTAGTTTATTCCTGGCCCTGTTGAACTCATGTTTCAGACCTTGATCCTGTCTATTTTTTGCTAGCCTTTTTAACAGATTGTCTCTGGGCGGGTGCCCAACCCCGAAACGGGCGGGTGCCCAACCCCGAAAGGGCGGGTGCCCAACCCCGAAAGGGCGGGTGCCCAACCCCGAAAGGGGTTGAAATAGGGGAGCTATCCCCCCGCCAAAGGCGGCTTTCTAGGGTCTTTCCTAGCTGATGCTGAGAGGATTGGGTTCTAGTCATGTGGTGATGGGCTGGTCTATCAGAGCGAGAACTGGGCGATCTCTGCCATACCCATAGCTTACTCTAACTGTTCCTTTTACTTATATATTTTCTAGATCTCAAGTGTCTTTGTCTCTTCCGTGGATTGACCTCCCAATCTACCAAGATTGGAAGCCAAAGCGTCACATTTTTCCTTTGCCCCTCGACTTTCTCTTCATAATTGCTGAGGGGCACAGGGCCCTGGGTGGGGCTTTGGTTTCCCGGGCGTTTACGCATCCTCCTCAGCTCCCCGCCATGGAGTGGCTTCAGTCACCCAGGCTTTATTGTGGTTGGCAGGGAGGGTTCTGTGGGGGCGCTCGGTTATGGCCTTGGCCTTGCTCGAGGCCTTGGGGCTGTTCGGCCAGGCAGCTTGGGGAACAACAACAACAACAACAACAACAACAACAGATTGTCTCCAGATGGTGTAGTATGTCATTGTTGATCCATGGGTCTGACCTTGCTTTAATTCGTATGTCTTTCAGAGGAGCTTCGTCTAGGATGTTTGTGATGATGGTTCTGAAGCCAACCCATGCATCATTAATGTTTGTACTTCCAAACACTGGAGACCAGTCTGTATTCCATAAAATGTCTAGGAATGTTTCTTTATTGTAATTTCTGAGTGACCTTGTGATTCTCTAGGGTAATTTTTGTGGTTTTTCGTGTGCAATATGTGACGAAGTGATCACTTATCCCAGTCTGTATAACCCCTGATTGGGATATTTTGTCCTCTCTGTTACAGTTTGTGGTCTAATAATAATAATAATAATAATAATAATTCTTTATTCCAGACACATAAGATAGATATAAGTCTAATATTGTGGCAGTGTTCTCAGAGATACGTGTGGGGGTTGTGATGAGTTGTTTGTGATTGTGCATTGTCAGTATATGCCTATATTCTCGTAAAAGCCTATTATTTCGTTGTTTGTAACACAGGTTAAAATCCTAGTGATGGATGATGGATTCATTCCGAGGGTCTAGCGATGACTAAGTTCGTTCAAATTTGGTCAAGAATTGTGTGTTGTCTGGTGGCCTATAGCATACCCCAATTGTGATGGGTCTTGTCCTCGGCAGGTGTAGATCGATCCACAGAGCTTCGTGATTTTCTACATGGAGGTCGGTCCTAGTTGTGTGTGTGTGTGAGGTTGTTTTTTACATAGACATACTCCTCCCCCATGCCTATTGCGATCATTCCTAACCATATTGAAACCTTGAATGTTTATTTCACCTTTGTTTATACTTGAATCCAGCCAGGTTTCTGTGATTGCAATTATTGAAGCTTTGGCCTTATTAGCTAACAAGTTTATTTCTGACAATTTATGGTACATTGATCTGGCGTTAATGTGGATAAGATGGGAGCCCTTTGTTGGTGAACACTCTGTATTCATCTTTGATTTTGAATGTGTCCTGGCTGGATTCTGAGTTGTTAATACTAATTGGTTCATTTACATTAATATTCGGTAATGAATGCAAGGCACACATGTTGCATAGGAATTCCCGTTCTTCACTGTTGGTCTTCTTAGAGATGCACTTCATGTGCGCTACAGTTTTACACTTAACACAGTTTAGGATCCTTTGTTTTCTTGTTAGGAGTGATTCACATATTTCACAAATTATTTTAGGACCTTTAATAGCTACTTCCCTACATTTATCGCATTCCACTTCTTTTCTGCTAGTAACGTAAGTACATCGATCGTGTACTGTTTCATTACATCTACTAGATTGTGACGTTGTACTCCTTTTGTTGAATCCAATATCGCACACTATACATATTTTCCTGTTACTGTTCATCGTACGTCTAGCGGTGTGGTGATCAGCTGTGCGCCGTGAGCGGCTGCTGGTGTGTGAGCGCGTGAGATGGGGACAGGTTGTGGCTCCCCCTTGTCCCCCTCTCACCCCTACCTGTATTTGATGTCCTTGTTCTTGGCCGTTGTTGCTGATTTAATGTTGATGTTGTTGCGACTGATCCCTTCTTTTTTAGCTGTTCTGGTTGCATGTTGAGCTACCTGGGTCGCCAATAGTGTTGGGTTGTGTTGTAGTAGGTTTGGTTGATTTGTTGTGCAGCGGCGTCGTGTTGTGGGGGGTGGGTGGTTTCTCTTGTTGTCTTTCTTGTTCTTTGCTGTTACTTCATTGTTGATGTGTTTGCTAGAGCTTCCTGCTTTTTTTGGGTGTTCTGGTTGCATGTTGTTACTTGGGTCACCGATATCTGTGGTAGTGATGACACAGTTGAGGGTAATGTTGAGTAGGTAGTGTTGGCACTGCTGGCGGTTGCCCTGCGGTCTTGGTTGGGAGTTGGAGCGTGACGGGAGAGTGGGGTGCCTGCTGGCCCAGTTTGTTATAACGAATTTTACTGCTAGGGACTGTTGAAAAGTCGGTGTCTGCCTTACTTGTTTGGTGGTGAGGTTTCTTCAACGTTGAACTAGGGCCGGGGTTGGTCTCTAAATCTCCGCAGCTAATTAGAGTGTAGCACAATAGGTGTTGTAGCGAGGTTGTGCCAGAGTACTTGCCAAGCCGCGGCGTCTTCCCGATATATGAAATAGACCAGGCAGGAATGGTGACAGAAATTTCACTCGTGTGTGATTTCTGTGTGACGAGGTCCCTCAATACTTGTTTAGTGTTGACCTGGTACACTACCGGTCGCCTCTGCACCTGTATATCAGCACAGCCCCTCTGGATGTTGAGAAGGATGATACATAGAGAGAGGGCTACGCCCGCACCCTTCATCCCTCCCGCCACATGTATTGTACCCTCACTCTCCTTCAGGCTGTGATGAAATGTGAGAGAGACGCGTGTGGGAAGGTGCCCCTGTACTACTTCAGTGAGGAGACTCCTGTATGGCAGCCTGGAGGAGCTCCCTGGTCTGCCAGTGTTTATGTGGAGGGAGTCTATTACTGCAGCGCCACACTCATAAGGCCTTACTGGCTTATTACCTCTGTGGCCTGTATGAGGGATATCAGGTTTGCATATAGTTAAAGTTACTGTATATAGATATTGTATGTGGAGGAAGTCTATTACTGCAGTGCCACTCTCATAAGGCCTGACTGGCTTACTACCCCTGGCTTGTATGAGGGAGATCAGGTGTGTATAGTTAGTTATTGTATAATGAATAGCTAGTGTATGTCAAGAGAGTCCCAGTGCAGCAACACAATAGAATATTATAATCCTTTGTGGCCTGTATGAGGGAGAACCGGTGTATATAAATAGTTTATTATGGTTACTGTATAATTGTTGAGTCTATTACTGTAGTGCCACACTCAAAAGGCTTGACTGGCTTATTACCCCTGTGACCAGTATGAAGATCAGGTGTGTACTGTATAGTTAATGTTGTTGTTGTTGTTCCCCAAGCTGCCTGGCCGAACAGCCCCAAGGCCCCAAGCAATTCCAAGGCCACAACCGAGCGCCCCCACAGAACCCTCCCCGCCGACCACAATAAAGCCTGGGTGACCGAAGCCACTCCATGGCGGGGGGCTGAGGAGGGTGCGGAAACGCCCGGGAAACCAAAGCCCCACCCAGGGCCCTGTGCCCCTCAGCAATTATGAAGAGAAAGTTGAGAGGCAAGGGAAAAATGTGACGCTTTGGCTTCCAATCTTGGTAGATTGGGAGGTCAATCCACGGAAGAGACGCCGTCACTCGAGATCTAGAAAATATATAAGTTACAGGAAAAGTCAGAGTAAGCTATGGGTATGGCAGAGATTGCTCAGCTCTCACTCTGATAGACCAGCCCATCACCACAGGACTAGAACCCAATCCTCTCAGCATCAGCTAGGAAAGGCCCTAGAAAGCCGCCTTTGGCGGGGGGATAGCTCCCCTATTTCAACCCCTTTCGGGGTTGGGCACCCGCCCACTGTATAGTTAATATAATTAACTATAATTAACTGTATAGTTAATTATATACAGCACTGTACTGTATTATACTGCAACACAATAGCTTATTACCTCAGTGGCCTGTATAGTTAATTATGCTGTATTACTTTTCTAGTGTATGTGGAGGTAGATATTTGTTCACCCCATAAACAAAAATTTCCTCTTATTATGAACCGTAAGGATTCCTTTCCGTTGACAGCCTGGAAAAGTCCATAGTGTCCGTGGTGATGGGGTCATGGCGGGAGATCGGACAACCAACCCGAATATGGGGAGCCCACGAACACAACCGCCGTGTGAATTACATGAAAGCCGTCCTGGACACAGACACATTGGTGCTAAGATTAGCTGAGAAAATGCCAAAGACGCCATACATCAACCACCTCTGTCTACCTAGAAAGTAAGATGGGTCCTATTAATCACACTTATTTCCATATTTCAAATTATATTAAATGGCTTTAGCTAATGTCCAGACTTGTTGAAATATTTTTAAGTTGACAGACATAGATGGGCAGTTTCCTCACACCTGATGCTTAAGCTGACCTGGAAATAATAAAGAACCGGGTATACTTAATTACCTATGACATTCCATCGGAGATCAAATTGATTACTAGCCTCTTTCCTTTCTATATGTGCCATAAGTACCCTATGCATACATAAATGTACAATTTGAAGATTGTCATGATAGCAATTGTAAAGATCTGTTTCTTGGTTGTTGTTGATGTTCCCCAGGCTGTCTGACCGAACAGCTCCAAGGTCCCGAGCAAGGCCATGGCCATAACTGAGCGCCCCCACAGAATCCTCCCTGCTTTACCATTAAGAATGCCCAGGTGACCGAAGCGGCTCCAAGGCGAGAATCTGAGGAGGGTACGGAAACGCCCAGGACACCGAAGCCCCACCCAAGGCCCTGTACCCCTTAACAATTATGAAGGGAAAGTTGAGGGGAAAAGGAAAAAATTTATGCTTTGACTCCCAGTCTGCCAACCTCTAGGTTGGCAGTAGAGAGGTCAATCCACAGAAGAGAAGCCACCATTTAAGATCTAGAAAATATATAAGCGAAAGGAGCAGTCAGAGTAAGCTATGGGTATGGCAAAGAACCCTCAACTCTCACTTTGATAGACCAGCCCATCACCACATGACTAGAACCCAATCCTCTCGGTATCAGCTAGGAAAGGCCCTAGAAAGACGCCTTTGCCCGCCATTGGCGGAGGGGATAGCTCCCCTATTTCAATCCCTTACAGGGTTGGGCACCCTCCAACGTTTTCTGTTTCTTGGATATACACATCAAAGTTTATGAAAAATATTTCTAAAGCACAGCTAGCAAGTTTCTAACTCTCTATTTATTAGTATCAGTTAAAAGGCTGTTCCATATTTTGAAGGGTATGTCTTAGTCACCTGATGGCCATTGTCCCTGCAGAGAACTGTAAAGTACCCTAAATCAGAGATCCTTCTTGAGGAGCTAATATGTTCTACAAACAGTCTTTCCCTCAACATCCAGAATTCTAACTCGCTTCACCCAGTTATCTTGATCCATTTTCTCCACATCGACAAATCGCCAGTCTGTCCGTACACATCACCTCATTCGTCCCTCTTACTGTGGCATTTTACATCTATTTCACCACTAATTTTCTTACAGAAGAGTGAATAACATAAAGAGCAGCTACCGTTGTGCAATATCCGGGAAGCCAGAGAACCTGGACCGTGTAAGCATTGCCCTGAACTTCACCTCCAGAGCAGACTGTCCCAAGGGATATATTTGTCCACAGTTTGATAATGACAACCAGGAAATCTGCATGGTGAGCAAATAGTGCTTTTCTGTTATCCATGTTCATCTACTGGCTAGCTTGGGGCCCTTTGATATTCTGGAGGATTATCTAAAAGTTCCAATTTCTGAATATATCTTTGGAATAAGATATTGTAGCTAATAAGTTACAGCTGAAGTCTAGGTTAAAGAAAAGTACCGGTAGTAATTTTTCATATATGAAAATAAACTGCATACAGATAATTGTCAAATGAAGAGGTATATACTGTATATATATACAGTATATTTTGTTACGGTATCTTGTATTATTTATGAATTATTTGCAGAGGGCTTGGTCAGGGCTGGTGGCTTGTCAGTTCAACCGTCGAGCCAACCCGACCTGGGTGGGTGTGGGTGTGTGGCAGTACCAGGACCCAGATATCAACTGTACAGTACCCTCCAAACACCCTCTCATCACCATCGACCATCTCATCGCCATACGCTCCATTATTGGTGAGGCATTCATTACTGTTGTTGTTTATTTGTTACTATAAAACAGCTCTTTGGGAATTGTTAAGGAGAGACCTTGGGTGTTCATATTGTGGAATTCTCAAATCTTCCAGATTATCACTACAGACTTTGAAATTTGTCCAAAGGTGAGGTAATGTGGAAGTAGAAGATTTCTGGATCCTCTGGGATACTGTATTGCTATATTCTACAAAAAAATCTGTCTTGATCGCCTAGTGCTTAGTGTGCGGAATTTTGGATGAGTATCCTAGGTTCGAGCCCTTGGAGTACCACATGCAACCTGTGGGTTGTGGTGGTGTTCTGGATGTTGATGTTGAGAATGCTGACCCTAATACCTCTGATCATGCTTTGATTACTTTCAGCTTTGATTTCCCTAAGCCACTCACACATGAAAAAGTAATCAGATTTAGAAATTATAAAAATACAGACCAAAATTTGGCTAGCAGTGAAGTAAAACTACTTGGGAAGTATTGATACTTCCAACCTTACTTCAGATGAGCTGGTGGAGGTACATAGCAATGCACTTAAATTGGTGTTCGATCATCACTGTACAGAAGTAGAGAAGAAAATCATAGTAAGAGATGATTCACCCTGGTATAGCACTAGAGTTAAATTTCTTAGAAGAGCTGAACGTGAATGGCGGAAAAATAAAACTGACTCTACATGGTTGCAATATCGGTCAGCCAGAAGAGCCGTGGTCCACACAATCAAAGATGAAAAGAAAGTGTATTATCAGGGAAAAGTTGACTCGTGTGGTAACGACCAGAGGAGGTTGGCTTCAATTGTAAACAGTTTACTTGGAAAAACAAGTCTGCTTAAGACCTTCTGTACCCAATGCCGAGTTGGCTGCCAACTTTGTGTCATTTTTTGCTGGCAAGATAACTCGCATAAGACAGGAACTGAATGATGCTTCTGTTGGTGAAGAACTTTCAGTTGTACTCCAACCCAGACATATTCCTAATAATGTCCTCTCATCCTTTCACTCAGTAGAGGTGGACATGATCTCGTCCTACATAAGAAACCTCAATAAAACATTTTGCCCGTTGGATCCCATAAATGTTTCCAAGCTACCAAGAGTCTATGATCACACAGTTGAGTTTATTTCCAAAATAATTAATAAGTGCTTCTCTGAAGGTAACTTCCCACATTCTGAAAAGCATGCACTACTCCGACCTAGTCTAAAGAAACCTGGACTTTATGTTGAGAACATGTTGAACTATCGTCCTGTCTCCAACCTGTCCTTCAAATCAAAGATATTAGAGCGTGCAATACTTGACCAATTACAACCACTACTTCAACCACTACTGAACGCCTAGTATTACAACTAATTACACCCGACCTACCCCTAGCTCCAACACAACATGGCTTTAGGCCACTGCACTCCACAAACACTCTTCTCACAGACCTTACACAAAGAGCTTTTGACGGCATCAACTCGGCTATACCACCACACAGATCACTATTAGCCACACTCGACATTAGTAAAGCCTTCGATGCCATCCCCCGCCACAACCTAACAAACAAAATCTACAACACAAACATGCACAACAACACAAAAAGGTGGCTGGCCAACTTCCTAGCAGGCAGATGTGCACACGTATCTTTTGCCGGTCAGTCATCTAAAATCAGAAACTTTCCAAACGGAGTCCCACAAGGATCCGTCCTATCGCCCGCACTCTTCAATCTGTACATGCACGATATAACTACACCCAATACGCCCCAAATAAACTTAGCCTCCTATGCAGATGACATAACACTCACATGCACACACCATGACCCAAGAAGAGCAACAGATCTCCTTCAACCCTATCTCAACACACTACATGGCTGGTGCACTACAAACAGACCTAATCTAGCCCCAGCCAAATCCACCGCAACCCTGCTCACAAGCTGGGCAGGTGAACACGAATACATCCCTCAACTCACCATAAACAACACACCCCTAACACATACACACACCCAAAATCCTAGGAGTAACATATGATACTCATGACATTCAAACAGCACACCACAAACATTAAAAAGAAACTGACGCCCAGACTTAACGCCCTCAGGTCACTTGCTCACACAAAATTTGGACACAACAAAGAAACTACCACCACAGTATATAAACAATACATAAGATCAGTGATGGAATACGCAAGCCCAGCCTGGGCTTCTAACCTAGCTGAAACCCATAAGACCTTACAGACTATTCAAAACAAAGCCCTGAAGATAATTACAGGCTGCACAGCTACTGCACCCACAGATCACCTACATCAAGAAACCAAAATCCTCAAAGTCAAAGACCATCTGGACATGAGAGGCACTCAATTCCTGGCAGCAGCCTCCACGAACCAAGACCACCCACTAAACTACATGGCAACACACCCACAGACACCAAGAAATATCAAAACAACACCCAGCACACGGTATCACACACAATTATTGTCCTCTCTCCCTCCCTGCCCACCCCGAACCAACTTCCAGAAGCACATCCATACTCATATCTCTCGCCAATCCATCCACTCACTCACAGACAACACGCAGCTGCATGCACGACCTCCCAAAATCCATCCTTCCGAATCCTCCCTTCCTCGCGAGGACAGAGTCCACCTGGCCAGGCTGAGATGCGGACACCATCCAGCTCTCCTGAGCTATCAGAAGAGACTGGATGACTCCGTTGTCGACGCCTGCCCGGGATGTAACACAGCACCCCATACCATTAAACACATCATAGAAGACTGCATTTCACACAACCACTTACGCCAACAACATAATCTACACTCAATGAGAGCTCTGTGGGAAAGCCCGATCGTGGCCATGGCCTTCCTCAGGGACTCGGGGCTGTTCGGCCAGGCAGCTTAGGGAACAACAACAACAACAACAACTACTACTTCAGCAGAATGAAACTATCCCAATTTTTCAGTCTGCTTACCGACAGCATCATTCAACTGAAACAGCATTGATTAGAGTACATAATGATTTAGTTGAGAACATTTGCAATGGTGTGGCCTCACTATTGGTCTTGCTTGATCTCTCTGCAGCCTTTGACACAGTGGATCACGAGTTGTTATTGAGTGATCTTTATGATTGTGGTGTGCGTGACGCCGCTCTCTTGCTTCTTGGGTCGTACTTGTCGGGTAGATCCCAGAGTGTGATGGTAAATCAAATGGTCTCGGACTCGACACCCCTGCAGTATGGTGTTCCGCAGGGATCAGTTTTAGGTCCTATCCTATTTTAATTTATATCGGCAGTTTGTCTCTTCTGCTTCGTGCACATAATGTCACCTTTCACTTTTATGCAGATGACACCCAGATTTATGTGAGAATCACAAATATAGTTGATATACGGAGTAAGATGGAATTGTTGATGTCTGATATCAAGAAGTGGATGAGAGCGAGAAAACTTAAACTAAATTATGGTAAAACTGATATTCTCATCATCCGAGGAAATAGAAGAGCTGATGATATAGTAGGTGCCCTCTCCATCAATGTGGGTGGATCTCAGCTGCGACCGGCCAACTCTGTTCGAAATCTGGGTGTATATGTGAACTCTCGATTAGATTTCAAAGAGCATGTAAACCAGATAGTTAAAAGTTGTTACTTGTACATCAGAAATCTCTATTTGGTGAAGCCGTTTATAACCAGACTTTGCCTCCTGACGTTGGTTCACTCATTGGTCTTCTCTCGTGTTGATTATTGCAATGCCCTGTTGGTGGGTCTTCCAAATTATATTTTAAAGAAAGTTCAGTCTGTTCTTAACAGGGCCGCAACTCATTTTTGGTGTTCCACCTAGAACTCTTACTACATCTCTTCACATAGAACTGCACTGGCTGCCAGTAAGAGCAAAAATAGAATTTAAGTTGTGTTTAGTGACTTTTAAGGTTCTCAAATTTGGTGAGCCTAGGTACCTTGCGGAGCTGCTCAGGCGCCCACCGGCACACCATGGTGTAGTTGTGCGTCATGACAATGACCCTTTTCGTCTTAATGAACCAAGGGCTTTCCAGCAGTCTTCTTTCTTTGAGAGGTCATTCTCCTACATGGCTCCAAGGTTGTATAACAGGTTGCCGCTGTCCATGAGACAACTGAGTTCTCTTGAATGCTTCAAGAGACAACTTAAGACTTTTCTCTTTGAGAGAAGCTATGATCTTGAGAGAGGTGTCATGACAGATGGCTATAGAGTTTAGGCTATTTTGCCACTGCTAGTGATTGTTAAATGTGTGTTGTATATAAGCCTTCTTTTGATGCATTGATTTTGTTCTTTTTTCTTTCTCTTTCCGAGCGCTAGTGAATTCTTCGGAAAAATTGGCGCTTATGAGAAATAAGTAACATGCTTATTATTATTATTATTATTAATTTCTTTTATTGATTTCACTAGTTAGGTTTACTTGTAAATTAATTGGCGAGTTTGTGAAAACAAATCTGAAAAGCTAGACATCCTTTTAACTCTCTCGCTCTATTTAAAACTTTAAGGTAAGCAAGTACCACTACTGTTCATTCCCAAGTATTGCACCACCACGAGACAATAAGTGTATGTTATCACTGTTTTAACCTCCAATAATCCCCTCTGCATGCAATGTAGACAGTCCGAATAGGGACAACACAACAGAAAACAATGAACACACAAAGGCAAAATACAAATTCACACATATCTAGGTCATCCAGGAGAAGACCCTGAGACCAGGTTCACCAAGGTCCCTCCAGCACTCCCCTGACCACCCGGAGAGGTTCTGATCTCAGCAGGCAGACATGCAGCAGAGCCGAAGCCACACTTCAAGGCGCACCCTTCATATAAACAGTCTCCCAGGGCCAGGCGCCTGATGGACTATTATCTAGTCCAACTTGCGTCCGACCCCTTCCCCCATATGACCACGTGTTCACTCATTTATTCACAAGCATTCTCCATTCATTCCTGTTAATTACTATTTTCCTTACCTGATCTATAGTCATTCCTCTCATCATCCAAAGCTTGTCTTAGTCTATCTCAATGGGGGTCTTCCTGCCCTTCTATCTCCCCTTGTATCTGACTCGCATATTCTCTTTGTAAGCC
>CM064516.1:28106681-28131681 GCA_032716605.1 Paralithodes platypus
AAAATGCTCATGTTTCTGATTGTGAATACAAATATATAGACTCTTAAGTCAATTTATTGTGGCTTGAATAACGCGAAACTCGTGCTTTCCGTTTTCTATGCCATTAAGGCCGTAACGACAGTTAATCCCAGAAAGAGAATGTTCACTATTGTTGTACAATGATCACGAACGTGCTACGTTTGTGAACACGTCTATTGTTTGTAGGACTAACATTGTTTACAGCAGATATTCATAAGATAGCCTATGTAAATAATGCATTTGTTTACTATTTCTGGCAACCATTAATCTGCGAGAGGCTCTGTGTGAAGCATTCTATATGAGAACTAGCCATGGGTGGATATCAAATAGGTGGATTGTAGCTGTAATAAAGAAGTTTTTCCATATGCATACAGATAGCAACCTTCCTAAAAACATGGACACATTGACGCTTGCTTTCTTAAGCAATTAATTCTCTTCGCAACACCTGGTACTGTACAGTCTGTACCGAACGAATAATGTGGGAATGAGTGTTGTTTGTCGAGGGGGGAGAATATCAACGTGAGGTGGGACTAGTAAGAGGACACGAATTAGCATGCCCAATTCTGAAGGTAACGTAATTTCCTAGTTATTTCGTCCATTAACAGCGCCTCCAAAGGGAAGAATGGTTTAATAATACAAGCGTTAGTGTCTTCCAGATGGCAGTTTAAACAACATGCAGCATTTGTTCTCCGTTTTCCTTACTTATACTGGTATCGCCTCAACTGAGCTCGACCCATAGAAAACTCTCACTTTCAAAATCGTTTGTGTAATTTTGGCGATTGTTATGTTACGGATTTGAACAAATATATTTGTGTAGTACTAGCTATGTCTACAGTAATTAATGTACCTAATGTTAGCCTCTGTAAGTAATTAAGTCTAAATAATTGTTTCTGTCCACCAATAGTCTGCCAGATATCCGTCCTTAGGTGAATACAACAGTTGTTACTGTCTGATAGTAGCCAGATGAGAGAGAGAGATAGAGAGAGAGAGTGAGTGAGTGTTGTCGTCGGAAGGTGTGAACTGACGTTATAAGTACGAAAATAACCATCATGGATTAATCTTACCCCCCCCCCCCCCTCTCACCCCCACCCCCGCCGCTGCCCACCTGTGTCAGCTCAGCACCAATTACCCACCAAACCCTAGAACAATGCAGGGATTTAATGGGGCACAGTCACATGGGGGTCTTTTTACGACAATTATATATTTTTTCCGATGGGAATTTTTTATTTTTCTGACCATCTTCCTTTTATTTTGCATTGGTATCGCCGACTAGACTGGATGCAGAATATTGTCGGTTGTGACAATATTCTGAATCATGACTACAGAAGCTTTTAGATGAAAATGCCGGAAACAGGGCTCGTGTGATATAGAAAACGGGAATCTGTAGAAGGGCCAACTCAACTAACTGATCCGTACAAGACTCATCACAATCACACCTTGTCCATTTCATTCTACTGTACAGTACATGATTGTCTACTTAAACCGTGAAATTGTTAAATGTTTTTGTTTTTCTTTTACCACTCGTTGCTGTCTACCTGTTAGCCAGCTTTCTATCCAATGTGTGACCTCTGTTGTGCTGCTTGGTGCACTCACTTTTGACATTAGCTTGCAATGACGCACTTTGTCAAAATCTGTTTGAAAATCTATGTAAAGGATGGAGAGAGAGAGAGAGAGAGAGAGAGAGAGAGAGAGAGAGAGAGAGAGAGAGAGAGAGAGAGAGAGAGAGTACAAAGGAGTACAAAGTACAAAGGAGTACAAAGGAAATCAAGCAACAACAGGTCTAGTGACCCTTCTAGGTTGCTTGTCCTCCAAAACACTGAGGATCAAGTGACCAAACAGTGGTTTGGAGTGGGTAAGGGAACATTGGAAAGGGAACTACTGCCCTGCCACTAACGTGGCAGGACTAGGAAGTTAGTAGGGGACAAAGGGGTTAGTAACTGTGGGGAGGATAAAGTTATTCATTTACAAACGCAGTCAGTCGCGGGTTTGATGCGAGATATTTGACATGGCGGGATTTAAATGAAGCAACGGTGCTGCAGTCTATAATGTCTCGGGAAGCCCATTCCACAAGTTGACAACTCGATTGAAGAAGAAATTCTTAGATTCGTGCGAGTTAAAAGATTTACCAATAATTTTGCAACCGTTTCCCCGCGTGTAATTAGATTGGTCGATAGTGAAGTACTTACTACAGTTCATATTGTCGATGCCTTTGATGATTTTGAACACTTGAATTAAGTCGCCTCTTAATCTGAGCTGGGTTAAAGGAAATAGATTTATTCTCTAAGACGCTCTTCGTATGGTTTGTTCTTTAGGCTAGGTATCATTTTGGTAACTGTACGTTGAACTCGTTCTAGCTTGTTTATATCTTTTTGGTAATAAGGGCACCAGATATTGAACGCAGTATTCCAGAAGAGGGCGGACTAAGGAATTGTAAAGGGTTAGGATAACTTCTTTGGATTTATGCTCAAATGACCTGCCTATAAAGCCAATTATTGTGTTTGCCTTCTTAACAACTTCTGAACATTGTTGACTCGGTTTTAGGTTACTCGATATTGTTACTCCCAGATCAGTTTCTCTGTTTACATTCTTAAGCTGAGTGCCATTCATCGAATAGTTTGCTTTCTCATTTAGGTATCCGTATGTAGTACTTTACATTTATCCGCATTGAAACTCATTTGCCAAATTTGGGCCCAACATGACAATTTATCTAGATTGTGTTGCATATCGTCAACTTGTTCTTTTGAGAGTACGCTATTTGCAATTTTTGTATCGTCGGCAAATTTTGAGATTGTGCAGGTGAGACCCTCATCTATGTCGTTGATGTAAATTAGAAAGAGAATTGGTCCTAGTACCGATCCCTGGGGTACCCCGCTACTTACATTGGTCCATTTAGATGCCTTAACCGTTGATGACTACCCTTTGCTTTCTGTTGCTGAGCCAATTTTCTATCCATTTCAACACACCGTCTTGTATTCCATGCGCTTTTAGTTTTAGCAGTAAACGTTTGTGGGGAACTTTGTCAAGGCCTTTTGAAAATCAAGGTATATAATATCTACAGCTTTACTCTCATCGTAGAGGTTGAGGATATCGTGGAAGAAGTCTAAGAGGTTTGTTAAACAGGAACGTTTTTTTACGAAAGGCCGTGTTGAGTATCTTTAAGTATGTTATTTTCCTCTAAGTGATTTACGAGTCTGTCTCGTATGACCGTTTCTAGCATTTTACATACAACTGAGGTTTAGCTAATTGGACGATAGTTACTGGGTAGGGATTTGCTGCCTTTTTTTGAATATCGGTGTTACGTTTGCTAGCTTCCACTGATCAGGCATAGTTCCAGACTGCAAGGATTTATTGAATAGTAAATGTCAGTGGTTTGGAAGAGCTCATTCTTAGCTTCCTTTAGAACTCTAGGCGAGATTGTATCAGGTCCTGGCGTTTTATTTACCTTGAGTTTATCTAAACAATTCAATACTTCTCTCTCTGTAACGGTGATATTGCTTAGAACATCTGAATCGGCGATGGTGTAGGGATATCACTGAGGTCTTCTGTTGTAAAAACTGATGCAAAGAAGGTATTGAGGGCATTACTCATTTGTACTTCGTCTTTGGTGTATTCTCCTTTTTCATCGACTAACGGTCCAACAGTTGAAGTAACTACTTTTTTTCTTTCTGATATAACTATAGAATTCTTTCGGGTTTGTTTTACTTTGATTCGCAATATGTAACTCTAAGGTCTTTTTACTTTGCTTAATTAACTTTTTGGCTTTGCGTCGTAGCTCTACAAATTTCACCCGTTCTTCGTCATTTTGTGAGGATTTTAATCTATCATTAGCAATTTTTTTTAGCAAGCAGGCAGTTTGAAATATCTTTATTCCACCATTTGGGCTTATTATTATGGCCTGGACGCCGTATTTTCGATGGTATGCAGTCTTGCACTGCTTTTAGGTAAGTGGTTTCGAATAACTTCCAAGATTTATTTATGTCGTTATTGTTAATTAAAAAGCTCCAGTCAGTTTCTTTAAACATAGCTCTAAGTTTATGGAAGTTTGCTTTCTTGAAATTAGGGACTTTTTCGATGCTACTATTTGGTTCGTTACTAGTAAACTTTAAAGTGAAAGTTATCGTACGATGGTCGCTGTTACTGAATTCATCACCAACATTCAAATTCTCTATCAATTCTTCTTTTGTTGCAAGTACAATGTCAAGAACGTTATTACCACGGGTCGGCATTCGAACAAATTGATAAAGCGAACTCTCTTGCAAGTTCGTATACAAGTCATGTCCGGAGTGTGAAGTAAGAGTATCGCCCCACTTGGTCACAGGTAAATTAAAGTCGCCAAAAATTACGGTATCTTGTGAGTTACTTACATCTGCAATTTGTTCGTAAATTTCTCGGTCAGTTTGCACTGATTGAGCTGGAGGTCTGTATATTAACGCAAGTATTATTTTTGTACCTTTATTATTCTTTATTAGCACAAAAGATGTGTCGACGTTCACAATTTGAGGTTTTGACACGAGGGTCGGGTTAAGACTTTCTTTGATATAAAATAAAACGCCACCTCCATTTTTATTTATTCGGCTGTTCTCAAACATTACATAACCGGGAAGTGAATACTCTGCTAAAAGTCTCTATCTGTGTATTGAACCAAGATTCTGTTATGCCAATCACATCATAATTTTCTGTAAACACTAGTTCCTCTAAATCTGAAAATTTATTGCGTATGCTACGAGCGTTTGCATAGAAAACATTCAAAGTTTTGGATTTGGGATTCAAGGAACGGTCTTTATTCAAATTATTGGTTCTGGTCGGATCTACATTTACATTCATGGCTGTCCTCGGTCCTCGGTTGTTATCCCTGACGGTTTTGAATTTGGGTCGTGTTGGTGGAGCTTTATCCAAATTCGCGGTTCTTGACGGATTAGTATTTAATTCCTTTGTAGATTGCCGTCCTCGCTGTCTTCGGTCCTCCTTCCTGGTTGTCCTGTGCTGAGTCGATTTCTTCTCCGAAAATCCTTCACCGCATCGTTGAGAAGACGCCCAAAACGCGCTGCTCCCACCTGGTTCAGATGAACTCCATCGTCCGAAAACAAATAGTCATCGTAGTAGAAATTGTCCCAGGTGTCGACGAATCCCACGTTCTCCTTCCTGCAGAGGTTTGCTAGACAACGATTTGTGCTGGTGGCTATGTTGTAAAATCGGCTCTCTACACCGAGCCGGGGGACGATTCCTGAGACGATGATCCTTGATGACTTCTCCTTAAACGACTTGATCAGCTGCTGGTACTTTAAAAGCAAATCTTCCGACTGGGTTCGCTGTACATCGTTGGATCCAACGTGGATGACGTACATTGTATTAGCTGGGGCCAGCTTTGATACTTCGTCAACTGCTGCAACTACGTCATCCACACCACCACCAGGGATACAAAAACGCTTCCTGGTCTTAGGTGCCCTGGCGCAAAACTCTGTGAGCTGACCACGTATCATCGAGTCTCCCACGAGCCGGACTTCTTCTATTTCCTCTTCGTCATCTGAGTCTGCGAGTATCTGGAAACGGTTTTGACACTCGGTATGTGTTTCCTGGTCTTGGGGCAAACGTTGTTCCTCACGACACGGAAGTTGTCTTGAGGGGGAAGAGAGTCGCTATTTGTATCTTGAGTATCGGAAACATCAGCTGAAATGGCTACTGTAGGCGTTGAATTGTTGGCAGTTGACGTTGGGGCGTTGGTGGCTGCTGGAGTTGCGGTGACAATTGAAGTTTGTGGCACTCCAACGTTGAGTGTTACAAACTCTTGGAGTGATTCCAGCTTCATGGTGAGGATGTTGCTTTTGTTGTAGGCTTCATCTAATTTCACTGTAAAATTCTCTCGTTGCTGGCAGAGCCGGCAGACTTGAAGATCGATAGTAGCAAACATGGACTCACCAAACCTACCGGCGCAGTTCGCACAAGCGCGAGGCATGGTGACAGTCACTTTCTTCAGATCACTTCACTCACTTAAAAAACAATTAAATCACTTTACAACACTTCACTCACTTTAAAAACACTTCAATCACTTCAACCGAAAACAAATATGCTGAAATACGCAGAAATAGGTTATCATGGGTGATAGCCTAACCGAAAACAAAAAATTTGAGATACGCAGAATTAGGCTTCCAGGGGTGATAGCCTAACCAAAAGTTTTTTTAAAAATTGAAATACGCATAATAGGCTACCAGCGTTGATAGCCTAACCGAATATAATAAAATTGAAATTCGCAGAAATAGGCTACCAGGTGTGATAACCTAACCTTAAACAAATATATGTATAACAGAATATGTAACTAAATATACAATTCACCAAATAGAGATTATATAAAAATAAAGTGTGACTGCACACAAGGGGTTAATATACTGTGTCAACAGATGACCCTGGTGTCACTGTAGCCTAGTAAAGCAGTAGCCTACTCTTTTTAGATAAAAAATGTATCAGTCAAAGGTTATTACAAGATCGTGCAAGCAACAACTAAAATTACAGATATATATAGCTACAGTAGGATACTAAATACAATATCTACAAGAGTTAATAATAAAACAGATTGGCTGGCTATAGGCTAGGCTAGGTTTGGGTTAGGTTAAAAGCTTGGCAGGTTGGGTTAGGCTATGTTAGTTTGTACAAATACCACCCTTAGCTTAAAGTAAAATCAGTCTGAGGAGAAAAAGTCAAGAATATATCTAGGGGGAAAAGATAAATGAATGCACTTAAATTTGGTTCAAAATTTGCTGGAATTTAATATGTATAATCCCCCAAAAAGGTTTGTTTACAAAATGGTGTCGGCATTAGTCCCTATAGGCGGTTAGTTAGTAAACAATATTGTTTATTAGCAAATTAATATGCAAAGCTTTACTTACATACAAGGCAGTTAAATAGATACTTACTACAGTAGGTAATGGGTAAAATTAGGGGCTACGATTTTATATAAAATAGTAATAAGAGAGCGTTTGTTTACAAAGCAAAACAAAACAATAGATGGCGCTAGTGGCGCCCTGTCCGAGCAGGAGTCTTGTGATAAACACAAAGTTTATCAGTCAATACACAGCGAAATATCGTGCAGTGTTTACTTACTAAGCTACAGGATGGTTAAACGTGCTCTTAACCACCTTTCATGCACAAGAATGAAGAGGATGAGTAGTTAACACTCCAATTATGATCGATATCGTGAGAGCGTTGACAGAGCGTCTGCAGCGTCTGGCGGTGGCACGGGGAATGAGAGAGAGAGAGAGAGAGAGAGAGAGAGAGAGAGAGAGAGAGAGAGAGCGAGAAGAGAGATAGAGATAGAGATAGAGATAGAGAGAGAGAGAGAGAGAAGAGAGATAGAGATAGAGAGAGAGAGAGAGAGACAGAGAGAGAGAGAGAGAGAGAGTAATAGAGAGAGAGAGAGAGAGAGAGAGAGAGAACGAGAGAGAGAGAGAAGAAGAGAGAGAGAGAGAGAGATAGATAGAGAAGAGAGAGAGAGAGAGAGAGAGAGAGAGAGAGAGAGAGAGAGAGAGAGAAGGAAAAGAGAGAGAGAGAAGGAAAAGAAGAGAGAGAGAGAGAGAGAGAGAAGGAAGAGAGAGAGAGAGAGAGAGAGAGAGAGAGAGAGAGAGAGAGAGGAGAGAGAGAGAGAGAGAGGAGAGAGAAGAGAGAGAGAGAGAGAGAGAGACAAGAGAGAGCAGAGGAGAGGTGGAGAGAGAGAGTGTGTAGGAATCAGGAGTACATGGGTAGGATTAAGGAGGAAGAAAAGGAGGGAAGAGAGAGTGAGAGTGTATATATGTATATATGTGAGAGTGTTTGTGCGTGCGTATGTGTGAGTGTACAAAGGAGTACAAAGGAAATCAAGCAACAACAGATCTAGTGACCCTTCTAGGTTGCTTGTCCTCCAAAACACTGAGGATCAAGTGTCCAAACAGTGGTTTAGAGTGGGTAAGGGAACATTGGAAAGGGAATTACTGCCCTGGAACTAATGTCTGTGGCAGGATTAGGAAGTTAGTAGGGGACAGATGGGTTAGTAACTGAGGGGGGGATAAAATAAAGTTATTCATTTACAAACGCAGTCAGTCGCGGGTTTGATGCGAGATATTTGTCTAGGCGGAGTTTAAATGAATCAACGGTGATGCAGTCTATAACGTTTCGGGGAAGCCCATTCCACAAGTTGACAACTCGATTGAAGAAGAAATTCTTAGATTCGTGTGAGTTAAAAGATTTACCAATAATTTTGCAACCGTTTCCCCGCGTGTAATTAGATTGGTCAATAGTGAAGTACTTACTACAGTTCATATTGTCGATGCCTTTGATGATTTTGAACACTTGAATTAAGTCACCTCTTAATCTGCGCTGGGTTAAAGGAAATAGATTTAATTCTCTAAGACGCTCTTCGTATGGTTTGTTCTTTAGGCTAGGTATCATTTTGGTAACTCTACGTTGAACTCGTTCTAGCTTGTTTATATCTTTTTGGTAATAAGGGCACCAGGATTGAACGCAGTATTCCAGAAGAGGGCGGACTAAGGAATTGTAAAGGGTTAGGATAACTTCTTTGGATTTATGCTCAAATGACCTGCCTATAAAGCCAATTATTTTGTTTGCCTTCTTAACAACTTCTGAACATTGTTGACTCGGTTTTAGGTTACTCGATATTGTTACTCCCAGATCGGTTTCTCTGTTTACATTCTTAAGCTGAGTGCCATTCATCGAATAGTTTGCTTTCTCATTTAGGTATCCGATATGTAGTACTTTACATTTATCCGCATTGAAACTCATTTGCCAAATTTGGGCCCAACATGACAATTTATCTAGATTGTGTTGCATATCGTCAACTTGTTCTTTTGAGAGTACGCTATTTGTAATTTTTGTATCGTCAGCAAATTTTGAGATTGTACAGGTGAGACCCTCATCTATGTCGTTGATGTAAATTAGAAAGAGAATTGGTCCTAGTACCGATCCCTGGGGTACCCCGCTACTTACATTGGTCCATTTAGATGCCTTACCGTTTATGACTACTCTTGCTTTCTGTCGCTGAGCCAATTTTCTATCCATTTCAACACACCGTCTTGTATTCCATGCGCTTTTAGTTTTAGCAGTAAACGTTTGTGGGGAACTTTGTCAAAGGCCTTTTGAAAATCAAGGTATATAATATCTACAGCTTTACTCTCATCGTAGAGGTTGAGGATATCGTGGAAGAAGTCTAAGAGGTTTGTTAAACAGGAACGTTTTTTACGAAAGCCGTGTTGAGTATCTTTAAGAATGTTATTTTCCTCTAAGTGATTTACGAGTCTGTCTCGTATGACCGTTTCTAGCATTTTACATACAACTGAGGTTAAGCTAATTGGACGATAGTTACTGGGTAGGGATTTGCTGCCTTTTTTGAATATCGGTGTTACGTTGGCTAGCTTCCACTGATCGGGCATAGTTCCAGACTGCAAGGATTTATTGAATAGTAATGTCAGTGGTTTGGAGAGCTCATCCTTAGCTTCCTTTAGAACTCTAGGCGAGATTGTATCAGGTCCAGGCGTTTTATTTACCTTGAGTTTATCTAAACAATTCAATACTTCTCTCTCTGTAACGGTGATATTGCTTAGAAAATCTGAATTATCAATCTGAATCGGCGATGGTGTAGGGATATCACTGAGGTCTTCTGTTGTAAAAACTGATGCAAAGAAAGTATTGAGGGCATTACTCATTTGTACTTCGTCTTTGGTGTATTCTCCATTTTCATCGACTAACGGTCCAACAGTTGAAGTAACTACTTTTTTCTTTCTGATATAACTATAGAATTCTTTCGGGTTTGTTTTACTTTGATTCGCAATATGTAACTCTAAGGTCTTTTTACTTTGCTTAATTAACTTTTTGGCTTTGCGTCGTAGCTCTACAAATTTCAGCTGTTCTTCGTCATTTTGTGAGGATTTTAATCTATCATTAGCAAATTTTTTAGCAAGCAGGCAGTTTGAAATATCTTTATTCCACCATTTGGGCTTATTATTATGGCCTGGACGCCGTATTTTCGATGGTATGCAGTCTTGCACTGCTTTTAGGTAAGTGGCTTCGAATAACTTCCAAGATGTATTTATGTCGTTATTGTGAATTAAAAAGCTCCAGTCAGTTTCTTTAAACATAGCTCTAAGTTTATGGAAGTTTGCTTTCTTGAAATTAGGGACTTTTTCGATGCTACTATTTGGTTCGTTACTAGTAAACTTTAAAGTGAAAGTTATCGTACGATGGTCGCTGTTACTGAATTCATCACCAACATTCAAATTCTATGTGTGTGTGTGTGTGTCATAAGAAAGGCGCTATCACACACAAACAAACAACGACGCCAAAAGTACAACAATGATTCTAAATAACCCGTATACATGGCTTCATATTATTATATAAGTTACTCTTTTAAATATATAGCAAAGCTCTGGTTAGGAAACATGGTTGTGTAGAAGTGGAGGAAATTACTTAGTGTTGAGATTTAGGGGAAATTTGTATTTATTTTATATTTTATTACTTACTTATTTGTTTTGTTTTGTTAATAGTTTCCTCCCTAAACGTCCATCAAGCTTCAATGAAAAACTTCTGCGACCCCCCTTCGAGATAAATTTGTACATTTTCGGTATACGGTCGCTATCGCTCGCCAGGTAAAAATCGACACCTAAATGGCACGGTATGTTTTAAAATCGTTAGACTAATGGGGCGAACATCTCATAGTCTCAAAATAAATGGGGCTATTTAACCTCTTCCTATTCTATCTACCCTATTCAAAGAAAGAGAGAAGGGGGTATAGGCACCCCTACTACCGTCTGGCGAGGGTCTTATAATATACGTGAGAGGAGCGGGTGTGTGTGTGTGTATGTGTGTATGTGTGTCTGTGTAGGGGTTACGTAAGGCAGCAGCGTGGCCAACCTTCCCACCAACAAACCAGCCAGGGCGTTACTAATACCAGATCTTTCAGGAAATAGAGACGTTCAGTAAACAGTCTTGAACATTAGGATAGGCTACCGAATGATATAGAAGGATTGAGAACGATAGAGAGCTTCAAGATAGAATTACATAGACATATGGACGAGATGGGTTGGGGGCGAAAGAGATCTGCCTTGTGTGGGCCAATTGGCTCTCTGGAGACTCCCGTTTTCTTATGTTCCTATGTTCTTATTACGGATGTGGATAGTTTTCACGAGATTGCCTTGATAAACATCCCTCTTCCCACACTAAATGGCCATATTAATTAACAAATAATAATAGGTTATGTCATCACCTACTATAGTCTATTCGTTATAGGTAGGCCAGGTTTCTTGAACTTTATCCTCTGTAACTAAAAAGGGCTGGAACAAATGTCCACACCTATTTACCGATATAATTATTAGCTCGGTTATTCTAGTCTTTTTGGACTTTAGAGGTTAGTTAAAAAAAAAAAAAAAAAAAAATCGTAAGTATAGTGAATAGACTACTGTATGTCTACCAGTGGGATTCGAACCCCAGACTTTCAGACAACACGTCAAGGAGTTACCACTGCTCCACCATGGCTGTATCCATGCTGGAGGTGTGGTAATGTCTTAGTTTTTGTATTTGAAAGCCAGAGGCTCCACTGTAACTGGTAGTTATATGAAGTATCTAAGATAATATCTTCATTCAGTCTTGTTTGGTTAATTAGGTTAGGTAAGGTGATGATAGGTTAGGTAGTAAATGTGTAATTGTGTAAGAATATATCTTAGTATAGCGTGTTCATCCTGGGAGATATTGTCGTCATTTTCTTATGTTCTTATGTTCCTATGATTGAGATATAGGTGTTAACCACTTGGATACCGAAGTTGAATACTGTACAAGCGTAGTGTTAAAAAAAGAACAAAAAAAGAAAAAAGGCCTATATATATATATATATATATATACCGGGTATATATATATATATATATATATATAT
The DNA here is from genome assembly GCA_032716605.1 of Paralithodes platypus. Taxonomy (NCBI): domain Eukaryota; kingdom Metazoa; phylum Arthropoda; class Malacostraca; order Decapoda; family Lithodidae; genus Paralithodes; species Paralithodes platypus. Next base: position 28,118,605 of record CM064516.1, read on the forward strand.
ATATATATATATATATATATATATGTTGGTAAAGCCAGGTAATAAATTTTCTTTAATACATACGAGGTTGAAAGAAATGGCAATTTCTGCGTTGGAAATTTTATTATTCAAAGTTTCCAGGTCTCTGATGAGTTTTCGCTGGGTGGCAGGAAGTAGATGAAGGAGATGAGCAAAATTCATGGTGGTACAGGGTTACATTAAAGTACATGATGATACAGGATATACGACGCGTTTCACTGGACAACCAGCATTATCAAGTAAGGAAGGAATGATATAAAAGGTAAACAGGAAGGGTATATATAGAGGGTGGAGGATCAGAGGAGGCGGAAAACAGGGGGCAAAAGTCTGCTATTGGTGGAAGGGAAAACTAGGAGAGAAAAAGGGGGTAACCGCGGTAGCAGAAATTGCCATTTCTTTCAACCTCGTATGTATTAAAGAAAATATATATATATATATATATATATATATATATATATATATATAGATAGATAGATAGATAGATAGATAGATAGATAGATAGATAGATATATATATAAATCCATGAACCCTGGCCCAATATGAACCTTCAAACAGTAAACCGAACCTACGATTTGTGAATATAAGGTAAAGAACTAATGCCTAGATTCCATTCAGTTTGGGATAGCCTTGAACACTTAAGGGAACACACTTCGTTTATTTCTCTCTATCTATCTCTCTCTCTCTTGGATTATCCATTCGGTCCCATTCGGCCTACTGTTTTAAGACGTTTATCCCCATTCAGGTGTTGTTGTTTTTTGGCAACCGGTAGCGAGCCATCATATCTTATAAATGCTTTTTGACAGCAGGCTAAGTTTGTACTTTTTTAGATAGACTTTTCTCCGGCAAAGCCGGATGTCTCCATACAATGCTGGCTCGCTCTCGCTCGCCAGGAAGATATCGACACCTGTATGGGGATAAACGTCTTAAAACAGTTGGCTGAATGGGGACGAATGGATACAAGCCAGGGAAAGAGAGAAAAGGTGAGAAAGATAAACAAAGCCGGTGGCGCTCATTAAGGCCACGATTTATGTTCTTTAGTGTAGTGAGTCAAGACGTATAATAATAATATGCAGTAGCTAGAATATAACCTGTATTATTGCTGTACCGTAAGCACCAGATAACTATTATAGGCTAGGGGCCACTCCTTTTAAGGGGAGAGGGTTCGTTTTTATTGGCCCCCTTCTCCCTCATGTTTAGCCCCATTAGTTTTCAGATTTTAAGACGTTCGGCCCATTAGTTTGGCGATTTTAAGACCTTTCGCCCCATTTCTTTGTCAATATTAAGACTTCGTGTCATTTAGGTGTCGATTTTTTCCTGGCGAGCGATAGCGAGCCTGTATTGCAAGGCAAATACTATTCCATTCCTGGATAACTGGACCCTCTTCTACGGTAAGGATGAACTGTATGCCCAGGATGGAGTACATCTCTCTCGACTAGGAGTTTCGACCTTAGCCAGCTCACTCGACAAGTTTGTTGCGGGGTTTGGTTAATAAACCATAGGTGTGTAAGTAAAATAGAATCCCAGCCACATCAAATTGATAGTAATAACGAACATTCTGATAGCGTAGATTTTCCGTCTAGGTCCAGTAGTTCAACAGGTTAAAAATAAATTAGTTAAAAACAATAGAAAAATAGTTGCAAATACAAGTAATTAGTTTGAGTGTTTATTATACAAATTGCAGGAGTTTATGTAACAAAATGAACACGAACTTAGAGCACTGGTTAGCAAAGAAATATAGACATAATAGCGCTAACTGAAACATGGATTAATACAGAAATCAGGCATTTTTTAGCAGTGTTTGATATACCGGCATATAGCTTGTCTACATATGACCGAACAAGTCAGAGCGGTGTCGGCATAGCAGTGTTTGTCAGGAGTTCATCCATTAAAAAGCTGTACTAAATCAGGTATTAGAGTAAATAATGAAAATGAAAGTGTTTGGGTAGAAGTTAACGAAGGTAGTGAGACTTTAGTTATGGAGTTATGTATAGACCGCCAAATATGGAGTAGAAATGACGGAACATCATTATGGGAGGAAATTAAAATAGCATCAAGGCTTAGCACCGTTGTGCATTATGGGGGATTTTAATTTCCCTAATATAGATTGGCAGCCAACAATAGGCGACTCTGATTCAAAGGAGTTTATTGAGGTAGTACAAGATAGTTTTTTATCTCAATTCATAGATACGCCGACTAGAGGTGATAATATTCTCGATTTAGTTTTCAGTAACAATGAACATATGATAAATAGTGTAGAAATCGGGGGCCACCTAGGAAATAGTGATCACAATTCTGTGTATTTTAATATACAATGGAAAGGTAATATCAGAGAGAATACAACATTAATCCCTGACTTCAGAAAAGCCAATTATGGTGGGTTAAGAGAAGCCCTGTTAGCGGACCCTATGGTCAAAAAATTAAGTCGATCCAGGTGTCCAAATGAGTGTATCCTTTCTCAGGCACCTGTCATCTTAAGTCAGGAGGAGACGTCAAACTTGGTAGATACCATACGATAATTTTATCAAGTCAGTATTCAATGCGCAAAATAAATATATCCCCCAAAAGAAAATTTAGGATCAACACGAAACCAACCCAAATGGATGAAAATAGACTATTAGATCTTCTAGGAAAAAAGAGAGGAATATATAGAAAAATTAAAAAGGCGAAATTCACCTACTTGCTTACTATCAATCTATCACGACAGGTAAAAAAAAGGATATAGTAAGAAAAAAAGAAATTATGAAATTAAGGTTGCCAATGATTCAAAAAAAATAATCCTAAAGCTTTTTACCAACTATATAAATCCAAGGTTAGAGATGTAATTGGTCCCCTTAAAACTTCGATAGGAAAATTGACAGAAAGTGATTTAGAAATGTGCAGTACATTAAATAGTCAATTTCTTTCCGTTTTTCACTAATGAAAATTTGGGCACAGTTTCCAGAAGTCCGTAAGGTATACAGCGATAGTATAGAAAATAGGTTAAGTACGGTTACTATATAGAGAATGATGTGGTTAAGGAAATTGACAGACTGAAACCTCATAAATCGCCTGGTCCCGATGAGGTATATGCTAGAGTATTAAAAGAATGCAGAGATGAGTTAAGTTATCCATTAACATTTCTATTTAACAAGTCATTAGAAACAGGTATAGTTTCCAGAAGCTTGGAAGCTTGCAAATGTAGTTCCGATCTTCAAAAAAGGTGATAAATCAATAGCATCCAATTACCGTCCCATTAGTCTCACTTCAATCATAGGAAACTACTAGAGTAAATTATTGCTAGGAAAATGAGAAACCACTTAGAAACATTAACTTAATCAATTCTTCTCAGCATGGATTCACTCAGGGACGGTCTTGCCTTACTAATTTGCTTAGTTTTTTCTCAGAGGTATATGAAGCAGTAGATAATGACAAGTTCATATGATATTAATATATTTAGATTTCAGTAAAGCTTTCGACAGAGTCCCTCATGAGAGATTGATGAGAAAGGTTGAGGCACATGGAATAGGTGGGGCGTTGTTAGGATGGATTAGGTCATGGCTAATTGGTAGGAAGCAGAGAGTCAGCATAAATGGTACCAAGTCAGAATGGGGAGCAGTCAAAAGTGGTGTCCCCCAGGGATCGGTATTAGGTCCCCTGTTGTTTTCTTATATACATAAATGACCTAGATTTAGGTATAACTAGTAGGATAAGTAAATTCGCAGACGATACTAAAATAGGGAGATCAATTGATTCAGATAGCGATATAGAGTTCCTCAAAGGGATCTAGATACCTTACATGAATGGTCAGTAAATTGGCAGATGAAGTTTAACATTGACAAATGCAAGGTATTAAAGATAGGGAAGATGCAAACAAATGTTAAATATAAACTAGCTAATTAGAATTAGAAAATTCAGACTGCGAGAAAGATCTATGTGTGTTTTGTTAGCAATGATTTGAAGCCTAGAAAACAGTGTATAAGCGTTCGTAATAAGGCAACAGGATTCTCGGGTTCATCTCTCTAGGAGTGTGAGTAACAGAACTGCTTGAATGTTATCTTAAAACTTTACTTGTCATTAGTGAGACCCCATATGGATTATGCTGTCCAATTTTGGTGTCCTTATTACAGAATGGACATAGATTCATTGGAGAGAGTACAGCGTAGAATGACAAAAATGATCCATAAATATTAGAAATCTTCGTATGAAGAAAGGTTGAAGAAATTAGGTTTACATTCGTTAGAGAGCCGCAGAGTTTAGAGGGGATATGATAGAGGTGTTCAAGTGGGTTAGTGGGATTAACAAAGGGGACCATGGCAAATGTACTAAAGCTCAGTGATAGCGAAAGAAACTCGTACCAATGGTTTTCAAATTAGATAAATTTCGTTTCAGAAAAGATATAGGCAAGTGTTGGTTTGGTAACAGAGTTGTAGACGGGTGGAATGGAATACCAAGTGCTATAGTGGGATCTAAAACTGTAGGGAGCTTTAAGATAAAATTGGATAAGCATATGGACGAGAAGGGTTGGGTGTGAAGGGGGATCAGCCGGGTTGGGCCAATCAGCGCTCTGCAGACCTCCATAATCCTGCGTTAATCTCTAACCGTTTTGGTAAGATGATCCTCAGGGTATTAGAGTGTGGAGCCTATAATTGGGCTTTGTAATTAATTGGGGTTGTGTGGGACAGGGATCTGCCTTGCTTAGGCCAATCGGCTTTCTGCAGACTCCCATTTTCTTATGTTCTTATGTTCTTATGTAACTTTAGGAGGAAAAGGCCGGGACATTTTCCTACCGAAAAATTTACACATTTATTTTGAAAGGGAGTCTAGGTTTTTTTTTCTCCAGCTTGATAGAGGCCTTGAGAGAAAACAAATAAATAGATAAATACATATAAAAATAAATAGATAAATACATATAATACATATAAAAATAAATAGATAAATACATATAAAAATAAATAGATAAATACATATAAATACATATAAAAATAAATAAGTTAATACATATAAAAATAAATAAGTTAATACATATAAAAATAAATAAGTTAATACATATAAAAATAAATAAGTTAATACATATAAATACATATACAAATTAATAGATAAATACATATAAAAATAGACCCCAAAAATCGCTACTACCCCTTTAAACCCCCTACTCTGTGTTCTGTCGCCGCAAATGGTTTTTAAGAATTGATTTACCGCCAGCCTTTCGTGCCACTGACAATTCATCCCGTCTTTACGAGAACTGGCGCTAAATGCAGCCGTTTTCTATGGGGAGCTTCTTGCCATCTTTGTTTTATCTATGTACGCCATGCTGTATGCCTTTTGCTGTGAGCTGTCTGTCTGCAGTGCTATTTATTTATTTATTTTGATATACATTTGAATAATATGATTAATAAAGTAAACACATTTTTATTTATTTGTTTATTCTGGATCCGATCTGGCTCATGTTTAGCCCCATAATTTTGTTATTTTAACACGTTTGCCCCATTATTTTGGTGATTGGGAGACCTTTCGCCCCCATTTCTTTGTCAGCAATAAGACCTTTCGTGCCATTCAGGTTTCGATTTTTGCCTGACGAGCGATAACGAGCATGTAATTTAGAAGGATTTTTTTTTTTAACCTTGGGGGATGTGTTTTTTAAGCTTGATAGGGGTCTAGGGAACGAACGAAAAAAGAAAACCTTATTGAAATCAAGCAATGACGATTCATTTCTGGGATTACGAGGCTCCGTCTGCCGTTTACTAAGGAGGGGGGGGGGGGGGGCAGCTACCACAGTTTTGGGTTGTCGAAATGTTTATTGGGGCAACCGTATTGGGCTTCTCTTAAGGGGGTTCACCTGCTTTTTTTTCTTTCCTTTTCTCTCTTTCTTTGGCTTGTATCCATTTGGCCCCATTCAACCTACTGTTTTAAGACGTTTATCCCCAACCAGGTGTTAGTTTCTTCCTGGCGAGCGATAGCGAGTCAGCATTGTAGTGAGTGGTCTGCAACATGGCGACCACTCATTAAGAAGCCAGGGTAATGCCAGCCTATTATATACCTGGCTGGGTCCCTGTCGGCAGGTACACAAGGGATCTGGTATTGCGTATTCATAGAGTGCCTGTGGGGGGAGGGGGGGGGGGGGGAGGGATACGCACCGCTGATTCTGTACCAGGAGACTGTAACATACGACCTGTGCGGTGTTCTTATAGAGGGCAGATTGATATGACGTCACGGCTACAGTATAAACATTTGTGGACCTATTATTGATTTGTGAACAACGTTTTATGGATTTCCTCTTAACTGTCTTGGTCGTGTATTGGTTAGAACGTTTAAGTTCTTCATGGGGTTTCCTGATTTCGAATCCCGGGAGGATCACATGCGTTCATTAATTTCATTTGGAGGTGATAGATGTTAAGAACGAACATTGATTAAGAATATTTCCTCTTAACCACCAATTTCAAAGACACCAGTATAGTTGATGTTGACGAAAATTGTTTAACTTTAACCCCTTCTATACCGGCGACGTCCTTTTAACTTTATTCTAGCTATATTTAGACGATTTTAGTCAGCTTAGGAAGGACGTCTAGCAATTAAAGGGCTGCAGACTCTCTCCATTCATCCTTTTAGCTACCATATATCTTCGTAAAATCGTCTAAATGTAGCTGAAATAAAATGAAAAAGACTTCGCCGGTACAGAAGAGGTTAAGACCTAGATTACCAGGCTACAAACAAGTAGGTGGGATGGATTTTATGGGTGTATTTGGCATTCTTCCTAGAAATGTTGCCCCTTATGAAAATTGTTACCCCACACATTTATGAGGTGACCTGGCTCTATGTTCACCCCTTGTATTCCCAAATACAACCACGATTATTCTTATACACGGTCGAACAAATTATCTTTCATTTACAAACTATTATAACATCATAATCATCATCTACGATACACTGCTTCCTCACGAAATGGGTTGGGTGTGAGAGGGATCTACCGTGTGTGTGCCAATCGGCTCTCCGCAGGCTTCCGTTTTCTAATATTCTCACTGGGATAACCCCGCTAAAGGATGGTCATGCCAGAAACGCCTCCAGGTTACTTTGTCCAGACAATGTTACAGTAAGAATATAAAACTATTCTTCAATTCTTTTTCCACTTTCTTCTCCAATACAATAAGTGGTATTCCACCACCAGTCGTCCCACATATTTGACTTCATGCATCTCTCTTGGCACTTTGCATTCCATTTTGGCATACCTCAAATACTACTGTTATCCACTCAACCACTGCATCATCTACTCAACCACTCCGCACTTGGGGCCCAGAGCTTGCTCTTCCACAAGGCACGCACTGTTTTTAATAACTCTTTAATCGTCAGTACTGGAGGAAGGGATGATTTGCTAAAAACTGCATTGCTCCAAGACAATTCCGTGTGTGCTGAGGTAGTTGCTCTTAAAGCTCTGACACTCACGCCTGTGCTTTTAGAGTGACCTCATGTGTGTATGCGCACGTGCATGCACTTGATAGATGAACATTTTATAGATAATCCGATTTTATGATCTATTATTCCACCCTGTCAATTGAGCATTTTGAAAGGAGGTTGCTCATACCGACGATCACCGGATTGGCGGAGATATTACGACAAGGAGGCTGGGTAGGGGAGCGGCCGGCGGTGATGCAGACATAAGAGAAGGGAAGGAAGGAGAGGGCAGGGAGGAGACGTTAGGGAAGGAAGGAGGGAGGGTGGGAGACGGTATAGGGAAGGAAGGAGGGAGGGACGGTAGGGTAAGGAAGGCGGCGGGAATGTCATGTTGCTAGGCAGTAATCGGTCACTGCCCCTGGTAGTAGCCTCAGCAGTGGTGGTGGTGGCGGTGAGGCTCTGAAGGGGTCTACTGGGCCTACCCTACCCACCTACCCTACTACTACTGATCCGCCGGGAAGTTGCGCAAAGGGTTACGTCAGGGGTATTGGTTATGGACTTCCTGAGGGGGAGAGAGAGAGAGAGAGAGAGAGAGAGAGAGAGAGAGAGAGAGAGAGAGACTGAGAGAGAGAGAGAGAGAGTGAGAGAGAGGAGAGAGAGAGCGAGAGAGAGAGAGAGAGAGAGAGAGAGAGAGAGAGAGAGAGAGAGAGAGAGAGAGAGAGAGAGGTTTTTTAAGCTTGATGGAGGTCTAGAGAGAGAGAGAGAGAGAGAGAGAGAGAGAGAGAGAGAGAGCTTTTCCTCCCGCTAGGCTTATAATCGATCAGATTAGTAGATAACATTAATTATGATAGAGGGAAGTTTATTCGGAGGAATGCAGATGTGTATACAACACTTAAGGGGAGATGGTAGCTTGATGGAGGTCTAGAGAGAGAGAGAGAGAGAGAGAGAGAGAGAGAGAGAGAGAGAGAGAGAGAGAGAGAGAGAGAGAGAGAGAGAGAGAGAGAGAGAGAGAGAGAGAGAGAGAGAGCTTTTCCTCCCGCTAGGCTTATAATCGATCAGATTAGTAGATAACATTAATTATGATAGAGGGAAGTTTATTCGGAGGAATGCAGATGTGTATACAACACTTAAGGGGAGATGGTTGTTTTTTCTGGCCTCCCTTCTCCCTCATGTTTAGCCCCATTAGTGTTCTGATTTTAAGACAATCGTTCCATTAGTTTGACGAATTTATCACCTTTCACCTCATTTTCTTTGTCAATATTAGGTCCTTTCGTGCCATTCAAGTGTCGATTTTTCCTGGCAAGCGATAGTGAGCCTGTAATTTTAGGAGGAACCGGCCTTCGACCGGAATTTTGATCGACAAATATACAAATATAGCTTGATGGAGGTCTACGAAGGAAACTAAAAAAAAAAAATATATATATAATAATAATAATTATAATAATAATAATAATAATAATAATAATAATAATAATAATAAAAATATGCAATCTTGACCAATTATAATGTAAAACTTGCAAAATAAACCAAAACAGGGACGACACAATTTAAAGACAAAGGAACTTATCAAAATCACAATGTGGAAATAACGCTTTAGAAAAATATAACATACATAAATATAAACCTAAATAAAACATACTTTGTAAAGGCAGAACTGCCTATAGCGAGTGCCTCCCCCATAGTTGAAAGGGTGACAGGGCCAAAATCAAGGGACGTTCGAGCCAAAATGCCTTGACACACGGAGTTTGAAGCAATTTAAGTCATAGGAAAAGGGAAAGATTGATTCTGGGAGAGAGTTCCAGAGCTCAGCTGTTGAGTAGAAGAAAGTTTGAGAGTAACGTTTCACTCTTGGGTTGGAGAGTTACACAGAGTAGGGGTGGGATTGAGTTGCAAGACGGGTACCACGTGCCCTACGTAAAGGAGGTGGTATACACTGGGAAAGCTCTGAGGAACACTGATCATTATAGTAGCGATAGAATAGCGAGAGAGATGCAACATTGCGGCGGAGAGAGAGAGATTGCAGAGAGTTGGTGAGTGGGCGGGAGTTAATGATACGAAAGGCCTTCCTTTCAACTTTGTCTAGGAGAGCGGTGTGAGAGGAACCTCCCCACACATATCTCATATCTCATAGCTCGTGTATAGTCATCCCTTCCTAGTTGACGTGCCCCTTTCTCGGCCTCTTAGCCATTTGTAATACCTTCTTAATGCTTTTGGAGTTTTACAATATTCCCTTAATAATATTCAAGGTTAACTGATCTTGAGGGGAGATGATTAACTTTTTGGTCGATTTATTCATTGATATATTATTTGTCTAGTTTCCTTGCTAGACCTCCATCAATCTTAAAAATAAACCCCCTTTCAAGATAAATTTATATTTTTTTCTGTAGAAAAATTTCCCGGCCGAAGGCCGGTTCCTCTTAAGTTACAAGCTCGCTATCGCTCGCCAGGAAAAAACCGACACCTTAATGGCAAGGAAAGGTCTTAAAAGTCCATAAATTCGCCAACTTAATGGGGCTCAAGATGAGGGAGAAAGTGGTCTAGAAAAGCTACATATCTCCACATAAAACCACCTTACTATTTATGCATGCACTTCCTGCATGTTGTAAGCTTCACCAATGTTGCAAGTTAATTGTATATACTGCATGTTTTGCCATCCCGGCGAAATAAGAAAAGAAGTATACAGTATATATATATATATATATATATATATATATATATATATATATATATATATATATATATATATATATATATATACTAGGAGGGGTACCCATCGTTGCCTGGGTTTAAATTCTACTACCATAATCACCATCATCAATCACTACTACCACAATCATCACAATACTACTACTACCATAATCACCGGCCTCGACCTCCCTGTGCCTCATTAAACGGCGACCTCGATTTCGGCCGCTAAATGACCTCCGATTTTGGATCTGACCTCATCCGTACCCCCATTTTGGGGAGCTGCGAACAACTTTCGTTCCATACACCTTTTCGATCGGAGGCCTCCTTCTGCCCCAAACGGCCATTTTTTCGCATTTATTTCGCTCCCGTATACTACATAAGTTCTGCCGAAAATTTTATTTAACAAAAGTGTCTCTGATTTCCACTAAACTCGCCTAAAACCATCTCCAAAGCCTGGGCTTTCCAACGGTGCCCCACACTCCCACCTGGCACCAAAACTGTGGGAGGAGTTTTGTAACAAAGGTCTGGTAACTGACAAACAGACAAACATTGACCTTTATTTATTAATATATATATATATATATATATATATATATATATATATATATATATGGCTCTTGAACAGTATATCGCATCTCAAGTGGATATGCTCCCTTCGCCGCCTCTGAGCCACTTAAACTTTTTGAGTATTTCGACCCTTCCCATAGCACTTTTGGGTCCCGGCCTCGCTAGTGTGTGTGTGGACAGTCCCTTTTCCTCCTGATTTTCCGGCCTGATAACTCTTTCATTGTGTGTGTATTGCAGCGGCCATTGCCACATATGAGCCTTTTACACATTTATGCCGGTTGCTAGGGGAGTTTCTTGTTTACTTATTATTATTATTATTATTATTATTATTATTAGTAGTAGTAGTAGTATTAGTATTATTTATATATACACTGTATATATATATCTTTTTAGTTTCCTTCCTAGACCTCTATCAAGCTTAAAAACACCCCAAAGACCCCCTTGCGAGATAAATTTTCTAATTTTGTCTGTGGAAAAACGTCTAAATTACAGGTTCGCTATCGCTCGCCAGAACAAAAAATTACGCTTAAATGGCATGAAACGTCTTAATATTGACAAATAAATGTGGCAAAAGTTCTTAAAATCGCCAAACTAATGTGGCGAAAGTAATAACATCTTAAAACTAATGGGCTAAACATGAGGGAGAAGGGTATCCAAGAATACGCCCCCTTTGTGTGGACAGTCCATTTTCCTCCTGATTTTCCGGCCTGATAACCCTTTCATTGTGTGTGTATTGCAGCGGCCATTGCCACATATGAGCCTTTTACACATTTATGCCGGCTGTTGAAGACCGTGGAAGATGTGTAATATGACTAAATATGACCAATAACTAAATTTTACATTGAATGGGTGTTATTAACTATACAGTATACTGTTTCTTTTCAACTGACGGTAAATTGCAAAGTTCTCATCAAGATTTCTCAGTTATTTTGAAGATTTTGTAGTGAAATGTGGAGCTAATTATATAAACTTGGTCGTAATATGATGCAGAGACATGGTAGTTTCATATTTTTCCATTAAGCATCGATAAATTAGCTGCTCAGGGATTCAATTTCTCGTGAGCTGAAAAGAAACAGAGTAGGCCTATAGTGTACTGTATTGGTAGGTCAACAGTGAATTTAGATTGATTTATTGAAATAGTTTATTTAACCAGAAATATATGCAATTGAGATGAAGATTTAAAAAAATACATGAGTTATGGCTGAGCCTAATAAGAGGAACTCTCTTTAAGGCACATTATAAATGACTCCAACATTATTGTAACATGTTATAACTATAATATGAAATATAGAAATAATTTACAGTACATAGTGACCCCAATGTACACCCATATAATCGCATAATTGAAATATACCGATTATTATTATTTATATTATTATTATTATTATTATTATTATTATTATTATTATTAGTAGTAGTAGTAGTAGTAAACATTAATACTTACATGTACACACCAAGATGCCGTTATACAGCACTTCATTAACTACATATAGCTTATTATGACACGAGTAGTAAGCAATATTAATACTTTGATAATAGGTAGGACTTCAGAGATATCTTGAATCTAGAAATGAAGATTTTGTACATTATGTGGTAGGTCGTTCCATATCTTTGCGTTTGGGATTGTTTTGTGGTCATTAGTGGAATTTCTAAAGAGTTGTTATTTCTTAAAGTATACCTATCATTGATACGATAATTAAACATTCCCGGATTACTGAGGTCATTTAATGATTTATATATAAATATAGCACTGCAGTAAATATTGATATAAGAGTGTCAATGTTTCAACCTCTAGATTACGAGCCAAGACTGAATAAATAAGAAATGCAATGTCATTTCGACGGAAAATTATTACAAACATATCAAACTTAAAACCAAAACAATGTAGTATTCTGGTTGATCCCAGAAACCTTTCTATCTTCTAGGCCTACTATATTTCCTTTTCTGACTTTATCTTGCACTATGTAACCAACCCCAAAATTCCTCCACCTAACCCTCCAAACCCCCCCTCCACCAATCCATACTAGAAAATACTATTTTCTACCTTTTCTGTAGCCATCCATCCCTCTTGACAACCCCCCCCCCCCCTCTCTCTCTCTCTCTCTCTCTCTCTCTTTCTCTCTCTCTCTCTCTCTCTCTCTCTCTCTCTCTCTCTCTCTCTCTCTCTCTCTCTCTCTCTCTCTCTCTCTCTCTCTCTCTCACTGCTCAATAAAACTGGTACAATTTACTGGATATAGACCCGTGGTTCGAGTCCTTTATGCCTCTCCCCAACCTTCCTCACTCAATGTGTTTTTTGTTCCTTGTTGAGTTTTTAACCCCTTCTGTATATTCTAGCTATATCCAGGTGATTATGTGCAGTTTAAGAAGCATCTGGGGTAGTAAAAAGGGTTAGGGAAAATATTTTGAAGCCTATATATTGCTGGAGGCCTTTTGGGAATT
>CM064516.1:28136681-28139181 GCA_032716605.1 Paralithodes platypus
CTAAGGAGAGTTGGGCACCATAACCACTCTGCTCACGGCCGATTGGTTACGGTGCCCAACTCTCCCAAATATACCTGGAGTCAGTGGGTTCGAATTCTGGTCAGCATACCTCTCCCCCCAGAGACACATGTGATTCTATTATCCTCGAAAATTATTCTTTACATGCCGTTGTCTTATTTTTATCAATATTCGGATCACTTTGTTTTGACCAAATGGTCTGTGTGGCCTATGTATATATGTAAATATGTTTAACTCTTCTTACTTTACATCTAAGTAATGTAAATATAGTTAAAACAATAGTAATTGAGAATGCGTTGTGATAAAAAGGTAAATTTGTTGATGAAAATAACGCAATACTTACTGTATATCTGAGATAATAATTGTTTGCTTCTAAAATTACAATCCCAGGGGGGTCTGAACCAGGGTTAAGATAACTTGACCCTGGCTTGAACACCAGGCAACAACCCCACGTGCTAAGCCTGAGGGTTCCCTGCTGATGAGACCCTATATACACACTGCCTGGACACCCTTTTAACACACACACACACACACACACACACACACACTAGCAATAGCCTAATAAACAGAGAGGATCTAAGACATTTACCTGTGAGAGTTTATCTTGCAAAAAAAAAATCGATTGACACATTACCTAGGATACTCACACCGAAATTCAGATTCGGAATTAAAGATATTTACGAATTCGGGGGTAACTAAAATACTCCATGGCATGCACGCTAGATGCCGGTAACAATGCCAGACCTCTGATTACTTCTGGAATGTCAAATTACTTTTAGAATGATAAAGTTGCGATCGTAAATTGCCGGAAAAGAGGGCACGTGTGTTCTCTAACATTACGTAAAGCTTTTATGCCTCCACTGCCTCTGACCTGACCCTTTTGGTTTACCCTCCAGCCTTCGTGTGTTCAGTCAAGCTGGTATCACATGAGAGCTTTTATAGTCAACATTCAATGATCAAAAAATTTCTGGCAACATTTCTGGAATATTTTGTACTGGTATCGGAAACTAGACTGATAGATGAATTTAGGTAACGTAAAAATAGTAAATGTTGACCTCATAAGCTGCCAGACCAGTGTTGAGGATAAATGTTGAGTAAAAAAGCGTTCGTGTGATACCGGCTTCACGGGCGATAATATTTATTTGCTTATTGTTTTTATTTTTTATTATTTTTTAGTTTCCTCCCTAGATCTCCATTAAACTGTAAAAAAATAAAAAATAAAATAAAAAAAAATAAAAAATAAAAAAAAATAGATCCCCCTTCAAGATAAATGGGTATATTTTTCGGTAGAAAAATGTCGCGGCAGAAAGCTGATTACTTTTCAAATTACAGGCTCGCTATCGCTCGCCAGGAAAAAAATAACACCTAAATGACACGAAAGGTCTTTATATTGACAAGGAAATGGGGCGGAAGGTCTTAAAATCGACATACTAATGGGACAAACATAATAACATCTGATAACTAATGGGTCTAAACAGGAGGGAGAAGGGGATCTTACCAAGCGACCCATCTCCCATTAAAGTTGTACATACTTGCAGATGGACTTGGCTTAAAAGTGATTAATATACAGTACATCATTAGTAATAATAGGTAATGATAGGTGTAAATAATTAAACGAATAATAGGTTAATTGAATTTACAGAGAACAACTAGCCATACAAAATGTGTTAGGGCTAGAGCAAATGGGCTGTACATTTCCACACCTATTCCCTGGCTGTGTGTTATTGAGTCCTCCAAAATGGCTAAATGTTATAAAATGTGGTCGATCTCTAATTTAAAAGGATCTCCATCCTGAGACCACGTGTGTAGTGGTGAACCTCGCCTGACCAGCTGTTACGGCACCTTTATGTGTGTGTGTGTGTGTGTGTGTGTGTGTGTGTGTGTGTGTGTGTGTGTGTGTGAGTATGTGTGTGTGTGTGAGTATGTGTGTGTGTCAGTGTGTGCGTGTGTGTGTGAGAGTATGTGTGTGTGTCAGTGTGTGTGTGTGTGTGTGTGTATGTGTATGTGTGTATGCATGTATGTGTAGTAGACCTTACCCGACCAGCTGTTTGGGCACTTTTACCCACGAGTTGCGTATACTGTATGTGACCCTCGCCCTGGTGACGTAACTGTGACGATGGAGGGAGGGAGGGAGAGAGGGAGGAAGGAAGGAAGGAAGGAAGGAAAGGATTTTATGAAGCTTAGGAAGGGTATAGGGTAGCTAAAACGATTAATTAAGCTAGTCTGTAATCTTTTAACGGTTCGACATCTTTCCTAAGCTTAATAAAACCATCTAATAGTTGCCAGCATGCAATGAAAAGGAGGTCACCGGTACAGGAGGGGTTAATGGGCCTCACAGATCGAGTCCATGTACTTCATAGGCTCAAACTATACTCGGTTTCATTTTAGCTGACGGTAAATTGAATCCCTTAACAACTGATTCCTCGATAACTAACGGGAAAATAAGAAACTACTACGTCTCTGCATCATATGTAGACCAAGT
>CM064516.1:28144181-28276507 GCA_032716605.1 Paralithodes platypus
ATATAATCAAACACACGCATTGCTAAACGCCTTTCGTTTTGGTCGTCGGCAAACTGTAGAATATGACTGCACACATTTCTGGCCCCCCTCTCATTCTCGACATACGCACCTCCCGTACGCTTCCGGTCGTATAGTATTAATGTACGCCTGCATTATACAACCTTGTTTATGTATGTGTGTGTGTGTGTGTGTGTGTGTGTGTGTGCGTGTGTGTGTGTGTGCGCGCGCGCGCGCCCAGGAGTGATTTACAGGCCCCTCACTGCCAACAACACCACCTTAACCTGTCGGGGAGAGGATAGACTTGTACAGGTGGGGTCACACCAACGTTCATAGAGGAAACTTTCGATCAGGTACTTTGTATTTGGGGCCACTTTTTGTATCATTAATAGCAACTAGGCTGAAAGTAGATATCATAGTGTGCGGAATTTCGATTTGAGTATCCCGGGTTCGGGTCCTCGGAGTGTCACATGTATTTGTTGATTTCATTAATTGAGTTTAGATGTGAAGTTGGTTGGTGTAAAAAACATGATAATAAGTAAACTGACCCAGAGTACAGTACTATTAAAAGAAGTAATCAAATCCTGAAGGGGTAATCGTTCGTAGCAATCTTAGCGTAGGAATACAAGAACTTGTAAAATCGGGTATATGCTCCTCGGGAGTTCCTGTCTTGTTTATGTATTTGTGCCCCTTAAAGAAGAATAGTAATGGGTTATCTATTGTCCCGATGTGTGTGTTGTCCAGCGTGTGTGTGTGTTTACAAGATCCCTCAGCTCCCGTCTAACTGTTCGGGTACAATACGTGTGTGACCGTCTGACGATGGATTAACACCATTCATTTCCAGGCATTATTCTTCAGCAAAGTTGGTTCGGTGAATCGGTGGCTTCTCAAGTACATTTCTACCAAATTTCTTCCACTTACATATGCCTTCCTATTGTCGAAATGTCTGTATCATGGCAAACTAGTTCCAAAATGTTACAAACTTAAAATTTGCTGATCAAAGGTTGCCAGGAAAAGACACTAGTTTGATTCAAGCACCTCAGTTCCGAATCACACTAACGATTTCTCCGGTAAGCATTTATCTGCATCTTTATCCGTGACAGTAATTTGGAAGTTCTTTTTCATCATATCAACAAATTTACTGGCGTTCGATTTCACCAGTTCGCGAAATCAAATATAGCTTTAATTCAGTTGCTGCTATAACGAAATTACCGATCGAAAGTTGCCTGAAAAATCGGCGGCATTCCTAGGCCTAATAGCCCGGGTTGTGATGGGTATCTGCGCTATCGGGACCAAGTAACAAGTGACCTGCCACACGACCCGCTACCTGGGCTGACCTGAAGGGTAGATTTGTATTTCTTTGTTAATTTATGTATTTATTTATTTTTTGTTTGTTTTTAGTTTCCTCCCAAGACCTCCATCAAGCTCTTAACAAAAAAAACAAAAAATATCCTGAATACCCCACTTTCTAAATAAATGTGTACATTTTTCGGCAGA
Source organism: Paralithodes platypus (assembly GCA_032716605.1). Lineage (NCBI taxonomy): Eukaryota > Metazoa > Arthropoda > Malacostraca > Decapoda > Lithodidae > Paralithodes > Paralithodes platypus. The sequence goes on from CM064516.1 coordinate 28,145,676, forward strand.
AAAATGTCCCGACCAAATTCTGGTTCCTCCTTAAATACAGGCTCACTGTCTCTCGCCAGGGGAAAACAATTACACCTGAATGGCACAAATGATCTTCAAATCTGGAAACTAATGGGGCTAAACATGAAGGAGAAGGGAGTTCAGAAAACAAATCTCCCCTTAAGTCACAGCCCCCCCCCCCCCCCAGCCGTCCGGCTGGCTCAGTTGATAGCGTGCCTGATTCTCACCTTGAAGGTCTCGCGTTCAATCCCCGCTCAGATTGAAAAGTTTTTCTGGGATACAGCCGGCGGTTACCATCTCCCCATGAGCAAGGGGGATGGGTAATGGTCTCTGGTAGACTAAAGAAAGCCAAGCGCTTGCGAATCCTCGAAGGAGGAGAGACGGGCGCTATATAAGTAACCAGAAGATAATAATAATAATAATAATAATAATAATAATGTACCCCTGATACATACATTACACCATGCCTGGACACTAACCTTCTGGGACCGAGAAGATTCACCAGTCTCCTGTTTACTAGTCCATTCATCGTAGTTAGGCCAGAAATCGCGACCCCTAACCTCTGTAACTCAAAAGGGGTTGGGGCAAATGGGCTGTACAATTCCACACCTATTCCCTGGCCGACTATTCCCAAATGGGAAGTATTCCGTGGTTCAATAAGGGGTTGACACAATCCATGGAGTACGCTGAGACTAGAACACTTAAAAGCTACTATCAGTGACGGAGTTGACACTGGCTGGGCTATAGATGAAGCAGATTACACCACACTGCCTAGAGCAATCAGAGGCGACTAGCGGTAGCCATGTTGGGGAGAGTGTTGTTAGTAGAGTTAGATACCTTTTACATATATATTTGTTCATATTATTTTTGTGTTCTTAGTGGAGTTCGATAATTTTTACATAGATATATTTATTTTATTTTTCTTATTATTATTTATAGCCATAGTGATAATACTGATGGAGCTTTCACTTTTGGGATAGTGTTGTTAGATATTTTTTACATAGATATTTGTATATTATTTGTCTTATTATTATTTATAGCCATAGTGATAATACTAATGGAGTTGTTGATTTGTTGATAGATGACTGGACGAAGATGATAACAATTTTTACACCACACGTCCTAGAGCAAGCAAAGAACGACTAGCGGTAGCCATGTTGGTGTTATTAGTAAAGTTAGATACCTTTTTCAGAGATTTATTTGTCAGCCATAGTGATTATACTGATAGAGATGTAGATTGGTAGATAGATAAATCAAGGCGTCAAACCGGAGCAATTTTGTTTGAAGATTTGAATGAATTAAGTAACACTATTCTTCACATTGATCCTCCATTACAAACCCCAATGCACTATATGAGAAGGAATGCCAGAAATTTAACAGGAAATAGCATCGCTTAGGACATTTTATCACTTCTAAATACATAACTTGAACTATAAACCATCAATTCATCTTTACATACATATTTTTTTTTCTATGTGATTGAGGGAGGAAAGAGGCAGAACTGAATATAGCGAGTGCCTCCCCCATAGTTGAAAGAGTGACAGGGCCAAAATCAAGGGACGTTCGAGCCAAAATGTCTGGACACACGGAGTTTGAAGCAATTTAAGTCATAGGAAGAGGGAACAACTGATAGTCAATAATATGACTAAATATAATGGACTCGGCTTTCGTTTGACACCCTGAGATAAATGAACGAAGAAGAGGAAGCTTATCGCATCATATGTTCTAGAGCAATATTAAGTAGAGTACGATCACCGGTAGCCATGTTGGTGACGGTGGAGGCATTAGGGTTGGATGATTTTACACACATGTATCACATACTGTATATTTATAGCCATAGTGGTATTACTTAGGGAGTTGTAGATTGGTAGATAGAGGATTCAAATGAAGACATGGGGCCTAGAAAAAGTAGAGGTGATAAGACAGTCATATTGGTGACTTTGGGGTTGTTAGTTAATGGTTCTTTACATAAACATTATAAAAAAAAAAAAAAAAAAAAAAAAATCGACAATTCTGTCTCCAAGTTGTCCCTGAGAATGTAAGATGGCCTATGAACCGTGGGGTTCTGTAGATAACACCTGTTGTTCCCTTTGGCTACTGTTCCAGGGGTTAATGTCGTCACGTCCCCCACCATACTGTAGTACCCTGGGGGGGGGGGGGGCTGTTGTTGTTGTTGTTGTTGTTTATCCCTGTGTACCGTACTGGGCGCGTGGGTCGGTGTGGGGGGCTTTTGAGGGTGTGTGGGTCGAGATCTGAAAACTCCTTGTGATATAAAGGAGATAGCTAGATAGATGTGTGTGAGAGAGAGAGAGAGAGAGAGAGAGAGAGAGAGAGAGAGAGAGAGAGAGAGAGAGAGAGAGAGTGTGTGGGGGGTAGATGTGAAGTAGCGGAAGCAACACTAAATAATAATACTGAAAGTTGATTTTCGATTCTATAGTCGACCAAAATCTATTTATCCAGCTATCTATCTTTCGAAAGAGCGAAAGAGAGTGAGTGTGAGTGTGTATATTGTGTGTGTGTGTCAGCAATCGTAAACCTTAACTTCTGGAACTCAAAGAGGGCCAAAGTAAATGACCTGTAAATCTCTACACCTGTTCCCTGGCTTACTAGTCTTCCTAAACGGTAGACATACTAGCTCGAGTATCCTTGTCGGTTTTATGAGTTATAGAGGTTAGTGATATAGATTTTTGGCCTAATATAAATTAATGGTCTATAGTACTACTCCAACGGAAGCAGGCCAAAACGGCTGCACTCCGAAATGTCCACAACCAAAATGGCCACAAACTGAAACGGCCACAGTCGTAAATGGCCACATACCGTGATGCTACTATAATATACATAGAATAAAATATCCCTAGCATATATTCAATACTATTACTGCAACGCTTTTATGTATTAAGATATTGACACATGTATACAATCATGTATAAAATCATGTATAAAATGCAAATGGTTTAAGGGGGGTGACCTGCTTTTTTTTTCTCTCGTTTGCTCTCTTTCTCTGGCCTGTATCCATTCGGTCCCGTTCAGCCTACTGTTTTAAGATACTTATCCCCATCCAGTTGTCAATTTCTTCTTGGCGAGCGATAGCGAGCCAGCGTTGTATTAACTTGTTCTATTAACTTGTTGTGTTAAACTTGAAGAGGGGGTTCTGGAGGTGGGTTTATTTTAGGTTAAAAAGACGCTCCCGAGATACCGGCTTTAAACTACCCCAGCAAGCCGTAGCTAAAGCCCAACACAACAGGTCTCCCCTGTAACAGCCATGCACTACCATAAGACCATAAATTATACATCTGCTTATAATTTAGGGCTCCAAGGTTGAGATGTCGGCCCCCAAGGTGGAGATGTGGGCTCCCAAGGTGGAGATGTGGGCCCCCAAGGTGGAGATGTGGGCCCCCAAGGTGGAGATGTCGGCGCTACGGAGGGATATGGGTGACACTACTGTAGGGGGTTGTAAATAAGAGTCACTTCCCGACATTTTGGTGACACTATAGTCTCTTAGTTTTTTTTTTTTTTCTTTTCCAGCGGACAGTAAATTGACATGTTGTAAATTATGACATCTTTGCTTTGATATGAGGGAGAGACATAATAATGTCATAGTTTGCTTTATTTATCGATAAATCTGCTGCTAAGGGATGAAATGTACTATCAGCTGGCAAAAACAACAACAGACTATAAAGTTAAAAACAAAAAATCAGTATATCACCGTCACTTTCCGACATTTTGGTGACACTAGGGGGTTGTAAATATCACGGTCACTTTCCGACATTTTGGTGACACTAGGGGGTTGTAAATATCACGGTCACTTCCCGTCATTTTGGCCCATAGCCCTTCATAATATAGCGAGAATAAAGATAAGATTTTTTTCCAGTTTGTAACCAACATTTGATAGATTTGTTTTACTTGGTAAAAAGCTTGTTTATGAATATGATTGTAGAAATTGGAAAATATCTAATAATTGGATTTTTATACGCCTTAGTATTTGGTCAGACTCTTTTCACTTTGTTGGAAGGTGGAACATAAGTATTTTAGGCTTACAAATATAAACTTCAGAACCCCCCATGCCATATTTGCTGAAAAAAGATGCCGGAAAAATGCTTGTGTGACTCTGCCTATTATTTCCAGAAATTCTAGAGTCCCGGGGCCTTCCAAAATGTTAATCCCGACATTCTAGACTCCCGACATTCTAGACTTCTGGGGCCTTCCAAGCTGTTATTCCCGGTGCCAGTGTAAACATGTGTTGTAGTTTGCTCCCTAGACCTCCATCAAGCTTGAAAACAAAACACTCCCAAGACCCCCTTTCAAGATAAAATTGTATATTTTTCCGTAGAAAAATGTCCCGACCGAATGCCGGTTCCTCCTAAATTGCAGGCTCACTATCGCTCGTCAGGAAAAATCGACACCTAAATGGCACGAAAGGTCTTATAAGACAAAGACAAAGAAAGGGAGAGAAAGGTCTTAAAGACGTCAAACAAATGGGCCGAACGTCTTAAAATCTCAAAACTAATGGACCTAAACATGAGGGAGAAGGGGTCCAGAAAAAAAAGTTCCCCTTAAAGCAGTAAATGTGAGTGGGTCCAGTGGTGGTCATAACTGGTATAACAGAGAACAGGAAGCAGACCCACACACCACTACCCTATGTATGTATGTGTGTGTCTGTGTGTGTGTGTGTGGTGCAGACCATTGTGTGTACAGACCAGACCAGACCAGACCAGACCAAACCAGACGCCACGTGGGGGGATGCAGGCACCATACACACACACACACACACACACACACACACACACACACACACACACACACACACACACACACACACACACACATACACATTCACATACACACACACACACATACACAGGACCGGTCGCACCATACATGATTTTTTTTTAGAACCAGTCTCAACTCCCTTCCTCACCACACATAACCGTGAATTCTGGAATGGAAAGTTAAGCTCACATGACAGAAAACGTCGGTTTATAATTCATAATATCACCAACCCACAAATTAACTTGCAAATACACCTAATTAACGAAATAAATGAAATTAATGAAGATGTGTGGCACTCCCAGGACTCGAACCTAGGATACTCACACCGAAATCCAACGTTTACTGCCATGTGGGTTTAACTCTCCCTAAAATATGGTGCATGATGTTCACCATGCACCCATCCCTCCCTTCCTTGCTCGCTCACCACACACTTCCAGCTCTTCTCACCATATACCACCGCTACCTATGCCTTGTTTATTTTCAACTGACGGTAAATTAGAAAGTTCCCATCAAGATTTCTCAGTTATTTTGAAGATTTTGTAGTGAAATATGGTACTAATTATATAAACTTGGTATTGATATGATTCAGAGACAGTGGTTTTCAGTGGTTTAATATTTTTCCACTAAGTATCGATAAATTAGCTGCCAAAGGATTCAATTTACCGTCAGATGAAATGAAACAGAGTACTCTTCTCCCATCACCATATATGTTCACCACCCTACCCCTCCCCCTCTTGCTCACCATACACTATCACCTCAAATCACTACATATCACCATATACTGAGCATATGTTCATCGTGCACCCCATACATTTCTTGTTCACCAACACTACCCAATTTGTTCACCACATAACACCACGGTAAAATTCTTCAAACCATTACAATTTCTATCCGGTACTCGTAATATGGCACCGGAATTGGTTCATTTCTTAGACAGAGAAATTTTAACCATTTTAGTGCAATGGCGCTAAATATATTTTATTTTGGCTAACAATAAGCAATGTTATCTAGGTAAAGAAAACGTGTCATAGTCAAGGGACCCTTGCTTTAACTCCAGTGTTTCTCTTAGTAAAACATAATTTGTGTTCTTGTATGCCTAGGTTTCCTGTATTCTGACTAAACATATACTATTTTATTAGATCCAGAAAAGGCCTCTCGTATGCACTTTCGTATGCAGAAAGTTAAATTATACTCTTTCAGTATTATAAAAAATAGCATATGGATTATATAAATAAATGTCACGGCTTCCCAGACACGCTAGCAACTTGTTTTCATGTCATCAACTACTTCCCTTTTGATCTATTATTATTTTTCATTATTTATATTTCCGATACCTGGTATAATGTTTGGGATCAGGAATTTTAAGGTGGCATTATATTACACGATTTACAAAAGCCTACCCTAAAACTCACACATTCTCTCTCTTGCTCTCTCTCTCTCTCTCTCTCTCTCTCTCTCTCTCTCTCTCTCTCTCTCTCTCATCACACACACACACACACACACACACACACACACACACACACACACACACACACACACAGCCCGTAGCCTAGTAGGTAGAGCTCTCGTCTCACACACGAGGGGTCGGGGGTTCAATCCCCGGCCGGGCGGAGACAAATTGGGCTTGTCTCCTTTCATGTGTTAGCCTCTGTTCACCTAGCTGTAAATAGGTACTTGGAATAAGTGGACGACGTTGTGACGTCCCATCTGGGGTTGGCAAAAATGGTACAAGGCGAGATGAGTATCATATGGTTCACCTAAGCTGATGGCTACCTAAGCCTTCGGGCGAGACGGTACCGTCTATAGTGAGAATGGTACCATACAGATCCACCCTAAGCCTTCGTTTCCGATGTCGCGAATTGGCTAAATACAGACTACACACACATCCACAGCCATTCCAACAGTACATAAAACACTTAACATGCATTTCACGCAATACATTCCCAGTTAAGGAGGCGCGATAATAATGAGCTTAGCTCGCATTGCGTGGATTCCCCTTGACGAACAAGTAACTGAGTAACACACTACAAACACATACACACACACAAGACAAACACGCTCCTACAACATCAAACAATTTCACACACACACACAGATCATCAAACACACACACACACACAGAGCATCAAACACACACGCTCACACACACACACGCGCACACACAGCGTCACATACACACAAACACTACATTATACACACACACACACACATTTACAGACACTCTAATTAAAGGCCTAGTCCCCCCTTTAAGCACCCCATCTCACACAAAGAACCAAGCCAAGGGTGATACTCCAGCACTAAACGGTGTCTAATGGAAGAGTCACGTCCAGGGGTATACCTTGGATAAAAGGTTAGGATATTCCAAGATCTTGGGATATTCTTACGTTAACCGGCTTTGTAACTTTATTCTGGGTACTATGAGAAAAGTTTATTCAGTTCAGGGCTTCTAGCAATTAAAAGGCTTGGAACTATCTCTCTTAACCCTTTTCATTACCAAAATAATGTAATTTGATGCTCATTTCCCGTATTCCTTCTCATATTCATTCAAATCTGAAGATAAAATTAACCCGATTTGACACCCTGGGCTGATGACGTACTATTTGTGAGACTTATTAAACCTTTCAGCATAAGAGAACGCAATTAATATTTGTTCTGTCTATTGTTAGACGTTTGTATTCAGATTAAGAAGGGTATGTGTAAGTCAGAGGGTTAATGGATATAGTCTTTACCCTTTTGATGCACACAGATCCTCCCTAAGTTGTATAAAATCGTCTAATGATAGCCAGAACAAATTGTCAAAATGCGTCATAATCGTCAAGGGGTTATCAGACGGATCGGATGACTGTCTGTACCGGCGACGTCTTTTTTATTTTATTCTTGCTTTGGACGATTTTGTGCAGTTTAAGCAGGATCTAAGGTAGTAAAAAAGGTTGTGTGAGATAGTTTGAAGCCTGTTAACTGCTGGAGGCTCTTATTAGCTGATAACAATCGTCTAATAGAAGCCAGCATAAAGTTAAAAGAATGGCACTACTACATAATTTGATCACACGTATTTGTGATTTAACCTCCATATACAGTGTATTTATATATATATATATATATATATATATATATATATATATATATATATATATATATATATATATATATATATATATATATATATATATATATATATATATATATATATATATATATATATATATATATATATATATATATATACATACACTGGGTATACAGTATATAGTAAAACTGTTAAGCAGCAGCCTACGTATCAGCCATACTTTTATCTTTTAGTACCAGGAAATATAACCTTCAACTCCAACTATTTGGTCTAGGAAGTATCAATCCCATTACTCCCATACAGTAGTAACACGGGTAATGACCGAGTGTAAGAGGCCCGGAACGTGTGTTTACCATCCAAAGCAAACAAAAGGGACGAGTTATGGCGAGGGCTAGAAGGCAAGAATGAAGGGAGGGGTTTATGAGGTTTTCGTCCACAGTTAGTTCGTCCGTTTTAAGAGTCATTCACTAACATATATCCCAGCTTAACCTTGTCTAGCCTAAACTAACCTACATCCAAATCTACCTATCCTAACCTTAGCTAATCTGATCTAGCCATATCTATCCTAACCTATCCATAATCCATCTTCAACTAATTTCCACCTAAACCAACCTTTATCTAACCTAACCTAACCAAACATTGCCATATTTGTATACTCTACTCTGCATCATAGTATTGGCAAAGCAACTCAAAATGTGGACGAGAAGGCTTAAGGGGGAAAGGACGTGTGGGTGACTTGACCAGCTGAAGGTATAGTATGGGAGCCTGAGGGTCATGTGTCCGCTACAAGCAACAAGTGGGTGTAGAATAGAGATCTTGGACTGATACTAGTAGACCATCTCTCTCTGTGGTGGCCATTTAGGAGACACATCAACATACAGTAATTATGTTGTATATTAAACTGTATCCTTTACAATTAATGTAATGATTATACCAGAATCAGTAAAGTCAAAGATGGTAAATATTTAAGAGATCAGAGTATATTGTCTCTTTAAATTTCTGGATCCTATCCTATTCCTCTCTCATGCCTTCGCACTGCATGTTATCCGAGAACAGCTCTACTTGGATCTTTTATTAAACCCGATTTTAAGTAATATTGCTGATGTCTATTTGGGGGACGATAACTGTAATAAGGGACTTTAAATATTGGTGTGACCAAGATGGAGGAAGTTGGCCCTCTGTCTCACCTCCTTCAGGTGTATGGCGTGTGAGGTGCCCGCTGCCCGTGTGCCCCCTCGTCCGGTCATGTACCCCGCCCCCCATCTGTAGGGCACACTATGGGGCGGTATGGCCACTAATTTGGCTATACAGTTAAGACCTAGCTGTAAAGTGAGCAGTGAAAGAAACTCGGATTCCGGCGATCGAGAACCCTAATTATTGCTACGGTTTCTGGCCATTATTTAAATGTGAGCCCTTCGGTGCGATGACTTCCCTTTACATTTTTCTTCCGGTTAGCATTAGAGTATTTTTTTCGGCTTAGGAACTTCCTTTTAGGATCAGGAAGATTGAGCTATCTCTAGTAAATTCTTCAATATACATTATGCTACATTTTTTTTTACTCTGGCTATCATTAGACGATATTCATTAAGCTCAGGAAAGACCTCTCATTGTTAATGGGATTCCTTTTACGTAATGGGTCACCACAACACTACAGGTTATAATATGCAATTTTGCTATTAGGAACGAGACCGAAAACAACATGAGAATAGGTTTTAGAAAATGAAGGAATAAAGTCGCTATGGAAACCAAAAATAAATAAATAAACAAATAAATAAATAAATACATAAATAAATAAATATGAAAATAATAAAGCATTGTTAGGCTTAGGCTATTATGTGTCTAGATAGTATCCGAACAAACAGGAATTTAGTGATGTAAGGAAATTGTAAATTTTAGAGGTTATTATTATTGCTAGGGACCCCAAATGGGCCTTGGTCTCTGGGTCTTCTCCTGGAAGACCTAGATGTGTGTGAATTTTGTATTTTAGTTTATTTAGTTGCTTCTGTTCGAGCTCTGTCTCGAGTCAGCAACCCCCAGCTATGGGGCATATGCCTAAGTATATAGATTACTATCATTTAGTTAACTTGCGTGATTTACTTTCTTTAAATCCCATACAGGATCATTTCGAACACGGACCTTTCACACTAGTGAGAAGTTGCCTATTTTCCGTTCACTAAAGGGTCTTCCTGCCCAGGGGTTGAACCCCAACTAATTCCCGGGTCAATCACCGTCACGCCCTGTCTCCAGTGACGTGGTGCCATAGTCTCTAGCCCACTCGTAAATATTCGAGGACTTCACCTATTTCTAACTATGGAAGTATATGCTCGGGAAACCAATTTATGGATATATTTTTCTTTACATTAATTACAAAACAATATATACTATTAACTGATAAGCAAGTTCTATCCAAAAATCAATCCAGATAGTTATAATTGCATAAACAATACACATAGGGGTTCCACGTAATTCTATGAGTGTGCTAGAGACTATGGTATCCGAGTGTATTGGGGTGGGGGAGGAGGTGACATCTAATTGCGATATATTTCACTCGTAATTATCACTGATGTTGTTAAAGGTAAGCGGATGAGTGCGCCGTTTTGATTTCACTTTGCATTTGTTTCTTGGTGTATTTACGTATTTCATTATTATACAAAAATAAGGTTTATTTCTTTTGAACACTGAGTTTATATCCTGACCATTCTTCCACAGGGCCCGCAAGTTGATAAAATATAAATGTTCAATCAACTGAATTAAATTAATATGAACTAATAACAAACTATGAATTTGATTATTATTACTATCACTACGTAACACAGTGTATCATGCTATTAATATTATTATTACTATTGTTATTATTATTATTATTATTATTATTATAATTATTATTGTTATTATTATTATTGTCTTCAACCGACAGATAGACAAACAGACGCCAGTAATCACGTAACTTCCGCCGCAACTCTTTTAATAAAGATAAATATACTTCATCTTTACCTTATCTTAGACCATATCTCCTTAACATAAGTATCGTCTTTCTATATTTATCATGCTCGAAAAAACTCGAGTGTCACAGCGTACAGGAGGTTCACAAAATGTTACTCTCCATTTATCATAGCCAAATTTCCCAAAATTATAGGATATTCGCTATGTTAGCTCATCTCTCTCACAACAAAAATAAATCAATCGATCAAACAAGTAAAAATAAAAATGAATAAATAAATTGCCTATATAAATAAATAAGATAAATATAAGAATAAATATATATACAAAATTGAATTCCATATCTTCTCATTCTTTACTGCTGTCTATCACTCCAAAAAATTGAGGCTGAAGTATATTTAGATAGAAAATTTAAATGTCGCATCATAGCCAAGCCACCCCAAATTATTCCATTACAATTAATTTTATGAGCCAATTCTTCCCAAAATATAATATCCTCAGCCTCTATCTTAACTCTCATCTCCCATGAAAAGTATCTCCCTCTTCTTTATCTCAACCCATCTCCCCCAAAAATTCGAGTGTCGCAAAGCACATACACACATAACTATCCTATATCTAAACTAAATCTCCAAAAATACAATATCACTCTCCATCTTTAACTATATTCCTAACACAATATAATATATAAATAAATATATACATAAATATATCTCCCTCTTCTTTATCTCGACCCATCTTCCCCAAAAATTCGAGGGCCGAAATATACATTTAGATAACAAGTAACTGTCCCATATCTTACCTAAACCTCACCAAAATATAATATAATTATCTGTACTCAGCTTTATCCCTACAAAATAATATTGTACTATCTTTCCATTCTTTATCTCGGCCAATCTCCCCCCCTCCCCCCCAATTCGAGTGTATTAATATACATACATTTAGATAAAAACAGAAACTATCCAACATCTTGACTAAATCTCCACAAAATATATTATTATTCTCAATTCTAAACTATCTTACTAAAAAATATGAATACATATATTAATACATATAAATGAATGCATTAATATGAAATTAATAAATATGTAGATAAACACATAAATAAATATATAGATAAATATATAGATAAATATATCTCCCCGTTCTTTATCTTCCCCCATCTCCCCCCAAAATTTCGAGTGTCGCAATATACATTTAAATTACCAAGGAGAACATCTTACCTTGGCTTATGAGGGTCTATATATACCTTGTACGCCCCCCTCCCCCCCCCCCCCTCCAGACATACCAGAGAGATGACCAGATAACCCTTATGTCTGTCCTTCACTAACTCACCCCCTATAGTAGACACCCAACCAACCCTTCCTGGAGAGAGAGAGAGAGAGAGAGAGAGAGAGAGAGAGAGAGAGAGAGAGAGAGAGAGAGATAGAGAGGAGAGAGAGGAGAGAGGAGAGAAGAGAGGAGAGGAGAGAGAGAGAGAGAGAGATAGAGAGAGAGAGAGAGAAGGAGAAGAGATAGAGAGAGAGATAGAGAGAGAGAGAAGAAGAGAGAAGATAGAGAGAGAGAGAGAGAGAGAGAGAGAGAGAGGAAGAGAGAGAGAGAAGACAGAGACGAGAGAGAGAAGAGATAGAGAGAAGATAGAAGAGGAGAGAGAGAGAGAGAGAGAGAGAGAGAGAGAGAGAGAGAGAGAGAGAGAGAGAGAGATTGATTATCTACACTTGGTTAATTTCTAGTTTTCTATAATCACTGGGAACACTGTGAAGAAGTTAAGGTGTCGTATTGTGACTGTAAGCTATGGTGGGAGGTATTCTAAGGCATAATTAAAATAGCAAAGGTGTCCTGGCAATGGTTATGAAGAGAAGTTTTTGTTTTGCTCTATGTGTATGAAGAAGACAAAAGGCAGGCTGCTTGTACGAGTGTCTCCCCAAAGCCAAAAGAGTGACAGAGAGCCAAATTCAAGGGACGTTGGGGTCAATAATGCCTGAACACACGAAATTTAAAGCAGTTTAAGTCATAGGATGAAGGAAAGATTTATTGAGGGAGAGAGGTCCAGAGTTGACTTGTTGAGTAGAAAAAAGACTTGAGAACATTTGCCAATTCTTGAGTTGGAGAGCTGGACAGAATAGGAGTGGGACTGTGTTGAAAGTAAGGGAGGGGATATACACTGAGAGAGTTCTGAAGAACACTGATTGTTGTAATAGCGATAGTAGAGTGAAAGAGATGCAATATTGCGGCGTGTAGAAAGAGATTGTCTGGAACTAGTAAGAGAAAGTGAGGTGATGAGGCGATAAGCTTTTGATTCTACTCGTTCGAGAAGTGCAGTATGGGTGGAGCCTCCCCATACATGCAAACAATACTCAATAGAGGGGCGCACTGTGCCCCAATACAGAGCAAGAAGCTGTGTGGGGGTGTAGAACCCACGGAGACGGTTGAGCACACCTCACTTTTGGGAAGCTGTTTTAACAAGAGACATATTTTTAGCAAGAGTATGCTATAGGAGAATTATTATAAAGAGTTTAGGTATTGAAACTAGCTTACAATGGTAAGTAATGCAAGAGAACTATAAACAACTAAACTATGGTACACTCAAGGCCATAAAGGGAAGAGATGGTTGTGGTGAAGGAAGAGGTCTTGGCTCTAAGGGAGGTTAATGTTAAACTTCAGAGGGAAGTGGATTTGATTAAAGACGAAAATCTAGCTTTCAAGCTTACCCAAGAGGAAATTAAGTCGAGTAAGGGGAAAAGGGAGGAAGTTGATGAAAAATTGTATTCATGGCAGGTTGTTAAAAATACGGGTGGGAAAGTCACACTCAAGAAGCAGGATAGTAGAATAGATATGAGTGTGACAAATACATTCTCTCCTTTGCGAGACGAATGTGAGGGAAAAGATAGTCAGGATAAGGGAGGGTTAGCAGAAGCGCCTGCCGCCGACTCAGCTCCAACCGCTGACGCTGTGCTACCTACCACCACCACCGGGGGTTCTCCAACTGCAGCTGCTGGATCCTCCCTAGGGAAAGGTAAGTCTGTGTCCCGAGAAGGTAAGTCTGTGTCGATTGTGGGCGACTCCATGGTAAGACATTTAGTTAGGGCTACCCGCACTAAACTTAGGAAGGTTGTGTGTCTGCCTGGCCATGGAGTTGGGAGGGTTTTAGAGAAGATGGACCACATCTTGGAAGATAGTGGAGATAACCCCATTATCTGTCTCAGTGCCGGGAGTAACGATGTTGGTAAGGGTAGAAGTGAGGAACTGCTGCAGCAGTATCGGGATGTGTTAGATAAGGTTAGGATGAAGGGAGGGATCCCTGTAGTACATTGTATCCTACCCAGAAGAGGAGTTCCCAAGGAATGGACATCCAGGGCTATTGGTGTCAATTACCGTTTGGAGAAATATTGCAAAGAAAAAGCAATACCATTCATTGATAACTGGGATAGTTTCTATGGGAGAGATGGGATGTACGCAAGGGATGGGGTTCATCTTTCACGGTTAGGGGTTTCCACATTAGCTAGTTCTTTAAATAGGGTGGTTGTGGGGTTTTGAACAGAAATATTGAGAGTGTAAATGAGAGGTTAAATGGAACAATTTTAGCGTCAGGCGAAAGCGATAAGGATATTCAGTCTCATGCTAACAATGATGACTATATTGCAAATGATAGTAGTGATGGTGCAACGGAAGATGGAAATGTCGTTCGAAATAAAGGTAAATTAGGTATAATGAAAATAAGTAAATTGAGAGTATATTACAAAAACTGTAGGAGTCTATGTAACAAAATGAACGAACTTAGAGCCCTTGTTAGCAAAGAAAATATAGACATAATAGCGCTAACTGAAACGTAGATTAATACAGAAACCAGGCATTTTTTAGCAGAATTTGATATACCAGGATATAGTTTGTTTAAATATGACCGAACAAGTAAGAGGGGTGGCGGTATAGCAGTGTTTGTCAGGAGTACATTAAAAAGCTGTATTAAATCAGGTATTAGACTAAATAACGATAATGAAAGTGTTTGGGTAGAGGTTAACGAAGGTAGTGAGACCATAGTTATTGGAGTTATGTATAGACCGCCAAATATGAGTAGAAATTACGGAACGTCATTATGGGAGGAAATTAAAATGGCATCAAGGTTTAGCAATGTGTGCATTATGGGGGATTTTAATTTTCCGAATATAGATTGGCAGCATCAAATAGGAGACTCTGATTCTGAGGAGTTTATAGAGGTAGTACAAGATAGTTTTTTATTTCAATTCATAGATACGCCGACTAGAGGTAATAATATTCTCGATTTAGTTTTCAGTAACAATGAACATATGGTAAATAATGTAGAGATAGGGGACCACCTAGGAAATAGTGACCACAATTCTGTGTATTTTAATATACAATGGAAAGGTAATACCAGAGAGAATACAACATTAATACCTGACTTCAGAAAAGCCAATTATGGTGGGTTAAGAAGAGCCCTATTAGCTGACCCTATGGTCAAACAATTAAGTCGATCCAGGTGTTCAAATGAGTGTACCCCTTCTCAGGCACCTGTCATCTTAAGTCAGGAAGAGATGTCAACCTTGGTAGATACACAAGATAATTTTATCGAGTCAGTATTCAATGCACAAAATAAATACATCCCCAAAAGAAAATTTAGATCAACACAGAACCAACCCCAATGGATGAATAATAGACTATTAGATCTTCTAGGACAAAAGAGAGGAATATATAGAAAAATTAGGAAAGGCGAAATTCACCTACTTGCTTACTATCAGAATCTATCAAGACAGGTAAAAAAGGATATTAGGAAAGAAAAAAGTAATTATGAAATTAAGGTTGCCAATGACTCAAAAAATAATCCTAAAGCTTTTTACCAACTATATAAATCCAAGGTTAGAGATGTAATTGGTCCCCTTAAAACTTTGATAGGAGAAATGACAGCAAATGATTTAGAAATGTGCAGTACATTAAATAGTCAATTTCTTTCCGTTTTCACTAATGAAAATTTGGCACAGTTTCCAGAAGTCCGTAAGGTATATAGCGATAGTATAGAAAATAGGTTAAGTACGGTTACTGTAAGTAGAAATGATGTGCTTAAGGAAATTGACAGACTGAAACCTCATAAATCGCCTGGTCCTGATGAGGTATATGCTAGAGTATTAAAATAATGTAGGGATGAGTTAAGTTACCCATTAACGTTTCTATTTAACAAGTCATTAGACAGGTATAGTTCCAGAAGCTTGGAAGCTTGCAAACGTAGTTCCGATCTTCAAAAAAGGTGACAAATCAATAGCATCCAATTACCGTCCCATTAGTCTTACATCAATCATAGGAAAGCAACTAGAGTCAATTATTGCTAGTAAAATTAGAAACCACTTAGATACATTTAATTTAATAAATTCTTCACAGCATGGATTCACTCAGGGACGTTCTTGCCTTACTAATTTGCTTAGTTTTTTCTCAGAGGTATATGAAGCAGTAGATAATGACAAGTCATATGATATAATATATTTAGATTTCAGTAAAGCTTTCGACAGAGTCCCCCATGAGAGATTGATGAGAAAGGTTGAGGCGCATGGAATAGGTGGGGCGTTGTTGGGATGGATTAGGTCATGGCTAATTGGTAGGAAGCAGAGAGTCAGCATAAATGGTACGAAGTCAGAATGGGGAGCAGTCAAAAGTGGTGTCCCCCAGGGATCTATATTAGGTCCTCTGTTGTTTGTTATATACATAAATGACCTTGATTTAGGTATAACTAGTAGGATAAGTAAATTTGCAGACGATACTAAAATGGGGAGAACAATTGATTCAGATAGAGATATAGAGTGCCTCCAAAGGGATCTAGATACCTTACACGAATGGTCAGTAAATTGGCAGATGAAGTTTAACATTGACAAATGCAAGGTATTAAAGATAAGGAAGATGCATACAAATGTTAAATATAAACTAACTAATATGGAATTACAAAACTCGAAGTGTGAGAAAGATCTAGGTGTGTTTGTTAGCAATGATTTGAAGCCTAGAAAACAGTGTATAAGCGTTCGAAACAAGGCAAACAGGATTCTCGGGTTCATCTCTAGGAGTGTGAGTAACAGAACTGCTGATGTTATCTTAAAACTTTACTTGTCATTAGTGAGACCCCATATGGATTATGCTGTTCAATTTTGGTGTCCTTATTACAGAATGGACATAGATTCATTGGAGAAAGTACAGCGTAGAATGACAAAAATTATCCATATTAGAAATCTTTCGTATAAAGAAAGGTTGAAGAAATTAGGCTTACATTCTTTAGAGAGACTCAGAGTTAGAGGGGATATGATAGAGGTGTTCAAGTGGGTTAGTGGGATTAACAAAGGGGACATGACAAATGTACTAAAGCTCAGTGATAGCGAAAGAACTCGTACCAATGGTTTCAAATTAGATAAATTTCGTTTCAGAAAAGATATAGGCAAATATTGGTTTGGTAACAGAGTTGTAGATGGGTGGAATGGACTACCAAGTGCTATAGTGGGATTAAAAACGGTAGGGAGCTTTAAGATAAAATTGGATAAGCATATGGACGAGAAGGGTTGGGTGTGAAGGGGGATCAGCCGGGTTGGGCCAATCAGCGCTCTGCAGACCCCCGTAATCCTGCGTTAATCTCTAACCGTTTTGGTAAGATGATCCTCAGGGTATTAGAGTGTTGAGCCTATAATTGGGCTTTGTAATTGGGGTTGTGTGGGACAGGGATCTGCCTTGCTTAGGCCAATCGGCTTTCTGCAGACTCCCATTTTCTTATGTTCTTATGTTCTTATAAGTCATTCGAAGTTATCCCGAACAGAATCGAATCTTTTCATTAATAATTTACCTAGTATATGCATTATCTAGGCTCATGTAAGCACTTCAAGTAGTCAGAAAGGCTTTCTAGGACAATTATTATAATCTGCTGTAATTAGAGTATTGTGGTTGTAAGGAGGGATCCATATGTGTTACTTGTAGTTTTGTTATGATATGTTATGATTATAGCCTGATCCGTGCACATAATGCTACCAATGAGTAGGGTTTCACTACCGTCACACCAACACCCTACTGCTTGCGGGGAGGCTAATTATCGCGGTATAAGGTCAGGTGTAATAAATCATGATAGGTAAGCTTATCGGTTATCTGCTGTATAATCTTCAGTCAAGGTATAGTAAAAGATCAAGTATTATAATAACCCATGATAGGTAAGGTTATCGGTTATCTCCAATCTTGGTTAAGGTGTAATAAAGATCAAGTATAATACATCATAATAGGTCTGTTTCTGGGTTATCGACAATCTCAGGTAAGGTATGATATATCTACTCGTGATAAATTAGGTATAGGGTATTAGAAGGATTTTCGACGTTCATGATAGGCCTCGTGTGTGTGTGTGTGTGTGTGTGTGTGTGTGTGTGTGTGTGTGTGTGTCTGTGTGTGTGTGTGTGTGTGAGAGGTTATGGTATGTTTTGACCCTTGGCATATATACTTACTTTGAGCTTTCACGTTAATGTTACCCCTTCGTGCAAGATTTCGGGTGGTCTTGCTGTTTTCACCGACTGAATGATCTCACTAGGTAATGTAGTGTTCATAAAGATATATTTGTGAGAGTATAACAAACTTACTGATATGTGTAATAACATGAAGAACGACGGTGAATTTCAGACTTATGTTAAGTATTTAATGTATAAGATGGGTTTTGGCTTTAAAATGACCTTATTATATAGTTGGACGTCTGCAAGTTTCTATATTCTTATATTCATTTTCAGTTGACTAAACAGATGAGTTAACCACTGCATTAGATATTACACTCGCAATTCAATCCTGTGCATTATGCTTCCATGTATTAGATCACGGAGAGGAACTAAGCTTCTGTGGGCAACTGTACATCGATGGCAATCTATGAATGAATACACGAGCAACTTAATATATAAACAAATAATTAATATTATTCCACTCATTATTCACTCAATGACCTCTCTCGCAGGACCCCTTCCTATTCACTCCCCCCCCCCCCCACCTCTCTCTCTCTCTCTCTCTCTCTCTCTCTCTCTCTCTCTCTCTCTCTCTCTCTCTCTCTCTCTCTCTCTCTCTCTCCAAACATTACCACTCTTTACCTCTGCTCAGAAATGTAAAAAACAATATATTGATAAGAGATAAGCACCTATATACACAAGGGGGAAAACAAACTACACATCAAAAACATAATAAATTAAGAAATAGCATAAATACCAGTAAGCAAATATGTTAAACATATACCGGTGGTGAAATATAATATATTAAACATATACCGGTGGTGAAATATAATATATTAAACATATACCGGTGGTGAAATATAATATCGAGTGCTAATAAGATTAATACAAATTATAAATAAATACAGCATTGTGTCTACTAATAAACAATAACCTCTTTTCGCTGGGTGCTAGTATACTGTAGATGTTTACATTATTCCATTAATTAATTTATCAATACACGAAAAAAAAAACAGTAATACTACTTCACTCAATGACCTCTCGGCTCCCTTTTACACACTTACCCACCCACCCACCCACCCGCCTATCCACCCACCCTATTACACACTTACCCACCCACCTACACACCCACTCACCCGCCTACCCACCCACCCTCTTACACACCTACCCACCCACCACCCTCTTACACACTTACCCACCCATACACACCTACACACCCACTAACCCACCCACCCACCTACATCCAAAAAAGGATACCCTTAATTATATAGTTAAATGATATATACTGTACACGATGGACCCACCTACCAACTCATCCACCCTACACCCCCACCTACCCACCTACCCACCTACCCTTCACCCGAAAATGACACCCTTAGATATAGACATAAATTATATAGACATCAGTATAATCTATGGAAATACAAACGACATAATTAAATTGTATTAATTACATTAACACCGATACACAATTATTGATAAAACATAATCGATTAATTAAACTTGGGATACAAATACAAGTAAATAAATAAATGAATAACTAAATAAATATAGTAAGCATAAATTCCACTATCCACTCAATGACCTCTTCCCAACTCACCCACAGACCCACCTCCTACCCACCCACTCACTCACTCACTCACCCCCCACCCACACACCACCCACCCCCCCCACCCATACACCCTCAAATTACCCCCTTCCACCTTCACCGTACTTTACGATTGCTCTATCTAATGGAGAATCAATATAATAAAAGTATGGGTCGAGATTCCTACACCGGCCACTCCCCCCTCAGGAAATTGAAAATGAACTTATTTGGGCGGAGGAGGAGGAGGAGGGGGAGGGGGGTGCCGTAAGGGAGCCCACCTCGCTTTTTGTTTTCTCTTTCTCTCCCTCTCTCTTTGGCTTTTATCCATTCGACCCCATTCAGCCTACTGTTTTAAGACGTTTACCCCCATCCAGGTGTCAATATTTTCCTGGCAAGCGGTAGCTAGCCAGCATATATATATTTTTTGTTTTACAGCAAGCTAGATTTGTAAATTTTTCGATAGAAAAATGTCTCTGGCAAAGCCAGATTTCTCCACACAGTGCTGGCTCGCTATCGCTCGCCAGGAAGAAATCGACGCCTGGATGGGGATTACCGTCTTAAAACAGTATGCTGAATGGGGCCGAATGGATACAAGCCAGGGAAAGAGAGAAAAAGAGAGAAAGGTAAACAAAAACCCGGTGACCCCCCTTAAAAACAGTACATTCACCCACAAAAATTCGTGGACCTCAGCCACGACTATACCCGGTTCCAAATAGGTAGGACAGAAATCGTAACCCTTTACCTCCGCCACTCAAAAAGGGCTGGAGCAAATGGGCGGGAAAAGTTTCACGCATATTTCATGGCTGACCCTTCCCAAATGGGCTGTATAATTTTCACGCATATTTCCTGGCTGACCCTTCCCAAATGGTAGAAATATTGGCTAGATTACTGTAGTCGTTCCTTAGTTATAGAGGTTAATGTTGAACAGTTTTGGCCCACTTACTTGGAATCGGGTATAGTTATGGAAGTATATCTCTGGAAACGAATTGACGAATATATTTGGATGAATCAAGTACAACCATATAATGTATACTATTAATTGAAAAGGAAGTTCCATCCAAAAAACAAATTCAGATAGTTACTGTATAATTCAGATAGTTACTGTATAATTCAGATAGTTACTGTATAATTCAGGTAGTTACTGTATAATTCAGATAGTTACTGTATAATTCAGATAGTTACTGTATAATTCAGATAGTTACTGTATAATTCAGATAGTTACTGTATAATTCAGATAGTTACTGTATAATTCAGATAGTTACTGTATAATTCAGATAGTTACTGTATAATTCAGACAGTTACTGTATAATTCAGATAGTTACTGTATAATTCAGATAGTTACTGTATAATTCAGATAGTTACTGTATAATTCAGATAGTTACTGTATAATTCAGATAGTTACTGTATAATTGCACAAATAAACCATAGGGGCCACGGAATTTTATAAGTGACTGTACTTAATGGAGCCCATCTCGCTTTTTTTGTTCTTTTTCTCTCCCTCTCTCTTTGGCTTGTATCCATTCGGCCCCATTCAGCCTACCGTACTGCTTCAAGACGTTTACCCCCATCCAGGTGTCAATATTTTCCTGGCGAGCGGTAGCGAGCCAGCATATATGTATTTTTGTTTTGACAGCAAGCTAAATTTGTACATTTTTCGATAGAAAAGTGTCTCCGGCGAAGCCGGATTTCTCCATACAATGCTGGCTCGCTATCGCTCGCCAGGAAGAAATCGACACCTGGATGGAGATAAACGTCTTAAAACAGTTGACCGAATGGATACAAGCCAGAGAAAGAGAGAACAGGAGAGAAAAATAAAAATAGCGGTGACCCCCCGTAAGAAAGAGGTAATTGCGCGGCCATACACGGGCGTTTCTCATCACCAATGAGTTAATACGTCTCTTAGGACCATTTATAAATTGATTATTTATTTTCTCGCTACCCACAGGATCCACGAGGCTTCAAAAGTTCGGCGAATGTTTTGATGATGAACTGTGCAAACCCAACATAACAAAAATATATATTATAACCATTTTACTAGCGAGAATATAGAGTAACTGTTAAAGGGAGACATAGAGTAACTGTTAAAGGGAGATATAGAGTAACTGTTAAAGGGAGACATAGAGTAACTGTTAAAGGGAGATATAGAGTAACTGTTAAAGGGTATAGAGTAACTGTTAAAGGGAGATATAGAGAACTGTTAAAGGGAGACATAGAGTAACAGAAGAGATTAACTGTTAAAGGGAGACATAGAGTAACTGTTAAAGGAGACATAGAGTAACTGTTAAAGGAGACATAGAGTAACTGTTAAAGGGAGACATAGAGTAAACTTAAAGGGAGACATAGTAACTGTAAAACATAGAGTAACTGTAAAGGGAGACATAGAGTAACTGTTAAAGGGAGACATAGAGTAACTGTTAAAGGGAGACATAGAGTAACTGTTAAAGGGAGACATAGAGTAACTGTTAAAGGGAGACATAGAGTAACTGTTAAAGGGAGACATAGAGTAACTGTTAAAGGGAGACATAGAGTAACTGTTAAAGGGAGACATAGAGTAACTGTTAAAGAGGGACATAGAGTAACTGTTAAAGGGAGACATAGAGTAACTGTTAAAGGGAGACATAGAGTAACTGTTAAAGGGAGACATAGAGTAACTGTTAAAGGGGGACATAGAGTAACTGTTAAAGGGAGATATAGAGTAACTGTTAAAGGGAGACATAGAGTAACTGTTAAAGGGAGACATAGAGTAACTGTTAAAGGGAGACATAGATTAACTGTTAAAGGGAGACATAGAGTAACTGTTAAAGGGAGACATAGAGTAACTGTTAAAGGGAGACATAGAGTAACTGTTAAAGGGAGACATAGAGTAACTGTTAAAGGGAGACATAGAGTAACTGTTAAAGGGGGACATAGAGTAACTGTTAAAGGGAGACATAGAGTAACTGTTAAAGGGAGACATAGAGTAACTGTTAAAGGGAGACATAGAGTAACTGTTAAAGGGAGATATAGAGTAACTGTTAAAGGGAGACATAGAGTAACTGTTAAAGGGAGACATAGAGTAACTGTTAAAGGGAGACATAGAGTAACTGTTAAAGGGAGACATAGAGTAACTGTTAAAGGGAGACATAGAGTAACTGTTAAAGGGAGACATAGAGTAACTGTTAAAGGGAGACATAGAGTAACTGTTAAAGGGAGATATAGAGTAACTGTTAAAGGGAGACGAAATAATGGAATATATACTGTCTAAATAATGTGCTTCATCTTAAGGGGGCCCACCTCGTTTTTTTCTCTCTTTCTCACTCTCTCTCTGGGTTGTATCCATTGTTGTATCCATTGTATACATTGTCAGCCTACTGTTTTAAGACGTTTACCCACATCCAGGTGTCAATATTATATATATATATATATATATATATATATATATATATATATATATATATATATTTTGTTTACAGCAAGCTAAATTTGTAAATTTTTCGATAGAAAAATGTCTCCGGCGAAGCCTGATTTCTCCATACAATGCTGGCTCGCTATCGCTCGCCAGGAAGAAATCAACACCTGTATGGGGATAAACGTCTTCAAACAGTTGGCTGAATGGGGCCGAATGGATAAAAGCCAGAGCAAGAGAGAAAAGGAGAGAAAGAGAAAAAAGGCATGTGACCCCCCTTAAAGGGAGACGAAACAATGGAATACTGTCTAAATAATGTGTTTCATCTTAAATTGACCAGTTGCTCATCTACACTGACCTCTAACTGTTGACTGTGACTGTACTTCTGAGCAGGGCATACTTATGATCTCGTGAGGAGCAGTTCGTAAATCGCTGGTCAGTCTATTATCGCACTCGGTACAGCCAGAATCAAATGTACGCCGACAAAAATGAGGATAGAATGTGTTAAGCCTAGAGATAAATGGACATAATTTGGCACTCCTACGGCTTAACATATATAGGACTAATCAAGGGCTGTTAGAATCGAAGGAATATTTTAAAGTAAAATTGCTAGTCATTTAATTCAACAACTTTTTGTGTATGAAAGTGTTGTGTGAATTATTGACTGGCTGTACGTGATCGATGACATGCCAAGTCGTTTGAGTTATGAGTATGGCAAATGAACTACGGGGTTCATCAGATATTTCGCTTATATATCAAAATATAATATACATTTCTACGTTCTAATGAACACAAGTCATTGGTTAATGAGCTATACATAATTAGGATTAGTCTAATTTGTATCTTAAGCATTTATGTGATAGAAATATTATTAACTGATACTTGGAATACGCTAAAGTTGGTATAATAATTATATTGTTTAGTCAGAGCTACAAGAAAGTAAGAATATAATCCTGTTACAGATTAATATAAATAAATATTTGGTATAAGTTTACGTTAAAGTGGAAATAAGTCTGTTTTCGAAACATTGATACAAGATACGCAAGAAAACAACCCTAAACGATGATAATGATAATTCTGTGATGTGTTGATTAAGCATTATAGAAATATAATAACACAACCAAGCATAATTTGACTTTTAGGGGGATTGAACCAATGCTTTATGGAACTCCTCCTACGATTCCATTCTTTCTAGTCACCTAATTAAGGGGAGATGGGTCGATTTTCTGGTCCCCTTTCTTCCTCATGTTTAGCCCCATTAGCTTTCAGATATTATGAAGCTGGCTCATTAGTTTGGTGATTTTAAGATCTTTCTCCCCATGTCTTTGTCAATAAGACTTTTCGTGTCAATTAGGTTTCGATTTTTCCTGGGGAGCGATAGCGAGCCAGTAATTTACGCGGAATCGGCCTTCGGCCGGGAAATTTTTCTATCGAAAAATGTACAAATTTATCTCGAAAAAGGGTCTTGGGCGGGTGTTATTTTTAATCTTGATGGAGGTCTAGGGAGGAAACTAAGAATATAATATCAAGACGCATAAATGAGCAAACAAATACGCCCATCCCCCTTAAATGGAAGTTGGGAACAGCAGAGGCCATGTACAGTTAGGTGTTCACTTTGTGCAGAGTCATCAAAACATAATTTCACATGTAGGGCGGGGGAGTTGAGTTTAGGACTACCCATCGACTCTACAATGTAAATATGTATGTGCTTAACTGAATAACTGTTACTGTTCCATATATTACTACTAGTAATGTATTAACTGAATAACTGTTACTGTTCCATATATTACTACTAGTAATGTATTATTTACAAGCCATTACGAATACCTCTGCTCGATCTTTTCTGCTTAAGGGGAGATATCCACCTGGAGGATTTTTTTCTGGACCCCTTTCTCCCTCATGTTTAGCCCCGTTGCTTTTGAGATTTTAAGACGTTCGCCCCATTAGTTTGACGATTTTAAGAACCCTCGCCCCAGTTAAGTCAATTTTAAGACCATTCGTGCCATTTAGGTGTCGATTTTTTCCTGGCGAGCGATAGCGAGCCTGTAATTTAAAGGGAACCTGCCTACGGCCGGGAAATTTTTCTACCAAAAAATGTAAAAATTTATCTTGAAAGGGGGTCTAGGGGGAGTAATTTTAAGATTGATGGAAGTCTGGGAAATCAACTAAAAACCTCCCCTTAATCAATACATTCCAACTGTCTCTTAATATAGCCAACTCTAAAGCATTATTGATTTATAATGGTTTTAAATGCTACTAAGACTAAATTGTGTTGTGACAAAAATCGCTCCATGTTGATGTCCATAAATGCAAAATAGATCATATTTATGTTCTAATGTGAGTATTGATATAATTTCACATTAATTATAAAACCTAATACAGGTACACATTAGATCTCAAGAGGGAAGTAATATGCCATTTACAAAAAGAAAAAAAAAATGAAAAATGTACCACTGGGCATTCATTGGTGAAGCGCTTTTACTCAGTTATTCCACTGTCGATTATTAAAAAAAAAAAAAAAAAAAAAAATTGGGGAATGGGCCTAAGCAAATAGGAAAACATAGATAGAACAACAGGAGAGGAAAACAAAATATAATAGACCCTCGAAATTAGAACTAATATTGGATACCAGACTCCATACAAATCGCCAATACACCTGCTCATCTGACACCGCCGACTCCAGCCTCTGAGGAAGCGAAGGGTTGCGTCTTAGGCCTCTCGTGACATAGGCCCATAGGAGTTGCTTTTTAAAGGTCGCTGGGCTTGGGCCTAAATATGGTGTGTGGGAGAGGCCAATTACAAGAGTACTAAGGTAGAGAGCTCCGTAAGTGGCTGTTCTGCTGAGGTAAAGGACCGGAAAGTTAGGTAGTTTTGTCCCACTTAGAGTTTCGAACGGTATCTCTCGCACTGGGTCATGTACAGTAGCGGTCACGAATTACTGAACACCATCTTAGGAGAGATACGAAACTGTCAACTTTACTAGTGAAAATCAATAATTATTTTTTCGTGTCTGTGATTTCAAATACTTCGTCTGTGTTTTGTATCATAATACCCCCCACCCCCACCCACCCACCCACCCACAATGTGTACACATTTGTTTTGGCTACGAGTGTACAGCTACCTGAAAACATGTCGTTGATAAATTTGTTGTTGTACAATCGCGCTAATAAGTGATGTATCGGCACCAAGTATGTGTTTATCAATAATTGGTATCGGCAATAGCTAAGCTTCATATCGAGTGAAATATGCAAACATGTTCCTAAACTTACCCACCCTATTAACATCTGGCAGACATCAATATAGCACAGAACAAGTTAAACGTAATGACAGCTGGGATGTGACTTATTAACGCGACCATACAACAATTGCCATGTGTAAACGAACCTGTGATACATTTGTGGTGTATAGTTTGCTTTGGTATAGATATATATGCTAGTTATTGTGCAGGGTATACGGAACATATAATAAATCATTCATAGCTTATGTTCATGAGTAATGGATATTAAATAAATCCTCGTAACTATAAATAGATAAGTACTTGTAAAGTGCTTGTGCATCGTGTCTGACAAGAGTGGAATGCCTGGTGATGTGGATTGATTTGCTTCGTAAACTGTGTATTCTAGGTCAATAATCAATAAACACTAATTCGATTTAATTATATATAACCATTAAGAAGTATGGATAGGTGTCAATTTTTCCCCTGGCGAACGATGTTGAGCCTGTAATGTTAGAAGAACCGGCCTTCGGCCAGGACATTTTTCTACAGATTGTTTTTACAAATTGACCTAGAAGGGGGAATCTAATTAATGTTTTTTTTGTTTTTTTGTTTTTTAAGATTGATGGCGGTCTAGGGAGGAAACTAAAAATAATATTAAATATATGAAATCATCTACCAAATATATACTCTTCACCCACACCTCAATCATACTATGTTTCCTTTCCTATATACTAAGTAACACCTCGTTCTTAACATTAATAATCAATTACTATATAATATCAGGGAGGGAAGGCTATACACATTCATGAAGGCGACTGTACACTCGGATACCATAGTCTGTAGCCCACTCATAAATATTAGTGGACTTCACCTATTTCTAATTTTAGTAGTATATCTCTGGACACGAATTTATGAATATCGCTTTCTAGAAATCAACTACATAACTAAATATACTATTTATCAAAAAGTAAGTGCTATCAAAAAAACAATCCAGCTAGTAATAATTGCATAAAGACAAATATACATGAGGGACGTCTCGTTAGACAACTTCAAGAGAGCCCTCGATGTCGAACTGCAAAAAGTGGCAGACGAGCCCATCCTCGCGAGGGAGCGAGCTGTCGCTTCAAACAGTCTACTACACCAAAATCACCACCCATAACGAGGGGCGCCGCGCTCCTTGGTGCCACTAGAAGAGTGGCGAACACATCAAAAGTATAAGTATCAAGTATAGGGGGTCCACTAATTCTTATGAGTAGGGTAGAGATTATGGTATCAGAGTGTACATTGATACCCTAGCCACAACGTCCGAGCCACGCTTCATTCAGCACTACAGTTAGTTCGACCCCTTACATTTATTTGTCACGAATTCCGGTGGAACGAATCTGGCTTTAAATGGATTCCTCGGTGTTCAATGTACAGTTAGGGCAATTAGTTCGTTAATCTGTAAATCTACTTGAATAAAGTTTAAGCAGATTATTAGATTATCCTTTAATTTACTCATACCATATCGTACTCAAAAGCTGGCGGAGATCACTAAGGTAAAGAACAAACCATCTATAATTATATATGGTATATACAGTATAGACATTCATTGGCCAACTTTATTTCAGATTAGAGGCTTTCAAAATGACACAACTTATCTAACATCTGACAAACATTTCTACAGTGCAGAGGGATCCAATCAAAATGACACATGTCTAATATTTTATTGGCCAAATAGATTTATAATCTGAAACTTTTCTCATAATTCCCAGTTACACAACCTATCCAACCTCTGATAGCATTCCTTCAGTGTACAGCGACCCAATCAATATAGCATAAAGCATTATCTTACCGATACTATTTTAGATATATTTATATATATTATATATAAAAAGGAGGGCAGTGACTCCTTTAATTCCAATGTGAGTGAGCCTCTCCAGGAAACGGTACGGTCAGCTGGGGTCACTAGTGGGCGCGGGGGTACCAATTACTGTACCAATGGGTTCCTTGCGTTAAAGAAAAGAGGAATTTCTTAGTATAGGCACAGAAAATATTGTTGATTATAGGTAGCGCCAGCGAACTTGACAATAATATTGATCCCTTAACTTCTTATAACTCGAAATTAATGAAAGCAATCGGCCTGACGTTTCTATCATTTGGGAAGAGTCCACCAGGAAATAGGTGTGGATATTTACAACCAGTTTGTTCTAGGCCCTTTTGAGATACAGAGAGGTCAGGGATCAAGATTATTGTCAAGTTCGTTGGCGCTACTTATAGTTATTATAGTTTATTAGGCGCAAATAGAAAAAAACACACTGCTGCTAGCTGTTGATTTTGGTCGTTTATAGGTCGTCTCAGGACACTCCGAGATTAAGGGGGGTGACCTGTTTTTGTTCTGTCCTTTTCTATCTTTCTCTGGCTTGTATCCATGTGGCCCCATTCAGCCTACTGTTTTAAGACGTTTATCCCCATCCAGGTGTAATTTTTTTACTGGTGAGCGGTAGCGAGCAAGCATATTTTTTATTTTTGTTTGACAGCAGGCTAAATTTGTACATTTTTCGATAGAAACATTTCTCCGGCGAAGCCGGATTTCTTCATATAATGCTGGCTCGCTATCGCTCGCCAGGAAGAAATCGTACACCTAGATGGGGATAAACGTTTTAAAATAGTTGGCTGAATGGGGCCGAATGGATACAAGCCAGAGAAAGAGAGAAAAGGACAGAAATAACAAAAAGCAGGTCACCCCCCTTAAGCCAACCTGTGTGTATACCAAGACACTTCTCCAAGGGATAGGTTGACAGTTCTGGGTAATAAAGTCGTCAATCTCTCTTCTCTTCTCACCCTCATCTTGCATCTGCGTCTCTCTAACGAATGTAAACCTAATTTCTTCAACCTTTCTTCAAATCTTCCGTATGAAGAAAGGTTGAAGAAATTAGGTTTACATTCGTTAGAGAGACGCAGAGTTAGAGGGGATATGATAGAGGTGTTCAAGTGGGTTAGTGGGATTAACAAAGGGGACATGACAAATGTACTAAAGCTCAGTGATAGCGAAAGAACTCGTACCAATGGTTTCAAATTAGATAAATTTCGTTTCAGAAAAGATATAGGCAAATATTGTTTGGTAACAGAGTTGTAGATGGGTGGACTGGAAAGTGCTATAGTGGGATCTAAAACTGTAGGGAGCTTTAAGATAAAATTGGATAAGCATGGACGAGAAGGGTTGGGTGTGAAGGGGGATCAGCCGGGTTGGGCCAATCAGCGCTCTGCAGACCCCCATAATCCTGCGTTAATCTCTAACCGTTTTGGTAAGATGATCCTCAGGGTATTAGAGTGTTGAGCCTATAATTGGGCTTTGTAATTGATTTGGGGTTGTGTGGGACAGGGATCTGCCTTGCTTAGGCCAATCGGCTTTCTGCAGACTCCCATTTTCTTATGTTCTTATGTTCTTATAATTCATCCCATGTGCCCCATTATAGACTTCATTAACTATACTAAGCATTCTTCATCCCTCACTTATACAATTCTTTCAATGAGCCTCACTATAGCCTATGCCTCATTGAATCAACCCACACTTTTATTCTAATATATTTCGCAACCATTCCTTACCCATTTAAACACACTCCCTCTTCACGAGCAGATCTTTTCCTCTTATATTCCATTCCACAGTCTTTCTCATTCTTTCTTCTACTCAATAAGTGAACTCTGGAGCTCTCTCCCTCAATCAGTCTTTCCTCCATCCTATGACTTAAACTACTTTATAAACTTCGTGAGTCCAGGCATTTTGACGCAAAAGTCCCTTGAATTTGGCTCTGTCACTCGTTTGGCTTTAGGGGAGACACTCGTACAGACAACCTGCCTTTTGTCTCTTTCAAATAAAAAAAATAAAAAACAACCAACACGATCCATACTTCTTCCTCGTCTCATCCATTTAGTATCCACTCTATATTTCAACACTAGCTGTCTCTTTTCCAGCTCCGATTTTATGTGTCCTTTTATCTACCCTACATACCACACATCCTCTTATATATTAAATACCCACCACACTCCACTCCAGTCCACCTCCACTTACGCACACACACACACACACACACACACACACACACACACACACACACACACACCACACACCACACACACAGTCAAACTTTCTCCCTCTTTCTCATCCCCACAACACGCGCCACCCATCTTTCCATTCATTATAATCCACTTCTTCACTACCACCACCACTCCTCCACCCCCGCCCCCATATCCCCTCCACATCCACTCTACATGCACGGGGCCTTCTCCACATAACGACCCACAATCCCAAAATCTCTTGTATCTAATTTCCTCCACATGCTCCCCCAGATTCCTTTACACGATCTGATCCAACGTCTTTGGGTTATTTAATATTCAAGATTTTTTTTCGGGGAGGAGGGGGGGGGGGGGGGGCATTTCGAGCAATGTACATTTCGAGCAATGTATGTGAGTTCCTAGGCTATCAAAAATACCTTCCCAGACTTCCTTCAAACCTTAAAATATGCCCTCTCAGACTCCTTTCAAGCTAAATTGGTCAAAAGTGTCCGGGCTGCAGACAGATTTCCTCTAAGTTACAGGGTCGCTATTGTTCGCCCAGAAATAATCGACACCTGAATGGGATATAGGCGTCTTATTATCGCCAAACTAAATCTGTTATTTAATGGGGTGAAACAGGGGAGGTCCTCCTTTAGTCCTCCTCCTCCACCACAATCCACTTCACTTCACCCACCCACCGCAAATATTATCCCCTCCACGCCCACTCTGTCATACATGGGGCCTTATCCACATAACGATCCACATTCCCTCCCTCTCTTGTATCCATTTCCCTCCACACAATCCACCATATTCCTTATCTACTCCGTTCCACACTCCATCAACAAAATATCTTGCCCTCTCCCAATTTGTTTCTCCTAATCCCCACCCCACGCGCCAACCTCCTTCTTCTCCACCACCATAATCTACCCCACCCACCCACCCACCGCCCGTATAATCCCCTCTACGCCCACTCTATCATGCACTCCTCCTCCACCACGTACGCCCCGTCATGAGCTCTCTATAGGAAGGTACCATATAGCTAGGGACCCCGGGCTGACCGTGTTTTGGACATACCGTAGATACGCGTTTTGTCCGTATTTGTTGAGTACAAAGGAGTACAAAGGAGTACAAAGGAAATCAAGCAACAACAGATCTAGTGACCCTTCTAGGTTGCTTGTCCTCCAAAACACTGAGGATCAAGTGTCCAAACAGTGGTTTAGAGTGGGTAAGGGAACATTGGAAAGGGAACTACTGCCCTACAACTAATGTCCGTGGCAGGATTAGGAAGTTAGTAGGGGAAAGATAGGTTAGTAACTGAGGGTGGGATAAAATAAAGTTATTCATTTACAAACGCAGTCAGTCGCGGGTTTGATGCGAGATATTTGTCTAGACGGAGTTTAAATGAATCAACGATGATGCAGTCTATAACGTTTCGGGGAAGCCCATTCCACAAGTTGACAACTCGATTGAAGAAGAAATTCTTAGATTCGTGTGAGTTAAAAGATTTACCAATAATTTTGCAACCGTTTCCCCGCATGTAATTAGATTGGTCGATAGTGAAGTACTTACTACAGTTCATATTGTCGATGCCTTTGATGATTTTGAACACTTGAATTAAGTCTCCTCTTAATCTGCGCTGGGTTAAAGGAAATAGATTTAATTCTCTAAGTCGCTCTTCGTATGGTTTGTTCTTTAGGCTAGGTATCATTTTGGTAACTCTACGTTGAACTCGTTCTAGCTTGTTTATATCTTTTTGGTAATAAGGGCACCAGGATTGAACACAGTATTCCAGAAGAGGGCGGACTAAGGAATTGTAAAGGGTTAGGATAACTTCTTTGGATTTATGCTCAAATGACCTGCCTATAAAGCCAAATATTTTGTTTGCCTTCTTAACAACTTCTGAACATTGTTGACTCGGTTTTAGGTTACTCGATATTGTTACTCCCAGATCGGTTTCTCTGTTTACATTCTTAAGCTGAGTACCATTCATCGAATAGTTTGCTTTCTCATTTAGGTATCCGATATGTAGTACTTTACATTTATCCGCATTGAAACTCATTTGCCAAATTTGGGCCCAGCATGACAATTTATCTAGATTGTGTTGCATATCGTCAACTTGTTCTTTTGAGAGTACGCTATTTGCAATTTTTGTATCGTCAGCAAATTTTGAGATTGTACAGGTGAGACCCTCATCTATGTCGTTGATGTAAATTAGAAAGAGAATTGGTCCTAGTACCGATCCCTGGGGGACCCCGCTACTTACATTGGTCCATTTAGATGCCTTACCGTTTATGACTACTCTTTGCTTTCTGTCGCTGAGCCAATTTTCTATCCATTTCAACACACCGTCTTGTATTCCATGCGCTTTTAGTTTTAGCAGTAAACGTTTGTGGGGAACTTTGTCAAAGGCCTTTTGAAAATCAAGGTATATAATATCTACAGCTTTACTCTCATCGTAGAGGTTGAGGATATCGTGGAAGAAGTCTAAGAGGTTTGTTAAACAGGAACGTTTTTTATGAAAGCCGTGTTGAGTATCTTTAAGTATGTTATTTTCCTCTAAGTGATTTACGAGTCTGTCTCGTATGACCGACCGTTTCTATCATTTTACATACAACTGAGGTTAAGCTAATTGGACGATAGTTACTGGGTAGGGATTTGCTGCCTTTTTTTAATATCGGTGTTACGTTGGCTAGCTTCCACTGATCAGGCATAGTTCCAGACTGCAAGGATTTATTGAATAGTAATGTCAGTGGTTGGAGAGCTCATCCTTAGCTTCCTTTAGAACTCTAGGCGAGATTGTATCAGGTCCAGGCGTTTTATTTACCTTGAGTTTATCTAAACAATTCAATACTTCTCTCTCTGTAACGGTGATATTGCTTAGAACATCTGAATTATCAATCTGAATCGGCGATGGTGTAGGGATATCACTGAGGTCTTCTGTTGTAAAAACTGATGCAAAGAAGGTATTGAGGGCATTACTCATTTGTACTTCGTCTTTGGTGTATTCTCCATTTTCATCGACTAACGGTCCAACAGTTGAAGTAACTACTTTTTTCTTTCTGATATAACTATAGAATTCTTTCGGGTTTGATTTAATTTAATTCGCAATATGTAACTCTAAGGTCTTTTTACTTTGCTTAATCAACTTTTTGGCTCTGCGTCGTAGCTCTACAAATTTCACCCATTCTTCGTCATTTTGTGAGGATTTTAATCTATCATTAGCAATTTTTTTAGCAAGCAGGCAGTTTGAAATATCTTTATTCCACCATTTGGGCATATTATTATGGCCTGGACGCCGTATTTTCGATGGTATGCAGTCTTGCACTGCTTTTAGGTAAGTGGTTTCGAATAACTTCCAAGATGTATTTATGTCGTTATTGTTGATTAAAAAGCTCCAGTCAGTTTCTTTAAACATAGCTCTAAGTTTATGGAAGTTTGCTTTCTTGAAATTAGGGACATTTTCGATGCTACTATTTGGTTCGTCACTAGTAAACTTCAAAGTGAAAGTTATCGTACGATGGTCGCTGTTACTGAACTCATCACCAACATTCAAATTCTCTATTAATTCTTCTTTTGTTGCAAGTACAAGGTCAAGAACGTTATTACCACGGGTCGGCGTTCGAACAAATTGATAAAGCGAACTCTCTTGCAAGTTCGTATACAAGTCATGTCCGGAGTGTGAAGTAAGAGTATCACCCCACTTGGTCACAGGTAAATTAAAGTCGCCCAAAATTACGGTATCTTGTGAGTTACTTACATCTGCAATTTGTTCGTAAATTTCTCGGTCAGTTTGCACTGATTGATCTGGAGGTCTGTATATTAATGCAAGTATTATTTTTGTACCTTTATTATTCTTTATTAGCACAAAAGATGTGTCGACGTTCACAATTTGAGGTTTTGAGAAGAGGGTAGAGTTAAGACTTTCTTTGATATAAAGTAAAACGCCACCTCCATTTCGATTTATTCGGCTTTTCTCAAACATTACATAACCGGGAAGTGAATACTCTGCTAAAAAGTCTCTATCTTCTGTATTGAGCCAAGATTCTGTTATGCCAATCACATCATAATTTTCTGTAAACACTAGCTCCTCTAAATCTGAAAATTTATTGCGTATGCTACGAGCGTTTGCATAGAAAACCTATAAATTTGTTATTTTAGAACTCACGGAACGCTCTTTAATAATATTTTTTGTTCATGTCGGATCTACATTTATGTTCATGGCTGTCCTCGGTCCTCGCTGTCTTCGGTCCTTATCGCTGGTGGTCCTCGGTTGCCTCTGTTTTTTTCTTGGCGTTAGATGATTTATGTCACTGCTGCTTCTTCTCGGATGGCGTTTTTTGATCCATGGCTGCGGACTGCTTCGTGTAGGAGACGACCCATGCGTGCTGAACCCACAGGGTTTAGATGAGTGCCATCCTTGCGGAACAGAGTAGGCTGGTTGTAGAAGTTGTCCCAGAGGTTGATGAATTCAACTTCTTCCCTCAGACACAAATATTTTAGTCGGCTATTTGTGCTGAAGGCCTTGTCGTAGAATTTGTCAGGTGCGTCGATCTTGGGGAGAATGCCTGAGATGATGATATTCCTTGACTTGTTTTTGTAGTGCTGGATCATCTTGCGATATTTCTCCATCAACTCTTCGGATCTGGTGCGCATGACGTCATTTGAACCAGCATGGATGACAAAAAGGGTATTTTCATTTGCATCCTTTGTGGTATCTTCGAAGGCTTCCACAATGTCGTCCAGTCCAGCTCCTGGGATGCAAAATCTTTTTCGTTGATTTGGGACTCTGTCGCAGAACTCTTCGACCTGTCCTCGTAGGATGGAATCCCCAACGAGCCTGGTCTCTTCTGGTTCGTCTTCCATCTCTACCAATATCTCAAATCTGTTTGACATTGTGACTGGTAGATGAGACCTTTTCTGTGTTGGCCGTGCACCGTTCCTCAATGGTGTAAATCCGGAAACCTGTGGTGGCGGGACTCTACGTACAGGTCGGGGAGAGGAGTGGTTAGAACGGGGGCGAGGGGTTGGTACTGTTCGTGCTAGCAGGCTTCTTGCACGAGGAGTGGGGGAGAGACTAAGGTGAACAGGGCGGCTGTCCTGGTTTGATGTCGGCTCAGGTTCGTCAGAAGCATCTGCTGCAGTGTCTAGTGCAGGTGTTGGATTGTTGGCAGATGACGTTGGGGCGGTGGTGGATGCTGGAATTGAAACAATTGGAGTTAGTGATACTCCAACGTTGAGTGTTACAAACTCTTGGAGTGATTCCAGCTTCCTGGTGAGGGCGTTGATCTTGTTGTGGGCTTCATCCAATTTTTCTGTCAAACCCTCTCGTTGCTGGCAGAGTCGGCAGACTTGTGGATCGGCAGGAGCAAACATGGAAGCACCAAACCTACCGGCGCAGTTCGTACAGGCACGAGGCATGGTGACGATCACTTTCTTCAGATCACTTCACTCACTTAAAAACACTTAACTCACTTTAAAAACACTAAACTCACTTTAAAAACACTTCACTCCCTTCAGGTCGCTTCACTTACTTAAATAGGCCTAACCGAAAACAAAAATGTTGAAATACACACATATAGGTTATCAGCGGTGATAGCCTAACCGAAAATTAAAACAAAACAAAATTAAATTTGAATACGCAGTGGTAGCCGAACCGAAAACAATTTTATGTTTATTTAAACAGAAATAGGCCACCAGGGGTTATAGCCTATCCTAACCGAAAACAAAAATTATGAAATACCGGTACGCAGAAATAGGCCACCAGCGGTGATAGCCTAACTGAAAATTTAAAAATTGAAGTACGCAGAAATAGGCCACCAGGGATGATAGCCTAGAGTAACCAAGAACAAAAATAACCGAAAACAAAAATGATGAAATACCGATACGCAGAAATAGGTCACCAGCGGTGATAGCCTAACTTAAAAATGTGTGAGTGTGTGTGTGTGTGTGTGTGTGTGTGTGTGTGTGTGTGTGTGTGTGTGTGTGTGTGTGTGTGTGTGTGTGTGTGTGTGTGTGTGTGTGTGTGTGTGTGTGTGTGTGTGTGTGTGTGTGTGTGTAAAACTAAACAACGAATAATAATAGTATCCATGTATAAATTCAGAAACTCATTAATAATAATATAAACAATATTTGTTTTATATACTGTATATTGAATGTATAATTAGTCGACACTTGTCCAGTACCATTATTATTTGGTACTTGAAGAGAAGGGAATGATTGTTGTCCAATATCCAATTAGTATAGATTTGTAACCCCCATAACTGGGAAGAATTATTATTGATTTGAATAAAATCGTCTTTCGGTCACTGCACTGTAGAACACAGAATTTAACGGATAAGAGAGTTACACGTTTAACACTTGATGCCAAGAGGCCTTTTTTAATCTAATAATTTATAGGTAGGAATAACTAGCATCAAACCGAAGATAGTCATTATCTGATCTAGACTGCCTAAGAGGTGAACTGGACCTCAGGCGTGCGTTGAGACCAAGGGGTACGTTGAGTCCTAGTTGACTCTATGGACGGAGATTAAACAGTGGGTGAATTATGTGGTTTCTATACACCGTTTAGTAGACAGGGGTGGGACAACTGCCGAAATGTTTTATCTTTTGATTTCTAAGTTTCTATTAAAACTTAGCTACATGCATGTCAGTATAATCAATTGGAACTTTCAGCAAGTCAAATCAATGTCAAGTGTTTTCATTGAGTTCTAGTTACAGTAACTTGGAATTGCAGATTTTATTGATATGTTAGTATTTAGTGTATAACAATGCAGCATAATAATCATATTTTGTGCCTTTAGCTTACAGTGTAGCCTTCAACAACAGCGTTTTTCATATTGTTGGCACTTGTATTGGAAGGCAAACACAGAGTGAGTCCATATATATATATATATATATATATATATATATATATATATATATATATATATATATATATATATACGCTCTGTACCTATTACAATAAATTGCTAAAGTAAGTAGACGTATTGTAATTGTCCATGGTCGGGATATTTTAATTTAGATTGGGATGAACAGTTAAAAATAAGTTTAAATGAGATACTCGCATGTCAACACACCAATTGGTTTTAAGCAATGAATATTGCTTTCGAGTTAAAACAGCCGCACTCCAAAACAGTCACAAGCAGTTTGCCCCAAAATCTTCTAAACTAATGTATTTAAATTTAGCTTAACTCGGACTAATCTAACTTGACAAAACTTAGGATGTTTCGAATTGTGGTCGATGGGCTGTGGCCGTTTAAGAGTGTGGCCGTTCAAGAACGAGGCCTTCGAGGAGTGAGACTATTTAGGAATATGACTGTTCACGAGTTTGACTGTTCAGGAGTGTAGCCGTTTAGGAGTGTGGCCATCTAGGAGTGTAGCCGTCTTGACCTACTTCCCTCCCAAGATACACACAACGCCCCGAGTGACTTAGGAACTCAGCGTCCCGATGATTTGCGTTTTTTGCTTAGGTCTGGCGGCTATCGTCTGAGTGTGTTTGCTCAAGGAAGGGTTTATTTTGATCCCTTCCTGTTCATGTTTAAGCTCGAGTACTGGGGATAAGTCAAGGCTTTAAATATTCCTCTACTGTAAATATTATATTTCATGTTTTGTTTTGCTTTTAATATCGTAGTATCTAGATTTTATTTTAGTTCAATGTGCTGTCAACAGTAATAAGTGCATAGATATTATTAGTTTTATTTTGCAATATTTTTGTTTTTAAATATCCTCTCCCTACACTCATCATGTTAACATTATGATCATGATTATATTGAATGTATATTTGTTGTTTATTGACTAATACTACAATATCACACATCATTAAATCGGTAATCTACTTCGTTTACATTTTTTGCATACCCCCGACTAGGCCACCTCGACCTCTGGGTGTGACCTAACCTACATATCTGAACCTCCCTCTACCCCCTATCACCCCTCCCTACACCCCCCTCTCCCTCTCCACACATACCCCCTTCCCCCACAGACACCTCCCCACCCATACAACCCCTTCATCCCCTCCCCCACCTCCCACCCTTGTCCATTGACCCGGTCTGAATACCATTATAGGCTTTCTTTATCAGCGTTCATAGAAAAAAACACTGGCAAAACGATCAAGTGTTTCATGGTGGTTATGTCATGTCTCTCTCTCTCTCTCTCTCTCTCTCTCTCTTTGCATTTATGTATTGGTATGTCTACTAGAATTACGTCCTGATCACCTCGCTTGAGTCGCAATAGCCGTGTAATAAGTGTAAATATGTAAATACTCGTAAACCTATATTTCTGTGTGCTCAGTGTTTTATGATTATGTGAATCTATGTTAATTTTTCTAAATGTGACCTAACTTATATACATTTCCACACACTGCCACCAGCATCACTTTTTCCACCCCTGTTCAATGGTCAGTGTATGTATGTAAATCTATGGTAATTTATCTATATGTGACCTAATCTATATAATTCTCCACACACTCTGACCATCACCACCTCTCACCTTCTTCCAACGATCCGACCTCTTTGGCTTGATGTACTATTAGGCCATCATTATCAGCGTTGTGGCTAGTGTATATACTGTATGTACATCCATGTAAATTTATCTAGGCGACTTAGCCTATAATTATATAATTCTCAACACACACTCACCATCACCACCTCTCACCATCTTCCAATGATCTGACCTCTCTGGCTTGATGTACCATTAGGCCATCATTATCAGCGTTGTGGTTATAGTCCATGAGCCAAGACCCGAATTTTGGGATATCGGTACCACCCGGGGTGACTAATTCTCTTAGGTGTTTTTAGCTTGCTACATGTCTCTAGTTTATGTTTTGATATGATAGCCCTTGCACATTGGTAGCTTAATGGTCGTTATCACTTCTTGAATAGACATACCCTACCGAAAATTCCGAAATTTTTTAAAATGTCAAATTTGGGGACAGGAATGCCTAAATGTCAACAAAATGCATATAGTAATTGTCACATTTAATACAAGTCCTGTAAATACACACTAAGCATGCCATGGGCTTGTACATACTATTATGGCAAATTACTACTCCTAAATATCATCTACGTCAGACTCGGAATCTGACTGTTGTGCCAGCCGCCCGTCTCCAATAGCCTTGTTCTGACATGTCTGTAACCTGCACATGTCCGTGCATTTTAGACCATTGCTGAGGCAAGTACACTTAGGGAGTTCGCATGACCGCACACACTTGCAAGACAGTAGCTGCATAACAGCATCTGGTGCTGGTGAGCCTCGCATCCAGTTGACGGCAAGCTTACCGTCCTCATCTGTCATCCAACCGCAGTCTGTTGGGTTCGCAACAAATGGCTGGCTCTGAAGACTTCTCCTCCAGATCGCAGCCTGGTAGTTTGCACGCAGTGCATGCATGAAGAGGCAGTCCTCACAAGGAGGGAGTTGACTTGACTCTACCTCTCCACGTCTTGCACAGAACAGCTCATACCAAAGCTTGTTTACCTTAGTTGTGTGGGTAGATGGTAGGTACATGTGGCAGGTGATTTCCTGTAGCTTCTCAAAGAGTTCAGGAGACACTTCCCATGAGCGTCCAAGTTCGTGAAAAGCATGCTGGTATGTCTTGTCCATCTTCACCTGCTTGAGTGTCGTCATCTTCCCTCGGCCAGCGAATGCACTGACGGTATCACAGCCTGTAAAGGCATGCATACCAATCAATGAATCACACACGCTGCCTCCCAGTGTGCGGCTCAGTGTGGTGATATCCAGGAATCTTGTCCGGTTCTTCGTCCCGCACTTCTGGAACAGATGGGATGGGATCTTGTGGCACATGCCAAGACACAACACCATGACGTCTGTATCTTCTGCAGTGATGATGACAGACTTGTTCCCAGATTCTGCTGCATGAAGTGCATGGAGAAGAAGGCGTGTGTCTGCTTCTTCTTGAGTTGACTTAAGCTCAGGAGCCTCTTCCCACTGCTCTTTGGTGATCTTGAAGCAGCGCTGCTCACATGTGACATACAGCTCCTTGTCCTTGAGCTTCTCCCTGTGCTGTGGTGCCTTCCATTCTTCTACCAAGAACTTGATAAGACTTGCCTTGTTGGAGGAACTACCGAGTAACTTTTTCCACTGCTGGATGTTGTGCCCAGGTTGAATGTTCTTGAAATGAATTCCTGTGCCTGCACTTCTTTTGGCTCGTTCTGCATCCTTGATGGATGTCTCCTTGTAGATATCAAACACAACATCAATGCGCCTGCTCTTAGCACCTTCATGAACAGCGTGACTCAGTGCTGTACCTGCAAGCTGTGAAAAAGTTTTGTCGTTTCCCTTCAGTTTTGTGGACCAGGCTCATCCCATCAATTATGGTAGCAGAGGGCTCGGGTATCACTTCTGCAGGAGAAACATTCCTCTCTAACTCCTTTGCGAGGGCAGCCTTGTTGGTCTTGCGGAGAGACCCATCACCGCTGGCAAGTGCCCAAGGCAAAGGCCCCAGGGGATGAGCCAAGACATCACTCATTTTGAGCTTTCTGTTCTCGGCAACAAGGATCATCTGGCCAAATAGGTTCCTGTCAGCCTTTAAGATAACCTCCTTGGCATGGTCTTGTGAGCGTGGCTTCATTCTGATGTTAGTGAACGTTCTCAGTTTCGTCTTCGTCATCGTGTCATGAAACTGTATAGTTGGCGTATCGATCTCCAGGCGCTCTTCCTTGAAGGCTTGATATGCATCCTCTCCTATTCTGTAGGCCCCTAGAAGGTCTTTGACAACTTCTGGTGGTGCCATAGTCGCAGTTGACAAACTGACAAGATCTTCTTGCTCTGCGTTGAAGGGGTTTCAACCAGCTGGTCTCCATCAGTTGAACTAAAGATTGGACATCGGCCTCATCTCTTCTAATCCTGGGCATCTGTAGGTCTGGGTGGCTGAAGTCAGTATACTTTTGGCCTACTACCATAGTCCTGAGCTGCCTTAAGTACCTGCTGCGATACTCCGATGTCAGGTAGTACCTGGCGACAGCTCCGCCTTTCAGGCTGAAGCCTTTTGTGCCCCCTGGTGTCTGGGTGTCTTTGTTGATCGTCTCTTCGATTGTCTGGTCCACAGGGATCCGTCCAAAGGGATTCTTGCTACCGATCTGGACCGAAAAGCCACCTTGCATGAAGTGTTCATGGACCTCTGGGTGTTCAATGGGCAGTCGAGACATCAAGGCATAGTAGTAGGTTAGGAACCGGGCATAGTTCACTTTGTCATAGGCAAAACACCACGGTATCATCTGTCGGATTGCTCCTAGGTGGAGCATCCAGTTGCCTTCTCTGGAGGCTCGAATTAAGTCCAGCATGATCTCAACCATGTCCAGGTATGACATCCAGAATGCTGAGAGGTTGTGTTCATCTCTGAGGGTCTCAAGATAAACTTGGAAAAGCTTCATGATATGTGTGCATGATTCACTCTCCATCAGCTCTTGAAAGAGT
Source organism: Paralithodes platypus (assembly GCA_032716605.1). Taxonomy (NCBI): domain Eukaryota; kingdom Metazoa; phylum Arthropoda; class Malacostraca; order Decapoda; family Lithodidae; genus Paralithodes; species Paralithodes platypus. Next base: position 28,187,556 of record CM064516.1, read on the forward strand.
CCCTGAGACACATTGCTGTGAAAGCTGTTGATGTCCTTCAGTGTTTCATCTAGATGGTGTATGTCCCTTGAATGGTTTTCTTCTAGCCATGAAAGGAAGCCTTTCCATGCAAGCCTCATCAGTGCTTCATACACGAGCTTGTGTAGTCTCACTGCTCTGTTGTACCTCTTGCCGTTCATCACTCCTGACACTGATCCTTCTGCGATGATACCTGATTCCACACACAGATCTCTAAGACCTGCATCTTGAAACCTCTTTCCTATGGTGGAGATGAGATTACAGATTGTGTGGAAGACGCCCATCCTGATGATAATGTTCTTGAACTTCTCTTGTTTCCAGATAACTTCGGCAGCTTTGGCATAGAGTGCTTGATCAAACACGCACACAATCTTGTTAAGCTGTAAGGACTGCATGATAGCATGCGTTTGTTCCAAGATTTCATTAACGGTGGACATTTCTGTTGCGGGAGCATTGATAGTGGGCAGGTAGCTTACAGTGTCCTGAACCACTGCAATGTCTCTGCGCATTTTGATGTTGAACCCAGTCCAACTGCTGATGGACTGGTCCTCATGGTCTGACATTCGAGTAAGAAGCCAGATATGGTTCTTTGTCTTTGAATCCTGGACTTCCTTGGTAGTGTCGACATACGCAGTCTCAATCCTAGGTGGCCCTGCCCGCCGCCCAACATTGTATATTGGCAGCATTGATGATGTCTGAGTGATGCTTCTTATCTTGGACTTGGTAATCTCTGGCAGGACTTTCTCTGGCACAGAGCCTGCAACCTTGGACTGGACAGCAATGCCATTGACTCTATGAGAAGTACCTGCTCCACTTAGGGTCTCTTCAAGTCGGTCAATGTTATCCCAGGCCAGGGTTGTGAACACACCAGGGTAGATGTTTGCTGGCAGTGGAATGTCATCCTTTGAGCATTCCAGCTTCTGGATACAAAGGGCTGTATCGATCTCCTCAAACATTGAGTAAGACACACAGTGACCAAGACGATTCAGAGTTCGGATCAGTTCTGTGTTTCCTGTCAAAGACTTTACAGCATTGGTCAGCAGTACGTGCTTGGGTGGTTTTGTCTTGCCACTGGTAACAGCAAAGACCAAGTCACTGCCAAAGGAAGTGGCAAGACGTTGAGCTCTTTCAGAGGGAGTTTCACACTCACACTCTCCTGTCAGCAGGGTGTGCAGGAATTGAGTGACTGCTGCAGGAATGACATTCTGATCTGTATCGGGAGGCCATGGCTGACTCACATCTTGTTTATTGATCTCATTCCTCAGCTGCATTCCTGCTTTGGTTAAGACATCTTCAGAGTTAGCTGCTCTTGCTTCTTGCAGGTCTTTTGCCATTTTGTGTGCTTGCCGGGCAAGGTCGTCCATTGAGAGGCTGCGTGGATAGATTAGAAGCTTTCCTTTCTCATCTGGGACAAAGCGTAGTGATTCTCCAAACTCGGTTTCAATCTTTCGGCGAACATGTTTCTTTGTCGCTGGTTTCAGTTGGATAATACCACGGGACATCATGGATCTCTCAAGCCTAGATGTGAGGTTTGTCATAGGCAGTACCTCTGGGTTGGGGAATAATTTGGTCCTTATATACAAGCAGAGTTCCTCGAGGGCTTCTGTCTCAACCTCTTCGTAGCGTGCTTCCTCGCTTTCTTCCTGATTTTCACCTGCACCCGACCTGGCGGCCGCTGGGAAATCATCTTTTGTGAAGAGTTTGTAGCACGACTTGTGGTAGTGACCCTCTGCAGCAACAAGGTCTCTGCTAACTAAACCAAGGATTCTCTGGTTGAGTTTCCTTATTGCTGCTCTGCGAATCTTCTCATCTGCTCGTAGCTCAACACACTGTATGAGTGGCTCCCTTGTCTTTGTTGTTTTTATGTACTTGCTTGACTTCTCGCAGAAGATACATACTTTGGCATACACCCTGCTAGTACTAGGGGCATCCCTTGATGCCCTCCTCCTGGGGTCGACGCTTGCTGATTCTATCTTGACACCCTTGGCAAGGATAGAATCCAGTGACTTCTTCATTGTAAAGAGACTACGACATTTACGGTGATAATGTATGTGTGGTATTCCTCCTTCTTCAAGGCCCTTGGCTGCTTCCAGGACTGGATCATGCTGCCTGATTTCTGCAGCCCTGAGCAATGTGTTCCAGGAGTCCAAATCCTGTGGTGACACCAGAGCATCGCTGTCATCATCAGAGCAGTGGATGATACAGTCGATCCGTGCTCTCTTCCTCGCAGATGGTTCCATCCTGCCGTCAAACAGTCGACACACACCTGCAAAAAATATCACCATTAAACCATGAACAAACAAACACATTACATGGAAACCACTCTACATATGTTTGCTCCTTCCAATAATAAATTATCCCCAAAATATAACAAAAAATCCCCAAATATGAAATAAACCCCTAAATATGGAGAAACTTGAAATACACATCGGAATAATTCTTGTAGAGAATCAAATAAGCTACAAGAGCTGTTAGAATATATTTTTCAATGTTCCCCATATTTAAGGATTTATTCTAGATTTAGAGGAAAATACCCAAAATATAGAGTATATTCCGAAATATGAGGAAATTTGAAAAATACCTAGGAACAACTCTGGTAGAGAATATAATTCTACATAGGTGTTCAAAGTTTCGCGATGATTGTGTGATGGATTTTAAAGAAAATGAGGAAAACGCCGAGCGTCACGCTAAAAATCTTTATTTTTGGGTAGCGCCCCTATTGCATCAAAAAAATTAGACTAAGCTACCAGTGCGAGAAGGCTATCATATCTTAATGTACTTACAGTCACTCTATAAACATTTTAGTACCATTCGTGTTTAGTCACCCCAGGTGGTACCGATATCTGGCCTGGCTCATGGACTATTAGTGTATATATGTAAATTTATGGTGATTTATATCTATGTGACCTAATCTATATAATTCTCAACAGACTCTGACCATCACCACCTCTCACCTTCTTCCAATAATCCGACCTCTCTGGCTTGATGTACCATTAGGCCATCATTATCAGCGTTGTCTCTCACGCCGGCGGTCCGAGGCGGGAGGCCGGGAAGATTGTTTATATAGGGGAGATTTTCACTTGAGGTATTTGTTTCTGGATCCCCTTCTCCTTTGTGTTTAGCCCCTTCCGTTTGGAGGTTTTAAGACGTTTGCCCCATTAGTCTGTCGATTTGAAGACTACAAATGTAAGAGTTTTCTTGCGATTTAGGGGTTGATGGCTTCCTGACGAGCGATAGCGAGCCTGCAATTTAAAAGGAATCAACCTTCGGCTGGGACATTTTTCTACCGAAAAATTTACAAATTTATCGCGAAAGGGGGTCTTTGGGATATTGTTTTTAGGGAGCTAACTAGATATCTCCCCATAACTTATTATTTTTGTGTTCATTATTTGTTTTATTGGGCAATGAACAGAGTCAAGCTGCTATAGTCCATTCATTATAAGTAGCCCAAAACTCTAGACTATTAACCTCGATCACTCAAAACCGACGAAAGTAATTAAGATCAAATGTCTACCGTATAGGAAGGTCAGCCAGGGAATAGGTGTGGACATTTGCAGCCCATTTGCTCTAGCCTTTATGAGTTACAGAGGTTAGGGTTCACGATTTCTGGTCTACCTATAACGAATGGACTATAACGCTTGTATTATGGGAATGGGTGTTGTTTATGGAGAGTACAGTCGGCCATATAAGTGATGGATCGGCACCAAATATATTTTGATAACAAATTGGTATCAGCAATATCTAAACATGATTTCTTCATTTCGAGTGAGATATGCAAACATGTTCCTGCACTTACTCACCCTATTCAACATCTGACAGACATTACTACAATACAGAGTGGGCTAAACGTAATGCCAGCTGAGACATGACTTATTAAGAGCCACCGTACACATATTAACATTTACCAATTCTACAGGTAGTCATTTTATTAAAAACAATATTTTGTACTTCAACGAGTCACCAGGGAATCGATGAGTAAATTTATAGTTAATTTACTTTAACCCTTTTTGAGTTACAGAGGATGGAGGTCAAGTTTTTTGGCCTACATATCTTGAACAGACTATAGTTGAAACACCAGAAGCCTTGCCAAGCAAACAGATCTGTTGTGTGTTGCTTTACCATGCCACGCAAATGTGTGTGTGTGTGTGGTGTTTGTGTGTGTGTGGTGTGTGTTAGTGTGTGTGTGGTGTGTGTGTGTGGTGTGTGTTAGTGTGTGTGTGTGTGTGTATGTATGTGTGTGTAAGGAATCAGTCGTGAGGGCCTGGGTGATGGTATCTGTGGAGTGTGAGTCAGGGGCCTTATATCTCTAATTGATCGCCTACCCGTGGCACCCGTACACACACACACACACACGCGTACGCACATCACACACACACCCACACACACACACAGACACGCACGCACGCACGTACATTCTTGCATATTCACACACACACACAATTACATATTCACACATATACACACACCTTAGCAATCACACACACACTTGCATATTCACACACACACACACACACACACACACACACACACACACACACACACACACACACACACACACACACACACACACACACACTATCGTTCAATTTCAATACTACCGTCATTTAGTTGAATTATTGATAAAAGTTAATTCCACTAGTCTTACTAACTATTATTCCTTTGGCAGCTGTTCAATGGAAATAATGTATGGTGTAAGCCCAACTATTGTTCCCCAGTATAATAACACCCCCTGGAGCCATTAGTAGCATCAATATTTAAATTGGTGCTGAATTGTGGGAAATCGTTGTTGCTCATGTCCGAAAACAGCATGAAAAGTCCGTGTTTTTTTTCAATTTTCAAATGCTCCTGTGCCCTAAGATATGGGTCCAAACTGTTTTCATCATGTATTGATGGACTCTTCATGGAGTAAAGATTCCAAATACATAAATGTGGTTAAATTGTACACATTGTCAATTTGGTACATTCAAAATGTATATTCCAAATATCCAAAATTAGCGACAAACTCCAACTTTCTGGGTAATTTTGAATTTTCAAAATTAAAGTGGTATTTTTGGATTCTTCACGACATTGTGATTCCAACGTTATATAATATTTATACATTTGGACATTTTTTGTGCCCTTGGCAGCTGTTCAAATATTGTTTAGAAGTTGAAAGCGTTAATGGACTATAGCCTAGGAAAGAATGTATGGAATAAGCCCAAATATTTTTTCCTAAGTACATTACAACCCCCTCGATCCATTAGTAGCAGCAGAATTTAAATTGGGACTTTATTGTGGATAATCGTTTATATACATCTCACAAATCAGCTGGAAACTTCTATCTATCTATTCTATATACTCAGGCCCAATCCACACTTTTCCTTTTTCTTTTTTACCCTCTTTTCCTTTTCTTTTTCTTTTTTTGGGGGGTGGCCGACTCAAGACAGAGCCAGAATAGGGACAACACAACAGAACACAATGAACACACAAAAACAAAATACAAATTCACACACTTCTACTTTTTGAATATGCAAATGCCTCTGTGCCCTAAGATATGGGTCCAATTTGTGTTTTGCCTTATACCAATGGACTATGCGGTAGCGAGCCTGCATTTATATATTTTTGTTTTGACAACAAGCTAAATTTGTACATTTTTCGATAGAAACATTTCTCCGGCGAAGCCGGATTTCTCCATAAAATGCTTGCTCGCTATCGCTCGTCAGGAAGAAATCGACACCTGGATGGGGATTAACGTCTTAAAACAGTTGGCTGAATGGGGCCGAATGGATACAAGCCAGGGAAAGAGAGAAAAGGAGAGAAAGATAAAACAAAAACAGTGACCCCCCTTAATTGTGCGCATTGTTAATTTGGCATAATCAAAACTATTGTGTTCTGGGCTCTATATAACCTTAGCAACATGATCCACATTTAAACATATTCTATCACACATAATCCCACATACACATAATTCCTGTATACTTCCCCATTTTCCCCTATTAAAACAAAGCCTTATCTCTCTGTCTTACACTTGTTAGTTTTTTTCTACATTCTGCCCACATATTCACCCACCAATATCTCCCCTTTCACGTTTACACAAGCTTTCTATACTATAACACACACACACACACGCACACACATACACAGTACACACACACACACACAGTACACCCCCTCCCCACACTACTACACACACACACACACACACACACACACACACACACACACACACACACACACACACACACACACACACACACATTTCTGGACTCCCTCCTTTCCCGTCCCTCCCCGCCCACTCTCAACTTTCCCGTCCCTCCCCGCCCACTCTCAACTTTCCCGTCCCTCCCCGCCCCCTCTCAACTTTCCCGTCCCTCCCCGCCCACTCTCAACTTTCCCGTCCCTCCCCGCCCACTCTCAACTTTCCCGTCCCTCCCCGCCCACTCTCAACTTTCCCGTCCCTCCCCGCCCACTCTCAACTTTCCCGTCCCTCCCCGCCCACTCTCAACTTTCCCGTCCCTCCCCGCCCACTCTCAACTTTCCCGTCCCTCCCCGCCCACTCTCAACTTTCCCGTCCCTCCCCGCCCACTCTCAACTTTCCCGTCCCTCCCCGCCCACTCTCAACTTTCCCGTCCCTCCCGCCCACTCACAACTTTCCCGTCCCTCCCCGCCCACTCTCAACTTTCCCGTCCCTCCCCGCCCACTCTCAACTTTCCCGTCCCTCCCCGCCCACTCTCAACTTTCCCGTCCCTCCCCGCCCACTCTCAACTTTCCCGTCCCTCCCCGCCCACTCTCAACTTTCCCGTCCCTCCCCGCCCACTCTCAACTTTCCCGTCCCTCCCCGCCCACTCTCAACTTTCCCGTCCCTCCCCTCCCACTCTCAACTTTCCCGTCCCTCCCCGCCCACTCTCAACTTTCCCCTCCCTCCCCGCCCACTCTCAACTTTCCCCTCCCTCCCCCCCCACTCTCCACTTTCCGTCCCTCCCCGCCCACTCTCAACTTTCCCGTCCCTCCCCGCCCACTCTCAACTTTCCCGTCCCTCCCCGCCCACTCTCAACTTTCCCGTCCCTCCCCGCCCACTCTCAACTTTCCCGCCCCTCCCCAGCCCACTCTCAACTTTCCCGTCCCTCCCCGCCCACTCTCAACTTTCCCGTCCCTCCCCGCCCACTCTCAACTTTCCCCTCCCTCCCCCCCCACTCTCAACTTTCCCCTCCCTCCCCGCCCACTCTCAACTTTCCCGTCTCTCCCCGCCCACTCTCAACTTTCCCGTCCCTCCCCGCCCACTCTCAACTTTCCCGTCCCTCCCCGCCCACTCTCAACTTTCCCGTCCCTCCCCGCCCACTCTCAACTTTCCCGTCCCTCCCCGCCCACTCTCAACTTTCCCGTCCCTCCCCGCCCACTCTCAACTTTCTAGCACACAAAAACTAATGACATGTTTTCACGAGAGCTGCCCCGGTGAAGGTATCTGGCTAGGGTATAGGCATAGGGTATAGGTGGGTAGGTATAGGTGGCTAGGTGGGAAGGTATTGGTATAAGTGGGTAGGTAAAGGTATAGGGTATGGGTGGGTAGGCATAGGCATAGGGTATAGGTGGGTAGGTAGAAGGCATAATATCTAGTTGGGTAGATATAGGCATAGGGCATAGTTATAGGGTATGGGTGTAGGGTATAGGCAAAGGGCATAGGCAGAGGGCATAGGCATAGGCATAGGGTATAGGTTGGTAGGTAGTAGTAGGCCGAGCTTGTAGCTAACATGGAACCCTTGCCTTCCGTGAGTTAAGCCTTTATGTACGAGTTTTTGTTCCACTGTTGGCTACCATTAGGTGATTTGATTAACTTCTGGGTAATTTCAAGGGATAGTTGATCTGATATTTACTAATATGATTATATTTATGGCTGGATACAAATAATATAATGCTTTCATGCTCAACCAGTTGTGGGGTAATTCCGAAGCTGAACAAAATAGTAATATAATTTCAGCTTGCATATAAAGCAATCTACCATACCGTCAGCGCTTTTACAAGAGGAAAGGCTACACAGTTAGTAAAATTACTTAACCCTTTCAAGATCCGATACGCATTTCTTTTCAATTTTCTGGCCATAATAGGACGATTTCATTCAGATTGGGAATGTTACAGTATATGGAAGTCAGCAGGTTAATTGAGACAGTTTTCCCTTTTCATTCCCACAGATCCTTCCTAAGCTGTATAAAATCGTCAAATGATAACCAGAAAGAACTGTCAAAAACGCGTTATAATCTTCAAGGGGTTAATATTACGATACCATAATGGCCAACTAAATACGGTCACAAATTTAATCAACCCGAAATAATAGTAGTTATTTATGGTGTCCGTATCTCATTAATCAAGGTAACATACAGTACAGGTAACCTACAATGATACAAGTTTTACTAGTAATTTAGCCCTCTGCGTACCGGTGACGTATTTTTTGTATTTGATTTCAGCTACATTTAGACGATTTTATGAAGCTTTAGGAAGGATATATGGTAGCTAACAGGATTAATTGAGAGAGTCTGGAGCCTTTTATGGGTGTACGTCCTTCCTAAACTGACTAAAATCGTGTAATAATTTCATATTTTGTGATATGACCCAGTCAGGACTCGAACCCAGGCCAGTAGTGCAACACTCATTGCCAGAATATAAAGGAAAGGACTTCACCGGTACTGAAAGGGTTAAGGTCATCTACTGTTTACGTTACGGTTAATTTTTTCCAGTATTGGGTAGGTTCTTGAGGTGGTAGTTTAGGTCGGGGTGGTTGTTTGTTCTGGGAGTCCACAGTCGTCTGAAGAAGCTTGGTATTCGTGTTCTGTATGGTACCACTGGGTTTTTTTACGTGTGTGTGTGTGTGTGTGTGTGAGAGAGAGAGAGAGAGAGAGAGAGAGAGAGAGAGAGAGAGAGAGAGAGAGAGAGAGAGAGAGAGAGAGAGCATCGAATACTCTTTTTGTTAACATGTTGGCAATTAAGATGTGTACTTATTTAATTGGCAGGTCCCTCTTTCTATACTGATTACTATTTGTAGTTCCCAATTTACCTTATTTTAATTGTGTTTTAAAGTATCCTACGATGTATCATAACATTAATTATTGCTTAGCTGAATAATAGAAAGCTCTCTCTCTCTCTCTCTCTCTCTCTCTCTCTCTCTCTCTCTCTCTCTCTCTCTCTCTCTCTCTCTCTCTCTCTCTCTCTCTCTCTCTCTCATGAAATTTTTCTATTGACAATATTAGTTAATGGGGGTCTGGGTTTACTTTGTAGAATTAATTCCAGGATCGACGCAGCTAAAGTGGGCCTCCACATAAAATGGGTGTCCATTTTTTAGTTTGAAGGAAGTCTGGGAAGGTGTGTTTGTTAGTCTAGGGGACAAACTAAAATAATTTGCTCGAAAATGGCAAAAACAAGCAAAACACTCAATAATATTTATACAAAATATCATAATAATCTGAGAGAGGGTGTGTTCAGACTTGTGGCCGTGACTGTGCACACAAAAACTAAGTAGACTCACAATCACACACTTTCTATTTATCACAACCAGACGATCTTCATGGGGATAGTTGTTTTTATGCGTGTACCCCTCTCTCTCTCTCTCTCTTTCTCTTGTCTTCACACACACACACACACACACACACACACACACACACACACACACACACACACACACACACACACACACACACACACACACACACACACTCCCTCCCTCCCCCCCCCACACACTCACTCTCTCACTCTCTCGCTCTCTCTCTCTCTCTCTCTCTTATTTAGGCATTACAATTCATATGTTACTAGTCAAACTGAAGAAAACAGCTTTATACTTTATCACTGACTGAAGACCAGCTTATAGTTGTCTATGTAAAACAAAATCGATTCACAGTAATCTACATATTTCTTAGTAGTAGCGTATGTGGAAGTCTTAATACTTCCATGGTGGATACTATTTCACAAAATAAAAATCTGGTTTACCTGGAGCAAACTTCCCTCAGAAGTTGCAAATAGTTTTTTTTTTAGTAGAGCAGTTCAAGAAGAGAGTAGACATTATTTTGCATACTCTGCCATTATTTCATGGCTCTACCTTAACCTCATATATATATATATATATATTATGTGTGTGTGAGACCGTCGCTCAGCACAATATATCTCATTCCTTTTTTAATATCTCCCTGGAATAGACTGAAAGGTCTTTGAGATACTAACTATTCATTGTAATTCTCTCTTTCTCTCCGACCACATTAACCTCTCGCACGTAATCGAATTTTGGTCATCAGGACAAGGAAAAAATTACACAAGAAGAAAATATAGAGATGGAATGGAAAAAAAGAAAAACAAAAAAAGTGCTGTGTTCTCTATTCATGGGCTTCCTGCCGGACTAAATCCCTGTTACATGGTTGCTCTCTTGGGGGTACACACACACACACACACACACACACACACACACACACACACACACACACACACACACACACACACACACACACACACACACACACACACACACACACACACACACACACACAGTAATTATAATTGTATTGTGTGTTTATTGTCTTATTTCTAAATGTCTTTTAGGTTTATATATATATATATATATATATATATATATATATATATATATATATATATATATATATATATATATATACTGTATATATATATACCGGTATATATATATATATATATATATATATATATATATATATATATATATATATATATATATATACAGTATATATATATAAATATATATATATATATATATATATATATATATATATATATATGTGTGTGTGACCTAAAACTCGTAGGGTATGGTGACCAATGAGGGGGACCACACACACACACACACACACACACACACACACACACACACACACACACACACACACACACACACACTACGGTATGCTAATGTATATATTCTTTATTTTGTATGTAACGGACACAATTTTATATGAAATTAGACCATGGTTCGTTGGAAGTAAGTGCATGGGATGAATAATATTTGTATAATATTAGGGAATATATGAGTGAGTGTCTTTTTTTTTTTTTTTTAACAAAGTATTACAAACTTTTTCCACTTTATTAATCCATTCTTTAGGCGATTATATTCAGCTTTTTAAAACCCCATAGGAGTAAAAGTGGTTACGTACATGTCAATTAACCCTCTGAATGGCAACATTGCTACCTAAGCTAAATATAATCGTCTAGAAAACGCCAGAATAAAAGGATAACAGCGTCCTCAAGTATGGAATGGGTTAAATATGTTTATATAATATACTATAGCGCATACAATTCTTCCTCTCCGTGAAAAGTATAATGATGTAAAGAGAGCTAAAATAAACGAATGTTATGATTTAATTCCTGGGATCTTGTAGTTATAAAAGAGGGGGAAGGGGGGTCTCCATAGATCTTTAACAGGCTTTAACAAATTCATTAAATAAATATATACATTTTTCGGTGGAAAAATGTCTCGGTCGAAGGCCGGCTCCTCCTAAATTACAGGCACGCTTTGCTTGCCAGGGAAAAAATCGATCCATAAATGATACAAAAGGTCTTAATAGTGGCCAAACAATGATACAAAAGGTCTTAATAGTGGCCAAACAATGATACAAAAGGTCTTAATAGTGGCCAAACAATGATACAAAAGGTCTTAATAGTGGCCAAACAATGACACAAAAGGTCTTAATAGTAGCCAAACAATGAAACAAAAGGTCTTAATAGTGGCCAAACAATGAAACAAAAGGTCTTAATAGTGGCCAAACAATGATACAAAAGGTCTTAATAGTGGCCAAACAATGATACAAAAGGTCTTAATAGTGGCCAAACAATGAAACAAAAGGTCTTAATAGTGGCCAAACAATGATACAAAAGGTCTTAATAGTGGCCAAACAATGAAACAAAAGGTCTTAATAGTGGCCAAACAATGAAACAAAAGGTCTTAATAGTGGCCAAACAATGAAACAAAAAGTCTTAATAGTGGCCAAACAATGATACAAAAGGTCTTAATAGTGGCCAAACAATGATACAAAAGGTCTTAATAGTGGCCAAACAATGAAACAAAAGGGCTTAATAGTGGCCAAACAATGATACAAAAGGTCTTAATAGTGGCCAACAATGATACAAAAGGTCTTAATAGTGGCCAAACAATGAAACAAAAGGGCTTAATAGTGGCCAAACAATGATACAAAAGGTCTTAATAGTGGCCAAACAATGATACAAAAGGTCTTAATAGTGGCCAAACAATGAAACAAAAGGTCTTAATAGTGGCCAAACAATGATACAAAAGGTCTTAATAGTGGCCAAACAATGATACAAAAGGTCTTAATAGTGGCCAAACAATGAAACAAAAGGTCTTAATAGTGGCCAAACAATGAAACAAAAGGTCTTAATAGTGGCCAAACAATGAAACAAAGGTCTTAATAGTGGCCAAACAATGATACAAAAGGTCTTAATAGTGGCCAAACAATGATACAAAAGGTCTTAATAGTGGCCAAACAATGATCCAAAAGGTCTTAATAGTGGCCAAACAATGATACAAAAGGTCTTAATAGTGGCCAAACAATGAAACAAAAGGGCTTAATAGTGGCCAAACAATGATACAAAAGGTCTTAATAGTGGCCAAACAATGATACAAAAGGTCTTAATAGTGGCCAAACAATGATACAAAAGGTCTTAATAGTGGCCAAACAATGAAACAAAAGGGCTTAATAGTGGCCAAACAATGATACAAAAGGTTATAAAATCGCCAAACTAATGAGGTGAACGTCTTAAAATGTCAAAACTAATGGGACTAAGCATGAGGGAGAAAGGGGGTCAGAACAAAACATCCCTGAATGACGATTTGTTTGTTATTTGTTTTATCCCATTTGCATGACTAAAATAATGTTTACTGTTTACAGGTACGTGTTGCTAGGTGTTGCCAGATGATGTATGTGCTCCAAGGTGTGCTGTGGAGTTATTAGGGTATGTAATTCATCTTTGACATAATATGCAGAAAGATACTGTATATTAATTATTTATCAATATATTTATTTATGTATTTCTAAAGCAAACTCTATAGAGGTTTTATACTGCTTATGCATTATCTAGACATTTAAAGGGGCAGAATCTGTAGTAATTAACCTTTCGACTACCAATTCACCCATTGTAAGTGGCCTATATACTTATGTCTAGTGAGATGCATTTTGTCTTGAGAGAGAGAGAGAGAGAGAGAGAGAGAGAGAGAGAGAGAGAGAGAGAGAGAGAGAGAGAGAGAGAGAGAGAGAGAGAGAGAGAGAGAGAGAGAGAGAGAGAGAGAGAGAGAGAGAGAGAGAGAGAGAGAGAGCACACACACAAAAAAACTTCGAACCCACATAGCACAAACCCGTAACGAGCAAACACAGAGACACCCCCAGCATTCACCTATCATAGTCCCCCCTTTACTATACTAGGCCTATATAACTCCGATGACTTTGGGGTTCTCTCTCTCTCTCTCTCTCTCTCTCTCTCTCTCTCTCTCTCTCTCTCTCTCTCTCTCTCTCTCTCTCTCGCTCGCTCTCGCTCTCTCTCTCTCGCTCGCTGGCTGGCTGGCTGGCTCTCTCTCTCTCTCTCTCTCTCTCTCTCTCTCTCTCTCTCTCTCTCTCTCTCTCTCTCACCTTACATTCAACTACATCACATATTAGTATAGTAAAATAATTAATAATGCTTCACGAAATATAAACTTAATAATGCATTAATCACAGTTTTTAGATACAATATCTATCTATCTATCTATCTATCTATCTATCTATCTATAAGCCTTTTTGCCTTTCTGTATATCTATTAATCTGTCTATACATCTATTTACCCATAATAACGTCTCACACTCCTATATAATCACCAAATAAATTTATTTTCTGGCGTCCACCTGGCACCAGTCATTACCCCCTGACGCGGACATATGGGGGGGCTGTAGACCCCCCCCCCCCTCGGCTGTCTGTCTGTGGTGGGCAGTTTATTTGTCTGTGTGTCTACAGAAGTTGGTTAGCGGGTGTGTCTGTGTGTGTTGGTCCGTCTATTAATATGTGTCTGTGAGTTGGTCTGTCTGTAAATTTATGTCTGTGAGTTGGTTAGTATATTTCTTTTTGTCTGTGGTGGTCCGGATATTTGTCTGTGTGTCTTAAGGAGTTGGTTAGCCTGTGTGTCTGTGTGTGTTGGTCAGTCTATTAGTATGTGTCTGAGTTGATCTGCTTGTTCATCTGTGTCTGTGTCTGTTTGTTCAGTTTACTTTGTCTGTGGGTATGTCATTGTTGGAAGTCTGTGTGTGTTGGTCAGTGTGTTACGTTGTCTGTTTGTGGTGATTAGTTTTGTGTCTGTATATCTGTAAAGGTTGGTTAGCCTATGTATCTGTGTTGGTCAGTCTGTTAATTTATGTCTGTATGTGGATGGTCAGTTTCTTAGACTGTGTATATATATAAGAGTTAGTCTGTGTGTCTCTGATTTGGCCAGTCTATTAATATATTAGTCTGTTCAATTGTCTGTGTCTGTTGGAATTGGTTAGTCTATGGGTGTGTGTGAGTTGGTCAATCTGTTTCTACGTTTGTCTGTATGTGTATCTGCGTGTTTACATGTGTGAGTTGACCATTTAATGTGGCTATAGTACATATGGGTTTTCTGTTTGTTAGTGTCTTAAGTTTTGGCTATCATCTATCGTCTCTCTCTCTCTCTCTCTCTCTCTCTCTCTCTCTCTCTCTCTCTCTCTCTCTCTCTCTCTCTCTCTCTCTCTCTCTCTCTCTCTCTCTCTCTCTCTCTCTCTCTCTCTCACTCCATCACACACGTCCCTAAAAACTCTTATAAAAACTACTGTAAGTGTGGACGGAGACAAATGGGGCCTAGTCCAGCGAGTGACCCCCCCCCCCCCCCCCTTTCAGGTAGACCAGATGTCCCTGCCCCATAGACACACACATACAAGTTATCATCCTTATGTAGTTTTTTTTCTTCGGTAGTTAATAAATAATATAAAGTAACCGAGTTACAACCAATTATAATTTAATGTTATTCTCTAATTTTACCTCTATACAAAAAAATATATATACATATATAAATATATAAATAAACAAGAATAGTAATTAATATATTGGGCCAGTTAATTCGGAAAACGGAAATGAAAATCTGGATGTATTTGATTATATAAGATTAATGATTGTGTTTTAATGAGAGATATAGGCTATGCAGAGGCCGCCGAGGATCACTTTATCAATAAGGCTTAGTCCTATGGGGAACTTATCAGCTAACTGTGACTATATATAACATGTGACTTGTAGCCGGTTCATTATATTGCTATATTTTAATTTCGACTATTAGTATTCGTGATAATTAACCTCCATATTTCTCGATGAGGCCCAAAGGGTGTATATATATACAGTATATATATATATATAATAATAATAAATCATTCTTCTTAGATTTAACCCTATTTGTACTGAGGGAGGTCTTATCGGACCTCCCTGTTTCGCTCCATTAGTTTGGAGTTTAAAGACATTTCGCCCCATTAGTTTGGCGATAATATGACTCGTCACCCCATTCAGCTGTCAATTATATTCTGGGCGAGCGATAGCGAGCCTGTAACTTAGAAGACTTTGGCCGGAACATTTGTCGAACATTTTTTAAGTTTAATTTGCATTTGTTATATATACCGGTATATATATATATATAATTTTTTAGTTCGAAAAAAGCCTGAGGAGTTTTTGTTAGCCTAAGGAACAAAATATTATACATTGGTCGAAAATGGCAAACTCAAGCAAAATCCTCAATAATAATCAAACCAAATATCATAACCTTGAAGACGTCGCTATCGCTCGCCAGGAAAGAATCGGAACCTAAATAGCACGAATAATTTCAAAATTGACGAAGAAATAGGGCTAAAAGGTCTTTAAATGCCAAACTAATGGGGCAAACATCTTAAAATGTAAAATCTATTGGGACTAAGCATGAGGGAGAGGGGGTCCACAAAAAATATCCTTAATAACGGGAGGATTTTTTTCCATTTTTTCTTCTAGTAGGTTATTATCATTGCATGGTGCTAGCTAGAGTAACATAAATTTACATAGAGTTATATAGATACACAGACTGCACAGACCTTGCGGCCAATACTAGGCAGTCCTTACTTCATTCAAACAAAATTTGGTACTAAGTGGAAGGTAAGGCTAGCAAAGCAGGAGGCTCTCTCACCACCCGAGAGAGAGAGAGAGAGAGAGAGAGTAAAGCAAGATATTGTTTTATTGAGAGTAGAGTATAAGATCGTATAAGTTTAGCATTAATTAAATGAAAGAGACAGCGTCGTACTAGATAGGTAACTAACATGAAATTGAATCCACCACACAACATTATTATTACTGATATACTAAGTGTAAGTATATAGTAATTATAGAAATATTAGAATAATAGGGAAAATACCAATTCACTCCCCACTGTATTTATATATATACAGAATATCTTGGTCATTAGGGTATACTTGATAAGGTATGAGTATTTGTGTGGTGCAATATATATATATATTTTTTTTAACAATAGGCAAATAACCTGAATAGAGATAAAATAAACAAATCACAATTTTACCCTTTTAGCATGCCATGATTTTTTTTCATATTTACATTATTTTGGCTAATTTTTGTATGATATTTCTCCGTGGAAATTATGGGGTTAAGTGAAATATATTGTGTACCACTATGATTATTAGAGGTCCTTCCAAACCTCAAGAAAATGTTCTAGTGGTAGTATAGCTAATATAACAGAAAAATAGGGTCTGAAAGTAATAATTGTTTGTCTCTCTCGATAATACAGTTATTATTGTGACATTTGGTAGAGGTCATACATCAATCCCTTCGTGGTATCTAAGGATCTATATTATCCTGAGTGAGAGCCACCAGAGATCCTATACCATTAACCCAGTTGGCTTGGTTATCGAGGAGGATCACATACCTGGTGTCCTCCGTTTATCGTGCCTCCTCATTCTTCACTTTTTATGAGTGTTTGAGGGTCATTAGTCTGTGTGTGTTTTATATGTTGTATGTATTAATTCAGATTTAGTCTGTTATGTGTGTTTCATGTGATGTATGTATGTAATGGAGGGTGAGAAGTTTGCCTCCTGAAAATATCTGGGCCTAGCTGGGATTTGAACCTGAGTCACTGGTGAACTAATCTCCCACTTTTACCGATCGAGCCACGCTCAGACGTACAATATGGAAGCAACCTTAGTGCGTGTTTTATAAACCAGGTATTAGTCTCGTGGAGTGTATACACACACACACACACACACACATATATATATATATATATATATATATACCGGTATATATAAACACGAGAAAAGAGTTGAAATTAATATAGATATATGACAAAATATAGAGATACAGTCAAATACCCACCCCAAGATATAATAGAGAGGCGGATGGACTTCATCAGGCCACAGCCATCCGCCGTAATCGGGTTTCTGTTATAACTGTGGCAAACCGGCTATCTCTATAATACCTGGTGTAGAGTGTTTGCCCTAAAAGAAAAAGTAGTATAGTACTAATGAAATAGTCAAAATCAGGGGGTTGATAAATTCGGGAAGTAAATTTTGTTGTCAGAAGTAGAGTAGACAAAATCAGTTAGTTCAAATTGGGGAAGTCACATTTTGTTGTCGGATATCGAAGAAGAAATCCATTAACTACGTCAAAAAGTACTGAAACATATTTAGCATGAGATAAAGTGACAAACTAATGGGGCAAACATATTGAAATCTGAAAACCAATGGGGCTAAACATTAGGGAGAAGGGGGACTAGAAAAACAACCCACCTCCCCTTAATATTATATGGGGGTCAGGTAGAGGCCTATATACCTGGCTAATTAACGCCCGGTAATTACTGGGCACAGGTGGCAAGAAAACCCCCAGAAAGTGACGATTATTTTGTCATTATGGGGGCCAGGGATACGGGATGAGGGGGGCGGTGAATACACACACACACACACATACACACACATGCAATCACACACATTTTGGCTCAGCGACAGAAAGCAAAGAGTAGTCATAAACGGTAAGGCATCTAAATGGACCAATGTACTGTAAGTAGCGGGGTACCCCAGGGATCGGTACTAGGACCAATTTTCTTTCTAATTTACATCAACGACATAGATGAGGGTCTCACCTGTACAATCTCAAAATTTGCTGACGATACAAAAATTGCAAATAGCGTACTCTCAAAAGAACAAGTTGACGATATGCAACACAATCTAGATAAATTGTCATGTTGGGCCCAAATTTGGCAAATGAGTTTCAATGCGGATAAATGTAAAGTACTACATATCGGATACCTAAATGAGAAAGCAAACTATTCGATGAATGGCACTCAGCTTAAGAATGTAAACAGAGAAACCGATCTGGGAATAACAATATCGAGTAACCTAAAACCGAGTCAACAATGTTCAGAAGTTGTTAAGAAGGCAAACAAAATAATTGGCTTTATAGGCAGGTCATTTGAGCATAAATCCAAAGAAGTTATCCTAACCCTTTACAATTCCTTAGTCCGCCCTCTTCTGGAATACTGCGTTCAATCCTGGTGCCCTTATTACCAAAAAGATATAAACAAGCTAGAACGAGTTCAACGTAGAGTTACCAAAATGATACCTAGCCTAAAGAACAAACCATACGAAGAGCGTCTTAGAGAATTAAATCTATTTCCTTTAACCCAGCGCAGATTAAGAGGTGACTTAATTCAAGTGTTCAAAATCATCAAAGGCATCGACAATATGAACTGTAGTAAGTACTTCACTATCGACCAATCTAATTACACGCGGGGAAACGGTTGCAAAATTATTGGTAAATCTTTTAACTCACACGAATCTAAGAATTTCTTCTTCAATCGAGTTGTCAACTTGTGGAATGGGCTTCCCCGAGACGTTATAGACTGCAGCACCGTTGATTCATTTAAACTCTGCTTAGACAAATATCTCGCATAAAACCCGCGACTGACTGCGTTTGTAAATTAATAACTTTATTTTATCCCCCCCTCAGTTACTAACCCATCTGTCCCCTACTAACTTCCTAATCCTGCCACGGACATTAGTTCCAGGGCAGTAGTTCCCTTTCCAATGTTCCCTTACCCACTCTAAACCACTGTTTGGACACTTGATCCTCAGTGTTTTGGAGGACAAGCAGCCTAGAAGTGTCACTAGACCTGTTGTTGCTTGATTTCCTTTGTACTCTTTTGTACTTTGTACATATATAACTCAAACCCACTTCATGCACGTGGATAGTTTATTCGACTTTCCACCATGACTATTGTACAGATCCCAGACGTCAACTGGACGTGGATCTGTGGTTCTGGGTTTACTGTATGAAGAAAGGGGCGGTGTTTCAAGATTACAATAATTCAATTAGTTTTGCAGTTGGTTGTATCGTTTGTTTTTATATTCGGAAATATAAGACAGCAATTGATCCTAAATATTCTAAAGACACACGTATACGTAAGGGCGTAGACGCGTAGTAAGCAACACACAAACCCGTAATCACTCTTATCATCTCACCATACCCAATCTCTACTGTATACCTTACCCCATCCAGACCCACACAGACAACTCCAATCACACACACACACACCAATCCCCCTACAACACACAGCAACCCCTCCCCCCCACCCTCACACACACACACACACACACACACACACACACACACACCACACACACACACACACACACACACACACACACACACACACACACACACCAACCCCCCTACAACAAACAGCAAACCCCCCCCCCCACCCTCACACACACACACACACACACACACACACACACCCCCTACAACATATAGCAACCCCTCCCCCCCACCCTCACACACACACACACACACACCAATCCCCCTACAACACACAGCAACCCCTCCCCCCCACCCTCTCTCACACACACACACACACACACACACACACACACACACACACACACACACACACACACACACACACACACACACACACGGTGGCCGAGCGCGCTTAGTACTCTGTATTGGGAGCGCTAGCTCTGGTGTCGGGGGTTCAATCCAGGCGCCGGCAGGGGAAGTTCTCTCAAAAACTTTCCCTGGCCGTGAAGGCAAGATCTGGGCGGATCGTCTCGGGGGACCCACAAAGTCTCCTGCCCACGTCCTACTCCCTTGGGAGTATGTAGGCGCTCTCGTTAGCTGCCAGGATCAGTCTGTTGATCCATTAGGATAAGATCTAGGTTAAGTCTGTGTATTTTCAGCCCCATTGGCTGCCGGCTTGAAATAAACCGATTATTATTATTATTTTATTATTACACACACACACACACACACACACACACACACACACACACACACACACACACACACACACACACACACACACACACACACACAGGGTTGACAGGGAATGAATTTTTACATGTAATTTACACCAATGTAGATGGGTTATTATCAAAAATTCTTGAAATAAAAGATGTTATTAATATAAACAAGCCACATGTTCTATGTTTAACAGAAACCAAATTAAATTCTCAAATAAGAAATGAAATACTCTTAGGTGAAAATTATAATGTATGGAGGAGGGATAGAGTTGGGAGAATGGGAGGAGGGGTCTTGATATTCACAAGGAGGGAGCTTAAGGTAAAGGAGTTGCAGATGAAAGAGGTGGGTTCTGCTTCAGAAATAGTAGCAATAGAAATAGTGAGAGGTAACGAAGGAATTATAATAGTAAATGTGTATGTGCCGCCACGAACTGCAGCCTGGACCAGTGAGGAACACGAAGCAATGCTGAATGAAACTTTAATAAATCTGGAGTATATTATCAAGGAGGCAGAAGATAGGAACAAAAGTATTATTATTACCGGAGACTTCAACAGTGGGAATATTGATTGGTCAACTTTAGAGTGTCCTGAGAGAGAGAACAGTTGGGGATGTAGACTACTAGAGTTGATGACAACATACCTGTTGCATCAACACATAGAAGAGCCAACAAGGGTGAGAGGGAGTGATACTCCTTCATTATTAGATCTGGTTTTTACGAGATGTGCCAATGAGATATTTGAGGTAAGTTATAAACCACCAGTAGGTAAAAGTGATCATGTCGTATTAGACTTTAATTTTATATTAAAGTATGACTTATTACCAAGTAAAGAGAGTTCAAGAAAGACCGGCTGGATTATCCTAGAGGAAGATACAACAAATTGCGAGAGTTTTCCAAAACATTAATTGGGAGGATAAAATATTGAATAAATATGATATTAATGAGCAATACGAAGCCTTCTGTGACATATGCAAACAAGGTGCTGACAAATACATACCAATAGCCAAGGATTTTCCTAAAACAAAGAATGATTGGTTTTGGTGCTAGATGTTATAAAGCTAAAGTTGAACGTGATGGTTATGGAAACGCTATAGAAGACACAAGAGTGATCAATCTTACGAGAGGTATAAACTAGCAAGAAATAACTACACCAAAGTGAGGAGACAAGAGGAGAAGGATTTTGAGAGAGGGGTGGTTATGAAGAGCAAAGATGATCCCAACATATTATATGGATTCATAAATAAGAGAACTAAAGTGAAGGAAAAGATCCAAAGGATCGTTCACAATGGAGAAATATTTGAGGAGGAGGAAAAAATGAGTGAGGTTTTTAATGCAAAATTTCGATTGGTGTTTGTTCAAGAAAATAATGATGGTGATGATGCTTATAAGAATCCAATACAGAGACCAGTCATGCCCATGAAAGATATTATTATAAAAAGGGATTAAGTAAGGGACTGCATGTTAGACCTAAATAAAAGAAAGGCTATGGGGCCGGATCAGATTTCTGGGTGGATGTTGAGTGAATGTGCAGAGGAACTAAGCTTTCCCATAACAGAGATTTTAAAAAAATCTTTGTCCCAAGGCAAGCTACCCGAGGTGTGGAAGGCTGCTGATATTGTACCGATATACAAGAAAGGACCGAAAGAAGATGCAAATAACTACAGACCCGTGTCTTTGACTAGTGTTGTAGTAAAACTGCTTGAGAAATTGATCAGGAAATTTTGGATTTGTCACCTCGAGGAGAACCATTTACTATCGGATTGTCAGTTTGTTTTTTAGGTCGAATAGGTCATGTGTGTCAAATTTGCTGAGCTTCTATGATAGAGTGATTGAAATTATGCAAGAACGAGACGGATGGGCAGATTGTGTATTTTTAGAGTTCAAAAAAGCTTTTGATAAAGTACCCCATAAAAGGCTTCTATATAAACTTGAAATGTGTGGAGGAATCACCGGTGAACTCTTAAAATGGATGAAGGATTTCTTAACCGGGAGGAAAATGAGAACCATCATAAGAGGGAAATATTCATCATGGAGTGATGTGATAAGTGGAGTGCCCCAGGGCTCAGTGTTGGCCCCATTGATGTTTTTAATTTTTATAAATGATCTGCCTCTTGGAATTAGCAGCTATATTAACATGTTCGCCGATGTCGCAAAATTAGTAAGGAAAGTGGTTGATAACAATTGCTGTAAAATGCTCCAGGAGGACATCAATAAGCTGTATCAATGGAGCCGAATGTGGAAAATGGAGTTCAACATTGATAAATGCCACGTGATGGAGATGGGAGACGGCCAGGGAAGACCCCATGGGGAGTACAGTATGGGCGATGTAAGGTTGGAAAAGTCAGAGAAGGAAAAAGACTTAGGAGTTGTAGTGAACAGGAGGTTAGATCCCGGTGACCATATCAATAACTTGGTAAATAAGGCATATTCGTGGTGGGCTAATATTAGGGTAGCGTTTAAATTCCTAAATGAAGACATGGTGAAGATATTAATAACACAGTTTTTAAGGCCTAGCCTGGAGTATGCAGCGGTTGTATGGAATCCACATATGAAAAACACATAAGTAAGCTAGAGAAAATTCAGCGTGTGATCACAAGATGGGTGCCAGGGTTAAAAAACTTACAATATGAAGACCGGCTGTGTCACCTGGGGATTCCCTCACTTCAACAGAGAAGGGAGAGGGGAGACATGATAGCTTTATTTAGGTGTGTTCACGGAAAGGAATATATTGATCAAACAAATTTTGTTTGGCCAGCGGTGGGGAGGACGAGAGGACATGACTATAAACTGTTGAGGAGGAGAGCTAGGAAGGATGTTAGGAAGTTTGGTTTTCCAGATAGAATGGTTGAGAAGTGGAATAAGTTACCAAACGACCTAGTGTGTGCACAAAGTATTCAAGCTTTTAAAGTAAATTATGATAAGTTAAAGGCTAACGGGACACTACGAGAGTAATCTCAATCCTGTAAAATACAATTAGGTAAATACACACACACACCAACCCCGCTACAACACACAGCAACCCCTCCACCCCACCCTCACACACACACACACACACACACACACACACACACACACACACACACACACACACACACCAACCCCCCTATAACACACAGCAACCCCTCCCCCCCCACCCTCACACACACACACACACACACACACACACACACACACACACACACACACACACACACACACACACACACCAACCCCTCTACAACACACAGCAACCCCTCCCCCCCACCCTCACACACACACACACACACACACACACCAACCCCCCTACAACACACATCAACCCCTCCCCCCCCCCACACACACACACACCAACCCCCTACAACACACATCAACCCCTCCCCCCCCCCCTCACACACACACACACACACACACACACACACACACACACACACACACACACCCACACACACACACCACCCCCTACAACACATCAACCCCTCCCCCCCACACCTCACACACACACACACACACACACACACACACACACACACACACACACACACACACACACACACACACACACACACACACACACACACACGACCAGCACCTCCCACACCCAGACACTCCCACACACCTTTTTTCCCTCCCAACACCAAAAACCTATGCCACCAAAATAAACAAACCTAAAGACCAACCACACGACAAAAACACATATAAAAACACATAACAAACCCCTGGCCCACACATGAGACCCCACTAACCCCCTTAACACTATGTAGCGGATTCGAGAGTTTGTTGGTTATTGAGATGGTATATTAATTGGTGTTGAAAGCTTTGATTGTTATTGCAAACTTCAAACTTTATTTTAGTTTGTCCGCTAGAACCCTTTGATGATTAAAACAAATATAACACATACACGCACACGCGCGCGCGCACACACACACACACACACACACACACACACACACACACACACACACACACACACACACACACACACACACAAACAAACACACCTCGCCTGACACCCCCCCCCCCCTCTCCAAGCTATAAAACGGTTCCTGGCCCCATGTAAAGCCAAATTACTATTTTTTAACATTGAAATATATTCCGGCCAAAGGCCAGATTATTTTAATTTGCAGGCTCACTATCGCTCGCCATAAGGAAAATATATAGACATTTAAATGGGGTGAAATGTCTTAAAATCGACAAACTAATGGGGCAAACATATTGAAATCTGAAAACTAATGGGGGCTAAAAATTAGGGAAAAGGGGGACTAGAAAAACAACCCACCTCCCCTTAATATCATACGGGGGTCAAGGTAGAGGCCTATATTAATTAGAGGCTAATTAACGCCCGGTAATTACTAGGCACAGGTGGCAAGAAAACCCCCCCCCAGAAAGTGACGATTATTTTGTCATTATGGAGGCCAGGGATATGGGATGAGGGGGGCGGTGAATACTAAGTGATCCGGAGGGGGTGGTGGGTGGGGGTGGGGCGTGGGAGTGGGTAGGGTAGGGCGGGGGGATGGGGTGGGGGGGGGGAGAGTTGGGTGTGGTGAGATGATTGAGTGCTCGTGTGTGTGTGATTGGAGGTGTGTGGGGGGGGGGGGGGGGTGAGTGTGGTAGGGAGAATGGGTAAGATGATATCATCAAATGCTTGTGTCTGTGATTGAAAATGTGTGTGTCTTTGTGATGTGAAATTTATGTATTGATTATATATATATATATATATATATATATATATATATATATATATATATACTGTATATATATATATATATATATTTTTTAAAGTAATCACTGAGAAGAACTTTGAAGTATGTGAACATAGGCACAATGTTGCTTAATTTACTTTTCCTTATGTGCCAAAGTATGTGTCCTTATGTGCACAGTGTATTGTACCTAAACAAGAGTCTTGAAATATGTTTGGCATTTGTAGTTTTTATTCGGGATTGGTTCAAGCCTTTGCCATTTCCGTTTTTAACCTTTGGTAATAAATGTTCCACAACCCTGAACCATTTGACCAATCCATCCCGTGTGTGTGTGTGTGTGTGTGTGTGTGTGTGTGTGTGTGTAAACGAATTAATAATTAAAAGTGGTGTTTTCATAGCAGGTTTCACAATTGTATATTTAGATTTGATATTTCGCTACTCGGTCGTGTGTCATATTACCTTTGAGCCTGGAACTCTCTCCCTTAGTCTATTTTTCACTCATCCTATGACTCAAGCTGTTTCAAGCCTGGTGCGTCCAGTCATTTGACTCTAACGTACTTTGAATTTGGCTCTCTTTCATTCTTTCAACTTTGGTGTGTACACTATACCTTGTTCATTATAGATAGTCCAGAAATCCCTACCCCAAACCTCTGTCACTCACAAAGGGCTGGAGTAAATGGGCTTTAGAATTATCCACCTATTCCCTGGCTGACTCTTCCCAAATGGTAGAAGTATTAGCTCGATTACTGAGGTCGCTTTTGAGTTATGAGAGGCTGGGGTGGAGAGTTTTGTCCCTACCTCTAATGAACAGGGTATACGGTAGTTACAGACAGCTTTGCCTTTTGTGACAACAAAACAATGGTTCCATCACAGAGCCTAGGTAATTGTATCAACCGTACTTGACAGGTGGCATTTGATATCCATGAGGTAAATTTCTTCTGTTTCGTTTATTTACCTATATATATTTGTATTTGTTTATTTATTTATTTATTTATATACGGTATATATTTATATATTTATTTGTTTATTTATTTATTCATTCATTTATGTATTATTATTATTTGTACATAATTATGTAATTATTATTTATTATTATTATTATTACTATTATTATAATATATATATATATATATATATATTTTTTTTTTTTTTTTTTTTACATGCGTTAATCTCCTTGGTCCATGAATATACAGTCCAGGGAATTCCGTGTGCAACTTTACCTGTATGTTTGTGAGAGGCATACCAGCGCCTCCCTGTAGCAACAACTCATCCCTTGTAATTATGCAGGAGGGACTAATGTATACAACCCCGGTATCCGCCTGTATCTGACCAAACTCACACACACCGACCCACACAACAATAACAAAGCCGCCTCCATCTTGATACTCACACTGAAAAGAACGAACACCCTCTAATCCCTCCGGCTAGTAGAATACTGATGATCTTATTATAGGGGAATTTTTCGCTGTCTAGTTTTTTATATTGGCCATGTTGCAGACCTTAATGTTGATTTTTTTTCTCCGTTTTCTATTGTTATGCAGTTGGCCAATGATGCTGTTATGTAAAACTAACTACAGTCACAATTTAAATTTACCCGGTATTCTCCTCTCTTGATATCGGAAACATAATCTTCTCACACCTGATTATTATAACGTTCTGCTATTATATCAAGTTATATAAAGTACGCCCATGTATTAGATATTGCTTATTTATAACTGTAATCCCATATTACGGAATAAAATTGATTAGTTGATTGATTTAAGAGGGCTCAAGATAACCGAAACTGCAGTGTCTTTTCAATGAAAACTGTTTTCAGTATAGGGGTTTAGTTTTCCAATGCTATTGTTTTCAAACGGAAGAATGACTTTGTCGATGAGTGTTAAAGATTTTACTATTGCTACTGACGAGATGATCGTAGTTTAATGTATGTAGTTGATGTAAATTGGGTCTGCACTGAAAACTATTATTATAATAGGTGTCTATTACTTGCTCAGTCCCAAGCCATTGTAATTATATACTCATTTGAATCTTTTAAGTCAAACTCTGAAGTATTTAAGGTATTGTATATCAGAGTCTTATCTCGTTTGTGTTCTATGTAGATTCAAATAGATATTAACTTAATATAGCTTGAGGCTATACCTAATGCTTACAATGTTAGGTACACTGCAAGACACAAATCCTGGCCCAATGTAGAGTCTGAATAACAATATGAACGTTATAAATGTAAATAAATGGTAAAGAATTAATAAGAAGAATCGATTCACTTTGGGGATAGCTTCGAAAATTTGAGGAGGCCACGATTCGGGCTCTGTCTCGAGTCGGCCACCCCCAGAAAAAAAAAAATGGGGAATGAGCCTGAGTACACACATACATACAGTACATACATACGATTTGTGTCCTTGAGTATACTGTGACGGATACTGTAAAGCGTTTGTTCGATTCTCCCCAAAGACGCCTCTGCCTGTACAGTATTTCGTGACGTAACATACCCGATGTGTTCCAGTCTCGGGGGAGGGGCCGGCGATTTTCTTGTTTTCGTGTCCAATAAGTTCTACACTCCCAGCAATCAACCTGTTTGTATGCAAATTAAAGATGGCATATCGCGAGTGATCTTTTTTCTTCGATGCCGCGTAGTCAAAGGGGTATATATATATTTGTTGTGCTCACATTTCTAGTCAGATAAGAGTTGGGGTATATTGTACAGTCGCGTTCATTAATTCTGATGCATTTTGAAGCCTCGAATACTTAAAAGCAACTTCTGAAATTCAAGTATCACGTATTGACTTAGAAAATTCAATGATACTGAAAACAGCGATTATATTATACCACAGACAGCTTTGAAAAGGGTATGCATAGGCAACATTAACCGCTACCGTACGTTCTGTTCATATACGGTACTGCTTAGCATATGTGGGATTTATGTGTTGTTTTCCCATTTCTATGCAGGTAAGAGGTGGAATATAGCGAGTATTCTTTTCGGTACCGCGTTAACTGTGTGGGCTATATTAAACTGGTACTGGTATCTATTTGTTTGTAATGTTTTCAAAATCTAATGAATGATCTTTTTAATCAGATTTCACGTCATGTAGCAGGAAAGGGAGTTTTCTGTTTTATGTTATAATTAGTCTGCACTTCTAGTTTTATGTTATAATTAGTCTGCACTTCTAGTTTTATGTTATAATTAGTCTGCACTTCTAAATTCCATTGCATGATGGTGCTTAGGTTTGTCGAGGACGATTTATCTCTGTATCCTTCTGTATCCATTGGCCTTGTTGCAACAATATATATATATATATATATATATTTACTATTATTATTATTATTATTATTATTATTATTATTTAAAGAAGCGGAACGTGTACTCCATTAGTAGCTGATTTCTCGATATATTATGGAAAAATAAGACCCTGTTTTGTGTCTCTCATATTGAAGTCATGTGTTCACAATTATCAACATATTTGGCTATTTAAACGGTATATTAGCTGAGTAATTTAGATGAGGATATGTCAATTCCTCGCCTGCTTCAGCAAAACAGACTATAATCCCAACTGGTTCCAATAAATAAAGATGGCATTGCCGGAGGGTAATGATTGTCCTCCAGAAAATCTAATTTCCATATTATCTATCTATTTTATCTACTCAGGCACATTCCCATTGTTCTATATATTTTTTGTATTTATTGTTTACAATTCCAGAAATATTGATAATGATAACAAAACTGAACCTGTTCGCATTATCAAGTGAAGCTTGTTACACCTGTTTGTTTGAAAGATTTCAATGTCATTCATTTTGTCTTTTTATACATAAATATACTGTCTGTTATTAGTGTACAAAATTTTAATCGTTTATAAAACTTGCAATGCATTTTATTTTCATGACGATACGAGCCTCTGGCAAGAAGATCAATATTAAAAAAGTCAATAATTAACATTACTCCTGACATATTATTTGCAGTACCTAATACACGAAAGGGTAAATCCAATCAGCAACATTCCAGCGCATCTAAAAGACAGGGCCAAGCGCACCCTATCATGTGTACCGACCGTATAATAGGAGAGGCAGGCCATCTAGTGTCAGAACGCCGCCATATTGTAACCTCTAAGGGGAGGAGGTTGGTTTTTCAAGTCCTTCTCCCTCATGTTTAGCCCTATTAGTTGTGATATTTCAAAACATTCGCCCCATTAGTTTGGTGATTTTCAGACCTTTTGCCCCATTTCTTTGCCAATATTAAAACCTTTCGTGCCATTTAGGTGTCGATTTTTTCCTGGCGAGCGATAGAGAGCCTGTATTTGAAGAGGAATCGGCCTTAGGCTGGGACATTTTTCTACCGAAAAATGTTCAAATTCATATCGAAGGGGGGTCTTGAGGGTGTTTATTTAAGTGTGATAGAGGTTTAGAGAGCAAACTAAACCCATTCCTTAAACCATTGAGCCGAACCAGTAAATTATGCTACACAATACCGTCTGAGCTCCCCTAAGTATCCACCAACATGACGAGATTGTTTGTGGATCCATATAAACTTAAGGGGGTAAGTCCTCGTTTTTCTGGCCCCCCTTCTCACTCATGTTTAGCATATTAGTGTTGAGGTTTTAAGACGTTCGTTCCGTTAGTTTGAAGATATTAACACCTGTCGCCCCATTTCGTTGTCAATTTTAAGACCTTTCGTGCCCTTTAGATGTAAATTTTTTCCTGGTGAGTGACAGCGAGCCTCTAATTTTAGAAGGAATTGGCCTTCGGCCGGGAAATTTTTGACCAAAAATATACAAATTTATCTTGAAAGGGGGTCTACGGGGTGTTTTTTTTAAAGCTTGGTGGAGGTCTAGCAAGGAAACTCACAAATATATTAATACATTAATATATAGACCAAAAACCAAGCACTACCCCCTTTAAAGCCAAGGTCAACACTACCTTTCCTCTCCAGTATCTCGTTATATTATTTCTATATATATACTGTATATAAGTAACACCCCGTTCTTAACATTAATCATCAATTACAAACCCCCCAATGTACTTTAACAAACTATTGAAAGCATATTGTCCTCCCGGGGTTCGAACTCGGTACACCACACCCAGAACATAAGCATCTAAATCATTACACCACCAACACAGGATTTAGAAATGTTATACTTGTAAATAAAGGAGTAAGGGTAGCAGTGGGTAGCAATATGGCGGGCGGGTTGGGTTGATCTATACTTGTAAATTAAGGGGTAAGGGTTGCAGTGGGTAGCAATATGGCGGTCGGGTTGGTCGATCTCCTTTTGTCTGTAAGATCTCTGGTCATGGTCAAGTGAACATCTCCCTCGCCCCGCCCTACAAACACATCCCGCCATTTGTTTACATACCGAGTTGAGGCATTTTATACATAGTTCGGACGGATTTGCCCCGAATTCTTAGGTAGTTATAAAATAGATGTTGTGTACGGGATATAGGATGTAGTGAGATATGTTCTTAGGTACTTATAAGACAGATGTAGTGTAGGGGATATAGGTTGTAGTGAGAGATGTTGTTAGGTAGCTACAGTATAAGACAGATGTAGTGTAGGGGATACAGGTTGTAGTGAGAGATGTTGTTAGGTAGCTATAAGACAGATGTAGTGTATGGGATATAGGTTGTAGTGAGAGATGTTCTTTGGTAGCCATAACATAGATGTAGTGTATGGGATATAGGTTGTAGTGAGAGATGTTGTTAGGTAGCTATAAGACAGATGTAGTGTATGGGATATAGGTTGTAGTGAGAGATGTTGTTAGGTAGCTATAAGACAGATGTAGTGTATGGGATATAGGTTGTAGTGAGAGATGTTCTTAGGTAGCTATAAGATAGATGTAGTGTATGGGATATAGGTTGTAGTGAGAGATGTTCTTAGGTAGCCATAACATAGATGTAGTGTAGGGGATATAGGTTGTAGTGAGAGATGTTCTTAGGTAGCCATAACATAGATGTAGTGTATGGGATATTCGTAGTGCAGGGGGTATAGGTTATAGTGAGAGATGTTGTGTAGGGCATAAAGGTGTAAAAGAACAAATAGGGATGTAGAGAAGAAGGGGTCTGCCTCGTATGGGTCAATAGGCCTTCTGCAGATTTCCATTGTTCTTATGTTCTTATGTTTTTAACTCATCACATCACACCGATATTAGTCAGCCTAAAGTCGGGTTTATTTCAGCTAACGGTAAATTCAATCCCATACAAATTTAGTTATCGATATTTAATGATCAAATATAAAACTACTGTCTCTGCATCCTAATAATATTAAGTTTTCATAATTAATAACATAGTTTGCTACAGAATCTTTGTAATAGCCCAAATGATCAAGATGGGGACTTAGCAATTTACTGTCAGCTGAAAAAACAGTCTATAGTATCATATAATCGAACCGAAATTGATATACACTATGGTAGGTAATTTTTGTGCATATAAATACAATAAGTCAATTAGTTAGAATGTGCATCCAAGGAGGATGCGTAATATGCGTACTTCATCCAATGTTATGATCTGAGGCCGAAATTTCGTGTGATTAGGCACATAGGCATCTGTAGTAGAGGGCAAGGGGAAGAGGACGCCTTCAAATGTTAACCTAAAGTAAATAGTAGGCTATATATTCGGGTACCACTTGAAAGGCATAACCAAGTTTATCAACCTTTAATTACCTCTCTGCAAAACCGGCTTAACCCCCAGGGGACGATGACAACCTACTGTATGTATATATTTCACCACGGGGGCTTACTTTTGCTTGGATAAGGTGTGTGTAAAGTAAGGGGTGCTTGTAAATTGTTTGTCTGTTAGAATGGCTGTGGTTATTAGTGTAGTCTGTAGCCAGAATAATTTGGTAATCACGCATGCGGATCAGGGACTAGAACTAATGATCAGTAATCTCCCAAGTGTCCGCCCCCGACCCCAACCCCGTACCCATCGTAGAAAGACAATAACCATGCCCGTACCCTTGTTTTCGGTAACGGTGACATCAGAATACCAAACGCTGAGCTGGCCACACACGAGACAGTCGCTCAACCCATTGCGTAGCGGGGGTTCGAGCCCCATCTAGGTGGGATTGAAACATAATCCGCTCTCTACCAAGGCATCCTAGCCAAGGTCGGGGGTTGCATCGGGTAATTGTCCTGACCGGGGGTGGTGTCGTGGGGCAGCGGAGGTGGGCCCGGCATTAGTATGGAAATATAGGTCACGACTTGGCTTGTGCAGTGAGCTGGGGCAAAAAACGCGGGGATTGGGGGCGCTGGTGGTGTCTGCGGGGTACGTACAGTTGGCTCAATAAGTTAGGGTGCATTTGTTATTGTAATTCAATAGCTCTGTACTGTAATTATGTGAGCCTGATGTCGAATATAGTGTGTATATGTATTACAATTTTAAATAATTCTTTGGCAGTAACTAGCTCAACTATACTGTTAGAAAGTGGTTTGTCATTTTTGTATTGCATTATACTTTAGCAATATTTGTTGTGTCCAACTGTACAGTTGACCACCTTGATTCAAAGCCTGCTTGAAAGTACTTGGAAGTCTTCAGTGGTTTCCATATTACTTCATTATGGCTGGTGTTTTTGAATACCTAAGGATTGTCAAAGATGTTTGCGAACTATAAAATCTAACCGTACAAAGGTAGTCAGAAAGTTATGAAGAATCTCCACAAATTTCACTGTAGTTTAATCCTCTTAGCCGACTTCTATTCATTCTAAACAAACATTTACAGGAACGATACTCATTCATGATTATAATTCGTATTCATTAAAAGCTGCCGAGCATTACAAGAGAGTACTATTGTTGAATTGGAGGATGTTGCAGGACTGTTGGCTTTATCTGTACGAGCTGTGAGGTATGGGGTATGGGTACGTTCTCCTGCAGAGTGTGGAATTATGTGGGGGTGGAGGTGAAGGGAGTAGGTAGGGGTGAGGGAAGGTGGATTGTTGTGGGATGGTCAGGTGTGGAAGTAGAGAGGGTGGGTGGGTGGCTGGATTAATATGTGGGAGAGGGAAGGTGGATGGGTTGGGTGTGTAATGTGGATGTGAGAGACGTAGATGATGGATCAATGAGGGACTAGGTGGATGAGTGTGGGATAGGGAGAATGTAGATGGATATAGGTGTGAATTTGGGTGATCGTGGGTGGCTGATTGTGTTGCGTTGGGTGAATGTAAGTGTGAAAGAGGGACAGGGTGGATGAGTGTGAGTGTGAGGATTTCATCGATTGACATAAGGTGTAGATATTTCAGAAAGTACGGTACGTGAGAGGTATTGTGGGTATATAAAATCATGTATATAAATTGTTGATATATAGTAAATACTAATGAGCTTGGGACTTTTTAAGTTATATTAACAATGGGTGCTTGAGGCAGTTGCATAACTAACGATCAGGCATTCTAGGTAAGTGTATATGTGAATTTAGTTGAGCGTTTATGTGTGTTTTGGCAATGGTGAATTGGCTGTTAAATATTATGTATTAGAGTTCGTTTTAAAGGGAGTGAGAATATGAGCTAAGGAGTTTGAAGGTACAGACTTAATATGAAAGAGGTCTAGCACTAAGATAATTGAGGGTGTTAGACAGGGAGTGTTTGGGGTACGAGTCGGGCAGGTATGGGGTATAGGTACTAGGTATAGGTCATGAATGTCTGGGGTAAGGGCGGTTTAAGGTGTGGGTGAACAAGTGTTGAGTACTGTATGTCAGTTAGGGGATAGCTGTGGGAGACATAAAAGCTAATAGAATGTTTGGGTATTGCTTATAGAATGTGGGTGATGACAATAAGGCACTGCCATTGAATATACACTAGATTGCTAATGTATTTTGAGATAAGGGAGGTGATTAATATCAGCTCTATATTGATTATTAAAAGTAATGCATATGTGTTTTTAGATTCTGAATATATTTTGTAGTTGAGGTTTGTAATATATTTCTGTTTTGCCAGACGATGGAATTCCAGAGAAGGGGTGGCCATTAACATTAGGCGTTTGTCACGAATCGCTAGGTCAAGTTGCCCGGGTTTGACATCTACCAATAACATTTTGACAGTGCAGGCTGGATCTGCCGACCCTTTGATCAACAGCCGACGCTCTACTGCCAAATGTATTATACATAAATATATGCTAAAATTAATGGAAGTTAATAATAAATTGATTGACTAATATATTTTAATTAATATTAGCTGACATAATGATTGGATGGCTAAAAGAAAAACAAGGTGTTTATTCGTGCTTGGGTGGGTTAGGGGTGGAAGGTATTTCAAATCAGTGTATAGGTGTGTGAGTGTTGAATTGTTGTAGAAGTGGACGATAACTATGTATGTGGGTATTGAAAAGGAATGTTGATTAATTACGTTTAGCTTAAATTATAATTCTTAATTAGTATTTTGGATAAATGAGTAATAATGGACTTAATTACAGTAAATGAGGAGATACTAAGTGACGAATAGTGCAATTTAGTAAACCCCTTCTGTACTGGCGACGTCTCTATATTTTATTATAGCTACATTTGGACGTTTTCGTGCAGCTGGGGAAGGATATATGGTAGCTAAAAGGATTAATTGAAAGTCTTTAGCCTTATAATTGGTAGACATACTTCCTAGACTGAAGAAAATCAGTAATAATTGGCTGAATGTAATGCAAAGGATGTCGCCGGTACTGAAGGAGTTAAGGGCATATAGTAGGTTTGCAAAGTACTAGGAGACTTGTATATTTAGAATAGACCACTATGCTTAATAAAGCACGAACAGAATCCTAATTATTATTATCAAAAGAGGAGGAGTACATAATGAAAAGAAATCGCTGCAATGGGAGAAAGGCCGAAATATGAAATGCATTACAGGATAAGTGAGATTATAGACAGATGTGGCTGGAGGGATGTTGGGATGGCGTTGTTAGAAATATTTAAGTTTAGGTTCAAATACCCAGTCTAGAGAGAGAGCAAGAGAGAGAGAGAGAGTGAGAGAGAGAGAGTGAGTGAGAGTGAGAGTGGTTGAGAGTGAGTGAATATGAGTGTGAGTGAATGTGAGTGAGTGAATGTGAGTGTGAGTGAGTGAATGTGAGAGAGAGAGTTTTTGTGTACCGGTACCTGCCAACATCATCTTGCCAATTTTAATTACCGTGTCAGTCGGCTCATCTAAACCCCTCTCTTCATGAGCTTTATTAGATGAGCCGAAACAGTCGTGCCTTAACATTAACCCTTTCAGTACCGGTGCCGTCCTTTCAACTTTACTCTGGCTACTATTAGACGATTTTATTCAGTTTAAAATGGGCCTCCAGCAATTAACAGGCTTCGAACGATCTCACTTAGCCATTTTTACAAGATCTATATACAATGTGTATATATGTGTGTATATAGACCTTTAATGTTTACTACTAAAGGTCCTTCTTAAACTGCACAAAATCGTCAAAATATAGCTCGAATGTAATTGAAAAGACGTCGTCGGTACAGCAGAAGTTAAACTCTTTAATTGTTGTCTGCTGCATCACATCATATCGTTTTGGAATAAGACTATATCTGACAATTGCTAGAGCATAAGATACACTAATAGTATGGAAATAAAATCGTAGTCATGTACTTCACCTTTAACTGTCTTGATGGTGTAATGGTTTGAGTGTTTAAGATCTGTGTGTGGTAACCCAGGTTCGAATCCCGGGAAAATCACATGTTTTCATTGATTTCATTGGGAGGTGTTTGGTGGTGGTGGGAGTGAAATTAATAAATTAAGTTATTCCTTACAAAATTATACAAATATAGGCGAGCACTGTCATATCAATATTATATGGATGGAGTGTACATAGGATCTGTTTCGTTCTGATCGGTTGGCCTTTACCAGATTTCCCTTGTGTTCTATTCTTGTATTGTTTTAAATACTATTGGCAAAGGAAAGCGAAAATGAATATATATATATATGCAAAGATTATAAACAGAAAGTTATATAGAAAATGGCCATTGAAATAAATAATACTGACTTACAAGATAACAGGTTGGGTGTGAATGGGATCTGCCTCGTGTGGGAAGGTTGACCTTATGCAGGTTTCCGGTTTTTTATTGTTCTTATGTTCTAAATATTATATACCAAAGAAAGTATTACACCCAATCATAGTGTCTGGTGCAGTATACATAATTTATAAGAGGCTGCGTGTGTGATATAAGGTTCGTGTCTGGAATGAAAGGGTGGGGTACCTTAAGACCATTTGGGTGTGGGTGGGCTTGAACTAGTCGGTGGGTGAGGATGCGTTGTGTGGTTGGATGGGGGTGTGTTGTGTGGTTGGATGGGGGTGCGTTGTGTGGGTGGATGGGGGTGTATTGTGTGGGTGAGGGTGTGTTGTGTGGATGGGAGTGTGTTGTGTGGATCGGAGTGTGTTGTGTGTGTGGATGGGGGGGTGTTGTGTAGATGGGGGGGTGTTGTGTGTGTGGATGGGGGGTGTTGTGTGTGTGTGGATAGGGGTGTGTTTTGTGGATGTGGGGGGGTTGTGGATGGGGGTGTTGTTTGCGTGGGTGGGTGGGGGTGTTGTTTGTATATGTGGGCTTCCGCTTGTTGGTGGATGGGGGTGCGTTGTGGGAGTGGATATGGGTGCGTTGTGTGGGTGAGGGTGTGTTATGTGGGTGAGGTTCCGTTGTGTGGGTGGATGGGGGTGCGTTGTGTGGGTGACGGTGTGTTGTGTGGATGGGTGGGCTTGAACTAGTCGGTGGGTGAGGGTGTGTTGAATGGGTGTGCGTTGTGTGGGTGGGTGGGGGTATTGTTTGTACGTGTGGGCTTGCGCTTGTTGGCGGATGAGGTGCGTTGTGTGGGTGGGTGAGGGTATCAGTGTAACTCACACACACACACACCCACACATACCCCCCCCCCCCACACACACACACACTCTCTCTCTCTCTCTCTTTGTCTGTGCGTAGGTGCTTCAATACTCATACCTGTACACAAGTCTCAGAAAGGCTGCACGTACGTGAGCATTTGTACCTGGTGAGGATGACAATGTAATGGTTGTAAAATATGTAGAGATTTACCCCAGTAGCCACAGAGGTTTAGTAAGTAAGAGCTAAGTCCGGGAAGGAGGGTGAAAATAGTTTTACCATAGTTCTACCTGGTTTACCTCCATTTAAGTGTGGATTAGAGGCCTTTGGTACGGTTCATATGGGTACGGGGTGAGGGATGTAGGTGTACTTTAAAAGAATCACCATAGCTGAAGCAATTTTATGTAATGTCTAACAATTTTAAGCTTTCCGATTAATGGTGCTGATAGGAGAATGTAGACTTGTTGGATATATAACAAGTATACCATATTCTCTTGATTGTCTATATTTAATCCGACGATTTATTTGCACTAACTGTAGAAGACATTTATTAAGCATAGGAACGGTTTCCTATCGTCCAAGGGCTAAATGGGGGGTTTAATTTATTTTGGGCCTCCTTCTCCCGAATCTTTAGCCCCATTAGTTGTGAGAATATAAGACGTTCGATCCATTGGTCTGGTGATTGTAAGACCTTTTGTTCCATTTAGGAGTAGATTTTTATCCTGGTGAGCGATAGCGAGCCTGTAATTTCGGAGAAACTGGCCTTCGGCCGGCACATATTTTTTACCAAAAATTTTACAAATTTATCTCGATGGAGTTCTAGGGAGGAAAATATAGTAAATAATAAATAAATACATTAATGAACACATAACTACAAATCTCCCTTTAAGGCGTACTTAGAATGTAACTGGTGCGAAAAATATGTGCATGTTTGATAGAAAAGAGTAACGTTATATTATAGGTTAGTATGGAAGAATTGTGATCAAGATGGTTCAATAAGGCTGATGCTTCGAGTTCTGGCTAACCTAGTCGCGAGTTTGGATATAGAAACATTGCATCTAAATATTATAGTGAGTGTTAACTGTGGAATGGCCTGGCTATGTATACGTGTTCGTGTGCAGGGTGACAAGAGAGGAGTGAAGTTGTCAATGGTTTCGTGAGCTTGGTGGAGTAATGGGTTTGTTTTTAAGGGAGGTCATCGGATTTTTTTAGCTTTCTCTCTTTCTCTGGCTTATATTCATTCGGCCCCATTTAGCCTACGGTTTTAAGACGTTTACCCCCATCCAGGTGTCAATATTTTCCTGGCGAGCGGTAGCGAGCCAGCATATATATATTTTTGTTTTGACTGCAAGCTAAATTTGTACTTTTTTCGACAGAAAAATGTCTCCGTCGAAGCTGGATTTCTCCAAACAATGCTGGCTCGCTATCACATGGATGGGGATAAACGTCTTAAAATAGTTGGCTGAATGGGGCCGAATGGATACAAGCCAGAGAAAGAGAGAAAAGGAGAGAAAGTGAAAAAAAGGAGGTGACCCCCCCTTAAAGTAACGCAAGATGGGTGGATATGTAAATAGAGTTCGTGTATAGAGTAACAACGAAGGAGTGAGGGTGCAAATAAGTCTGTGAATTTAGTAACGACGAATTAATAAACGAGTAATGGGGTTGTTTTTTAAAGTAACGAAAGATGGGCGAATATGTAGATAGGGTTTGAGTTTAGAGTGCCAAGGAAGGAGTGAGGGTGTAAATAGGTTTGTGAATTTAGTAAAGAGGAAGGGGTCAGGGAGCAATGGGTTTGTTTTTAAGTGACGAATGGGGTATGCAGTTGTTTATGTATTAACGTGGAAGGATTGAGATTGATTAGTTACGAGCTCGTTAACGCCTTGAAGGATTTTGTCGCGTTTTGGCATTTTATTCTGGCTATCATTAGAATAAACTGTCAAAACGCGTCATGATGCTCAAAGAGTTAAACTGTAGATTGCTCTTGATTAATCCCCAGGTGTTCATATTCACAAGCAAAGATACAAACGTTGTCAAAAGCAAAATATAGAGAACCTATACCTCTACTACCCCACGGCGTCTGTCGTCGATGTGGGCAAAGGATGTGAGACAGAACAGTGGGTGTGAGAGCGAATAGTAAGTGTGCTCCCAACCCTTTGTATGGGCAAGGCGGGGTCACAATAGCACCCTTTTACGTAATTTTTCGTTTTTTCTGCTCTTCTATATTTGTCTACGAAACTAAACGGAATGCATGATATTGTAGTGGCCTCTGAGTTCTTGCAAAACTCGAATTCAGAAACTACCAGACTAGAATTGCCGATGATTTTTGCCGAAGAAAGAACCCGTGCGTCTCCTCCCTATAAAGTATCTCCTCTCAGACGCACGAAGCAGCCCGCAAAAAATCTCTTAATCCTCCGACTTTAAGGTGTCATTAAAAGGGTCGTCCTTCTCTCTCTCTCTCTCTCTCTCTGCTGACTTTCTCTTTATGTCTGCCTCTGCCTCTCTCTGCCTTTGTCCTGGTTCTGGCTCTGTCCTTGGCTCACTCGGCTAAATGGTTAACTCCTTCAATATCATGACGTTCATTTTACCTCCGCCAGCGAAGTTCTATCTATCTATCTATTGCCTGACGCCGTGATCCCCGAAGGGGTGGACACGAACGAAACGCCCCCATGCACCTCTGTCCCTAGTCAGTCGACGCCCCTCCTCCCAACCAGCACCGCCTTCACTCATATACTCCATCCTTCCACATCTCTCTCGGTTTACTTCACCCTCTCTGTCCTTCCACCTCGCTCTTAAAATCGCCAAAATGGGGCTAAGCATTAGGGAGATGGAGGTTCAGAACCCCTTCCCCCCTTCCTTAAACCCCTTTTATCATCTACATAAGGTTCTTAAAGATAAAAAAAATTACTTAGTTGTTTTTATCTTTAAAGCCTTTGAAGTTGTTAAACTATCGTTCTTAAACCTCTTAACAATATTGTTTAAGGGGAGATGGAACGTTTTTCTGGTTCCCCTTCTTCCTCATGTTTCGCCTCATTAAATTTCAGATTTTATGACGCTCGCCTCATTAGTTTGGCGATTTTAAGACCTTTTATCCGAATCTATATCAAGACCTTTCGTGCCATTTAGGTGTCGATGTTTTCTGGCGAGCCTGTAATTCTTAAGAGACAAAATGTACAAATTTATCTTGAAGGGGAGTCTAGGGAGTTTTTTAAAGCTTGGTGAAGGTCTAGCGAGGAAACTAAAATATAAATGAATATATAAATAAATGGACCCCAAAAATAACCACTGTCCCCTTAAAATGTGTGTGTTGTCTCTAATAATAAGCTTAATGTGTTTGTTTCATGCACTGATTTCTTAGCTTTTAAATCTGTGATGACTTATCAATGTCTTATTTACTGAACTGCAGAATTATTGCCATTTTCTTCCTCATTGGACTACAAACAATTATATGAAATAATCAATGAAAACAAACAGGAAGTTAAACCGTAAAGAAGAAATGTATAAGTAATCAACGAATGAATAATGAACCAAGATACAAATATACACATTACTAATCAATATATACACAATCAAATACATGTGGATATAAAATAACACTCTCCCTAATTAATATAAACAAACAAATTAGTCAGTGTTGTTTTTCTTGGTGTTCTCCGCTCTCCCAGACACTGACCAAAATCATATACATTCCTTAGGCGGGAGGGCAGGAGGTCAGTCGGGACGGAGCTCACAAAGCCTGGACGAACATTTTGACTTTAGTTAAGAGGAACGAGGATAATGGCAATGATAATAATTTTTAAATTAACAATAATAATAATAATAATAATAATAATAATAATAATGATACAAATATTAATATAAGTATAACTGATAGTACTTAATAATAATAATAATAATAATATGATAATACTAAAAATAATCATCATCATCATCACCATCATCATCATCATCATCATCATCAAACACATACGAAATATTGTCCGCCGAGGTAACAAATGCGTAACAGGAGAGAATGGGAGGAGGAAAAGAGAACATAAAGAAGCTGAATACAAAGACGGTCGTATTTCTTAAAGTCATAGCAACAACACTCATAAAGCATAATCCCATTTTCTTTTACACCCTTCTCGCTTCTCTCTCCCATTTTCTTTTTGTTGGTTCTGTGAGACGAGGAGCAGCCCGCCCCCACCGCATTAAGAATACGGACCCTAAACCCACATTTCAACCCCTCAGACAAATGGGGGTGTTTACTTCTCGCCACTGACTGAAGGGGAACGAGCCCACTGTTGCTTTATGGGGGTTCGAGCCCACTGTTGCTTTATTGAGTTCGTGTTGGGTGGTTGAAGGTGGCAGAGTATTGTTGGCTCAGAGATTTTGTTTTCACTTTATTTTTATTTTGTTCTCTCTTCTAGTTATAGGCATGTAACGGTATCTCAAAGTTTGTTTAAAATATTATTAAATACCAACCAATATATCACCTGTTTAGCCAGTATTATCTCCAGATTATATTATTACCCCCCCCCCCCCCCACACCCCCCGTGCTATGGTTGGTAGCGCGCACACACACACACACACACACACACACACACACACACACACACACACACACACACACACACACACACACAGACACACACACACACACACTTGATGTATATATTTCTTTCTTGTTTAATATATGTTCACGATATGTTGGCATAGTAAGGATACATTTTGCCAAGCGATTTGAAGTAGCTACTCTCAGAACCCCTTCAAAAGGTGTCTCTGTATTGTTAAGGATCTCCATTGTAGTAACCTCTTCAAAAGGTGTCTCTATATTGTAAAGGCTCGCCATTGTAGTAACCCATTTCCACCGTCAGATAAAACGGTGCCATAGCCTCTTAAAAGTCTGTACACTCGGATGCTATAGTCTCTAGCCCACTCGTAAGAATATGTGGACCCCATATTGCGTTTCTTTATGTAACTATAACTACCTGGATTGATTTTGGGTTAGAATTTGGTTTTCAATAAATAGTATATATAGTTTTGTAGTTGATGTATGGACAATTGTATTCATAAATTCGTTTCCAGAGATATAGTTCCATAGCTAGAAACAAATGAAGTCTACTTATATTTATGAGTGGGTTAGAGACTATAGTCCCCGAGTGTACAGTCACGCTAATAGGTCATGTCCCAGCTGTCATTACGTTTTGGCTCGCTCTGTGCTGTATTAATGTATGTCAGATGTTGAATAGGGTGGATAAGTATAGGAAAATGTTTGTATATTTCACTCGATATGAACAAATGAACATTAGATATTGATGATACCAATTATTGATCAAAACATACTTGGTGTAGGGTCATCACTTATTAGCGCGACTGTACATATCTCCCTCTGCATTCCTCCCTTTATAGTTCCTCACCATGTCTGGAAACAAGGGAGGGCAATGGCCAGGGCGAAGAGGAAGCACTGGAGGGACAACGCTGGGCATTCCATAGGGCATAAAGAGCGGCCAATGAGCACTTATGTTCCCGGGAGACAAAGGGAGGTGGAGATGAGGAGGGTGGAGGTAAAAGGGGGAGGTGGAGATGAGGGGGTGTGGGGATTACAATAACAATGCAGGGTTGGGAAGGTATATGGGTACACGGGAAGAGACCTCCAACACCACCTCTCCCCAACCCTGGAACCCCCCCCCCCTACACACGCGCGCGTGCACACACACACACAGTCATTCTCTCTCTCTCACACACCCACACCTTTCCTTGCTCTTGGGATGTAAACAATAAAGACTGCGTAAAACGGGAATCTGCAATGGGTCATAACTCAGCTCATATGTGGCTCTTGTGTGGTAAATTGTTTTTGCACCAAACCAGACA
Source organism: Paralithodes platypus (assembly GCA_032716605.1). Taxonomy (NCBI): domain Eukaryota; kingdom Metazoa; phylum Arthropoda; class Malacostraca; order Decapoda; family Lithodidae; genus Paralithodes; species Paralithodes platypus. The sequence goes on from CM064516.1 coordinate 28,230,146, forward strand.
TGCTAATACAATGTTAAGTTCTAAGTTCTCCTTAACCCCTTCAGCACCATGACGTAATTTTCATCTTATTCTGGTTACCATTAAACGATTTTCTTCAGCTTACAATCTATCTCTAGGACTCAAAAGGGTACATACAATCTCAGTAAACCCTCTAAATAACATAGGTCCTTCATAAACTGTATACAATCGTCTTGTTTTAGCCAGAATCAAAGTTAAAAAGACGTCTTGATGCTGAAGGGGTTAAGCCAATTGACTTATATTTTCCTACCCACATACCTGCATATCTCTGTATGACTAGTTGTGTTGCTCCTATTCTGTCTACCTATATGATTACCTCTCTGTATACCTGTCTATCTGCACCTGTCTGATACATGGCTGACTCACTCTCTCTCTCTTCAGAATATCTCCCCGGAATGAACCGTAAAGTCTTTGATATACTAACTATTCCTTGTAATTCCCTGCCCCTGGTCATGCGGGGTTCTTTATGGGTTTTGGCCGCCTATCTGCTTAGTCTCTCCTTCAGGGTCACAAATACTACCACATTCCTTACCCTTTTGTTTTGTTTCATTTAGTACCAATTTCCCTTTCATGCATACCCTTTACTTCTTGTTCATGCATTCGTAATTCCCACATTCCTATTATGGTCTCCAGCATTCTTTCGTTTTGTACATGTTTATTTTACTATCAAATTATCTTGTTAATACTTACCACTCATCTTATAATTATTATCTTACACAGCTCTAATTTTTTTGTTTTGTTTTTGTATTTCCTCCCAAATATCAATGTTTCTTCTTAGTTATTATTTGTTCTTGTTCTCACTCCTTCCTCCTGCATTCTCACCCCTTTGTTTCTTCTTGTGCCAATTTCTATTTTATGCATGCCTTTCACTTTTTGTTGTTTATTTGTATTGCTCTTAACACTCCTTCACTACACTTTGCCTAATATTTTATTATATTCTTGTTTTAATATTTACTTATATATATTTGTTATAATTATGTTTTACTTATTAGGAGTTGCGCTCACTGATTCTTAATTTAAAATGTTCTTGTTTTATAGTCCTACTTGTTATCTTGTCAATTATTCACGGCATTTCTCTCCCATCCTCAAACTGACTCTGGCATTCTTTATCTTTGTTCATGTTAATTCAGTGCTAATTTTATCTTGTGTATTTCGGTTATTTCTTGTTATTTTGTTTATTCGTGTGTCCTCGTAATTTGTACTGCCTTTTAAATTATAATTTTACTACCTCCCATTTCATCCATTTAACATTTGTGTCATTCATTTGTAATATACCCATTCCTTCTCCTCTCTCCAGCAGCCTTTTTTTTTTATATTTTCATTTAAGTATAATTTTTCCTTTTATGCATATTTTCTGCTGTTTTGTTATTCATGTGTATTACTCTTATTGTTTCTTCATATTGCAGTATCTCTTTGCTTATTTGTGTTTAATATAGGTTTAATATCCCTTTAATTATCAAACTATTTTTCTTCTTTGCGTGTATATGAGATGCTCTCAGTTCTCTTTGTATTAAAATTTTCTCTCGCTTTCACACAAGTTTTTAGTACCTCCCTATTTATCCCATCCACTTCTATGCCATTTGTTTCTGGTATTCCCATTCTTCCTCTTTCCCACACTCTCTCCTTTTTTTTTATATTTTATTTTAATGCCCTTTTCCATTTTATAAATACTGCCCCTTTGTCCAATTATATACATGTTAGTGTCAGTATGCATTTGTATACACCCTCTCTCTCTATTCATGGCTCATTCTACTAGCTTGTTACTCATTCTTCCCTAATTCCTTCTTTGTCACTACATGTTTGTTTTTTTAATTTTAGTACCAATTTTTCAATTTATGGATTTCTTCTCTATTTCCTAATCTACCCTTTTTATAATAATAAATAATACTAATAATAATCCGTTCCATTCTTCTGAACGGTTCTTACTTTCCCTCTTATAAAAAGGAAAGTCGTGGAAGAGAAGGAATCTTCTCTTCCACGACTTCCTTTTTATAGTTCCCTTCCATTTTGCTTCCTTGTCTACTTAAATGTAGTGCCAGTGTGTCTTTCTATACAGCCGTTCTACATCTGTTCCTTTCTCTTGCAGTGCTCTTACTCCTTCCTAGCGCTTCTTTCTCCTTTGTTTATATTATTCGCTGAGTACCCATTTCCTCCTTTTATCCCTTCTTCTCTGTCATTCCTGTGGGCTGCTCATTTTGTCCTGTGATAAGTAACTACCAAACTATTCGATGAATGGCACTCAGCTTAAGAATGTAAACAGAGAAACCGATCTGGGAGTAACAATATCGAGTAACCTAAAACCGAGTCAACAATGTTCAGAAGTTGTTAAGAAGGCAAACAAAATAATTGGCTTTATAGGCAGGTCATTTGAGCATAAATCCAAAGAAGTTATCCTAACCCTTTACAATTCCTTAGTCCGCCCTCTTCTGGAATACTGCGTTCAATCCTGGTGCCCTTATTACCAAAAAGATATAAACAAGCTAGAACGAGTTCAACGTAGAGTTACCAAAATGATACCTAGCCTAAAGAACAAACCATACGAAGAGCGTCTTAGAGAATTAAATCTATTTCCTTTAACCCAGCGCAGATTAAGAGGTGACTTAATTCAAGTGTTCAAAATCATCAAAGGCATCGACAATATGAACTGTAGTAAGTACTTCACTATCGACCAATCTAATTACACGCGGGGAAACGGTTGCAAAATTATTGGTAAATCTTTTAACTCACACGAATCTAAGAATTTCTTCTTCAATCGAGTTGTCAACTTGTGGAATGGGCTTCCCCGAAACGTTATAGACTGCATCACCGTTGATTCATTTAAACTCCGCCTAGACAAATATCTCGCATCAAACCCGCGACTGACTGCGTTTGTAAATGAATAACTTTATTTTATCCCCCCCTCAGTTACTAACCCATCTGTCCCCTACTAACTTCCTAATCCTGCCACAGACATTAGTTCCAGGGCAGTAATTCCCTTTCCAATGTTCCCTTACCCACTCTAAACCACTGTTTGGACACTTGATCCTCAGTGTTTTGGAGGACAAGCAACCTAGAAGGGTCACTAGATCTGTTGTTGCTTGATTTCCTTTGTACTCCTTTGTACCACTTTTATAGCATTCACTTGGATTTACCTGAGTTAGTCCTTTTTAATTTTCTGTCAGTGTTTTCCCTGGTTTATTTACTATTTTTATATTTATTTTTATATTTTGTATTAAGTTGTTATTGTGATCAATTTGTCTCCTCGCTGTAGTTTTCACACTAATTCTTCCTTCCATGTTATACTCAATTTCCCTGACGCTTAAACAAGAAAAAGAAAACATTAAATAAATATTGTTTACATATCCCCTACTCTCCATTTCATCATTCCTTTGCTTATTCTTCTCTTATTATGCAATTTCTCACAGTTCAATGTTATTCCTTACTGCACGTAAACTCGTTCCAATTTTGTTTTATCCTCAATGGTTTTGAGAGTCTTCCATCTGTTCTACTTTTATCCTTGTTGTACCATTTTATCCCATATACACCCCTTCCTACTGTGTTATCCCCCCCCCCCAATCTCTCTTCTCTCTCTTTCTCTCTCTCTATCTCTGTCTAAATGTCTGTCTGTCTGTCTCTGTCTCTCTCTGTCTCTCTCTGTCTGTCTGTCTGTCTGTCTGTCTGTCTGTCTGTCTGTCTCTCTCTCTCTCTCTCTCTCTCTCTCTCTCTCTCTCTCTCTCTCTCTCTCTCTCTCTCTCTCTCTCTCTCTCTCTCACACACACACACACACACCCATACACATTCTCATCCAATACTCCTTCCTGTTTTCTCCCACACCCACTCTTCCTCCTCCTCTTCCCTATTCTCTCCTCAAGTGTCCTCTGTTTTCCTCCCACTCTCCCTCCTCCCACCACTACTACTCCCTGAATTAGACCTCTGGTTCTTGTGTTCTCTTATCTCTGCATCCCCCCTTGTGGTCGTTTCCCTGCCTATGTCTGTCTTATTATTCTCGAGTTTTATTCTCCTATGCCTCCTCCTCTACTCTGCCTTTTCATAATTCGCCTCAGATCTCCCTTCTTTTCTAGTAGAGTGCCCCCTATTTTCATGTTAATCTTTTTCCCTGCATATGCCTGGGTGTGTATTTGTCTCGAGTTTTATTCATCTATGCCTCCTCCTCTCTGCCTTTTCATATTTCGCCTCAGATCTCCCCGCTTATTTTTTCTCCAGCACAGTGCCCCCTTTTCCCTTGCTAATATTTGTCATTGCAGATTTTGCCATACATATTACTCACAAAACATAGGTAGGTAGGTGATACTCAAAGAGGATCCCTGGAAGAGACGAAACAGCTTGTAACTCCAGCTCTAAATCGCTCCCACTACTGTTGCTTGCAGTCGATTGGTCGTTTTTGGGATTGAGGCAGTTGTTCTTTCTGTTTCTCTCACGTTTAATTTTCTTTCTCTCCGTTTTTCCTATAAATTTTCATCTAAAGTATGTTTTTTTTTCTTCTATTAGGACAGCTTTATCATCTAATTATTTTTACATTTTCATTGTCGTTTTCGTGAAGTACAGACTGCTGAAGCATAATTCTATCATTGTCATGAAGGTAGCTCTATAATTTGAATTCCAATAAAATCAGTGTGTCTATCTAAGGATTGTGTTATATTACTACTGTACATGGCATTTATATAGTTAACTTCCTTTGGTTTCCTTATTATATGAATTTTCAGACATTCTCATGAACCCTTTCTACCGTCTGCATCACCGAATTGTAATTTCCATTATGTTCATTCAATCCCAGCCATTCTTCCAGCCTCTTATCTTCCCACAGCTCTCCAGACTTCCTCTTTCTTCCTCTCCTACTCTCTCATGTACCCCTTTCCTGTTCTTTCTAATCCAGCTAATCATAATACCCTCTCTCGTCTATTGTTCTTGTCGCATATTGTCAAAGGAGCAAGGGGGGGACCAATTATCAAAGCATTTATATTGTCGCCTACGTGCATATTGTCACCCAAGGGCATATACATACCTCACATAATGCACACGAATTCATGGATCTATTCATACGCGCATATATTCACACATGTATTCTCATGATAATACATAATAGATCCTCAACCATGTCGTGGATGATAATATTCTTTGAATCACAGAGAACAAAAAGTTAAATAATGAACTTTAAGGCCTTTAGTCTTTATGTAAAGATGATTTCAGAGGTTACTGACGTCTCGATTTTTTTTTTTTTTTAAATACAGACGAAAGATTCAAGAACGTTATATATATATATATATATATATATATATACTGATACACAGTAATAGTTACTGTATGCGTAATAAATAACGTCATATTTGAATCTCAAGCAGACCAAGTTAGGCTAAATAAGATACCAATCATAAACCCAAGGAGCAGCAGAGGCAACCCAGCACTTGACCAATGACAGTGTTTATCCCCAGCAGTGACAGGACCATATCATACCACCTCCTCCCCGTGACAGGCCTATATGACACGCCTTGACACGGGCCTCCTACACCTCCACATTACCGGGGTCAGGACGTGTCATTAGCGGACTTAGGAGGAGGATGTCTTGTTGAGTTGGTGATACTAGGGTTTGGGGATGGCTTGTCAACGCTATTATTTTTTTGATAATTTGGTAATGGTCTCTAATAATATGTGTCAACGGTTATCAACGTAGGGAGGGAGGGGGGGGGGCTGTACTCCACCCTATTAGTTTTAATACTTTAAGACGTTCACTCCCATTCATTTGGCGATTTTAAGACATTTCGTGTCATTTAGGTTCCGTTATTCTCCATGCAAGCAATAGTGAGCCTGCAATTTAGGAGGAACTGGCTTTCGGCTGGGCTTTATTCTACTGAAAAGTGCAACAAATATATAAATACGCAACACAAATCTAAAAATGAAGACGGTCTAGGGAGGAAACTAGAAAAATATATAAATGAATAAACAAATACAGGTAAATAAAAATGTCCCCTTAATAAGAGTGATAATCTTACCCTCATACTATTTTCATTGAGTTCATGTTTAATATTTAGTAGATCAGATTAATGAATTGAGAAAACCTTACATACATAATAAATATGTATAGTAGATTATAATAATATGTTGATTTTAGGTTTTCGCTTATGTTATCAACTTATTCTTATTATTTTGTTCGTGGTACAGTAATCATTGTTAGCGTTGGTCTGCATTAAGGGATGTAGGAATCACAGAATGTCTCTGAGAGAAGGTGAGGGCAAGCAGATATTGTTTTTATTTTTTATTTTTTTTCTGGAACCCCTTCTCCCTCATGCTTAACCCAATTAGTTTTGAGACTTTAAGACGTTCGCTTCTTTTGTTTGGCTATTTTAAGACCATTTGCCCCAATCATTTGTAAATGTTACGACTTTCCGTGCTCTACAGGTGTAACTTTCCGTGCTCTACAGGTGTAACTTTCCGTGCTCTACAGGTGTAACTTTCCGTGCTCTACAGGTGTAACTTTCCGTGCTCTACAGGTGTAACTTTCCGTGCTCTACAGGTGTAACTTTCCGTGCTCTACAGGTGTAACTTTCCGTGCTCTACAGGTGTAACTTTCCGTGCTCTACAGGTGTAACTTTCCGTGCTCTACAGGTGTAACTTTCCGTGCTCTACAGGTGTAACTTTCCGTGCTCTACAGGTGTAACTTTCCGTGCTCTACAGGTGTAACTTTCCGTGCTCTACAGGTGTAACTTTCCGTGCTCTACAGGTGTAACTTTCCGTGCTCTACAGGTGTAACTTTCCGTGCTCTACAGGTATAATTTTTCTCCTGGTGAGCAACAGCGAGCCTGCAATTCAGTAGGGACATTTTTCTATGTACTGTACACACACACACACACACACACATGGCTACCTAAGCCTTCGGGCGAGACGGTACCGTCTATAGTGAGAATGGTATCATACAGATCCACCCTAAGCCTTCGTTTCCAATGTCGCCAATTGGCTAAAATACAGACTACACACACATCCACAGCCATTCCAACAGTACATAAAACACTTAACATGCATTTCACGCAATACATTCCCAGTTAAGGAGGCGCGATAATAATGAGCTTAGCTCGCATTGCGTGGATTCCCCTTGACGAACAAGTAACTGAATAACAACGTACAAATATATTTCGAAGGGGAGTATTTTTAAAGCTTGATTGAGGTCTAGAGCAAAACAAAATATAATACAAAATAAAACAATAAGTAGAAATTAATAAATACAAGAAAATAATAATAATAACAATAACATAAATAAAAATAAATAAATATATAAACTGCCCTTCTGAGTGTGTCACCATCCACATGTCACCCACTATATAGTCACCCATAAAGAATCGTGGACCCCATATAGTTTTGATCGTACAAGAATATCTATGGAAACTGGATTATGATGAATATAAAACAAATTTCACTTATCAATCAATTTAATTTGATAGAATTGTGTAAAAACCTATGAGGTCCATGAATTTGTATTATTATTATAATATATATTATATTACCTGCTGCATTTCAACCAACACACTTTACCCAGTCCGTGTTGTTCAAGATATGGTAGAAGACCTCCCCGAGATAGGTACATGTCATCTGTCCCAGCTTGTGTGAGAGGGAGGAAAGAAAACACTCCCAACTCAGCCTGGGTTACGGAGGTATTCATAGCGTGTAATATTTGCTTAGTTTTTTAGAGCAACTAAATATTTTTTTTTAGGTTGCTGCAATGTCTAGATCTTATAACCCCTAGAGAGGAATCGTGGTTCTTTGCAGTACTTCGTCAAGTTGCAATATATAGCAATTTGGGGACCTAATATAGCCAAATGATTCTTATTGGGGCCTGCTAGAATAATGTTACTGGAGGCTGGCTGGGTCTAATGAGAGGCCAATTATCTAGATGGCTCCATTCTTACCTGGGGAATATTAAGAAGACTGGGCCAAGGTCTGGAGAGGTGTATAATTCGCCAGCTGTTTCTTAAAGTTCCCCATCATGTCTTCGTTTTCTTTCTTTGTTTTTCTGTAATTATCTCTTGTCTGTGTTTTTATCTTGTGTTTTTGTACTTTTTCTAGTGACTGTTCTCTTTAGTTTGCTTGTGACTTTCTATTTCATTGGTGTGTTTTCATCTTTTCTGTGTCATTTGTTTGTTCTTATATATTACGTTTTTTCCCCCCGTATATTAATTTTCTTTGTTGAATATATATTTCAATCATGTATTTGTCTAAATTCATATTTTCTGATTATCTTCTTACATCTGTGTCGTCTCTCTTTTTGTTTCTTGTTTGTACTTCTAGCAGGGTACTTTCTTCACCTTTTCTTTCGCGTGTCCTTTTCTCTTGCATGTATTCTTCCTTCTCCACGTGTATTAATTGTATTCTACTGGAGGCATGTTTACTTCTTCTAGTGAGTGTATTCTTCGTCTTCTGTTTCTTCTTATTTTTTCTTCTTCTTCTTCTTCTTCTTCTTCTTCTTCTGTTTCTTCTTCTCCTCCTCCTCCTCTTGCTTCTGCTTCTTTGTGTTCTGTTGGCGTAATTCCCCAGCTGTTTCTGAAAGTGTTGGGGCTGGCGCGTGCTGCCAGGGTAGCCTCAGGGTTCTCAATGTCTTCTTTGTCTTTTGTATTATTATATTCTCGTGTATTTTTAGGTTTCTTCTTTTGTATTGTTGGGGTTTTCTTCATTTATTGAGGGATAGTCTTTATTTTCTTTTTGTTCGTGTCTTCTCAAGTTTCATGTTTATCGTGTCTTCTTTGGTTTCCCCTCGTGTTCCTTTATCTTTCTTCTGCGTTAGTGGCCCTTTCTTGTTAATATTTTCCTCTGGAGTCATCCTCTCATTGAGTTCTTTACCTTCTTTGTGTGTGGCTTAATTCTTCCTTTGGGGATTTTCTTAGCCTTTGTTCCGTTGGTGTCATTTCCCAGCTGTTTCTGAAGTGGTGGTATGGCGTGTGCTGACAGTGTAGCCTCAGGGTCTTCGATTTATCTTGGGTCCTCTTTATTCTGTTTTAATGTATTTTCTCATTCTTGGATCTTTTTATGCTTAAGTTATTCTTATTTAATTTTGAGATTTTCTATATTTCTCCTTTTCTTTGTATCTTCTTAAGTTTGCTGTGTTTTTGTTTTATCCTCCTTGGTTTCCCTTCGTGTTTGTGTCTTTTTCCTATATTATTGAGTATCCCTTTCCGATTGAGTTGAACTTTTCGAGTCTTCTTATTAATACATTTAGCTTCGTGTGTGGTTTCATTCTGTCCTCGTGAGCCTTCTTAGCCTTTGTTCTGACAGTGTAATATGGCCATTCCCCAGCTGTTTCTGGAAGTGGAGGGGCTGGCGCGTGCGGACGTTATGACCTCGGGGTTTATTCTGTTCTTCCTAGTTTTCTTTAGGTTTGTTTTTGTTTACCCTTCTGTCTGTCGTTTTCTTCTTATACTGCCTACTTTTTTTATTGGGTTTATTGTTGTCTCCCTAGTTTCCTGTATTTTTGTTTTTGTTATCCCTTGTGTTTGTCATTTTCTTCTTATACTGCCTACTCTATATTGGGTTTATTGTTTTCTCCCCAGTTTCCTATATATATTTTTTGTTTGCCCTTGTCTGTAATTTATTTTTATTTATTTTATTTTATTTTATTGGGTTTATTGTTTTCTCCTTAGTTTCCTTTATTTTATTTTTGTTTGCTCTTGTGTTTGTAATTTTCTTCTTTTACTGCCTATTCTATATAATTTGTTGCCCCTTTCTCCCTGTTTCAATTATCTTTTTCTGTTGACGTGATTGACTCAGGGAATGCCATTGCCATGCGAGGATTTCGGGATCTGTGAAACTTTACAGTGTGTATTCAGCTCATGTGTGTATGTGCAGAGAGAGAGAGAGAGAGAGACAGAGAGAGAGAGAGAAAGAGAGAGAGAGAGAGACCCCCCCCCCCCCGTTCACTCATCACCTGTATGTTTACCTTGGGTGGATCTCAATACACAGGCCAACAACCTCTGTTATAAAATGTATGTACTGTATAAAGACAGACAGACAGACAGACATATAGAGAGAACCCAACCTACCCCGTTCACTCATCCTCTGTATATTTACCTTGGGCGGATCTCATTACCCAGGCTCTAGCACCTTTGCCTCTGCCATATGGCCCCGACCTCGCCCCGGCGCGGGTCTGCTGCTGCTGCTGCTGCCTGGCTGCCTACCTGTCAACTAATTATTAGACCTGTGGAGGGCGCCGGTATTTCTGGTGGCCCTCTACTAAATAGGGAATGGACTGCTAGGGATAGGCTCATTATAGTCAGTGTTTCAGTCTGTCTTGTGCGTCAGTATAGTTGCCAATGATTATTATTATTATTATTATTATTATTATTATTATTATTATTATTATTATTGTTTTATTTATTTATATATTTGTTTTTGTTAATCAGGTCATTCACTCAGTCTCCGTCTCATGCCCTATTTACATAATTATACATCTTCATAACCATTGGATGTTCTGATTAAAATAACATTGCTTGCAACTGGGAAAAGTTATTTTCTTTAATTCATATGATGTGAAAAATGTTCCCCAAAAATAAAAACAACTTTATGAATACTCAGTTCTCTTTCACAAATGTAAATTAAATGTAATATTTGTTTTCTTTGTTTTCAGGTAAGATGTACGTCAAACTGCACATGATGTTTCCTGATCATGCAGCAGAGCAACAAGGTAGAGTACAATACCTGCAGTACATCTTGGAGTACAGTGCCTCAAAAAAGGGTCATACTAGCGCTTTCCCCGGCAATTCTTAATAGAATGTTTAACTTCTTATGTTTTAATAGATTTTCGTTCATAAGCTGTCAAATTTAGAATTGCCTAGAATTGTTTGACTCAATGATAACACCCTTTTTAACATACGGTTGCGAGATATGGGGTTATGCAATTACTAAAGGTTAAGCAAGGCTCCATTTAAAGTTACCTAAACACGTTCTTTATGTATTTAAAGTATATGTAATGCCTAAACAATGTCCGAGAAAACTGGTCGCGTGACTCTACTGCAATGTGTATTTTGATCATGTCACTCACATATTTTGTTTCTTTTACTAACTGTTGTGTTTTATATTTCGAATTTACTTTTACTTGAATTTAAGTAAGTTTTACGTAGTTAGTTACGTAGAAAGTTTCGGAAGATGGCCTTTAGTTCCAGCTTAGTAGTATTCCAATTTCAGTTTAGATTCGTGGTTCCTAGGTTCTTGGTAATACCTCCACCAGTCTATAAAGTGACCAAAACAAGATAGTAGCCAGTTTTAGATTCTGCTTTGGCAATCTAAAAGCAAAACGTTGTGGTTGAAAATAATATGTCCCTGAGTCTCGTAGATGACCTCGGTGTTTTATATTTTTATTATTTTTTAGATTTCTCCCTAGACTTCCATCAACTTGTAAAAAAACACCTCCTAGACCCCTCTTCAGGATAAATTTGTAATTTTTTTGGTAGAAAAATTTACCGGCCGAAGGCCGGTAACTCTTAAAATTACAGGTTCACTTTCACTCGCCAGAAAAAATTCGACACCTAAATGGCACGAAAGATCTTACTATTGACAAATAAAGGGGGTGAATAGTCTCAAAATCGCCAAACCAATAGGGCGAACGTCTTATAATCTCAAGACCAATGGGGCTTAACACGAGGGAGAAGGTGACCATCAAAACCGGCCTATCCCCCCTTAAGAGTTGTCTCATGTCGGTGTAGTCGAGGCTCCTTGTGTGGGCCCCCGAAGACTACCACGCGTCCTTAAAGACTATTACACAACAGCTGTGCAGGATCCATACCCCCACCCCCTCCATACCCCCACCCCATCCATACCCCCACCCCCTCCATACCCCCACCCCCTCCATACCCCCACCCCCTCTATACCCCCTTCTCCTGCCCTGGTTTGTGTATAGGAACTAGCTAGTGCTTCCAGGTAGCTTCTGTAACGTTTCCCTAACGCCTAATCAATATAGCCCAGGCCCAATATTTATCTCATAACTGTCTTGATGGTGTAATGGTTAGTGTTTAAGATCTGTATTTGGTATCCTAGGTTCGAATCCCGGGAGGATCACATGCTTTCATTAATTTCATTGGGAGGTATTTGGTGTTGGGAGTGAAATCAATAAATTATATTATTTCATAATTCAAAGTTACTTCTTAATTGAGTTTGCCAATGTTTGTTAGTTTGTTGATATGTACTGTATTTGATGTATTCAAGGATAGGCCAAAGTTATCTGGTATTATAATTTGGTTCTTGCCTTGAGGTGGTTACTTTTTGTGTTAATTTCATGAAACCTACTTTTTCTCTGTGTGTGTGTGTGTGTGTGTGTGTGTGTGTGTGTGTGTGTGTGTGTGTGTGTGTGTGTGTGTGTGTGTGTGTGTGTGTGTGTGTGTGTGTGTGTGTGTGTGTGTGTTTGGCGTTAAACAGGGGAGACCACTGGTGTTCTTGTGGTGTGATGAGAGAAGTTTTGTTTGTGTGTGTGGTGTGTATGTGTGGTGTGTGTGTGTGGTGTTAAACTAGGATACCACTGGTGTTATTGTGGTGTGTGTGATGGAAGACGTTTGGTTTGGGTACCAGTTCCATCACTCGGGGGGTATAATTTGGGCGACCCTAATTTGTTGATATGGTAAGACTCCCTCCCTCTCACCTGGGGGGCTGTGTCTCCTCTTTACCTTTCTACATTCCTTAGTTCTCCTTTATTTATTTATTCATCCTGTCCTTTTTATTCTTTTTTCTTTCTTATATGCTTTGTATCGGATATTTTGCTAGCCTAATTTGTTGTTATGGTAAGACTCCCTCCCTCTCACCTGGGGTTCTGTGTCTCCTCTTCACCTATCTACATTCCTTAGTTCTCCTTTGTTCCTTCCTTCATCTTGTTCTGTTTTAGTTCTTCATTATGTTTTTTTCCTTACTATTTTGATTTATCTCTATATGTTGTCGTGTTCATTCTCTTTTCTTCACTGAGCTACAACACTTTCCATGGATATTTTGATTTAGTTTTCTTCTTTTCGGGTTCATTATTATTTTTCTTCTTTATTATGCTCTCTCTCTCTCTCTCTCTCTCTCTCTCTCTCTCTCTCTCTCTCTCTCTCTCTCTCTCTCTCTCTCTCTCTCTCTCTCTCTACCTACCTGCATTCTTTCTTGTTCCTTTGGTCTTTCCTTCGTTCTGTTTTCTTTCTTCGCTTGCCTTAGTCTATCCTTTCTTCCTTTTTATTGTTCCTGTTATCCTTTCTTTATGTCTTCCCTCTTACTGCCTTTAATTTTCTATCTCTTCCTTCCACTTTCCCTTACAATCGGGTATCTTCTCTCCACTAGAATCAAGTCCTGACCACCTCACTGGGATCGCAAGGTCTGTGTGGCCAGTATATATATATATATATATATATATATATAATTTCTTACTGTTGTGTTAAATACATTTTTCATTCTTCCATCTACCTAAATCCCTTCTTTTTAACTACTTCATTTTTTCCGTCTTCCTTCTATCACTCTGTCCCTCTACTACACTTGTTCTCTACTTCATTCCCCTTATGTTCTCCTTATATCTTATGTACGACGTTTCTTGCGGTTTCATTAATTGTTTTTATTTAACCTTCTTACCTCATTTGTGGTCTTTAGTAACAATTACTCTTTTCTCACTTAATTCTGGCTAATATTAGACGATTTTACTCCGTTTTAGAAGGCCCTCTGGGAATCAAAGGGATACAAATCAACCCTCTAACTCCGCCAAGTTCTCCTCAGCTGAATTAAATAATCTAAATGAAGCAATATAAAACTACCAATTTAGCTAAAATAACAATTCCCCTTTGTTATTTGCTTGAGTTTCAGCTTCTTCGGAATCCACTTTCTTTATTTGTATTTGGCTTTGTTGTACCGGTATGTTTGTTTGTTTTTCTTCTCAATTTCGTCCCTTCCGTCACTCCCTTTGTTTTCTTGTAGACATCTTCTTTATCTACCTTTATCTCATTTCTATTTCCCCTTTTATTCCTTCTCTTGCTCATTTCTTCTTACATTTCTTTTTGCTCCTTTTGTCTTTCCTTTGTCCTTTTTTCTTTCTTCGCTTTTCTCATTCAATCCTTTCTTCGTATTTAATATCCCTTTCTTCTCCCCTTTCTCTTTTCTCCACCCTTCCTCCTTTCTCCTCTGTTCCCTCCTTTCTACTCCTCCTTCCCTTCCTCCTTCCTTTCTTTTCCTCTCCCTCCTTGTTTCCACACCCGTTTTGGATTCTCCCCTTTATTGACTTTCGTACTTTCTCACCTACTCGTATCTTTCTATCTTCACATTCTCTCTGTATTTATTATCTCTTTCTTCCATTCCTCCATTCTTCCATTCCCCTCGTCCTCTCTTCTACTCTTTATCTCCTTCTTTCTCCAACCCTTCCATCTCTCACAGTAGTTCCTTTCTCTTTCAAATTAATTATCTTTCCTGTTAATCTCTGTCTTCCTACCTTTGTCACTCTTTTGGTATTGCTTTCTTCTTCCCTTCTTCGTGTTTATCTTTTCTCTTCTTGCTTCACCTTTCATTATTTCGCTTCTCTCTTCCCTTTTCCTTCTGTCAGGTCGCTTCATATTTCCATCTCCTATTTCTTTCCTCACTTCGCATCATTTCATTTTTCCTCATACACTCTCTCTCTCTCTCTCTCTCTCAAGCCCCTTATCACTTTCTTTAACTTCTTCCTTTCTCCCTCCTTCCCTTCCCTTCTTCCTATCCTTACCTTTGGATGTGTTCGCCGCTCTTCTAGCGGCACCAAGGAGCGCGACGCCCCTCGTTATGGGTGGTGATTTGGTGCAGTAGACTGTTTGAAGCGACAGCTCGCTCCCTTGCGAGGATGGGCTCGTCTGGCACTTTTTGCAGTTCGACATCTAGGGCTCTCTTGAAGTTGTCTAACGAGATGTCCCTCATGTCTCTTACTCGCCGTGGGAGTTTGTTGAAGAGACGTGGGCCTCTGTGTGATAACCAGCCTTCTCGCAGAGAGCCCATAGCACCCCTGTTATTCATCCGGGGGATTTCGCATTCCCAGCCTCTCCTATCACTGAATTTCATGACTATCGGAGTATGTAGGTTTGGTACAAAACCCTCTGCGATTTTCCACGTGTATATTATTAGGTAACGTTCTCTTCTACGTTCCAGTGAGTACAGATTCAATGCTCTTAAACGCTCCCAATAGTGTAGATGTTTTATCGAACTTATATGCGAAGTGAAATTTCTTTGTACACTCTCTACGTAATTTATTTCACCTGCTTTGTATGGGGATGTTAATACGCTACAGTATTCAAGCCGCGGTAGTACTAGAGATTTGAAGAGCGTTATCATAGGCAATTCACCGCGTGTTTTAAAAGTACGCAGAATCCAACCCGTTAGACGTTTCGCAGCCGCCACTTTGACCTGGTTATGTACTTTGAAACCCATATTTTCAGACATTAATACCCCAAGGTCTTTCACACTGTCTTTCCGTTCTATTATGTGGTTAGATTCTGTTAAGTAATTTGTAATTTCTTTAACACCATTATTATCTCCGTACCGTATTAATTGGAATTTTTCCTCATTGAATTGCATGTTGTTTTCCTGGTCCACTGGAACACTACATTCATGTCTTCCTGCAGTCGGCCCGTGTCCTCTTGTGTGTTTACTATCTTGCTTAATTTTGTGTCATCAGCAAAAGACGACACCGTACTGTGTCTGGTGTTGGTATCTATGTCGCAAATTAGTATGAGGAACAGAAGGGGCGCTAGCACTGTTCCTTGGGGCACTGAGCTTTTGACATCCGAAGGCTCAGAAGTGACTTGGTTTAATGCTACCGATTGTTTTCGGTTTACGAGGAAATTGTATATCCACCGTCCGATTTTCCCAGTTATACCTTTTGCTTTCAGTTTGTGGGCTATTATACCATGGTCACATTTATCAAATGCCTTAGCAAAATCGGTGTAAATGACATCCACGTTTTTCTTTTCTTCTAGCACTTTAAGAATTTTGTCATAGTGTTCCAAAAGTTGTGAGAGACATGATCTTCCCGCTCTGAACCCATGTTGACCGGTGTTGTGTAGTTCATTTGTCTCCATGAATGTCCCTTCCTTGTCCCCTTATCCTCATCTCTGTTCTCCTCTCTTTATAAATTATTGCCCTTTTGTACCTTTCTCCTATCACCCGCCCTCCTCTTTTGATTCTGCCTTTCTTTTCTCCAACTTATTTCTCTCTCCTCATTCTCCCTTTCCCCTTCCTCCTGCATTCTGCTTTTCAGTTCCGTTCTATTCAGTAGTATCTTCTAGTTACTACATCTAGATGTGTTTACTGACTGTCTCACAGGGATCACAGAGTATGTGCAGTCTGTGTATACTGTATATGTAGCTCTGTGTAACTCGTCCTCCTACCCCAGCATACCCTTACCCTTTTCTTCCTCCTACTCCTCCCTATATTCCCTCCTCCTCCTTCCTTTATTCCTTCCTCCTCCTCCTACTAGCCTAGAAGGGTCACTAGACCTGCTGTTGCTTGATTTCCTTTGTACTCCTTTGTACTCCTTCCTTTATTCCTTTCTCCTCCTGGTTCCTCGTCACCCTCCTTCTTCTTCCTGCCCTCCCTCTTCCTCCTCCTCCCCATCCTCCTTCTTCCTGCCCTCCCCGTTCCTCCCCATCCCTCTTCGTACTTCCTCCTCCCCTCCTGCTCATCTCCCAGACAATCTAGGAGGCTCTGGTGTGTAAATCGATAATGACACGTTGGTTAATGAGAAGGAAGCGCAAAGTTACCTTCACTCCGGTCAGAATAATTTGTAATCTACCGTGAGGGCTTTACGAAATACAACTCTAAATTTCCTGCCGAGCTATTGTTATTAGTATTATGTTTCCATATATATTATTATATAGTATTTATAAAACAGAAAACTCCCAAATATTTATTATTTTTTATTATAATTTTGAATGTTCTTTTATCTATCTATACTAAGACTTTTTAAAGTCTTGTTATATAGGAAGATAGCTATAGCTCAAGAATAAGAATGGAATTATTTGTTGATGATTAATGTACGAATATACTGTATATAGCATATATTACATACAGTATATAGACATATACAGTATAATATATATATATATATATATATATATATATATATATATATAAAGTATTATGTTGTTGTTGTTGTTCCCCAAGCTGCCTTGCCGAACAACCCCAAGACCCCGAGCAAGGCCAAGGCCATAACCGAGCGCCCCCACAGAACCCTCACTGCCGACCACAATAAAGCCTGGGTAACCGAACTTACCGAAGCCACTCCATGGCGGGGAGCTGAAGAGGGTGCGGAAACTCCCGGAAAACCAAAGCCCCACCCAGGGCCCTGTGCCCTTCAGCAATTATGAAGAGAAAGTTGAGGGGCAAAGGAAAAATGTGACGCTTTGGCTTCCAATCTTGGTAGATTGGGAGGTCAATCCACGGAAGAGACGCCGTCACTTGAGATCTAGAAAATATATAAGTAAAAGGAACAGTCAGAGTAAGCTATGGGTATGGCAGAGATCGCTCAGTTTTCACTCTGATAGACCAGCCCATCACCACATGACTAGAACCTAATCCTCTCAGCATCAGCTAGGAAAGGCCCTAGAAAGCCGCCTTTGGCGGGGGGATAGCTCCCCTCTTTCATCGGGGTTGGGCACCCGCCCTATAAAGTATTGTTATAGTATACAGTTTATACATTCCCTTATTTGATTTCATTGGGAGGTGTTTGATGTTGGGAGTGAAATTAATATATTATATTATATAATATACGGTAGTATTACTTCGAACTTTGCGTTTATTTGTCTAGTAAGGAAACAGATGAGACTTGTAGATCGATGTGATTATTTATTAACATTGATATTTTGACATGCTCTAGTTTGCTTAATTAATAATATTGTTAATTGAATAGTTCTTGTATATAGTAATTGATATATTTCAAGTTGTGTGTATCTATTCTCCAAGTAAATAGATGAGTCGTGTAGATCGGTGTGTTATTTATTGACAGTGATGGATGTGTGGCCCTCTGTTTGTCGGTCAAGGTACTTACGGGGGGTATATCACTTTAACTCTTCTCTGGTAACTCTTTCTCTTCTCTTTCCCTGTTGTTTATTTCTTCTCATCCCTTCACGTCCTTTTCCTTTCATTTCCTTTTCGTCTTTCCTTTTCTACTTCTCTTCTCTTGTCACTTCAATTTACCACTTATCTGCTTCTCTCTCTCTCTCTCTCTCTCTCTCTCTCTCTCTCTCTCTCTCTCTCTCTCCTGCGTGTTCTTATTCATTTATTTGTTTTTCTTGTTTGTATACATGTACTGTATGTGTGTGTTTATGCCATACCTGTACATGTATGTGCTTGTGTACAATAATATATAATATATGAATAATTCAACTTCTACAACTGGAATTATCTTATCATCCTAATATTTTTGCAATTATCACCCTCTTTTCCTCGCATCTCTTTCGTTCTCTCTCTCTCCCCCTTTTCTGTATCTCCACCATCTTCCTCCCTCCCCTTTCCAGTCCTCATTCTCACCCAATTTCTATCCCTCTAATTCTCTTATCACCCCATCCTATTCATCTTGCAATTATCTCCCCCTTTTCCTCCCATATCGTTCGTCCCCTACCCCAATTTTCTGTATCTCCACCCCTTCCTCTCCCCCCCCCCCTTTCACTGATCTCCCCCTTCCAATCCTCCCTCCCTCCCTCTTCCAGCTCCCCGCCCCCACCCCCACTCTTCTCCTGATCTTCCCCTCCCCCTTTCCATTTGCCTCCCCTCCTTCCCTTCCACTCTCCTTCCTCTCATCCCCCCCCCTCTTCTCTTCTCTCGATCCTCCCCTCCCATTTCCACTTTCCCCCCCCCCCCACCCCCTTTAATGCCTACAATAAAATCAACAATAGCCAAGAACACCCTTCCATAAAGTTGAGATTGCCGGGAGTCTGGTGGAGAGAGAGAGAGAGAGAGAGAGAGGGAGAGGGAGAGGGAGATATGGCGGAGCATTGCATCAGGAATATATTTGAAGGATGAAGGGGGGAGAGAGAGAGGAGGTAACAATAATTTGGGAAAATAGTTGGATGAAATATAGTGAGGTAGGCGTTACAGTATTTTTCTGTTATGTGTTTGAAGGAGACAAAAGGCAAAGCTGCCTGCAACACGTGTCCCCCCTCCCCCCCCCCCCCCCTCAAGGTTGAAAGAGCGACAGAGAGCCAAAATCATGGTACGTTAGAGGTAATTCAGGTGTGTTAGAAATAATTGTGATGTGATTGTTAAGTTTAGTGGAATGAAACTTTGTGAGAGCTAGCTGGATTACTTTGTGTAGGTGAGGCACAAATAGAAACAGAAGGAGAAACCAAGTAAATTAAACAGGAGTTCCAGAAACCCTCCTATCCATGTCACTATACTAAACAAGCACATCGCTCTTCTTGAATAATGTAAAAAAAATATATATATATACAGTTTATATATATATATATATATATATATATATATATATATATATATATATATATATATATATATATATATAAACAAATAACAATGGTTTTCTCCTTCTTTTAACTTTGGGGGAGGCACTTGTTGCATACAGCTTTGCCATTTGTCTTCTTCAGACACATAGGAAACCAATAGAGTGAATAATAAAGCAAAGGATGCCTGGCCAATGATTCACTGAATTTGGGGAACCTAGTAAGGATGAGAGCATTATAAAGGGTAATTTAAGGGAGCCCAGACGGTATTGTGCAGCATAATGTAGTGGTTCGGCTCAATGGTTTAAGGAGGAGGCTCAGTTTGCTCTCTAAATCTCTATCAAACTTAAAAAAACACCCACAAGACCCCCCTTCGATATAAATTTGTATATTTTTCGGTAGAAAAATGTCCCGGCCGAAGGCCGATTCATCTTAAAATACAGGCACGCTATCGCTCGCCAGGAAAAAATTGACACCTAAGTGGCACGAAAGGTCTTAATATTGGCAAAGAAATGGTGCAAAATGTCTGAACATCGCCAAACTAATGGAGCGAATGTCTTGAAATCTCATAACTAATAGGGCTAAACATGAGGGAGGAGGAAGACCAACTGCCTCCCCTTAAGACAGACAAATGGCCGGACAGGGTAAAGGGCGGGTAATGACACGGTGGGGCAAGAAAGGGTTAAGTGGGCAAGCATTGGTGGCATCTATCTATTTATATATCTCTCTGTATATATATATATATATATATATATTATATATATATATATATATATATTCACTTCTTTAGCAATGTCTCATCCTTCTACTGAGCCCGGCTGAGAGTAGAAAAACATTTAGTAGCTCATGTGTATTTGTGAGATATACTTTATATATATACTGTATATATATATATATATATATATATATATATATATATATATATATATATATATATATATAATTAATGTGGATTAAGAAATATAGGTGGAACAATATGTATGATGGGGGACGAAATAATTGGATTTGTAAATAATTAGTATATCGACTGTATTATCACTATAGTCATTTGGGTGGGGGTTAGTGTCTTACACAATTCTGATGGAAAGTAAGGGAGTTTGGAAAGTAGAGAGGGGTAAAATTGGAGGAAATTTACGAAGGATTACGAAGGAAAGATATAGGAACACAGAAAGTAGGAGAGATAGAAAGGTAAAGATGGGTATGGATGAAGGAGGGAAGGGGTCAGAGGGGTGTGGATGAAAGAAGGATGTGAAGGGTGTAGATGAAGGAGGGAAGGGTATAAGGAAGACGGGAAAGATATAGAAAGGAAGAGATGGGTATGCATGAAGGAGGGAAGGGGTTAAGTAAGAAAGAAAAGAGATAGAAAGGTAAAGATAGGTATGGATGAAGGAGGAAGGGTATAATAAAGAAGGGAAAGAAATGAAAAGGAAGAAAAGGGTGTGGCCGAAAGAGGAAAGAGGTATAAGGAAGAAGGGAAAAAGATAGACAGGAACAGAAGGGGTGTGGATGAAGGAGGGAAGGGTGTAAGAACATGATGATTTGAATGGAAATGGAGAGAAAGGATGGAGGTGTTGGTGTAGAGTCTGTAGACAATAGATAGAAAGGGTATGGTATGTCCCTCTTCTTTTTGGTTTAACTATTCTGTATATGCTTATCGTATGTTTATGTATAATGTACTTTTGTAATTAGAGTAGAGTGTTGGATAAAACTGAGGAAGAAGGGAGAGGAAGAGCAAAATAGAGAAACAACGACAGCTATTGATAAAAACGATAGGTAAAGAAGGAAGGAAGGAGGATATGGTTGAAAAGAAAGAATGGAAGGAGGGAAGACAGTAGGAATGTGGTAAGAAAATGGGAACCAAAAGACAGGAATAGGAGGACAGGTGAGAGAATGAAGTACAAAAAAGATAAAAAGAATATTTGAAATACGAGTATAAATAAGGACGAGTGTAATAGTAGGATCAA
This sequence comes from Paralithodes platypus, assembly GCA_032716605.1. NCBI lineage: Eukaryota > Metazoa > Arthropoda > Malacostraca > Decapoda > Lithodidae > Paralithodes > Paralithodes platypus. The sequence goes on from CM064516.1 coordinate 28,251,525, forward strand.
GAACGATAGAGAGCTTCAAGATATAAATAGATAAGCACATGGACTAGATGGGTTGGCTGTGAAAGTAATCTGCCTTGCATGGGCAAACCAGCTTTCTGGAGACCCCCGTATTTTTATGTTGTTATGAAGGAATTAAAAAAGGAAGGAAGGCAAAAGTAAAATGGAAATACAGCTAGACAAAATATGGTAAGCGGAAGGAAACAAAGAAAGGAAGAAGGAGGAAAGAAGCAAGGAGTGAAGGAAGGAAGGTGAATGGGACCGAAAAAGGAAGGAGGCGAGAAAGATAATGATAACGAAAAATATGGCGAGAAGGAAAGAAGGAAGACAGGAAGAAGGAAAGATTAGGAAGAGGTAAGGGTCAAATGGAGATAAGGCTACACAAAAAGGGAAGGAAGGAGGAAGGAATGAATGAAGAAAAATAGGGAAATAAGGAGTGAAGGAAGAAAGGAGGAAAGAAAGATAAGGAAGAGAGGTAATGGTCAAATGGAGATAAAGCTAGGAAAAAATGAAGGAAGATAGGGAAAGAAGGAGTGAAGGAAGAAAGGAAAGATAAGGAAGAAAGGTAATGGTCAAATGGAGATAGGAATGGAAAACAAAATAAAGGAAGGGAAAAATTAAGAAATATGGGGAAAGAAGGAGTGAAGGAAGAAAGAAGGAAGGAAAGATTAGGAAGACAGGTAATGGTCAAATGGAGATAGGGCTAGAAAAAAGAAGGAAGGAAGAAGGAAAGAATAAAGAAAGATAGGGAAAGGAAGGAAAGAAGGAAGCAAGGAAGAAGGAAAGATAAGGAAGAAAGATAATGGTCTAATGGAGATAAGACTAGTAAAAAATAAGAAGAAAGGAGGAAGGATAGATTGACGAAAGATAAGACAAGGAAGGAAAGAAGGAAGAAAGGAAGAAAGAAGGATAAGGAAGAAAGGTAATGGTAAAATTAAGATAGGGCTAGAAAAAAAAGGAAAGAGGAAGAATAGAATGACAAAAAGACAAGACAAGGAGGAAGGAGGAAGGAAAGAATGACGAAAGATAAGACAAGGAGGAAAGAAGGAAGAAAGGAAGAAGGAAAGCTAATGAAGAACGGTAATGGTCAAATGAAGATGGGGCTAGACAAATAAGAACAAAAGAAGGGAGGAAGGATAAAGTTACTAAAGATAAGACAAAGAAGGAAGAAGGATAGAATGACGAAAGATAAGACACTGAAGGAAAGAAGGAGGAAAGAAGATAAGGAAGAAAAGAAGGAAGGAAGGAAGACAAGGAAGAAAAGAAGGAAGAAAGGAAGAAGGAAGACAAGGAAGAAACCTCCGTGCCTTACCATTCTCCTCCTCTTGTAATTTCTATGGTCCCTATGGCTGCTGCTGCTGGTGGTGGTGCCTCTCCCAGTAAGAATATTAAAGGATTGGAAGGAGGGAAGGTAAATGGGACCGAGAAAGGAAGGAAAGAATGGCGAAAGAAAAGGAAGAACTAGAATAAAGAGGAGGAAGGAAGAACAGGAAGAAATCACCGTGCCTTACCATTTTCTTCTATGGTTCGTATGGCTGCTGGGGTAGTGGTGGTAGTGGTGCCTCTCCCAGTAAAAATGTTAATGACATGTTCCTATAGTGAGCTCCAGGCCCGCCCCTTCACCCTCAGCTTCAGCCTTCTTCTTCCTTATTCCTTAGTGATGTGTTATTATTCAATTATCTCTTTTATATATGTTCTTTATTTGTGTTATTCTTTAGTTATCCATATTATATTTAGTTCTAGATCCACCCCTTCACCCTCAGCTTCAGCCTCTTCTTCCTTATTCCTTCGTTATCTGTGTTATTCTTCAATTATCTCTTTTATATATGTTCTTCACCCTCAGCTTCAGCCTTCTTCTTCCTTATTTCACCCTCAGCTTCAGCCTCTTCTTCCCTATTCCTTCGTTATCTGTGTTATTCTTCAATTATCTCTTGTATCTATGTTCTTTCTTCGTCCTTATTCCTTAGTTCTGTTATTTTGTTTGTATCTGTCTTATTTACATTCTTCTCCCCTAGTTATGTGTTATATTCTTTAGTGATTACTTATCTATGTTCTTCCTTATTCCTTAATTATACATTATTCTTCCGTTATCTTTCTTATTTATGTTCTTATTCTTCCGTAGTTATGTGTTATTCTCATTTGTTTTTTATATTTAGTTCTAGACTCACCCTTTCACCCTCAGCTTCAGCCTCCTTCCTTATTCCTTAGTTATGTTATTCTTATCCATCTTATTTCATGTTTATTCTCTCTCTTCCTTGCCTTTTTTGCATATTATTTCCTTTCTCATATTTATATTTAGTTCCAGACCCACCCTTGACCCTCAGCCTCCTTCCTTAGTTAAATCTGTCTTATTCTTTAGTTTTCTTTCTAATTTACGTTCTGTTTTCCTTAGTTATTTGTATTATTCTTTAGTTATCGTTATGGTTTCCTGCTTCCTTGGTTATTTGTTATTATTCAGTTATCTCTATTATTTATGTTCTTTCCTCCTTAATTATATGTTATTCTGTAGTTATCTTTATTATTTATGTTCTTCCTTCTTAGTTATCTAGGTTATTCTGCAGTGACCATTCTTAGTTATGTTCTTCCTTCTTCCTTTATTGATGTGTGCTATTTAATTTATCTCTTATTGTAATTATTTCCAAACCCACCCCTTCACCCTCAGCTTCCTTCTTCCTTAGCTATCTGTGTTATTCTAAAGTTATCTTTCTTATTTAGGTTATATCTTGTTCGTCATTTATCTGCTATTCTTATGTATCTTTATTATAATTCCTTCCGGACACACCCCTTCACCCTTTTACGGTGTTATTTTGTATTTATATCTTTATTATTCTGTCTTCCTTATTGCTACTTCTCTTCCAGTTGTATTTACCTTCCTGATTCCCCCCTTCCCTTCATCCATCTTCTTCGCCTCTTCCTTCTTCCATATTGATTTGACCTACTCTATAATATTTGTCGTTTGTTTCATCTACTTTATATTATTGCCTTTTCCTTCTTTGTGTCTTCTATTTTCTGTATTTTTTCTTCTTTCTGTCTTCTATTTCTGTATTTTTTACTTCTTCGTCTTTAATTATCTTTCTTATTTTGTCCTTGTTTCTTAAATTTTATTTCTTAAACTTTCTTCGTGCCTTATTTCCTGACTTATTTGCTTACTCATATATTCTCCTATTGTTAATTTATTTCTATCTTTATTCCTAAGTTATCTTCAATATATTTAATTTATCTTTCTTATTTAAATTATCGCTTCTTCCTTAGTTATCTGTGTTACTCTTTAGTGTTCTTTATTGCTTGTGTTTAATTCCTTCTTAGTTTTATTTTATTTTCTGACTTATTCGTTCCTTTCTCATATTTGTATTTACCCATTATTATAATAATAATAATAATAATAATAATTATTATTAATATTATTATTATTATTATTATCATCATTATTATTGTTATTATTATTATTATTATTATTATTATTATTACTATATTATTATTATTTGTAGTAGTAGTATTATAATTAATATTACCATATTATTATATATGTTTAGGAATCTGGCCGCACAGCCATTCAGGTATGTCCCCCTCATTACTATTCAGTGACCTTCCCTCTCTGTTAAGCTTTTCCTATTATGCTTTCCTTCTTTCTTTCCTTGTTTTGTATAATCCCCCCTCCCCCCCCCCTTTTAACAGCAGTTTACTACGTGTTTTATTGTAGCTACTGCCAGACGCTTTTATTCACCTCTGATTTACAGAAGCATTTTGTGGCTGGCATCTGGTGAGTGTAAATTATTTAAACATTAGGCCATAATGTACATTTTAGCTAAGGCTTAGTATATACCAGAGCAAAACAAATAATCAGGTTCATAAACATAAATTAATATACAAATATATACTTTATGAAGTAAATATATACTTAATTAAGTAAATATATACTTAATTAAGTAAATATATACTTAATGAAGTAAATATATAAATAGATAGACCATATATTATATACTTAATGAAGTAAATATATAAATAGATAGACCAAATATATACTTAATGAAGTAAATATATAAATAGATAGACCATCTATATACTTAATGAAGTAAATATATAAATAGATAGACCAAATATATACTTAATGAAGTAAATATATAAATAGATAGACCAAATATATACTTAATGAAGTAAATATATAAATAGATAGACCAAATATATACTTAATGAAGTAAATATATAAATAGATAGACCATATATAATAAAGTAGCCAGAGAAGCGCTCACGTGGCTTCACTTGAACCCTTTAAGTATTGGATAACACCTTTTTGACTTTATTATGGCTAACATTAGCCGATTTTACTCAGCTTTAGAAGGTCCTCTACGGATCAAGAAGTAAAATCTATCTCAACTATGGGGATATTTTTATTTATCTACATATCGATAATTTATCTTCTTAGTTTCCTCCCTAGACCGCTATGAAGCTTTTATAAAATAGCCACAATTCCCCCACCCCTCCTTTGAGAAAAATCTGTAAATTTTTCGGTAAAATATACCCCGGCCGACAACCGGTTTCTTCTAAATTGCAGACTCGCTGTCGCTCGCTAAAAAATAAATCGACACCTAAATGGTACAAAAGGTCTTAAAATTGACAAAGAAATGGGGCAAAATATCTTAAAATTGCCAAACTAATGGGTATTATAATCTTAAAACTCATGGGGCTAACAATTAAGGAGAAGGGGGTCCAGAAAAAAACACGAACTCTAATGAAATCGTCTACTGATATCCAGAAGGAAAGGAAGAGAAGCTTCATTGATTATGGAAAGGTTAACACTCACTCATCCAAGGTTTGGGAGGTTATGATGATTTTTTGTTTAATAAATATTGAAGGTTTTGATTGCTTATATAATGTTCAAGCAATATATGTTTAGTTTCCCCTTAAACTAATATAAAGTTTCCCAAATCCTCCTGAACGCGGGGGGAGAACAAAAACCGCACCCCACACCTCCTTCAAGCTAATGTGTATACATTATTCGGTAAAACAAACAGAGTGTCCCGGCTGAAGGCTGGTTTCTATTAATTTGCAGGCTATTTATCACTCGTCCAGAAAAGATCGACACTTGAATGAGGCGAAGCGTCATGTATTCGCGAAGCAAGTAGAGTGAAACGTCTTAAAATATCTAAACTAAAGGAGTGAAACCGGGGATCCAACAAGACCCCCTTTGAATCAGATAGGGGTAAGAGGGGCTTGTTGGAGTCAAAGGGTTAAAAGATTACGTCAAATAGTTCTTCTACGATTCCCGATTTACATATATATCACTCACTGCATTCCTGACATTCCTCGCCCACTGCCATTTACAAGTTACGTTTTCCCATAATTTCTCCCATATTCCTCTTTTCTCACGCTGTTTTTATATTTTGTTTCAATCGTGTCTTTTCTTTTAATAATGTGTATTGTATGCTTCACTCTCTTTTGCTTCGCCACTTATGTTATATTAATTAGTTCAATTCGATAACAAAAAAATCTTTATTCACATTATTTTTAATGTACAATTGTAATTTCTCCAACATGGGAAGCGTATGTATATTTTTATTTTATAACGAGGCAAGTACTATATGCTATATCTCGTAACAGCCTGCCTTGTAGAACTATAGTTATATTTTCTTAATTAAAAGGTGACATGTGTTTTCAGTTAGCATCGTCAAGGAATTAGGCCAGACATGGACTTACCTGCCCCTCCTCCCCTATGTGACTCTTACCTGTAAATTGAGGGATATTCACCTGACTTCCTCCAATTACACGACAATGTCCTAGCCGGGAGGTCGGGGGTCAACAGGCGGAATGGAATCTGGCCTTTTTCCATTTTACTTTTTAGGGGGTGGGGGCAAAGGAGGGGGGGGGGGGGAGGGCATGGTTAGTGGAGATCGAAGAATGGAAGCAGCAGTCGTTTGGCGGGTGCAGCTCTATAGTTGGCGTACAGTTCATTTCAATAATGTTGCTGAAATAAAAAGAAAACAAAATCTGTCTTAATACAGCATTCTCTCTTTGTATTTTATATTATCATATTGATCTACTTATTATTTCTTCTTTTCGTTTTCCAGTTTCCTGAGGTGGGGGAAGGGAATGAGAGTGGCAAGTATTGGGTGGATGACCGATAGTTAATTTCAGTAATGATTTATTTTTCTATGTGCACCTGTAGAGAACATTTTACACAACTGTTGTTCTTTTTCATTACGCATTTTCTTTGCTGATGCGACCTTCTTCCATATTCTTTCAATTTACATTTTTGTTCCATACGCTCTTTTTTCCAATGTCTACAACAAAAAATAAAAATAAAATAAAATCTTGAGGAATGGGGGTTGAGGAGGGTGTGATTAGCGAAGGAGGGAGAGAGTGACAGGCATGGGGCAAGTGACATCCGGGGATACAGTTATTTACGTTAGGTTGTATACACTGCTTACAGTAGTCCGTTACATTATGGTCATGCGACAGGCAGCACTATTGCCAATATATTACCGTCATTTTAACGGTCACAAGTATACCTAATAATCAACATTATTAGTTTGTTTATTTTCTTGTTTTCTTTTTACAGTGTGGAGATAACTGTTATCCTATCTAACGAAAAAGTACATATACAATTATTTTATGTTGATACTGCCTACTGAGGTGTGTTTGTTATCCTCGAGCATTTGTCAAGAGAGAGATTGAGTGATTGGTGATGGAAATATTGAGTAAATGGTAATATACTGTATATATATATATATATATATATATATATATATATATATATATATATATATATATATATATATATATATATATATATATAATGTCCTCTCTTTATTTCCATCACCACTCACTCAACCTCTCTTAACAAATGCTCAATGTCCCAATTAATTACCTTTCACCATACACTTCAAATGTTGTTATGCACCATGCCTCCGTCTCCCGTCTTCGCCTCCTCCTCCCAACCTCCATCCCTTACAATTTTTCCAATCTCCTTCTTGTCAATCTCCACTATCTTCGTATCTACCTTCACCATCTTCTCCACCTCTTCAATATTTCTACCTGCCCACAGTTTCCACTCCACCTGGCGCCAATTGCCCTCTTCTTCATTTGCCCTTCTTCCCCCAGGTTCGTATTAGCAGCCATGATATTATCTATTTTTCTTTTATCCTGTATTATCGTTTCCTTTCCTATCTTTACTCTTGCTCCCCATCCTTTATTCGTTCACTGACTATTATCTCAAGATGGCTTTCTTGCAAGTGTCAAGAAGTTTATCAGATGCCCAATTATGTGTTATTCACCTTATTACGCTGTATACCTTATAAAATTCAATGGGTATTGTAAACGCACGCTTACTGACTATGCATATGATTACCAAAAACTTTATCAAATTGGATTAGAAAATATATACTCTAGATAAAATACTCTAAAATAAACCTATATTTTACTCTCTTATATAACTGTAAAGTCAATCAGTAGTGGCATTCCTCATATGCCCAATTTACAAGTGGGGCATTTGTTCCCTTTCTACGGGTCTCTAGGCTTTGTTGTAGTTTGACACCGATTAGAGGGAGGGGAAAGTTTTGGTCTTACTAATGACACCTTCCATCTGTCAGGCTGGGAGCTGCGTGTAGGGCAAGAGTCAGGCAAGAGTCAGCGTGTAGTAGGCCCAGAGTAGTAAGGGAGGAGTCATCTATGGGGAGTTCCTAGCCGAGAGTAGTAAGGGAGGAGTCATCTATGGGGAGTGCCTAGCCGAGAGTAGTAAGGGAGGAGTCATCTATGGGGAGTTCCTAGCATTTCGGATTTCTATAGGCGCAATTTTGCACAACAGTCCAACAAAATGTACAATTATAGAATACAGAATCAAATAATGTACAGTAGTATGACATACAATAATGTACAGTAGTATGACATACAATAATGTACAGTAGTATGACATACAATAATGTACAGTAGTATGACATACAATAATGTACAGTAGTATGACATACAATAATGTACAGTAGTATGACATACAATAATGTACAGTAGTATGACATACAATAATGTACAGTAGTATGACATACAATAATGTACAGTAGTATGACATACAATAATGTACAGTAGTATGACATACAATAATGTACAGTAGTATGACATACAATAATGTACAGTAGTATGACATACAATAATGTACAGTAGTATGACATACAATAATTTACTATATCGGTACTATGATATAGCATTATTTACAATTATATAATACTAGAAAACATAATATAATAGAACAGTATATTACCTATCATAGTTTTATAACACATCATAGGCTAACAATATAGGCCTGTTATAAAATGTTCTTGACATTGAACCTTATACCTATTGCATGCAAAGACAAGGCTTAAGGGGAGGTTTTCAGTTGATTCCCTAGACTTCCATCAAGCTTAAAATTACTCCCCCTTGAACCCCTTTCAAGATAAATTTGTACATTTTTCGATAGAAAAATGTCCCGGCCAAAGGCCGGTTCCTCTTAAATTACAGGCTCGCTATCGCTCGCCAGGAAAAAATCGACACCTAAATGGCACGAAAAGTCTTAAAATTGACAGAAATGGGGCGAAAGTTCTTAAAATCGCCAAACTAATGGGGCGAACGTCTTATAATATCAAAAGCAATGGGGCTAACCATGAGGGAGAAAGGGGTCAAGAAAAAATCCCTCAAGTGGAAATCTCCCCTTAATCACCCATGCCACTAAACCAGTAATGGTGTGGCTATTGAGGCCTTGAGTTTACATCTTAAGGGGGGGGGTCACCGGATTTGTTTTTATCTCTCTCTCCTTTTCTCTCTTTTGCTGGCTTGTATCCATTCGGCCCCATTCAGCCAACTGTTTTAAATCGTTTATCCCCATCCAGGTGTCGATTTCTTCATGGCGAGCGATAGCGAGCCATCATTGTATGGAGAAATTCGGCTTCGCCGGAGACATTTTTCTATCGAAAAATTTACAAATTTAGCTTGCTGTCAAAACAAAAATATATATATGCTGGCTCGCTACCGCTCGCCAGGAAAATATTGACACCTGGATGGGGGTAAACGTCTTAAAACAGTAGGCTGAATGGGGCCGAAGGGATACAAGCCAAAGATAAAGGGAGAGAAAGACAAAAAAAGCGAGGTGGGCTCCCTTAATGGCCTTGGGTTCGATATCAAGAGGTTTATGCCATTATTTCACGTGGTACCATTTATGTATATAGAACCATAAAATAACACAAATTTGAATACCACGCGAGGAAGAACAACCTTATTGACAACGTTCCACTGACCTAAGTAAACTGCCAGCAAACCTTTGCAAGAAAAGTCCTTCTCGTTATTGTGTTTATATCAATATTGTTATCTTTCTAAGTATGTAGTTAGATGTATTCATATTATCAGGCCATATTAATTACCTGAATAATTATTACTCAGAAAAATGAAGGTAATGAGTGAAAGGGGTATATTAGGAGTATCCTGTGAGCGTGTGTATGGCATTGTCATGCACTAGAGGGGGGAAGGGAAACGGGTTCAGGAATATGTCTGATTTCCTGATTTTTTTAAATTTCAAACCAAAATAAGGACCATGGCGAGTACTTTAAAAGCATTCATCGTAATTCTCCCTATATATACCGTATGTGGTAGTATTTGGAGGCTTGTGTATGTGAGGGTACAGCTGGGAAGCACACCGACCTACAAATCCCCTTTCTCCTGTGTGTGTGTGTGTGTGTGTGTGTGTGTGTGTGTGTGTGTGTGTGTGTGTGTGTGTGAGGCCATAGGCGTGTGTCATGTGCGTGTATATAAGGGTACAGCTGGGAAGCACACCGACCTACAAATCCCCTTTCTCCTGTGTGTGTGTGTGTGTGTAATAATAATAATAATAATAATAATAATAATAATAATAATCGGTTTATTTCAAGCCGGCAGCCAATGGGGCTGAAAATATACAGACTTAACCTAGATCTTATCCTAATGGATCAACAGACTGATCCTGGCAGCTAACGAGAGCGCCTACATACTCCCAAGGGAGTAGGACGTGGGCAGGAGACTTTGTGGGTCCCCCGAGACGATCCGCCCAGATCTTGGTTTCACGGCCAGGGAAAGTTTTTGAGAGAACTTCCCCTGCCGGCGCGTGGGATTGAACCCCCGACACCAGAGCTAGCGCTCCCAATACAGAGTACTAAGCGCGCTCGGCCACCGTGATCGTAAAAAGTGTGTGTGTGTGTGTGTGTGAGTGAGGCCATAGGCGTGTGTCATGTGCGTGTATATAAGGGTACAGCTGGGAAGCACACCGACCTACAAATCGCTTTTCTCCTGTGTGTGTGTGTGTGTGTGTGTGTGTTTGTGTGTGTGTGTGTGTGTGTGTGTGTGTGTGTGTGTGTGTGTGTGTGTGTGTGTGTGTGTGTGTGTGTGTGTGTGTGTGTGTTTGTTTGTGTGTGAGGCCATAGGCGTGTGTCATGTGCGTTTATATAAGGGTACAGCTGGGAAGCACACCGACCTACAAATCCCCTTTCTCCTGTGTGTGTGTGTGTGTGTGTGTGTGTGTGTGTGTGTGTGTGTGTGTGTGTGTGTGTGTGTGTGTAAGGCCATAGGCGTGTGTCATGTGTGTGTATATAAGGGTACAGCTGGGAAACACATCGACCTACTAATTTCCTTTCTCCTGTATGTGTGTGTGTGTGTGTGTGTGTGTGTGTGTGTGTGTGTGTGTGTGTGTGTGTGTGTGTGTGTGAGGCCATAGGCGTGTGTCATGTGCGTGTATATAAGGGTACAGCTGGGAAACACATCGACCTACAAATTTCCTTTCTCCTTTATGTGTGTGTGTGTGTGTGTGTGAGGCCATAGGCGTGTGTCATGTGCGTGTATTTAAGGGTACAGCTGGGAAACACATCGACCTACAAATTTCCTTTCTCCTTTATGTGTGTGTGTGTGTGAGGCTATAGGCGTGTGTCATGTGCGTGTATATAAGGGTACAGCTGGGAAACACATCGACCTACAAATTTCCTTTCTCCTGTATGTGTGTGTGTGTGTGTGTGTGTGTGTGTGTGTGTGTGTGTGTGTGTGTGTGTGTGTGTGAGGCTATAGGCGTGTGTCATGTGCGTGTATATAAGGGTACAGCTGGGAAACACATCGACCTACAAATTTCCTTTCTCCTGTATGTGTGTGTGTGTGTGTGTGTGTGTGTGTGTGTGTGTGTGTGTGTGTGTGTGGCTATAGGCGTGTGTCATGTGCGTGTATATAAGGGTACAGCTGGGAAACACATCGACCTACAAATTTCCTTTCTCCTGCCTGCTGTCTGTCCGGCCACTCCCCCTCCAGGCGCCTTCTACCCTCAGGAATTTCACTTATGGTACATTTAGGTACATTGGGGTACAATTATCTTAATTATAAGAGTATGTTATTTCACGGCCGATTTTTGAACTGCATTTATCTTTAGGTTCTGTATAAGACGAGCATCTGGCGATTTATGTATGGAATATTCTTGCCCATTTCTTGCCGCTAAATGAACCTGTATTTTTTTTTTTTTGTATTGCCATATATATTTTCCTCAGAAATTAATATGTTGTGTATGCACTCTCGTCACGTCAAAAGACATTTAGATATCTTGTCAGCTGTTAAAACGCCAACTTGTGATTAATTTCTACCCATTGAGTTGACATCCCCAGATAAAGTTCCTCTTTTTTGCTACTTATCTTCATACATTCTTACTGCCTATTCATTTATTTATTTTGTTTCTTTCTTGTTGGAAGAAAACTATCATATATCTCATTCCCTCAAATATATGCGCTTCCAATCCATCTGATCACAAGTCAATTTAATTCGCATCTATATCAATATATTATGTAATATCCTTCACAAACCATATTCATCTATTATTGATTGGCATGATCAACATGAACGACAACAAATATATTGAATGCAATGAATACCTCTGTCAGTCAGACGTCTATAGATCCAATGTAGGTTTCCGATCTGGGAGATACAAATAACCCAAGTGCCTGAGGACTGGAAAGCGAACCCCTCCTCTCCTCTAGACCCTCCGTTATACTCGCGTTACCCCAAGCTTCTTCCATCAGTACTAATTACCCAGCACCTGCCCCCTACGGTAATGAATGACGCCAGGTCGGTTAGTGTCGGTAATTCTGGCTCGTGGGGGGCTACTGCTCGGGGGCCAGATTTGTTACCCCTTCCCCCCCCCCCTCCTCTCTCCTCCGCCTCCGGTAGTTTCGTCACTGTCAAAATTCTAAGCACTTTTCTGTGTAACTGTGAAGAGACATTTTTAATTAGCTTCAGTGCTTTTGTTCATTGTATTTTTAGTAGTTTTGTCCGTCTAGAACTTTAACCTTGTTCAATATAACTCCCTCCTAAACTCTTCACTCTCGACCCCTTAAAGACCACCCGTGATTCTCTTTACCTTCAATTGTTTCTATCACACTTGTACGACTGTGGTGCGCTCTCTCTCGCTCTCTCACTTTCTCGCTCTCTCACTTTCTCGCTCTCTCACTTTCTCGCTCTCACTTTCTCACTTTGTCGCTCTCTCACTTTCTCACTCTCTCACTTTCTCTCTCTCTCTCTCTCTCTCTCTCTCTCTCTCTCTCTCTCTCTCTCTCTCTCTCTCTCTCTCACACAAACAAAAACACACGCATACATACGCCATGCATAGTATACATATATGTTATCCTTAATGTATATAGGATGGAGATTCATAATAATGTGAATGTTTGAAATTAAAAATTATACTTACATGACGAACATAAGTGTTTCGGCTCCATATGGTTTCGCTGAAGACAATTCGTTTGTTTTAAACCCATGTTTTCGTTCATCTGGGTATAATTTCTTCTTAAATGTATATAACATGTTCTGAGTCAAACCTTTCTTACGACTATATATTCATTATTTGACACCTATTTTCGGTGTCCTTTTTTGGAGTGTGTTATTAAGCCATCTCTACCAGGATAATTCGTAGTGTCCCTTTTACAGTGACCACCCCTTTACGTATATGACCTCTCTCTCTCTCTGTCTGTCTGTCCCTCTGTCTGTCTGTCCCTCTGTCTGTCTGTCCCTCTGTCTGTCTGTCCCTCTGTCTGTCTGTCCCTCTGTCTGTCTGTCCCTCTGTCCCTCTGTCCCTCTGTCTGTCCCTCTGTCTGTCTGTCCCTCTGTCCCTCTGTCTGTCTGTCTGTCCCTCTGTCTCTTTCTCTCTCTCTCTCACTCTCTCTCTCTCTCTCTGTCTCTCTGCCTGTCTCTCTGTCTGTCTCTCTCTCTCTGTCTCTCTCTCTCTCTCTCTCTCTCTCTCTCTCTCTCTCTCTCTCTCTCTCTCTCTCTCTCTCTCTCTCTCTCTCTCTCTCTCTCTCTCTCCTATCCAGTAACTATCGTCCAATTAGCTTAACCTCAGTTGTATGTAAAATGCTAGAAACGGTCATACGAGACAGACTCGTAAATCACTTAGAGGAAAATAACATACTTAAAGATACTCAACACGGCTTTCGTAAAAAACGTTCCTGTTTAACAAACCTCTTAGACTTCTTCCACGATATCCTCAACCTCTACGATGAGAGTAAAGCTGTAGATATTATATACCTTGATTTTCAAAAGGCCTTTGACAAAGTTCCCCACAAACGTTTACTGCTAAAACTAAAAGCGCATGGAATACAAGACGGTGTGTTGAAATGGATAGAAAATTGGCTCAGCGACAGAAAGCAAAGAGTAGTCATAAACGGTAAGGCCAACGGTGGACCAATGTAAGTAGCGGGGTACCCCAGGGATCGGCACTAGGACCAATTCTCTTTCTAATTTACATCAACGACATAGATGAGGGTCTCACCTGTACAATCTCAAAATTTGCTGACGATACAAAAATTGCAAATAGCGTACTCTCAAAAGAACATGTTGACGATATGCAACACAATCTAGATAAATTGTCATGTTGGGCCCAAATTTGGCAAATGAGTTTCAATGCGGATAAATGTAAAGTACTACATAACGGATACCTAAATGAGAAAGCAAACTATTCGATGAATGGCACTCAGCTTAAGAATGTAAACAGAGAAACCGATCTGGGAGTAACAATATCGAGTAACCTAAAACCGAGTCAACAATGTTCAGAAGTTGTTAAGAAGGCAAACAAATAATTGGCTTTATAGGCAGGTCATTTGAGCATAAATCCAAAGAAGTTATCCTAACCCTTTACAATTCCTTAGTCCGCCCTCTTCTGGAATACTGCGTTCAATCCTGGTGCCCTTATTACCAAAAAGATATAAACAAGCTAGAACGAGTTCAACGTAGAGTTACCAAAATGATACCTAGCCTAAAGAACAAACCATACGAAGAGCGTCTTAGAGAATTAAATCTATTTCCTTTAACCCAGCGCAGATTAAGAGGCGACTTAATTCAAGTGTTCAAAATCATCAAAGGCATCGACAATATGAACTGTAGTAAGTACTTCACTATCGACCAATCTAATTACACGCGGGGAAACGGTTGCAAAATTATTGGTAAATCTTTTAACTCGCACGAATCTAAGAATTTCTTCTTCAATCGAGTTGTCAACTTGTGGAATGGGCTTCCCCGAAACGTTATAGACTGCATCACCGTTGATTCATTTAAACTCCGCCTAGACAAATATCTCGCATCAAACCCGCAACTGACTGCGTTTGTAAATGAATAACTTTATTTTATCCCCCCCTCAGTTACTAACCCATCTGTCCCCTACTAACTTCCTATCCTGCCACGGACATTAGTTCCAGGGCAGTAATTCCCTTTCCAATGTTCCCTTACCCACTCTAAACCACTGTTTGGACACTTGATCCTCAGTGTTTTGGAGGACAAGCAACCTAGAAGGGTCACTAGACCTGTTGTTGCTTGATTTCCTTTGTACTCCTTTGTACTCCTTTGTACTCTCTCTCTCTCTCTCTCTCTCTCTCTCTCTCTCTCTCTCTCTCTCTCTCTCTCTCGCTGCAGCCCCTATATATTTCCCTAGGCCTCTATCCCAAAGCCATTAGTAGCCCCCTAAATATAGCCTCAAACCCACCATGTGGGCCAGGCCCTAAATCTTCTCAAGCCTTTTCCAATATACCTCTTATTCCAGTTACCCTCCTCTTCTTTCTCCTTCTTCTTTTATCCCTCCTCCTCCCCCTCCTCTTTCTTTTCTGCCTCCTCCTCTTCTTCGTCTTCTTCTTCTCCCCTCTGTCTCCTCCTTCTTTCTCATCTCCCTCTTCTACCTTTTCCTCCTCCTACTCCTTCTTTGTAACGTTTGCCTCCATTGTAAATTCCTCTTCTTGCTTATGCATTGCCTTGTCACCGTCCTGTACTCCTTGTCTTTATTAGTAACTCTCTCTCTCTCTCTCTCTCTCTCTCTCTCTCTCTCTCTCTCTCTCTCTCTCTCTCTCTCTCTCTCTCTCTCTCTCTCTCTCTCTCTCTCTCTCTCTCTCTCTCTCTCACACACACACTTTCCTCAATCACTCCCCCCCCCCCCTCCCCTTCCCTATTTTTCCTTTCTACCTGCATTCTCGGGTCACCCAATAATTTTCCCGTAATTTTATTTTATGGGATATCTTCTTTACTGTCCACATGTGTTACTTGTGTAGGCCCACCTCTCCCTTTCACCAATTGGGAGAGGAACATATTTGACTCTGTTGTTGTTGTTGTTGTTGTTGTTGTTGTTGTTGTTGTTGTTGTTGTTCCCTTAGCTGCCTGGCCGAACAGCCCCGAGTCCCTGAGGAAGGCCATGGCCACGATTGGGCTTTCCCACAGAGCTCTCATTGAGTGTAGATTGTGTTGTTGGCGTAAGTGGTTGTGTGAAATGCAGTCTTCTATGATGTGTTTAATGGTATGGGGTGCTGTGTTACATCCCGGGCAGGCGTCGACAACGGAGTCATCCAGTCTCTTCTGATAGCTCAGGAGAGCTGGATGGTGTCCGCATCTCAGCCTGGCCAGGTGGACTCTGTCCTCGCGAGGAAGGGAGGATTCGGAAGGATGGATTTCGGGAGGTCGTGCTTGCAGCTGCGTGTTGTCTGTGAGTGAGTGGATGGATCGGCGAGAGATATGAGTATGGATGTGCTTCTGGAAGTTGGTTCGGGGTGGGCAGGGAGGGAGAGAGGACAGTAATAATTGTGTGTGATACCATGTGCTGGGTGTTGTTTTGATATTTCTTGGTGTCTGTGGGTGTGTTGCCATGTAGTTTAGTGGGTGGTCTTGGTTCGTGGAGGCTGCTGCCAGGAATTGAGTGCCTCTCATGTCCAGATGGTCTTTGATATTTGCGCCAGGAAAACATCGACACCTAAATGGCACAGGTCTTAAAATTGACTGAAATGGGGCGAAACTTCTTAAAATCGCCAAATTATTGGGGCGAACGTCTTAACATCTCAAAAGCAGTGGGGCTAAACATGAGGGAGAAATGGGTCCCCCAAAAAAATCCCTTAAGTTGAAATCTCCCCTTAAAATTATTGTCCTATTGTTTGGAGCCCATAAATATATCTATGAATAATGGGCTTAGCCAGTAATTATAACTTCTATAATTGTGAAGCTTTGTAATTGTATTTGGCTAAATATACATATTTGATTCAAACTAATGTTTAAGTTGCTCCTTTTTCTCGTTTCATATTACTAATTATTGTGCACTTCTCACGTTAATTTCAATTTCCAAGTATTATTGAACATTCCACCACATAACGTCCTTACGCTTTATGTACACTCGGCCAAATATGCGATGTCTGGGCACCAAGTATATGTTGATCGATAATTGGTATCAGCACTATCAAAGCATTAGTTCATCGTTTCGAGTGAGATATACAAACATGTTCCTACACTTACCCAACCTATTCAACATCTGACAGACATTAATACAGCACAGAGTGATCAAAAGATAATGGCAGCTGAGACACGACTAATCTGGCCAATATTATTGTACTCTGGGCCTATTATTCTCCTTCTTGTAACCTGTTTCTTGGATCTATGCCTTCTTTAAGGGGAGATTTTCACTTAAGGATTTTTTTTCTCCTTCATGTTTAGCCCCATTAATGTTTATATTTAAGACGTTTGCCCCGTTAGTTTGGTGATTTTAAGGCATTTCGCCCCATTTATTTGTATTTAAAATAATAAGACCTTTCGTGCCATTTATGTGTCAATTTTGTTTTCCTGGCGAGCGATATCGAGACGGTTATTTAGGAGGAATCGGCCTTCGGCTGGGACACTTTCCTGAACCTCTTTATTCCCCCCTTTGAGTGTAGATAACTCCCATTTGATATTTTATAAACCCTGTCCTAGTTTAGACAAAAATATAATATAGTCAAGTCAAATCAGTCCAGCCTACTTTTGATAGATCTTACAATCTGGTCTAACCTACTTATGACATGCATTTATATATCTCATTTCACCATCATCCAATTTTACCTATCATCCTTCCAAAACTTATCGTGGCTTTCTATCTTCCATTCATTCATATTCTAAACACATGCATCTCCCTTATTCATTTTGTAATCATTTCCTAATATACTACCGGGTACTTTCCAAAACTAGTTGAGTTTAGACAAGTTTCCACATTTGATAGTTCCCCTTCACTTTGTATCATTTGGTCTCGTAGTCAAATTAAATCATACTTAACCTAATTTCTAATTTCACAATCATCTTTCCCAAACCTCTCGTGACACATGCATTTTCCTGTCTAATGTATTTGTTAATCTCTTTCAAATCTTATTACTTTCTTTTTAAGTGTAGATACGTTATCCTTCACTATAGTCCCCGCTCTCTCCGTGTTTTATTTGTTTTATTTTTATTTTATATTTTATCGGAGCCAAATCAAATCAGTCCTAACCTAATTTTCCCCGACCTTTCAGTCTTACCTAACCTACACGTGACATGTATTTTTTGTTCTATCTTATCTCACCATCTCCCAATCTTACCTATCATCCTTCTCAAAGCTCTCGTGACCTTCTTAGCTCCATTCATTCACTTCCAAGACACATGCATCTTTCTCTCTTATTCAAATTTTAATCACTTCCAATTTAACTTTCAAATTGTATTTATTTCGCTTTAAACGGTGGACCATATTCCCTTCATCATTCTTTCGTAGCCAAATCAAATAAATCCTAACCTAATCAGATCAGATGGCTATAGAAAAGTAGGAGTAGAGAGTTTTGCATAGAGGAAGAATAAATTGAGAAATGGAAAGTACAGTAAAAGATAATAGTACTTGGGCTCAACCAAGTTGCTCCATTGTCTATTTGTTGACGCTCATCTGGTGTAGGCACTTCGTCAGCTTTCTCTGGACTTTCCCCGACCTTACAATCTTATACCTAACCTATTGATGACGTGCATATTTTCCATCTCACCTCACCATACACCAATCTGACCCATCATCTTCATACGGCCTTCCTTCCTTCCGCCCAATACCCCGGCCATACATCTCATGCCGTCACGGTGTTTCATGCCTATTACCCATCATTAAAAACTAGGGGCGATGGGGGCTATTAGAAGGTGTATTAATTTCGTTCACAAGCTTGTTCGCCTGTAAATATTTTCTTCCACGCTCTATATATATTCTGTCTACTCTTCAAATCGGTTGTGCTCGGTTGGGATATGTTATTAGATGGAGGTTACTTGGTTACGAAAATAGGTTAGGTTAGTTAGGTTAGGCTAGTTTAAGTTTGGTAAGGTTGAGGTTAAAGCGGGTTAAGGTTAATTACGATGCAGTGGAGAGATTGAACGTTGGAGTGAGACAAAAATGCATGTTTAGGAAATGAAAACGTAGAGGATGGCGAGAATATTTTTTTGAGGAAAAGCCATAAAACATTGAATATTGAAGGAATGGGATATAATTAGGATCAAATTTGGACACAGCTTAAATCAGGCTAGATTAAGTTAGGTTAGGTTAGGCTTGGTTATTTAATACTAACCAGAGGATATAGGCGACATAAGTTCTGCGTAAGCTAGGTTAGGTTAGCTAGAGCGAGGTAAGGCTAAGAAGGTGTGGACTAGTTGGTTTAATCTCTTCCAATATATATTTCAAATCTTATTATTTATGAGTGGAGTTTAAAATAGTTTCCTTTTTTTATATCTCTCTCCTCCATGTCTATAGTATTTTTCTCGTAGCCAAATCAAATCATATCCTAACTATGAGGACGAAGTGACTACGAACGAAACTACCGTAAAGCTATTAGCCCGGTCGTTCATTCCCTGTAGCCTTGTGCTCGTCATTACCTCACTGCAGCCATGGGAGGCCATTAGTGAGACACTTTTTAAGGAGAAAGTTATGTAGGCTATAGATTTAGCTTCCTGGCAGAGAGAGAAAGCTACAAGGAGTTACAAGGAAGTATGTGTGTGTGAGAGAGAGAGAGAGAGAGAGAGAGAGAGAGAGAGAGAGAGAGAGAGAGAGAGTGAGTGCGAGAGTGAGATGGACAGTTAAAGTTAAAATATGAAGATTTTATGGTTCATTTGAACCCGCACTTTAGATACATAGAAATCACATTGGAGAACCCACTGTTCATGAAGTGTTCATAATAGTGTCAATTATGATTTTATACTATTTTACTCTAGAACTATGTGCAATGTGAGATCACCTGATTTAAATGGTCTTTAATGAAATTGTTCGAGAACCAGATTCAACTTAATGACATCTTCCATTATATGGACGAGCCATCCAGTTAAAACAGTTACATGTAGATATATTCCGTCCTTTACGAATGTTCATATTTACTACAAGTTTAACCCTTTGAGTACCAGCGACGTGTGTAATATTTCATTCTAGATATATTTAGACGATATTATGCAGCTTAAGAATGATCTGTGGTAGTGAAAAGGGTTGGTTGAGAGAATTTGAAGCGTTTGAATTGCTATAAGTCCTTCCTAAACTTAATAAAATCGTTTAATAGTTGCCAGAATATGATGGAAATTACGTCCTTGGTACTGTACGGGTTAATGTCACCTGCCAGCTTTGAGATTACACTCAACAGACCAGTTTCAATATCACTGACATTAATGATAACCAGCAGGTGATCAAGGGATTATACCAGTTGAACTTGCAGAATAACAGGAGTCCATTCCGAACGAATATCAGTGATCACAACTTATTATTGTCTACTTGCAAGTCAAATTTTAATTAAAATGGATACCTTCGTACTAACGTCCATTCGAACCTCTTTGACTTTCGTTTATTTTTTAATGTACTAACAAGTTTGCCTGTGTAACACGATAGCAACCTTACTTGTGTTTGTAATCAAAGGTTAAAGAAAAATATAAAATAAAACGCACACAGGTCTCTTGTTACTTTGGTACAATACATGGCCCTATGTGTACATTCTTAACATTAAAGTGGGATTATATTTATAGTTAATTATCTACAAACAATGTTTCTACTGTTCGGCATCATATATGGAAGTCAGTTCTTTTATCAACAAGTATCTATGTCTCTTGGTAGTAATTTTCTGGTGTTCATACTGAAATATTGTTCCCTCGATGGCACAAAGTCGTGAAATATCGGGGGTTGGTTCATGGACTAGTATGTGAATGAGTGTATTAAACCTTGGTGACATTTAGTTAATGGTTATGTGTGGGCCGAGTTTGGTGTGAAATGAGAGGGTTTTTATCCGCGAGGCACGGGGCGCCACGGGAAGCAAAGGAGGCGGCCGATAATGGGGGAATTCTTGGGAGGGGGTGGGGGTGGAGTGGGGGGAGAGGGGGGTGAAAGTCGTCTTATTTGTTCTCTAATTACTTTGCTCCCTTTTTTTTTTTTTTTTTTTTTTTTTTTTTTTTCTATATTCCAACTACTCCCTCTCGGGCATAGGCTGAGAGCCTGTACATTCCACCGCTCAACACAGTGAAGCCCGTGAGGTCTTGTTCCAGTCTGGGGAGTGAGACATGTGAAACATCCATCATGGCTCGAAGGAGCTCCATCTCTGAAGCAGCTGGTTGCTTCGCTCAAGTGCTTCACCGTCTCACCCTCCAGACTCAGACCCTCACTCTCTGAACGCCACCTATTGAGCAGTGAACTCACTAGGCATTGTCCCCCTGTAACATATTTTGAATATGGGAATATTCATACAGTGTTATTTAATCAGGGAACAACGAGGGTATTTTTTTGGCATTTCGGTGGGCTTTGTGGTAATGCACTGATACTAGGTACAGCACAAATTCAATCCCAATAATATCTTCCCATTGACATATCGGGATTTGAACCCGGGTCCATTGGATTACCAATCCAGTGGCATGACCACTCCACCACACCTCCCCTCCTCCATCAAACTCCTAATAACAACTCTAAGACCCCAATTGAGAAAAATATGTACACTATTCGGTAGAAAAATATCCCTACTGTAAGTATGTGCAAGAAGGTGGTTCAGAAAAACATTCCCTATTATTATATACTGTATATATTTTTTATTGATTTCTTACTTTTTATTATATTTTGTTATTTATTTTTTTAAGCGAGACTGGATTCAGGCCAACATTCAGGGAAATTATTTTAGTTGGTTATATAGTTTATTCTCATTATTCTCATCCTATGACTTAAACTGCTTTAAACTCCGTCGTATCCAGACATTTTGAATTTAACATACATTGAATTTGGCTCTCTGTTACTCTTTCAACTTTTGGGGAGACACTTGTTACAGGCAGCTTTGCCTTTTGTCTCCTTCATATACATATAACTAAAATTCGGGTTCGGTCCGACAAAGCAAATTTCGTGGCACTAATGATAGCATTTGCTGTATTGTTTGTTAGTTAACTATTTTAGTAGAAATGCCTCTACTTGGTATCATGAGAATAATAGGTAATTCCTAGTTTTGAAAAAGCGCAATAGTAGAACATGAAAGGGTTAATATTCGTTTTTTTTGTTATACAATTAAACGAAAATCATGTTTAGTTTTCCCCATTACTATATTTTAATGTCCCGAGGTCGTCCCTTCTGGATACTCCATCGAAGCCATTGTCACCTGGCCATAACCTACGATCGTACACATCCCAGGCGTCAATGGCCACTCTTTTGTGCCGTGATGGCCCAGCTTTGTATCACCAATGGCACTTCTTTGTGACCTAAACGACTCTCTCCATACCCACCGCCTGGCCCTCACACCCCGCCCCCACCCGCAATTTAGGTCGACAATACCCCGTCGTAAAAAGTATTACTATAAGACAAGATTTCCGCGGGGTGTTGAGAAAGGCCTCCAGCTGTGACAACATTGGGCCCGTGACATTACCAGCACGTGTGAGGGAAGGTGAGGGTACGTAAAAGGAGACAAGTTGTTTCTTTATACTTTGGGTTATATAGCATCTCACCACCTCCACGGGGATGCTACTTATATAGTACTGTATTTTCAAAATGTTTTGAAAATGATTCAATAATAAAAGAAACAAACTATGGGTTATATTCGATATGACGCCACATTCACTAGGAAATTGTTTATATTGCATATGTATACCTGAAACAGGATTCCAGAGCCACCCCATGGCATTGATATTATGCTTAGTTGCAGCCCCTCAAGTACCATGCTTGCCAAATTACATATCAATATGTCGACTAATATGTGTTATTCCTATAGAATAAGCAGTGAGGTATTATGGCTACCGTGAATATTCCAACAGCGTCAGTGATATTTACAAAAATAAATAAATTATAATAATAATGATAAAATAAATACATTAATAAATACATTAATTAAAACAACTTTTTCTTATGTGAGTGAAGGAGACGAAAGGCAAAGATGCCTGTAACAAGTGTCTCCCCCAAAGTTGGGAAAGAAGTAGTGACAGAGAGCAAAATTCAAGGTACGTTAGAGACAAAATGTCTGGACACACGGAACTTTAAGGCTACATGAACTATATACTAATTTAATGTTTTGTGTTTCTGAAATGTGTTTCATTCTTAAAATGTACATTCAAAGAAAGTTATTTTACTTGGAATGATTTAAAACATAATTTGCGATGTAATTGTTGACATAATCAATTTGAATATGATTGATGTAAAGATATGACCTACATCGATATGAATAATAGTTTAGTTACTGTTTTGTCAATGACTGATTTTTATTTTTATTATTGTAAATATTCATACATATATTTTTACGGTGCTTGGTATGCATTGTTCGCCAAATAAATACGAGTGAGGAGTTTTCAATAAGTTATATCTACGTGACGTCCACACGCTCAATCTCCACTATTACGGCGACAATTCTAACTAGTTGTATCTCTCACTTTTGCAGGATTGGGCATGCAGTGGTACAATGTAAAGGGGAGGAATGTATTGTATATAGCTTCCATATTTCTTCACAGTAGGCTATATGTACAAAGACACATAATACTATACCGGTAGTTTAATCCCACTTATCGAGAACTATTATTACTCTGCTGTCTCTTCAGTCAGTATTTCCAACAAGTTTTAGTAAACCTTATCATCAACGTGATAATGTTTTTTTTTTTTTTGTCATCCTTAAACTCCGCAGTCAGTATTACAACCAAATGACAGACACAGTATTATCTTCGATACACAATCGAATCCTTCTATTACTATCCACCAGTAAGTTCATTAAAACTACTTAATATCAATATAACATAAAATCGAAAATGGTTTACAGTCCTTTATCGTCGTTCTCTTTGGTCAGTATTATCAACAAATTATAATATTTTCCATCTATTCCGCCAGTGTTACCAACACATTTTAATATCTTCCATCTTTACATTCAGTCGCCAACAAATTATTATATTTTCCATATTTCCGGCGAACATTACCGTACCAACAAATATTACACACGCTATTAACCTCTTCTGTACCGGCGACGCCTTTTTAATTATATTATAGCTATATTTAGACGATGTTATGCACTTTAAGAAGGATCCGTGCTAACAAAAAGGGTTAAGTGAGATAGTTAGAAGCCTGTTGATTGCTGGGGGCCCTTTTTAAACTGAATAAAATCATCTAACAGTACCCAGAACAAAGTTAAAAAGACGGCGCGGTACAGAAGGGGTTAAACGTCTTCCTGACCAGTGAGGTAGGACTGGATAACTGTCAAGAGATCCCGAAGTGATCTTAAGGATAGGTTATGTATGTTCAGCCATAATTACAATCTTAATCTTACCCAGCTATATAACTTCAGCTTAAGGGGAGATCTCCACTTCAGGGATTTTTTTCTTGACCCCTTTCTCCCTCATGTTTAGCCCCATTGCTTTTGATATTATAAAACGTTTGCCCCATTAGTTTAGCAATTTTAAGAACTTTCACCTCATATTAAGACCTTTCGTGCTATTCAGGTGTCGATGTTATCCTGGCGAGCGATAGCGAGCCTGTAATTTAAGAGGAATCGGCCTTCGGCCGGGACATTTTTCTACTGAAAAATGTAGAAATTTATCTTGAAAGGGACTCAAGGGGGTGTAATTTTAAGCTTGATGGAGGTCTAGGGAACAAACTAAATACCCCCCCTTAAGGGGAGATGGTTCGTTTGTTATTGTGAGGTCTATTAATTCAATTGTTCCTTTATTTCTTAGTTTCCTCGCTCCATCAAACTTAGAAAAACACACCCTAGACTCCCCTTCAAGATAAATTTGTACATTTTTCGGTAGAAAAATGTCCCGGCCGAAGGCTGGTTCCTCTTAAAATATTAAGCTCGCTATCGCTCGCCAGGAAAAAATCGACACCTAAATGGCACGAAAGGTCTTAACATTGACAAACAAAATGGAGTGAAAGGTGTTAAAATCGCCAAACTAATGGGCCGAACGCCTTATAATCTGAAAACTAATGGGGCTAAACACGAGGGGGGAAGGGGACCAGAAAAGCGGCCATCTCCCCTTAAAGAAGAGGAATTAAATAATTATAAATAATTATTCTCTATCTCTTCAGTATAACCAATAAATGCTACTACTAAAACTGCCATGTGCAATATAAAGCTACTAATAATATCTTCATCTGTCTAGTTAGAAATAATAACACATGTATTTAATGTCATGTATTGAATATATTTAATGTATTTAATGTCAACGTGGTAGCATTAGACCAGTGGCTATTGGGGTAAGCCAGGATAACTGTCAGCTGATCCCTAACA
>CM064516.1:28276607-28286607 GCA_032716605.1 Paralithodes platypus
AAACTATTCGATGAATGGCACTCATCTTAAGAATGTAAACAGAGAAACCGATCTGGGAGTAACAATATCGAGTAACCTAAAACCGAGTCAACAATGTTCAGAAGTTGTTAAGAAGGCAAACAAAATAATTGGCTTTATAGGCAGGTCCTTTGAGCATAAATCCAAAGAAGTTATCCTAACCCTTTACAATTCCTTAGTCCGCCCTCTTCTGGAATACTGCGTTCAATCCTGGTGCCCTTATTACCAAAAAGATATAAACAAGCTAGAACGAGTTCAACGTAGAGTTACCAAAATGATACCTAGCCTAAAGAACAAACCATACGAAGAGCGTCTTAGAGAATTAAATCTATTTCCTTTAACCCAGCGCAGATTAAGAGGTGACTTAATTCAAGTGTTCAAAATCATCAAAGGCATCGACAATATGAACTGTAGTAAGTACTTCACTATCGACCAATCTAATTACACGCGGGGAAACGGTTGCAAAATTATTGGTAAATCTTTTAACTCGCACGAATCTAAGAATTTCTTCTTCAATCGAGTTGTCAACTTGTGGAATGGGCTTCCCCGAGACGTTATAGACTGCAGCACCGTTGATTCATTTAAATTCCGCCTAGACAAATATCTCGCATCAAACCCGCGACTGACTGCGTTTGTAAATGAATAACTTTATTTTATCCTCCCCTCAGTTACTAACCCATATGTCCCCTACTAACTTCCTAGTCCTGCCACGTTAGTGGCAGGGCAGTAGTTCCCTTTCCAATGTTCCCTTACCCACTCTAAACCACTGTTTGGACACTTGATCCTCAGTGTTTTTGGAGGACAAGCAACCTAGAAGGGTCACTAGATCTGTTGTTGCTTGATTTCCTTTGTACTCCTTTGTACTCCTTTGTACTCTCGAGCACTATATCCTGGAATGCCCAATGATTAGGGAATACAGGAATAATCAGTTAACCACAATTGAGGATCAAGCAATATACATGCTAAAGAATAACGTAATCAATAACATACTAAAAAAACACAAGAACTCTCTCTCTCTCCACAATATGTGAACTGTAAACATGAACATGTAACCTTATAAGTATGTCTCCCCTTGCCCTCCACACATCTCTTCTTTCTTACAAGGTCACCACACTTAAACCTTTGTAACGCCCTCTACACGATTCATGTTTTCAGTGATCATGTCACACTTATAATACCTCAGTATTTCTTTACTTAAATGCTATTCCTCATAATAGATTGACAATGTACAGTATTACATATCCCTCTGAGCCGGTGTCTAACACAGTATTTATTTAAATAATCTGTTAAGTGCCAATTCCTATCCTTTTGCAAGCCAATACATGACCCTTGCATATGTAAGCAACATAATTGGCCTCAATATTCTCGGCTAATGGTTCTGACCTACAATTACGTACCCGGATATGCGGCAATCCCTCCCGGAGGACATTAGTATCTTCCTTCTGAATATTGTTTTGCTACTAAACATAATTGAATCTTGATCTTTGCATGTATACAGTTTCCTTCTTTACTTATTGATATGTTGTGTCAGGTACGATGAAGCGATACTGCTGATATCTGTAGACTTGCGTTGAAATACAAACTTTCCCTTTTTTTTTTTTTTTTTTTTTTTTTTTTTTTTTTTTATCTTCAGTACTATGGCTGGCCTTAAACAACTTATTTATATGTAGTATGTCCCACCCTCCCCAACACATACACACACACACACACCTCCCCTTTCACACTTTCCTCCTCCCTGGAGTACCTTACCTCCTCCTCCTCCCCCTCCCCCCTACCCCTCCTCCTCTCCCACCCATTCCTCTACCTCCTACAACCCCAATCCCTCTCTCCCATAACCACACACCCTACTAAATATTATATTACTATCGGCATGTAAACTTCTCCACTGGTCATATTGCGCCAACTATCCCCTCAATAACCATTATTGTAATAAGAATTTGAACCATGTAACTCATGTTTGTAAAATATTTGTATTACTATAATTCCATTATAACTTCGGTAGTTGGTAATATTAGTCACATATGTATGTGACTCTTGTATTCAGCTAACTATGGCCTCAATAACCGTTGATGTAATGAAGAATGTGAAGTGTCCCTCATATGATTGTAATATATTTGTGGTACTATTATTGCATAATAATTTATGTAGTTCGAAATATTAGTCACATCATGTATGTAATATTTGTATTCAGCTAACTATGATCTCAATAACCATTAATGTAAGAAAACATGAATGGTCTCCTCATATGATTGCACTAGTTTTGTAGTGCTATTATTTACCGGTCAATTAATAATTCAGTATTTTTTTTTTATTCTTTTTTTTTTTTTTTTTTTTTTGTCTTTCATGAGCACGTTGGCCTATATACTGTACAGCACATGTGGCAATCAAATGAGGAAACTATAATAACACCAGACGACGATACTGTTATTACAATAGAATAATGGTTCTTTGAGCAGTATGTATTGCCTTACCAGTGGTTGTCCCATTATTATTATTATTATTTTATTATTATTATTGAAATACCACAGGAACAAAAATTCCTGGGAGCGAAACTTCCACCCCCAACGAGATCCCTCTCTTTCTACCACCTCCCTCCACATGTTACACGTCTCGTTAATCACAGTCTTCTAATATACAAATCACATTTCCTTACCCCCTGACATTCTTGAAATACCCACTAAGTATATTCAATCTCACAATCACACGCTTTAAAAAAAAAAAAAAAAAAAAAAAAAAAAAAAAAAACCCTAAGATTCGCCACAAACCAAAGACACCCCTATACAATGACGACACAACAAATACACGAATACACAAACACACTACCATTAAATGTCCGACTCCATAGACAAGCAACACAAATATGGCACAAACTAGAACTATCACAAGACCCAACTCTAGAGAAAATTAAGGAATATTATGCACAACAACCAAATTTAAGATTCAACAACTGGTTTAAAAGCAGTCTAAATAAAATAAACACAGAAGATGAACCACAGCCAATTTATTAAAGGAAAAAAAAAAGAGGAAAAAAAGAAAATAAACAAACAAACACACAGTTTATGTTCAGCATATTAAGTGTTGGTTGACGACCGTTTGACTTCAATGTTCTCTCCGAGTGGTAGTCCCTGGAAACGAGTGCATTATTTGAAGCTTCATTCGGTGTTTAATCAATTCTTGACAATAATTGTATTCAGCTAACTATGATCTCAATAACCATTGATGTAATGAAAATATGAATAGTCTCCTCATACGATTGCACTAGTTCTGTAGTGCTATTATTTACAACCTGTCAATTAATAATTCAGTCACTACAAGCTTGCTTGCTTTTTTTTTTTTTTTTTTTTTTTTGTTTTTTTTTTTTGTTTTTTTTTTTTTTAGAGATACGTATATACAGACCATGTGACAATTAAATGAGGAAACTATAATAACACATCTGAATAATGCCAACCTGATTTATAAACACAAATATGAATGTAACCAGACGACGATGCTGTTGTTTCAGTGGAATAATGGCTCTTTGAGCAGTATGTATCGCCTTACTAGTGGTTGTCCCCTCACAGGATGGGGGGCGCTGCTCAATAAACTCGCCCCTCGGGGCAAAATCAATCTCTCTCTCTCTCTCTCTCTCTCTCTCTCTCTCTCTCTCTCTCTCTCTCTCTCTCTCTCTCTCTCTCTCTCAATACAAATATAACAAAACAGTTGATAAGACAATACTATTATCACGATACGGATGGATCATCGATGATACAATTTTAGTGTTATTTTCTGCAAATCAAATAGTAATTTAGTATGCTAAAATGTATGGACAAGATACTGAATTTAGCAAAAAAAAAAAAAAAAAATCTTCGTTAATTGTTTGGTTATTAGACATAATTATTTGAATCCTGACTTGTGATGTATTCAGTGGAGATTAGCAACTACACTGTTTTTTTGTTCTTCAACTGACGGTAAATTACAAAGTTCCCATCGGGTTTTCTCAGTTATTTTGAAGATTGTGTAGTGTAATATGATGCTAATCATATAAATTTGGTCTTAATATGATGCAGACGCTAGTAGTTTCATATTTTTCCATTAAGTATCGAGAAATTAGCTGCTAAGTGAATCAATTTATTGTCAGCTGAAAAGAAACAGAGTATGGTTAATTATTCACCCATTTTTACGGAGGTTATTATTAACACGTGCGTTTCGGCTCTAAAAACAGAAGTCAAGCAGGTATATATTTTTTCAAGCATTGTTCCTAATCAAGTTCTACATTACCAGAATAAAGTTGACTCGAAAAGATGCCGGAAAAAAGAGTGCCCGTGTGAATCGACCTTAAGGGTAGTAAATGCTGTGGTGTTTTCTTTTGTGGTGGAGGTTTTGAGAGGAACTGGGTTTACTGGTTTGTGTGGACTTACTGGGGGCGTAATTGCGTAATATGTAGGGGGGTACTTTCTATGGGAACCGGCCCGTGGGTGTGGGGGGTGGATGGGTTGCATAATGGGTTAGATAATATGGAATCTTTGCCAAGGAAAATATATATGGGAATATGGGGATTTATATTGTTGTATTTCCCCTGTAGGCATTATCGTTGTGAATGCATAATGTTGTGGAATAATGACACTTATTTATTTATCTATGTACTGTACTGTATTTTATTTATCTATGTACTGTATTTTGCCAGTGTGTTTAGTGGTTAAGCCTTCCAGTACGATGACGTAATTTTCCTCATATTCTGGCCACCATTAGTCGATTTTATTTACCTCATGATATATATATATATATATATACAGTATATATATATATAAAAATAAACTCATACAAGGATGTAATCAAAACCTAGCCCCTCCCCCCCCCCCCTCCCCCGCAAAAAAAAAAAAAAATGCTGAACATGATACGGTATAGAATCTCTGCCTTTTAGTATTCTGTGTACGACCAAAAGCTGACTATGAGGACCTACTCTCGTCTCTCACATATAAGGCACCTCAGAGACCAAATAGAGATGTCCCCTCACCCAAGTATTCATTCATAGGGGAGGACATTTGCATACACACCGTTGTTCTTTTGACGCACACCTGATGGAAGAGGGTTGCGGCTTTTATAGGACATTTAGTTATGCTGAAGAGAGAACGGGGTATCAGGTGGCGAAAGATATTATCCGTAATAAATGTCGTCCTAGGAGTGATGAAGAAAATACATACAGTACAGAGATGAATTCAGCATTTTAAGGATATCTTCAGTATGGAAAATAATCTTCATTTGTTATAGAATTATTTTTCATTTGTTAGGAAAAGGAGAGATTAATTTAAATTCTAGAAAGCATTTCTGTCCATAAATCATATGGCTTCATTGAACAATCAAGTTTATAATTGAGATGGGGGTAGAGAGGAGTGTGAGGAGTGTGAGAGAGGGGGGAATTATGGGCACAGGTATATGAACATTTGGTGCCATTTTGGTGCCATTTTGGTGCCATTTTGGTGCCACTAGGCAGCTTTGACCAAGTTTCCTATTTGTATGCCAATAATGCTTACCAAGTCTGTCCAGAAAATGAAGTTTGCAATTATGATGAAAATTTGTAATACGGAATTTTAAAGCAAGTTATTAATTGTATGTTGCAAATAGTACATCTTCAATTATACTTTAGACTCTCTCTCTCTCTCTCTCTCTCTCTCTCTCTCTCTCTCTCTCTCTCTCTCGCTCACACACTCCAGGCGTGGGAGGTAGAGAAAGGGAACCGCCTCGACGTTATTTGGTGAAAGTCTACAGGTTTCGAACCCTATGGATTTTTTCTCCTCTCCCAGCCTCCTTGATGTTTTGCTGGTTCATGAATTGGTGTTACACTAGCGCTTTTTCTGGCAATTTTTGATGAACAAGTTTATTTTTGCTAGCAATATTTCTTGCCTCTTGCGCATTGGGATCGGAAACTGTAGTCTATCCATTATATTTAGTTAAAACAAAATTGACCACTAACCTCTATAATTCAAAACACGACTAGAATAATCCAGCTAATAGTTTTACCATTTGGGAAGAGTCAGCCAGGGAATAGGTGTGGAGATTTACAGCCCATTTGGTTAAACCGTGTTTTAGTTACAGAGGTTAGAGGATACGATTTCTGCCCAACCTAGAATGAACGGACTATATTCAAACTATGCTCTGTTTATGATAGGTAGGCCAAAAATCGTGACCTCTGTCCTCTGTAACTAAAGAACGACTAGAGTAATCGAGTAAATATTTTTAGGATTGGGGAAGAGTCAGCCATGGAATAGGTGTGGATATTTACAGCCCATTTTCTCTAGCCCTTTTATAGTTGCAGAAGTTAGGGTTCACGATTTCTAGCCTACCTATAATAAACAGGGTATACTCTAAATAATTCAAGAAAATAATTATACAATAACACACAAGACGTCGGACCAGATAGTGTTACTGTGATTTGTTATTGCCTGTCAGCGCTAAATTTTCTCGGTAATTGTGTGTATTTGAGAAGCCCTTTTCTATGATAATTTGAGTTTTTCTGTTCTGTCAGCAACGTTTTCAGCTGATCTGTGGTATTTAGAAGCCTTTTTTTGTTTTTGTCGTGGTTCTTTGATTGATTTTCCAGTAGGCCTATGGTATTTGGAAGTCTGTCTTCATCATAATTATTTCTTTTGTTTTCTGTCAACGCATAATTTTGTATTAGCCCTATGTTATCTGTAAGTCTTGTTTTGGTCATGGCTTGAAGCTTATGTGGGTTTTCTTATCTCTCGTCAAACAGTTTTTTTTTTAGTAAGCCTATGATACGTTTTTGTTTCCTTTTTTACCCGCTCCAATTTTCCAAATAGACCTCCACCATGTTATTGTGTTTGCACATACACTTGTATTGGTGATATATATATATATATATATATATATATATATATATATATATATATATATATACTGTATATATATAATGTGCGTGTGTGTGTGTGTGTGTGTGTGTGTGTGTGTGTGTGTGTGTGTGTATGTGCGCGCGCGCGCACCAATCCTTAGCTTTCTAGTAGCCCATTTTCATAATAGTATATTTTTTTCTTTTCTGCCAACGAATAAGCTTCTAGTGGACCTATATAATTTACAAGCCTCCTTTTTAGCATGCCTTGAAGTGAGGCCTAATGATGCAGGGAAGAAAGTTGACAGGATATCTGAAAAAGCTGATATATTGAGGATTAGTTGAGGAGCATGGGTAGAAAGTTAAGTTGAAAGATTGATAAGAGGTCTCCAGCAGAGGTCTCCAGCAGTCGGCTAGATAAGATTGAAGAGCGAATTAGTGGGAAAGTTTTGACAAATTTCTATTGGCGGTTTTAACAATGTGTAGCTCTCTCCATTTGCCCATAGAACATATTAGACACTATAAATATATATTATGATAAATATTTACATACACCACACGCTCGTCTCTCGTCTACTAAAATTACAATAATTACATTTAGTATCCCGACTTTCTTTATATGAGTCACAGTGCATACCACAATCTATAAGGAAATTTGCTACCATAATAATATAATGAACGATATATACGGTTCATATCCAAGCGATTTATTTTCTATTTGTAATGTGCAACTCTCCAAGCCAAGAGTGAAACGTTACTCTCAGACTTTCTTCTATTCAACAGCTGAGCTCTGGAATTATCTCCCAGAATCAGTCTTTTCCTCCTCCTATGACTTAAATTGCTTCAAACTCCGTGTGTCCAGGCATTTTGGCTCGAACGTCCCTTGATTTTGGCCCTGTCACTCTTTCAACTATGGGGGAGGCACTCGCTACAGGCAGTTCTGCCTTTTGTCTCCCTCACATAGACAAAGGAATTGTAGCCATCTTTCATGAAGAACAAATGGCTAGAGTACCTTTTATTGGATACCCATATTTAAATATATTTTATTATTAGAAGACAGTGGTTTCGGTAAATATAATTTTGTTTAATTCCCTTGCTCATATGTTGTATCATGATAATTATATTTAGGCGGCAAAACAAAAGTACTACATTTTTTTTTTTTTTTTTTTTTTTTTTTTTTTAAGGTTAGGTTTGGCCAAGGGGTTGAACCGACTCAGAAATTGACCCACTATCTCTTCCCTTTCTGAAGTCCACCACACCAACATCTATTTTTTCCACCTGTTGATTAAGTTAAGGCAACCAATATTACTATATTGCGTTAGCTTAACGTAGGTTACATAAATTCTGTATAAGTTAGATTAGGATAAAAAATTTAGGTTAAATTATGTTAGACCAGGTTAGACCATGGGGTAGAATTTAGAAACAATATTTGAAGAGGAATACTTTATTGACAACGTTTCGTAGATAGCTTCTTCAGGGCATAGTGACCTGAAGAAGCTATCTGCGAAACGTTGTCAATGAATGTTCCTTTAAATGGTATTTCTATTAATGTTGTCAACTTTTCGAAGTGGTTTAACAGGTAGAAATAACTTGGAGATCGAGCCTTTCCCACGGACTATCTCTGCTGCGGTGGAGTGCTACATGTTGTATACACCACCTAGGGCAGGGAGGGTCATAAGTCTTAGCGAGGGTCACTGGCTTTTTGTCGACCGTTTTTCCTCTGCAATTCTGGGCCTGGATACTCGAAGGCGATCATAAATTTACGACGACGTGGTGAGATTCTTACGACCTATGACTTAGTAGGTGATTAATTGCTTACAACTTCATTTCTTCTCCATAGTCTGAAAACTTAATTTCGTAAGTTATCATGTCAGTTATAATTGAGTATTGTTGACACTAGAATTACAAAAACAATTCCTTCTACATACTCTGAAAAACTTGGTATGTCGCAACTTGTCGTACCAGATACAATGAGTTATGAGTATTGTTGCTACTAAAATTACGATACGACGGTCGTAGATAGAAGCGATGTCGTACATGTTATGAGCATGTAGGCTCTGGTTATTAAGCTTTGGAATTTATGTGTTTAAGATTTCGAACAATTATTATAATGTACCTTCAGTTTGGTTTTTAAGCTTTTGAATTTAAGTGTTTAAGATTTCGAACAAGTATTATAATGCACCTCCAGTTTGCTTGCCGAGACTGAAATAAAATGTCCCTTAACTATTGCCAGGAGAAAATTGCCGATCAAAATTTGCCAAAAAATCCCTCGTGTGACTTGGCCTATACCGTGGTCAGATGTGTGTGTGTGTGTGTGTGTGTGTGTGTGTGTGTGTGTGTGTGTGTGTGTGTGTGTTTTTTTTTTTTGTTTTTTTTTTTTTTTTTGTAGCCCAGAACACAGCTAAGGGGAGAGCAAAAAGTTCTCCCTATCCTGGCAGTGGGTCAGCGGAGGGTTTGGATGATGTCACTGGCCTTCGTTTTGGGGTTTAGTTTACACTTTGGTATCTTGGTGTGGGAAGATGGAGATTGTGTTTCAGCGCGGTGTTTGTAGATTTGTTGGTTGTTTTTTATGCAAGATATTTAACAAAACTTGTATAAAGGTTTTCTGACATGTAATTTAAAGCCAGGTTTTCCCAAAAGAAAAGAAGAACAAGAATAAATCATGAATACATTGATATATAAATAAATGAATGATCAAATGAATATATCAAAACAGCATATATAATACAAATAATTTATTGCAACATTTATTTGAGTGCTTCAAGGGTATTCACCCATGTCACAGGTACATTTTGTGAATTACTTTACGTGTGGCAAGATTTGATATTTGTATTGCTTTTTGTTATTTCTGTCCTGTTCTCTCTTTCTCTGGCTTGTATCCATTCGGCCCCATTCAGCTAACTATATTAAGACGTTTATCCTCATCTAGGTGTCGATTTCTTCCTGGCGAGCGATAGCGAGCCAGCATTATATGAAGAAATCCGGCTTGGCCGGAGACTTTTTCTATCGAAAAATGTACGAATTTAGCCTGCTGTCAAACAAAAATAAAAAATATGCTGGCTCGCTACCGCTCACCAGTAAACAAATTGACACCTGGATGGGGATAAACGTCTTAAAACAGTAGGCTGAATGGGGCCAAATGGATACAAGCCAGAGAAA
>CM064516.1:28291607-28374107 GCA_032716605.1 Paralithodes platypus
ACCAATTTGGGAACACAATCGGGTGGAATTGTCGCCTCTTCCGGCACAGGCAGAGGGCGACCGACAGATACAGAAAGCCTTGGGAATACTTACTATGGATTGAATTGTATATTGACGCCATTTGCGAGACTTCTACTTATACCTGAAATAGAATATAAACGTCAGAGGTATGGGGAAGCAGAAATCCACAAGAACAAATAAATACAGAATAAACTAAAACTCAACTAATATTGAATGCCAAGAACCCGAAACACTGTCCTCCACCATTGATTTTTATAATTTAAGAATTATCTAGATTGTGTCTATATACAGGTATGTGTCCAAATAATTCAGTTTAAGCAGTGGTGAAAGATTTCACAAAGAAAGTCACAAGAATGTGTGCATTTCTCCCATCTCTGTACAATAATGAGTCTGTCGTGAGCTCTTTTTGTCGATGACCGATAGAAAGTATTGGGAGAAAGCTGGTGACTTACGAAATATCCGTCCACACCTAACCAATCCTATCCTTACTTTTCACTGCCCCAACTTAAGCTAACGTAACCTTAGCCATTTTTACCTTAATTAACCTAACCTAGCGTAATCTAATCTACATTAATAGTATTATAACTATGTGGGCAAGACCCCAAATGAAAAACAATAGTAGTCCTTAGATGATTATATGATAGATGACCTAAATGACCATGAAAATATGTGGGCGAAAAGGTTGTGCACGAAATAACCAGTAACTAAGCTGGTGGGCGATAAAGAAGACGGAGTGGGAGTCGCTGAAGATCTTTTTTCATGCAACTAATCATTCCTTAAGGGGGTTGTATATTGGGTCTAACACCCACGATTATTGGGTATTAGGTTCGAAAGTTCTGGTTGACCTAATATTCGCTTCCGTGTTCTATTTGGGCGAGTTTGGATTATTTCTTAACGCAATATTCAGGTAGTAAGTTATAAATATTAAATAACTGTAGTAAAATATGAATAATAGATAATGCACGTAATAATAAATAAGTGTAATATATGCGCATCTATGGGCATGTGCTATATTATAATCATCACAGTAATCATTTAAGTAATTTCTATAGGATAAAGAATGGGAACTTTGCCATTTTGTTCGTGTTAACTATGCATAGTAAATATTTGTCTGTGGTATAGTAGTTACTATGATAACTTTATTATCCATTATATATTTTAAATTGACTATAAATGTGATGATCTTCGATATAAAAACAAATGGGTCAAATTTGTAAGAGACGGACCAATTTATGTGGGAGATTTCAACGCTGGGTTATCAACCAATCTTAACATCACAGGCGTATACGTCTAACACCTCCAGTACGATAGCGTATTTTTGTAGTTTATTTTGGCTAACGCTACACGATTTTCATATATTTAGGGAAGACCTGTTTGGAAAATTGGTTTAGAATGTAGATCTGTTAACCATCTACTCCTATAGGTGCGTCTTAAGTTAAATGAAGCGGTCGATTAGTTGCCAGAATTAAACGATATTAAGCGATACAATTTTAATAGGACTCCACATTCACCCATTGAAAATAACACAGAGAATGGGAGAATGTTCAAGACTACAACCATATAAGTATGTCCACTATGACACGTAATTAAATGGTATGCGTAGATAACATTTTAGTGAAATTCTTTCTCAGGCTGAAAGGGCTAATTAGATTTTATATATGTATATCCCAAGCCCCCTTCTTGTATAAATAAATGCTGATATATATATATATATATATATATGAAATATAGGTTTGTTCTTGGGGAACCGCACATTGTAGAGGAAAAGGAGAACCAAGGTAGCAACCAACAGCATCTTTATTAACAAACGTTTCGACATATCCTATGTCATCTTCAGTGAATCTAAAATGAGAAAATTAAAATATTATAGCTAAATCAGGACAATAAGTCAGTCCAAAAGAGTTTAAAACACAGCAAACACAGAGAACAAAATACAAAAAACACAAAACCCGGGAAAGTCTGGGAAATTAAAAATGGGGGAGACTAAAAAGAAAATATATTAATTACTAGGGAGGGACTCTAAAACCTCAAGATATTTGAAGATCTATAGCAAAAACAAGTTAATTGACCATATGCAGAGGAATAGCAGATTGGTTATTATTAAGGGAAGGTTTATCTTTATATATAGAGAGAGACTCTAATATTCTAAGGTCTTAGAGTCCCTCCCTAGGAATTAATATATTTTCTTTTTAGTCTCCCCCATTTCTAATTTCCCAGACTTTCCCGGGTTTTGTGTTTTTTGTATGTTGTTCTCTGTGTTTGCTGTGTTTTAAACTCTTTTGGACTGACTTATTGTCCTGATTTAGCTATAATATTTTAATGTTCTCATTTTAGATTAACTGAAGATGACATAGGATATGTCGAAATGTTTGTTAATAAAGATGCTGTTGGTTGCTACCCTGGTTCTCCTTTTCCTCTCTCTCTCTCTCTCTCTCTCTCTCTCTCTCTCTCTCTCTCTGTCTCTCTCTCTCTCTCTCTCTCTCTCTCTCCTCTCTCTCTCTCTCTCTCTCTCTCTCTCTCTCTCTCTCTCTATATATATATATATATATATATATATATATATATATATATATATATATCAGAGAACGCATCAAACCCACAGAGAGGTCCACCTCAAAAGTGAAAAGGTAAAGGCCTCCAAGTGGGCGGTGGGCGGGCCGAGCTACACCCATTAGCCTGCAGATCCACTATGGAGGAGCCCCAGACCTGAAATTAGAGGGTCCCACTTCTCTGATGAGGTCTTGTGATGACCGATGTAGCGGTCTGTCTCTACCTCGGTCGGGGCCTGGCCTTCACTTATTCATTTTAATGTATTTCCTTTTCCATCAGGGAGTGAAGCAACAATGGTGAAGATGACAGAGATAACCAAAAATTATAGATAATCTATGCTTCAAGGAAAGTTACCCATTAAAAACGTACACAAAAATTTAAGCCCTCTTGGCATAATATATATTTAATTTGAGGCAATTTAAGGGTTGTGTACAATTATTATTATTATTTATTAATTATTTTTTTGGCAGAATGCAATTGTCTAATGTTATCCAAATTTATATTTCAATACGTCATCATTGTGAAATGGTTAGAATAATCAGTGTTAGTTCAGCTACTATATCTTGGAGGAATTGTTCCCTCTTGTACACAAATAAGTTCATCATAAAGACCAGTTACGAGTTTCTGTGGAGTCTCTTAAAGTAATTTCCAATACATGTTTGTGTGTTTATTTGCCAAATAATTATAAGATTTGGGTTCTTACCACTCAATAAAACATTACGCTTTCCTTAATGCAGTTGGGTCGAGTACATGATTAGATTGATATCCAAAATTTGAAAATGGATATTAATAGTGATCATATATTCAACTTTTAACTGTGTTGGTGGTCTAATGTTTTTTTTTTTTTTTTTTTTTTCTATATTCCAACTACTCCCTCTCGGGCATAGGCTGAGAGCCTGTACATTCCACCGCTCAACACGGTGATGCCCGTGAGGTCTTGTTCCAGTCTGGGGAGTGAGACATGTGAAGCAGCCATCATGGCTCGAAGCAGCTCCATCTCTGAAGCTCAAGTGCTTCACCGTCTCACCCTCCAGACTCAGACCCTCACTCTCAGAACGCCACCTATTGAGCAGTGAACTCACTAGGCATTGTCCCCCTGTAACATATTTTGAATATGGGAATATTCATACAGTGTTATTTAATCAGGGAACAATGAGGGTATTTTTTTGGCATTTCGGTGGGCTTTGTGGTAATGCACTGATACTAGGTACAGCACAAATTCAATCCCAATAATATCTTCCCATTGACATATCGGGATTTGAACCCGGGTCC
Organism: Paralithodes platypus; assembly: GCA_032716605.1. Taxonomy (NCBI): domain Eukaryota; kingdom Metazoa; phylum Arthropoda; class Malacostraca; order Decapoda; family Lithodidae; genus Paralithodes; species Paralithodes platypus. The sequence continues at coordinate 28,295,451 of CM064516.1, forward strand.
ATTGGATTACCAATCCAGTGGCATGACCACTCCACCACACCTCCCCTTTAGATGCTTATGTTTCCGAGTTCGAATCCCGGGAGGACCATAAGCTTTCATTAGTTTAGTCAAGTGCATTGGGGTTTGTAATTGATGATTAATGTTAAGAACGGGGTGTTACTTTATATAAAGTGTACTTAAACGACGGGGTATACACAAACTAGGAACGGACGACCCCCTGCACCCAACACTTCCGGGGGGCTATTGAAACCCGGCAATTATCGCGAGTAAGGAGGTCCCCAGATGTGTTTAAAAATGCAGAGTAGTCTAAATTGTTGTTATAGGTGTTGTGATGGATGATGTTGTTATTGTTTTGTAAGTGAGGCGGTGTTGGTGGTGGTTGTGGTGTTGTTGGTTGTTGTGAATGTTGGTGTAGTTGTTGTTAAAATGAAGTTGTAGTTATGGTGGTTATAGTTGATGTTGAGGTCATGGTGATAGTGATTTGGTTATTGCCATTGTTAATTAATCGTGATGGGGTTATGGTGATGGTGATATGATCGCAGATGCTGTTGATTAAGTCGTAGTGTCGGTGATCGTAGCTGTTGTATTTATGTTTTTTATGTTGTTTGATTAGGGTTGTTATGTTGTGATGGCAGTTTGTTTTGTGAAGGTTGTGGTTGTTGAGGTGGTTATGATGGAGGAGGAGCGTACTTGACCCGCGAGGTGTACACAGACCAGAAAGAGAGACCCCCTGCATCCAGCTATTGAAACCTTGTAATTAGCTCGAGGAAGGAGGTCCTCGAGATATGTTTAAAAATGCAGGGGACTCCACCGCATTAGGAGGGTTTTTGTTTGTTGTCTTTTGGTGTTGTTGGGTTTTGTGTTGTGGTTGTGGTAGGTGGTTATGATGGCTGTATTTTTGTTGATATTTCTTGTTTATATTTCTTGTTTATATTGCCAGTTTCTCATTTATCGACTGTCCGTTCATCCATTAGTACAAATATTGTATATGTACTTGCACAGGTAGACGAACTAAGGACAAAAAATCCCAAGTTCCCTGGGCCATACAAAATTTATATCAGAATACTAAAATACTGTATTGAAGAAATAAGTGACCCTCTGCATTGTATACTTCCGGAAAGAGGCAGAACAAACGCAGAAACACCAACATTATTATTGGTTTGATGGTTCTAGTGGTGGTGGTGCATGTTGGTGTTGATCAAATAAATAAAGAAAAGTTGACAGCATGAATATAAACCCCATAATATTATGAGGAGGAGCACTTTTTTTTGTTTAATTTTCGTATACAGCTTTATCAAGGCCAATGTTGGAGTTGTTGTGATGGTTTGATTATGGTGGTGATTGCAGTGGTTAAGGTGTTTACGCTTGTGATCCAGATGGTTTTCGTGTGGGTGTTCTAGTTCTTGAGGAGGTCGTGGTGTTAGTGGTGTTATCTTTGATTGTGGTGGTCGTTATAGTCATGATTCAGGTAGTGGTGAGTGTTGATGTCACGGTTGGTGGAAGAGTGTACTTTAACTACAGGTAAACACAAACCAATAAAGAACGGATTTTGATATATTTACTTTTGTTTTAAGTGTTTTTTGTGTGGTGGTTATAGTTGTTGTTGAGGATGTCGTGGTGTTAGTGGTGGGGTTTCGTTTGGGATGGTTGTTTTGGTCATAATAGTAGCGATGATTGCAGTAGTTTTACGATTGTTGAAGGTTGTGGTGTTGGTGGTAATCTTGGTTGTGATGGTTGATTTGGTCATGGCCGTGGTTGAGGTTGTTAAGGTTGATGGAGGAGTGTGCTAAAACTGCAGGTATACACAAGCCAATAAAGGACGACCCCCTACACTCATTACTTCTGGGGCCCTTTAAACCCAGTAATTATCGTGAGGAAGGAGGTGGCCCAGACGTGTTTAAAAATGCAGGACCTCACAGGTGACGACGACGATGATGATGATGATGATAATGATGATGATGGTGGTGGTGATGCTCGACCGTGGGAAGAGAGGAACACTGGAGAATTTCGCTAAGATGTTTTTGTTATTTTCGCTGAGCCTGGAGTTTAGCAAAGTATTTTGTGTACTCAATGTCTGTGTGTAAAATGTCTCAATACCGCAAAGACCGCTTGGCCGATACCCAAATTAACATGTTTAACTTTTAGATAATATGTTGTGAACCTCGCCCCAAAGAGCTCATAAATATAATGTTAAAAACAAATATATATATACAGTATTATATTTTGAGAGATACTCACAATACAATGCTCAATGTGATTCTTGCTGGTTTGCCAAAGAATTCACACACGCAATTCGGTGACATGGGATATTAAGTGCTTACAACTCTGCTCTTAAGTAGGGTACGGTTTGAGGAAATTATGTGTTCTACTAATCGCTCTTGCTAGTGGCTGTGGTGGTGGTTATTGCTTTGGTTAATATTGCTATGGTGGTGTAAGTTTTTGTGATTGCAGTATTGGTTTTTGTGGTGAGTATGGCAGTTGTTGTTGTTGTGGTTGTGGATGCTGTGGTTGTCGATGTAATAATAATAATAATAATAATAATAATAATAATAAAGTGGCGAGTTTAGTTCTTGTTTTTGATGATGTGGGTTTCATTCTTTTTGTTATTGCTTATATTTTTATTGTTGTTATTGTTATGGATTCCATTTATCAGCGTCAGTCCTTCTTTTCGACACCTTCCCATCTTTGAACTACCTCCCTGCTCCGCCTCCATTCATTCCTCACACCCACCTCATCTCTCTCTCTCTCTCTCTCTCTCTCTCTCTCTCTCTCTCTCTCTCTCTCTCTCTCTCTCTCTCTCTCTCTCTGTCTGTCTGTCTGTCTGTCTGTCTGTCTGTCTGTCTCTGTCTGTTTGTCTGTCTGTCTGCCTGTCTCTCTCGCTCTGTTTATGTTTTTTTTCCTGCCTGCTATCTGTCACTCCGATTACCTGTTCTTCGGCGTATCTGTCTACCTAATCATCTCTCACCTTCCACCACCATCCAGTGTGAATTATGTGCAGCTTACTTCTTCCGCGGTGCTTTAATTTCAGGGGGAGAAATGCAGTGAAGGAGCCTAGGGTTGAGGAGTGAAATTAACGTTTTGTGTGTGTGTGTGTGTGTGTGTGTGTGTGTGTGTGTGTGTGTGTGTGAGTGTTTAATATAGGAATCTTTATGGTGTTATTTTGGTCATTTTTAGTTCATGTGGGCAGCTAGATTTTTTGTTTTTGGTAGCGGATTTTGTCCCAATATAATTTCACTTCAGAAGCTGTTAAGTTATAATTACATATTAAATGCAGAAATAATTGCTGGTATGAATCTGCCTTACGTCAATGATAGTAGGGATTTCGCACCAGGTATAAGGGATATAATTTCAGGTCTTGGCCAGTCCCGGTTTCGTGCAGGGGTTCGAATCCCGGGTGAGGCAGAGAGGGTGTTGTAGCGCCCACAGTGTCTGCAATTATGGCTAATGACGGAGGTGGATAAAGGGGGGGGGAGGGGGGGGGGGGGGGGGGGGGGAATAGAAGGGGGTAGGGTAGGCTGGGATGAAAGGGTAGTTAAAAATAAGGAGAGGGTGATAGGCGAGGGTCGTGTGGGAGAGATAGATGGATAGGTAGATAGATAGATAGATAGATAGATAGATAGATAGATTTAATGATAGACATTTCCAGATATATAGATAGGTAGATAGGTAGATAATTAGATAGTGATATAGATATATATATATATATATATATATATATATATATATATATATATATATATATATATATATAGAGAGAGAGAGAGAGAGAGAGAGAGAGAGAGAGAGAGAGTGAGTTAGATTGGTATACAATATAGATAGGAGGCTAGGATGAAGAGATAGTTAAGAATAGATATAAGTTGTTATAGGCCAGGGATGTGTGAAAAAGATAGACAGAGAGGTGAATAATTACATAGATATTATAAAGAGATAGATATGTAATTATATAAATTATCAGATCAATAGATAGTTATACTGTAGGTAGAAAATTAGATAGATGAACTTATAAAGAGAGAGAGAGAGAGAGAGAGAGAGAGAGAGAGAGAGAGAGAGAGAGAGAGAGAGAGAGACTTTAATTATAGAGTTGCATCCAGAAAATGAGTGACTTGGTGAAGAGATGATTCATACGTCTGGCTAAAACATCTTTATCTCCATCCCTGTCTTCATTGTTCGACTTAAACCCATTAGTTTTTAATTTGGGGGCGTTATCGTGTCTTGGAATACTGTACTCAGATCAAATTAACTTGGCAGCTCATTTCACTTTCTTCTATAGTTTATATTGACTTGTTAAAATGATATATGAAAAGTTGACATAATTAATAATAACACCATATGAGGAGGAGTTCAATATTGACAAAGTTTCGCAGATAGCTTCTTCCGATCACACTCCTGGAATGTAGCAGTGGTGAAGTTTAAGTTAACGTCACATGCACTTACTCTGCTTAAAATAAATTGCAAGTAACAGAAACGAGATAAAGTTTGTTTAGGTATACAGAATATATACTGTATATATATACAGTATATATATATATATATATATATATATATATATATATATATATATATATATATATATATATATATATATATATATATATATATATATGTATATATAAATATATAAGATGAACCGGTCCCGACACGACATTGACGACTCTATTTATCAATACACTACCTTCGATTAAATCCTTCTTGAATTGTCTAGCTAATCCAAAATTAATGGGGCGATCAAGGAAATTCCCGACTGACGACTCTATTTTCCCGTCTGAATGGGGGAAACTTCCGACTGGTGGAAGGAACCGATTAGCCCGAACGGAGGTAAGGGGGCGAGCATGAGATGGGAGGCTTAAGGTTGTCATCTGCATTCATTACGCGTCGTGAAGGTATGACCGATGGCCCCCCCCCCCCCCATACCCACCAGACCACCGGGATATGGTAAACAGCCTATACCTTGGCCGGAGTCCCAGGAGAGAGAGAGAGAGAGAGAGAGAGAGAGAGAGAGAGAGAGAGAGAGAGAGAGAGAGAGAGAGGAAGAGAGAGAGAGAGAGAGAGAGAGAGAGAGAGAGAGAGAGAGAGAGAGAGAGAGAGAGAGAGAGAGAGAGAGAGAGAGAGAGAGAGAGAGAGAGAGAGAGAGAGAGAGAGAGAGAGAGAGAGAGAGAGAGAGAGACAGAGTTAGAAGAGCTCTTTTTCCGTCAACATTTGATCGACCACTATATTCTGGTGACATTAAAGCAGTTCATTGTTAGTTTTATCGGCAATTTTCCCATTCAGTACTGGTGACGTCTTTTTCATTATGTACTGGCAAGTATTTGAGGGTTTTTTCCAGCATAAATAAAAAGCTACAGGCTATTTCAATTATTTCTTGTAGTTGAATATAATCGTTAAATAGTTGCCAGAATATGATGAAAAGGACATCATCGGGACTTAATTGGTTGACGTGAATAAAGGTTATTCGTAGATGTTAAATTCTGGTAAAAGTTTAATTCAGCCATGGCAGTATCACAATTAACAAGTAAAATGTGTGTAAAAATGTGTGGTGTGACTGTTTAATAGGGAAAGGGCCGAGGTGGTGGGTGTGGGAAAGGCTGGGGCTGGACACTGATCAGCTGAGGACCCTGGTTAACTCAAAACTACCCTAGGGAACCTCTATCTTTAGTCACGGTTATAATTAATCTTTAGCTCTGTGCCCCGTGTCAGACGCGAAGGATAACGTATCATCTTTGGACTTCGTTGTGTTGTTCTTGAGAAACCCCAGAATTAAGGTGTATAAAACACAATGTTTTATTTTGTTTTATTTTGTTTTAGAAGGAAAGTAGTCAAGGTAAGTAAATCTTGACGATAATAGGATGACAATTTGTTTTCTTCTAAAACTTTATGGACATACATTAAAAAAGTGACATGCATCACAAACACGAGAAAATATAAAGGCAAATTTAATTAATGGCATCTCAATTTGCTTGTGATGAAATACTGCATCACGCATTAACTGTTAACTACATCTCCAATCCCCTCCTTCATATGTTCGGTTGGCAACAATTGTATCCACTCCTTGTTTTTGTGTATGGAAGGAAACAGTGGGATTGACGTACAAAAATAATTTGCTAGAAAACCGGCTACTCTCCATTATTCAACCAAAACACATGCACATTAATTTATTATTCAACCATACTAATTTGCCTAAACCACTAAGAGTATAATTATACAAATTAATGTGATCAACTGTACACACAAATCGAGTTGAGTCAGTAGGGTTTCAAGTCCTGTGTTATGACCACTGGGCCACACATCCCCTATGGTGCAGGACAGCGAAAATATTGTGGGTTTGAGGAAGGTGAGGAGGTGAGCCATGGTGAGAACAGCCCAGAGAGTGCAAAATATAGGTTGGCATTTTAAGATACCCCAATTTATCTGTATATAATTATAATTATAATAGATTATCACATTCTATTGTAGGGAAAAGCTTGTAGGATAATCATGGAAACAATAACAAATTAAGTATCCTGTCAAGAGGGAGGACAGCCTCAGAGAGTGTAAAGGCAGTGTCACACGAGTGATTTTTCGTCAATTATTGTATTGTAGTCTGGCAACTTGAAAATTTAAGTTTCCTAAGAATAAGCTACCTAACATAATCTACCTTCGATCTAGTATCGATTGCAATGTCAAAGAGCCTTAGAATACTATGAGAAACAACTTGCTCATCGAACATTGCCGGAAAAAGCGTTCCTATGACACCACGTTATATGGTGGGTTGTAGGCTAGTGAGGTCAGGGGGGAGGACAATGGAAGCCAAACACCTTGAGTGACCAGACCTGCACTTTGGTGTCTCAGGGGATGACACGAGCCAGTCCTTCCATCACCTTTCACCTCCTCTGGGTTTATTAAAAGCGTCTAGTGTTCGCCAAAATACAAGAAATTAGATGTTCGTTCATTTGAGTATAGCGAAAGAATGTCGTTGAGTAAAAAAGTAATAATTCATTGTTTTGCAGTAGTTATGGAAGATTCTCACTTTTTTTGTCTTCTTTTTTAACACCGGCAAGTTAATTCAGGCGGCAATGCGGTACTACTTATGAGCTGGCTCGTCAGATGGATAGGCCGGTTAAGGGGAGATGGTTCACTTTTTGGGCGATTTTTGCATGTATTTGTTATTTTTCTAGTTTCCTCCCTAGACCTCCATCAAATTAAAAAAAAAAACATCCATTAGATCCCCCTTCTAGATTAATGTGTACGTTTTTTGGTAGAAAAATGTCCCGGCCGAAGGCCGGTTCTTCCAACATTACAGGCTCACTATCGTTCGCCGGGGAAAAAAATCGACGCCTAAATAGCACGAAAGGTCTAAATATTGACGAAAAAATGGGGTGAAAGGTCTTAGAATCTACTAACTAATGGGGCAAACATCTTAACATCTGAAAAGTAATGGGGCTAAACATGAGGGAGAAAGTGGTCCAGAAAACCAGCCCACCACAAAGCTGGAGCCCTTTTGGTATGCTCTCCAGGGATGACACGAGTCCGTCCTCCCACCACCATCAAAGGTCATCACTCTTAATCACAAAACTGACGCCTATCGTCGGGTCGGGTCGTTCACTTAAAGAGGTGCCATTTACACGATGCTTAACTCTACCGACAACTTTTCATCGGCATCTTTACGAGGATCTTGTTCATCGGTATTGACAACTATATTGACGTTTGACTCTAAACCAGAGTTGTAAAGAAAAGATGAAAACAGTAGACAAACAAAATTTTTGTTTGATGACTCGATCCTTATTCGCGAAATTGACAGTATATCTATCTATGCCTGAAAATCCTTTGTGTGATTCTGCCTTTAATCATCGCCCTGGCCAAGATCAAGAGAGTATACACTCTCTTGATATCTCCATGACCTGTGGATCAGTTACCGGTAGTACCATTAGGAACTCCAGATGGTGGTGCTGTCTACAAGTACACTATTAGTTCCAAGGGTCTATATGGACGGCTGTGCCCTTCAAATTATCAACCCTTAAGGGGGTAGTGCTTGGTTTTTGGTCTATATATATATTGTTTTCCACGCTAGACCTCCATCAAGCTTAGAAAAACACCCCCTAGACCCCCTTTCAAGATAATTTTTTACATTTTTCGGTAGAAAAATGCCCCGGCTGAAGGCCGGTTCCTTCTAAAATTAGAGGCTCGCTATCGCTCGCCAGGAAAAAATCGACACCTAAATGACACGAAAGGTCTTAAAATTGACAACAAAATGGGGTGAAAGGTGTTAAAATCGTCAAACTAATGGGCTGAACGTCTTATAATATCAAAACTATTATGCTAAACACGAGAGAGAAGGGGGTCCAGAAAAAACGAGTAGTACCCCCCCCCTTAATATTGGGAAGGTGCTCGCTACATCCTACAATTACATGACTAAACATAGGCAGTCAGAACCTTAAACACTTCACTTACCAGACAAAACATAGGCAGTCAGAACCTTAAACACTTCACTTACCAGACAAATGCCCACATATTTAGACATTAATTTCCACCCACAGCATCTGGTTAACATTAAACTATTTATTTAAATTTAGGAAGAACTTTTGGATGTAAATGGGTTAGTTGATATTGTCTGTACCCCTTTGATTCCTATAGCTCCTTCGGACACCGAGTAAAATCGTCTACTGTTAGCCATAATAAAATGTAAGCATTTACTGAAAGGGTTACATTTATACTCATACGTTGTACATGTGTGCCTGTAGACACGTGGACCTTTTTGCTGAGTCTTTGTTTTTCCTTCCTCCAATCATTGTGTCTGCAAAAATAAACACATGGATAATTATGTAAATAAATAATATATAATAAATACAAAGTTTCTTATCTATATAATGGTGTACCGGGTAGCCTTTAGTTACTATGTTTATTATTGTATTTATATTATTGTATTATTTATTTATTATTGTTATTATGGGCTAGAGCAAATGGCTGTAAATGTCCACACCTGTGCCTTGGATGACCCTTTCCAAATGGAAGATATAATAGCTCAATTACTCCAGTCGTTTGTGAGTTATAGATGTTGATGTTTAAGAATATTGGCCTACTTATTTGAAACAGGGTATAGTAATTACTTACTATATGGAGAGAGAGAGAGAGAGAGAGAGAGAGAGAGAGAGAGAGAGAGAGAGAGAGAGAGAGAGAGAGAGGTTAATGATGATGATGATAATTGTGGTGATGATTAAAATGATGATTACGGGTTTGAAAAAAATAAATATGGGGAATTGAATACTTTAATAACTATGATAAATTTAAGGTTAAAGGGAGGTTAGATTAATGCGTAGTGAATAATGATAAACAATAATCGTCTACTTATAAGAATAATGATAAATATATATATAACAAAATTAGTTCATAATATATACTCATGAATAAATCTTCCCGCAATGAAAAAAAGGAGTGAAGATATGAGAACACGAATAATCATAAATATAGAAAACGGATAATAATCATAATATAGAACACGGATAATAATATATAGAAAACGGATAATCATAAATATAGAAAACTGATAATCATAAATATAAAAAAACGGATAATCATTATATAGAAAACTTATAATCATAAATATAGAAAACGGATAATCATAATTATAGAAAACGGATAATCATTAATATAGAAAACGGATAATCATTAATATAGAAAACGGACGAACAATAATAATATGAAAAGTGGGAAATTTGTGCTCGAGAGAAACATACTTACAGCTAAGATGAGATGGGTCGTTTCTCTAGATCACCATCTCCCTCATTAGTTTTCAGATTTTAAGATATTTGACCCATTAGTTTGTCGATTTTAATACCTTTTGCCCAATTTCTTTGTCAATATTAAGAACTTTCGTGCTATTTAGGTGTCAATTTTTTTCATGGCGAACGATAGTGAACCTGTAATTTTGTAAGAACCGTCCATTTTTCTACAAATCAATCTAGAAGAGGGGTTTAATGGATGTTTTTTGTTTAAAGTTTGATGGAGGTCTAGGGAGGAAACTAAAAGAAAATATTCATAGATATATAGCAAACTAAAACTCCGGACATGGATGTGAAGAGTTGTGAAAATATGCCACCATAGTTACACAAAATAAAGTTAAAATTTGTGGGTGGAAGCAAAGGAAGTACGGAGTTAAGCCTCCATGGCGTGTGCGAGGGTAAGCGGCTCACAGGCTCGGGGTTTGGGGATAGGGATAACGCAAGTGACTAACAAATAAACGATTAAATAAATTATAAAAGGAAGAGCAGAAAGAAAGGACGTAAATTAGACATACTTAAAATAATTGTCTCAAGGAAAAGAATCGTTGGCTTACGACTAACGTAAAGAATAGTGCATTAATAGTAAACGGAACATATGTACCTAAAATTTATATGTTGATTAAGTGACTATCATAAAGTGTAATTAGTGACACAAATTAAATACCATCAGTGATTCGAGTAGCACGAATATAGAACGAAATTGAAATATGTGCTTGAAGAAGAAGATAGTGCAGTGATAAGAAAATATCGCAACTATCAACGGAAATGAAAGAAAGTCAAAAGTCGAGACAATTTAATTACGTATGCTTAAGCTATAAAGCTAAACGAAAGGATATATATACAGTATATGACAGCACGAACATGTAGTGAAGAGTTTAGAAAATACTCACTATTATAATGTTAACAACTATCTGTGTATGAGAGATACTAAAGCTAATTTACTCAAATTAGGCTATATAATATAAATGTAAAATTTGCTTTAAATACAGCGTATTGACGAGATTAAAAGTGTTCACAACATTACAATTAAAGGCAGAACCTCTGATTTAATAATAGGGTATTGAAAGGATAAGTTATATATGATAAGTATTTGTATACGAAGTACATTATATAAGAGACAGAGAACCTAATGCACAAAGTAAAGGAAATGAATCCCCCTCCCTTTTCTTATCGAGTCTATAAAATAATGTAAACACAACTTGGAAATTGTGTAAAACTGGTGTGTGTGCCACAAATATTACCTAACATAAAAATAATATTATCTCTCTCTCTCTCTCTATCTATCTATCTATCTATATATATATTTATCTATCTGTCTATTTTTCTATCTAAATCTAAAAATCAATGCGTGAAAGCAAAATATGTATAAAGATATCTCCCCCTCCCCCACTCTCTGTGCGTGTGTGGTGGTAAACGGGTGGCTGGATGAGGCGTAATGGCTTGAATGGCATTACACGCTGATCACGACCAGGGAAAGGAAGTACGGGATTATTACGGTAGAGGGTCGTGTGTGTGTGGTCGTGGATGGATAGTAAGCAAACACGGTAGTAGTCGTAGTTAGTACATATAGTGTCAGCGCTCACAGTATACTGTATACTTAACGGGGAAGGGTTTACTTATTGGTCGGTGTATTTATATATTTATAAATTTTCTTAGTTTCCTCCCTAGACTTCCATCAAGCATATACAACTTTTCCCAAGATCCCCCGTCTATATATATTATTCAGTCACCACATTATGCACTTAACACACACAGTCGCTTTTTAACACTTAAATCACAACAGACACAGCACCAACCAATTTAATATCACCAGTCCTGGATATATTTTGACTACACGTAACATTATACGGTATTCACGACCATGGGAGGAAGTTGGGGATTATTACAGTGGATGTGTGGTCGTGGGGGTAGTACACACACGTATACTCACAGTAGGCATAGTCATAATCATAGCTATAGTTATCATAATCATAAATAGTTACGTAATCAAATGCATAGTTATCATACACTATTTCACCGCATAAATTGTCACCATTCTAATAGTGACCACATACATTGTCACTACACAAGCGTATATAACTACTTCTTGACACACATACTACACATGACAACATTACACGGTTTTCATGAGCAAGGGAGGAAGTACGGGATTATTACAGTGGATGCGTGGTCGTCGGTGATATAGCTAACACACACACACACACCATACACACACACACACACACACACACACACACACACCATACACACACACACAGTCGTATGTTACCACTGTCACCACACATATATTCACCACACACAGTCGCTTGGCACACCATACACACACACACAGTCGCTTGGCACACCATACACACACACACAGTCGCTTGGTATCACTCATTAACACACTGACTATACTTCATCAGCTATTAGAAACATACTACCATCACCCCAACCACTATGTCTACATCACCATCTCCACTATCCAACCACAGCTCCTTCCACCCTCACTACCATCACCACCACCACCACTATCATCATTAACATCACCAAAGCATCAACCATTATTAAGGCCACAACTAACATCACCAACATCAAAACCATAACTTCCTCTTACTCCCACTCTAGGCCTAATCTCCCCCCACCCCCCCGCCCCCCCACACACACAGCACCATTCATTAAAACCACCATTTCCACTTCCACTACTACCATCACTACCATCGCAAGCACCACAACCCCATTACTACCTCAATCACCTCTAGCATCACCGCCACTACTACTACACCCCATAATAATCACCACATCTATCACCACCCCTCAATTTAGTGACTACATCCACCTCCATCACCACCACCACCACCACCACCACCACCACTTTATCTCACCATCTCTCATTTTATCATCACCACCACCACCATCTCCCACCCTATACACCACTCTAAGCTACCATCAGTATAATCATTATCATCATCATCATCATCGTCATCACCAATACTATCACCTCCACCTCCATAATTATTTTCACCATCACAACTAACCCCACCACCACCACCGCTACTACCAACATCTCCCTCACTACCACCACCACCACCTCCCACCCTCTTATCATACCATCAGTATATTCATTATCATCATCATCACTAGCATCATTACCACTATTACCATCACCACCCCCACCACAACGATCACCAATACCACCACCAAAATCACCACTATCACCACCACCCACCACCTCCCACGCCTCCCATCCTCCCCATCACCTTATCATACCATCAGCATATTCATTCATCCCGCTATCTGGCCGATTATCTCTGGACATCTTACCTGTTCCCGTTTGGCTAATTCCCCTGCAGGTATTCATCTCGGTAATGCTTTTATGTAGGGCTGGTAATACGCCGGTAATATTTCTTCCGTTCACACGCCCACTACATTTTAATTTAGTAAACTGGACTTAATTTGCTTTCATAATTTAATGTATGGTTATTTGCTTCTATATCTGCATACATATTTACATTTACATTAAAAATCCTATTATAATAATTATTATTATTATTTTTCATAATTGTAAGTATTGTGAATTACTAAATTAGTTTGGTAAATGGCGAACTAAATTGTCAGCATCTATTTTTTCCCTAATGGGCACTTTTACTCATAGAAGGCTTCTAGTGTGTGTGTGTGTGTGTGTGTGTGTGTGTGTGTGTGTGTGTGTGTGTGTGTATATATATATATATTGTATGTACCCTAGCTACCGTTAACACTTTAAGTAACAGCACACGTAATACAAGTGATCACTACCGTAGAATGACACGAAACTCCCTCAGACAAACCTGGTTTAAAGGGACCCAGGCACGTGAAACAGGAAGGGTTGGCGGAAGGAAGAGACATACACACACAGGGAGAGGGGAAACCAGAAAGAGAGAGGAAGGAAGGAGGAAGTGGAAGGACAACAATGGGACTTAACGTGAATAGGCCTTTTGTAGGGGGACTGAACAGAAAGGCTCGCTGATGAGGCATTAGGGGCGTCTGTTTGTTATGTTATGTTATGGTGGTGGTGGGAAAGAGATGAACGTGTAGATGAACTCCCTCGAACCTTTGAGTGAAGATGAGATGGACGTATAGATGAACTCCAAAACATGCAAAGTGACAGAAGACGCCTTGAATGGTCTGTGCTTCTTTAGACGTCCTGTTATTTTACGGAAATGCTAGTGGTTTGTGGGAAAAAGATGAACGCATGGACAAACTCCCCCCACCCCACACACCACACAAAAAGATCAGATTTAAATAAAACCTTATGTTTAAATACATAAGAATATAAAATATTGACGCCTAGATGAACTCCAAAATATGGTCGGTCAGGGACAGAAGATGCCTTGAACTACGGAGGTATATGCAGTTTGTAGGAAAAAGGATGAACGTATAAAAAACTAACCTACAATACGTTAAAAGACAGAGGAAAGAAGAGTGACTTGTGGAAGAATTGCTAGAACACATTTCTAACGACAGAAGGCACGTTTGATGTTGTGTGTTTGTGTTATATCCATTGTTTATTTTATTTATTATTTTTAAAGGAATACGTGAGGTTTGTGGGGCAATGATGAACGCATAATTGAACTCTCCTACAATACGGTCAAGGCCAGAGGAAAAACATTTGACATAGAAGAACTCTTAGAAACATTCTTTATGATAGATAGAAGACAGTTTTTGTTTATGTCGGCTTAATAATACGTCTTGTTATTTTACGGGAATATAAATTTTATGCGGTTTGTGAGAAAATTACAAATATATAGTTGAACTGTTACAGAGCATTTTCAGCGTCAGAGAACACATGATAAATAACAAAATATAAAAGTGTCGATGAACTACCTTGAATTCTATTCAGTAACCGAGGACATTACTCTGGCCTGTACGTATGACACATCCTGTTATTTTATCTCATGATGTGTGAACTGTGGGAAAATGTCTGTCGCGTGACACACATTCCTAGTGTGTATTAGTCCCCACACCATGATAGTAAATATTATATAAGTTGAATACATTAATTTGCTTCTAACCACCATGAAAATATAGCAAATATTTGTATACACTATGTTGACTCGATAATAATAGTCTTTAGACTACAAAATATAATTTTAAGCTGAATTAAATAAGTGTATTTAAATCCTCCATTCACTCACTCACTCACACACACACACACACACACACACACACACACACACACACACACACACCCACCCAACCCACCCACACACACACACACACACACCCACACACCCACACACACACACACACACACACACCTTATTAAGGGCGTTGATGAGAAAGACAATTTTGTGATTGGGATAATGTAAATTTAACATTGTTGTGTACTTTGAAGTACAGAAGGGTATGCTCTCAATGATCACAGGCATACGTACAAGTCTTTTTGAAAATATTGATTTGCAATTGAACACATACCCACACACAATAATTTGATCCCATATTATGTGATCTGCAGATGTATATGGATAAGCAATTTTAGCGTTTAGCATTATGGCATGAGCACCTCAGACCTTTAACTCTTATCACTCGGTGTGAGTATCCTAGGTTCGAGTCCTTGGAGTGCCACATGTATTTGTCGATTTCATTAATTGAGTTTAGAAGTAAATTTGGTTGGTGAACAAATATTTATAGTATATTTGTTGTGGATTAACAGTTTAACTCTTTAATGCAATGCACACCAAAAACTCTCTGTACTGTGTTCTTTGTCAGCGCGTATCGTGAGAACAAGGGAGCAGTATTGTGGTGATTTATGTATGTGTTGAACCGTAGCTAAGCCTTCACAGCATCCGGATATAGAGGGTGATAGTGGCGTGTGATATTGTAATGTATGTGTGTGTGTGTGTGTGTGTGTGTGTGTGTGTGTGTGTGTGTGTGTGTGTGTGTGTATATATATGTATGTATGTGTGTGTGTGTGTGTGTGTGTGTTTGTGTGTGTGTGTGTGTGTGTGTGTGTGTGTGTGTGTGTGTGTGTGTGTGTGTGTGTGTGCGCGCGCACACGCCTGTGTTTGTAGGGGTTGTTTTGATATGTGTGGTGGGGTGAGGATATCGGTGTGTGTGCCTCTTTTGAGAGAGAGTGTGAGAGTGATTGAGTGGTGGGGGGTGGGGGGGGGTCGTTTTGATATGTGTGGGTGGGGTGAGGATATCAGTGTGTATGTGAGAGAGAGAGCAGTGTGGTGAGCTATACCTGTAGTGAACCATAGCTAAGCCATTCACAGCATCCGGACATACAGGGTGATATTAGCGGGTTGAATAATGTACTCCTACTCAGTTCCCTGCTCTCGTGCCTGGGAGTGTGGGAAATATGTATGTGTTGATGCAATGTTTGGGAGGAGGGGGTGGTGTCTATCAGTGTGGGCAATGTGTTAATGGTGTGGGAAGTGGGAAGGGGTGTTAGTGTATGAAATAGTAATGTGTTGATGATGTGCGTGTGTGTGGGAGGGGTACCAGTGTGGGCTACGTGTTGATGGTGTGGGTTGATGTGGAAGGGGTACTAATGTGGACAATGTGTTGATGTTGTGGGATATGGGTTAGTGTGGGCAATAATAATGGGTTGATGGTACGGGTGTGTGTGGGATGGGGTACTAGTGTGGGCTATGTGTTTATGGTGTGTGTGTGTTGGGGGTGGGGTTGGTGGGAGGGGGAGGTGTGTTAGTGCTTGTGTGTGTATTTTTTTTTTTTTTTTTTTTCTATATTCCAACTTACTTCCTCTTGGGCATAGGCTTAGAGCCTTAACATTCACCGCTTTACAATGAACAGTGATGCCCGTGAGGTCTTGTTCCAGTCTAGGGAGTGAGACATGTGAAGCACGTAGAGTACAACGAGCACCTGCCATCTTGCCTTCACATGAGGCACGGTGCTCACTCATGGCCAGAAACGACCCCATCTCTGAAGCCACCTCGTTCCCGTGCTTCACTGTCTCACCCCCTACACTCGGACTCTCACACTTACACACACACATGTGTGTGTGTGGCGTCTGGGATTGAAGGTGTGGTAGTGTATGTAAGTGTGTATGTGTGACAGCCTTACTTATCACGAAGCATAAGTGGAGGAGAAATATTGTTACATCCGGTGCTTACATGCGAAGTTTATAACACAATAAAGCAAGTTTTCCGGCAATCATCAGTTAGCACATTCGTTTTAAGTAGGCCAAACATCGTGCTCTCTAGCCTCTGTAACTCAAAAAGGGCTTGAGCAAATGGGCCGTAAATGTCTACAGTATACCTCTTCCCTAGCTGACTCTTCCCAATTGGTTAAAACTGAACTCGATTACTCCAGTCCTTCTTGAATTACAGAGGATATAAGTCACATTATCTGGCCTACTATAATGAACGGACATATCAATAACAACGTTGGCGGAAAACGTGTCAGTGTTGTTAAAAGTTCGTCAGTGTCAGAGCACAGGTAAGCATATCTGGACCCCCTTCTCCCTCATGTTTAGCAACATTGCTTTTCAGATTTTAAGACGTTTGCCCCATTAATGTTGTCAATTTTAAGGCCTCTCGCCCATTTTTTTCTGTGTTAGGACCTTTTGGGCAAGCGATTGCGAGGCTGTTATTTAGGAGGAAGCGGCCTTAGGCCGGGAAATTTTTTTACCGAAAAATATACACATTTATTTCGAAGGGGAATCTTGGGGGTGTTTTTTTATAAGCTTGATGGATTTATAGGGAACAAACTACCCCCCCTTTAACCATATCAGTACCGGTGACGTCGTTTTAATTATATTCTGGCAATGATTAGACCATTTTATTCAGTTTAGGAAGTACGTCTACCCAGTAAAAGGCTTCAGACTCTCTCAATTAATCCTGTTAGCTACCTCATAGCCATCCTAAACTTCAGAAAATCGTCTAAATGTAGTTGAACTCAAATTGACAAGACGTCACTGGTACGGAAAGGGATTAAAGATCGACAGTTCTAGAGTAGACATAATTTGTCTGTTTCAATATAATAGGGCTGATCAAATCGGATGAATGTCGAGAATTAAGGGGGTACTGCTTGTTTTCTTGGTCTATGTATTCATGTATTGATTTATTATTTAGTTTCCTCGCTAGGCCTCCATCATGCTTAAAATAATACCCCGTAGGCCCCCTTTCAAGATAAATTTGTAATTTTTTCGGTAGAAAAATTACCGATTCCTGGTGAAAATACAGGCTCGCTTTCGCTCGCCAGGAGAAAATCAACACCTATATGGCACGATAGGTCTTAATATTGACAAATAAATGGGGCAAAAGGTCTCAAAATCGCCAAAGTAACGGAACGAACGTCTTAAAACTTCAACACTAAAATGCTAAACATGAGGGAGAAGGGAGTCCAGAAAAAACGAGTAGTACCCCCTTAAAGCCCTTTGCATCCGGGCGGCGCACGTACGAGTATAATGTTTGTTATTGTGGCGGTCCCTTTACTAAACCATTACCAAGAAGGTACTTTATGTATTGATCCTATATGTCCAATAAATATATGCATAGGTAACTAAGAAAAACAAACCTGCAGTCATGTTAGTAAAATTGTTTATATGTAAGGCTCTTTAAGATAAATTGTTTATATGTAAGGCTCTTTATGATAAATTGTTTTCATCAAAGGGCCTGGTCTGTATTTGTATTGTTTTTTTCCACCCAATATGCAACCTATGTATGCCTTAGACCAAATAAAATATTTTGCAGTGTCAGTTCAGTATTTGATTTGTGGATAAGCAGACACTCACACTTAAGCACAATCACACAGGCAAACACAGACAAACAGATAGACACAAGCACACACACACACATAGACAGAAAAATAGACAGACAGACAGACACAAGCACACACACACACATAGACAGAAAAATAGACAGACAGACAGACACAAGCACACACACACACATAGACAGAAAAATAGACTGACAGACAGACACAAGCACACACACACACATAGACAGAAAAATAGACAGACAGACAGACACAAGCACACACTCACACATACACAGAAAAATAGACAGACAGACAGACACAAACACACACACACACATATACAGAAAAATAGACAGACAGACAGACACAAGCACACACACACACATAGACAGAAAAATAGACAGACAGATAGACACAAGCACACACACACACATAGACAGAAAAATAGACAGACAGACAGACACACACACACACACATAGACAGAAACATACACACACACACACACACACACACACACACACACACACACACACACACACTTGCTTATGGTAGTCCATCGTAGTCCGATGATGACGTTCCCTTCCTGCAAAGCAGGAAGAGAAAACCTGCGCATAGAAGAGTTTAGAGTGCCGAGGGAGGTGCGCAGTTCCAACTTCACTATCTTGGTACTGAACAGGGGTTGCTGATGGCAAGGGGGTGACCCAAGACGACCAGCTCCTGCTCAATACTGCAGGGGACTGCCGGGATTCCAGTTTGTCGGAAACCGCCAGGACGTGACCCCCAACGTCTGCTTTTCTCTCAGGGTGTGCTCCCCTATAATCCTTTACACACACACACACATCCCCTCCGCGATGAATGATATTGGCGTAGCTAAAATATCGTCATAAAATTGAAAGAGTCGAATCCCGAAAGAGTTATACTACTGACCATATTGCTGGAGGGCCCATGGTCAACATCAAACGGTGAGCCGCCGCCAGTGTTGTGGCAGTTTCTATCCATTTTAACTATCATAGATCCTTCCTAATCTGTTTAATACTCGTCTAGTGATAGCCTGAATAATGCGTAAAAATGCGTCATAATCCTGAAGGGGTTAAGTGGTATAATGTTGACTAGCATAGATCCATTTTAAGCTGGATAAAATCGTCCAATGATAACCAGAATAATAGGTAAAACCGCGTCATAGTCCTGCAAGGGGTTAACCCTTTCTGTACCAGAGATGTCTCTTTGATTGTATTCTAGCTATAGTTAGACGATTGTATGCAGCTTAAGAAGGGTCTGTGGTAGTTAAAAGGGTTAAGTGAGATAGTGTGTTTTTTTTTTCATGTTTAGAGATCCTTCCAAAGCTTATTATGATCATGTAATAGTTACCAGAATACCTGTATGATGTATAGAACGTCACCCGTATTGTATGGGTTAAGTGGTATAATGTTGACCAAATTGCTGGAGGGCTGTTACGGTGAACATCAAACAATGGGCGGCCTCCAGTGTTCCCTAATCACCGTCGTCTAGGCTGTCAAGGGCCACGCCTAATTGGCACGTCCAGCCTCTCTTGCAGGGTCACTATAGGCGCCTTCACTCCCAGGTCCCTTTGCTATCAGGTCCTTTCTCCGGCAGTGGACTTTACTCTATAGTCCCTTCGTTATCTGGTCCTTTCGCTTTCATTCTATAGTCCCTTCGTTGTCTGGTCCTTTCGCTTTCACTCTATAGTCCCTTTGTTATCTGGTCCTTTCACCTGCACTCCATAGTCCCTTCGCTATCAGGTCCTTTCTCCGGCATTGGACTTTACTCTATAGTCCCTTCGCTATCAGGTCCTTTCTTCGGCAGTGGACTTGGATTTTAGTCTGTTTGTTTTGCCAGCTGATGGTAAACTGCCATGTCCTCGTCTTCGTTAGTCAGCTATGGTCTATTTTATTCCAGCTGATGGTAAACTGAATCCCTTAGCAGCGAATTTCCCGATAGTTGATAGAATAAAAACAAAACAAGATAAATATATATCTACGTCATGCTAATGCCAAGTTGTCATAATTAACAAGACAAATATGAGACTAATATATATCTACGTTATACTAATGTTAAGTGTGGTAATCCCGACACTGACTTACGGAAGCGAAGCATGGACGTTGGTTGAGAGACTCAGACCAAGAGTGAGAGCAGTGGAAATGAATTACTTAAGGAGTGCGTGCGGAGTTACATGGAGGGATAGACAGACTAATGAGGAAGTAAGAAGGAGGTGTGGTGTGGAGGTAGATGTGCTGGAAAGTGTGAAAAGGAACAACTTGAGATGGTTCGGCCATATGGAACGTATGGAAAGCGAGAGAATGACTAAGAGGGTGTACGAGAGCGAGGTGGAGGGACAGAGAGGGAGAGGTAGACCGAATGAGAGGTGGAAGGATGGAGTGAGGAAGTACATGAACGAAGGCGGTGCTGGTTGGGGGGAGGGGCGTCGACTGATTGGGGACAGAGATGCGTGGGGGCGGTTCGTTCGTGGTTCGATCACGGCGTCAGGCAATAGATAGATAGATAGAAGTTTTCATAATTACTGTCTTGATAGCGTAATGCATAAATGCGCGGAATTTCGGTTTGAGTATCCTAGTTTCGAGTTCTTTGAGTGCCACATGTATTTGTTGATTTAATTAATTGAGTTTAGAAGTAAAGTTGGTTGGTGAAAAAATATGAATTAACAAGAACAATATGAGACTAGTATATATCTACGTCATACTAATGCCAAGTTTATATAATTAACAACACATTTCGCTACAAAATCTTCGTTGTAACTGAGCAACGAAGATGAGGCCATGACAATTTACCCTCCACTGAAAGAATCCCGGGTATAGTACGATTATTTTGAAGCTATGTATAGTGTTAATTATGAACACTTGCACATTTCCACCTTAAGTATTGTGACGCGTTTGACGGGTTTGTTCTGGCTCTCTTTAGACGATTTTAAGGAGGCCCACCTTGTTTGTTTCTCTCTCTCTCTCTGGGTTGTATCCATTCGGCCCTATTCAGCCTACTGTTTTACGACGTTTATCCCCATCCAGGTGTCGATCATTTCCTGGCAAGTGGTAGAGAACCAGCATATTTAACAAAAACATATTGACAGCAGGGTTAATTTGTACATTTCTTGATAGAAACATTTCTCCGGCGAAGCCCGATTTCTCCATACAATGCTGGCTCGCTATCGCTCGCCAGGAAGAAATCGACACCTGGATGGGTATAAACGTCTTAAAACAGTAGGCTGAATGGAGCCGAACGGATACGAGCCAGAGAAAGAGAGAAAAGGAGAGAAAAAAAGCAGGTGACCCCCCTTAAGCAGCTTAGGAAGGACCTGTGGGAGCTGAAAGGGGTAAAGACGGGCCCAATCAACCCTCTGACTTCCACATACCCTTCTTAATCTTCATAAAATTTTATAATTCTTGCCAAAATATACTTTCATCCCATTTCTTTGTCAATATTAAGACCTTAGTGCCATTTAGGTGTCTATTTTTACCTGGCGAGAGATAGCGAGCCTGTAATTTCAAGAGAAACCTGCCTTCGGCCGGAAAATTTTTCTACTGAAAAATGTACACATTTATCCTGATGAAGGGTCTAGGGGGTGTATTTCTAAGCTTGATGGATGTCTAGCGAGGAGACTAAAAAGTAAAATAATAAATTAACTAATAGCCCCCAAAACCCGGCCTATCCCCTTAAGTCTACCCCAAATCCCTAACTATTTACGCATATTATGAGAAAAGAACTACGAACGAAAACATCTAATAAACCCCCTTTACAGACCCAGCGAGCCAGGTTGCCCTCCCCTTGTCCCCTACACACCAATTATCTCGCCGCGATGCCCTGGCTTTCGCTGAATTTATACAGGCCAAATCCTCATCATTAGCGATTGATGGACGAACAGCGCCTCGCTGGAGTTGCTGTGCAGTCAGTTGGGCCGCGTATCTAGTTAGCCGCGATTTCACTCTTTGTTGGTGTATATTTGTGTCATGTAGTTGCGCATATCACACTTTGGGAGATGTATTAAGTTTAGGTAGGTTTTGATTGGGTTGGGTTAACTTGGGTTGGGTTGGGTTCGTTTAGGTTAGGTTGGGTTGAGTTAGCTTGGGTTCGTTTAGGTTAAGCTAGTTTTGGTTAGGTAAGGTAAATTGAGCTGCATTAGGGTGAGTGGGTTTGATTAGGCTAAGTTAAAAAAAAAGTAAGACTAGGTTAAATAATATAAAGGTATATCGCCTATACTAACCAATCTATCCTAATGACTAGTGTGAAAATGGAAATAAAAGTCCACTCAAAAGACCGATCGATATGGCAAAAAAAAAAAAAAAAAAAAAAAAAATCACAAAAACTAATAGAATTGTGGCCTTATAGTTAATCCACAACCACAAAGGACCGCGGCCCAAACGAACAAAAGCCCTCAACCTGACCCTGCAGAAGTATGGGTGAACAATGACGGGTATTAGGTGAGACAAGGAGGGGGTTAGGGCCGATTGCTAATTCCTGCTCGGTCTTAAATTGTGTGTTATTGTTGCCATAGAGGAAACAGGGTATGGGGAGGATAAGGGGGCCAAGCCAATCAGGAGATAAGAGGGATTATAAGGAGTGCAAGGTGAATTTATTGGCGTCTGTTTGAGAGAAATTGTGGCCCTTGGAAAGCCCCAATGTGAAAATAATCTGACCATGCAGCTTCCATTGATTGTCTGGTTTAAATGGACACTTATTTGTGCGTACGCGTGTGCGCATACCCAAACATACACTCATACACATATGCGTGCGCACAAAAATAAGGTAGTATAAAATAGCTTAAGAGTGGAAGATGGGTGGGATATGGTAGTTGTAGGGTCAAGGGAAAGGTTGAGGGAGGTGAATCTTGAAGAAACTGCCTCGTTTGGGCCAGTAAGCCTGTTGAAGATTTGTGTTTTCGTATGATCTTATGTCTTTAATGCACACTTATTCTGATTTACTGTAAACTGAAACAATATTGTTTTAAAAGTTTCTCATCAGTAAAATTCATAATATACCAGATAGTATAATTGACTACAGTTGATACAAATGTTAGTATACCAAAGAAAAATGTAGGTTAATTTATGTAGATTTTATGGAAAGAAATGTAATGTATTGTCTTGATACAATAAATTTAAAATCATTTTTAAGTGGTGAGGGTTTTCTCCTTTCCAACCCATCGGATTGATGTTGATATATATAGTACATACATATCTAGAACAAATGGTGGCACGTATGTGTGAAGGTGTGTTAATGTGCTTACTATAGTGTTTTGACTTCACAACCTTTTAAAAGCCTTTAGGATGTTGTTGAATCATAATATTTATAATACTGTATATGTTTTAGGGTTATTGATCCCCACGCTCTCCCTCACTCTCTCTCCACCCTCCCATCTTTCCGCACGACTCGGCCCACTACAGATAAACCACCAATACCCCAAACACTCGAGTCTCTCCTTAGGGTCACGGCTTTACGATAACACCGAGTATAAGAGGACTTGGGAGGTGTCACAGCCATGAGTCTCCCACGGTCCTCGGGTAATATTATTGCTTTGGTAGAGCTGCCGACATACATTACAGTCCATTGTTTTAAGTCGGAGCATACAGAGCCCCTTCTTTGTATATGTAGTTATTTACGGATATTATAATTTAATATATTTTACCATGGCGTGATATAGGATTTCCCATCTCCTTAACATAAATAGGAAAAGGTTAAGTACGTTTATCACGTCGTGGCAGAGTTGTTTAAAGGTAGTTCGAGCCCCGTTGAGAGTAAAAAACAGTTAGTAGCTCACCTGTATTTGTGAGATATACTTTATATATATATATATATATATATATATATATATATATATATATATATATATATATATATATATATATATATATATATATATATATATATATATATATATATATATATATACGGATTTCTATTTAATTGTAAGTCAAGCTTTTCAACTTTTCCTCATGTGAAATAATAGTCTTCACCATTCTTTGTTGGACTGCCCCTGGATGAGGTAATGTCCAGGAGCTTCAAAAATATGTCAGCATTTCTGTTGCTCACACCGATAAATATAATAACTACTACAACTGTTACCTTTCTTTAAAATAATGATAGATAATCGCCATGTTTTCAGTCTAGTACTAACACATACTTCTGATCAGTTTACTACAAAAAATATCTGTATTGTTCAGTTCATAGCTTGCATTACTTAAACTTAGTATTTTGTTTTATTTGTGCTTTTATTTATATATATATATATATATATATATATATATATATATATATATATATACCTGTATATGTTTTTAGTATTTTATTTGTATGTGTATTGCTTTTATATGTGTTTGTAAATTTCATTAATCGATTTTAGGATTATAGTTGGTTGTTTGAAGGAACATAATAATTGATATTGGTTCAGGGGTAATTTATCGAGAGGACTTCCCTAGTGGTTAAGGCTCCATTAATTGCTCTTTCCATTCACATATGCATAGCCTACGTGAGTTGCAGTTGGGATGTGTGTACATGCTTAGATTGATATGCAGGATTCGAAGTTGCATAATAAATCGTAGGCAGTGTCCACCATCCTTTAACTGTCTTCGTGGTGCGATGCATAAGGTGTTGATTTTCGGTGTGAGCGTCCTGGGTTCGAATCCACGGACTGCCACATGTGTTTGTAAATTTCATTAATCGATTTTAGGAGTATAGTTGGTTGTTGGAAGGAACATAATAATATATATACTGTGTATTATTATTATTATTGTATTTTACTTTTTATTATATATATTCGGTGAGCTATTGATTGCGACTGAACATGGAAAGGTCCGTGTAGTATGGGAGCGGAAACAGCCATTATGCAGATTAGTTAGGGTCTCTCCCCAGTACACTACCCAGTATACCCGGTAGTGACGTCAGTGATGGAATACACCTACCTGTTTACACTGGGGCCCGGTAGGGGGACGGGGAGGGGGGCGGGATTTGCTTATGTTCTGGGTGTGGTGTCCCGAGTTCGATTCCCGGAAGGACCATATGCTTTCATTAGTTTATTCAAGTGTATTGGAGTTTGTAATTGATGATAAATGTTAAGAACGGGGTGTTACTTAATATTTACTTCATACATGCGCTTTTCCGGCGATTATCGATAGCTATCTTTATTACTGGAAGCATTTCAGGATTTGTTTGTTTTCATTGGTAATTATACACTGACGCTAGAATATCAGAGTTAGCTGAATTATTATAAACACGTGAAATTAGGGGATCGAAGAATTATTGAAAAGTGCCGCAAATACTGTAGTGTAACTCGGTCATTATGCAGATTAGTCAGGCTCTCCCGGTATTACCCAGTTTACCCGGTAGTGACGTACTGGTTGAATACACCTACCTGCATACACTGGGCCTGGTAGATGGGAAGGGAAGAGGAAGGAGGAAGCTGTCTGGAATATTTACTTCATAGGAGAGGTACTCCGACGAATTTCGATTGGCATCTTTAGTTCTGGCAACATTTCAGTTTTTTGTTTTTTATGTTGTTATAACTGGCGCTGAATTACCATAGTTAAGTGAATGGTTATAAAATGAGATCAGAAGCTGTAAGCTGATAGACCAGAGTTTGCAAGAAAATATGCCGGAATAAAAAAATTAAAAATTAAAATAAGCTTATCTCTCAATATCTTCACCTGACACCCCCCCCTTCCCCCCTTCACACTCTCTCTCTCTCTCTCTCTCTCTCTCTCTCTCTCTCTCTCTCTCTCTCTCTCTCTCTCTCTCTATCTATCTCTCTATCTCTCTCTCTCTCTCTCTCTCTCTCTCTCTCTCTCTCTCTCTCTCTCTCTCTCTCTCTCTCTCTCTCTCTCTCTCTCTCTCGATTGGCTTCTTTATTACTTAATATAAACACTATATGAGGAGGAGCACTTTATTGACACGTTTCGCATATAGCTTCATCAGGACATAGCGAAACGTTGTCAACAAAGTGCTCCTCCTCATTTGGTGTTTATATTAATTTCGTCAACTTTTATAAGTTTATATTTATCATTTTCAATTACTGACAGCATTATCGGGACTTTTTTTATGATATAAACAATTAAACACTGACGTAGGATTATCATAGTTAACTGAATGCTTATACATTTGGAATACAGAAGCTCCTAGACTAGACCTACCTAGAACATAAGCTGAATGATAATACACAAATTAATATATATGACGCTCATGTAATTTGTTCAGTATGCAGATTAGTTAACCCATTCAGTTCCGGTGACATACTATCCAGTATATTCTGGCAACTATCAGACGGGTTTATTCAGCTTAGAAAGGATGTCTACCCGTTAAAAGATTACAGACTATCTCCATTCACCCTTTTAGCTACCATATATCCTTCCTAAGCTTAATGAAATCGTCTACATGCAACTGAAATAGAAAGAGAAAGACCTCGCCGGTACTGTTTTGTTTTTTCCTTCACATTCTTTATTTACCACTCAGTACAAGCCCCAACACTTTACTGTAAGGGTTAAGTTCCTTCAGTATACCCGGTAGTGACGTCAGTGATGGAACCATATTAGGACCGTGCGAAGCGAGAACCTTTACGTTTTACTTGTGTAGTTTCTGTTGTTAGAGCGATGTTAATTAAAAATGACCATTTCTCAGTAAAATGCAAAACCAAATGTATAATGAACTTACACATGCATATACTTTGATCTATGCTCCAGGTAGTAATGGAGCCTATTAATCGTTTTATTATTATTATTATTATTATTATTATTATTATTATTATTATTATTATTATGTATTATTAGTATTATTATTATTATTTGTTTGTGTTTTTTTGTGTTTTTGTTTTGTTTGTCTGTGCTCTGAGTTAGCATGGCCGCAAAGACATATCCAGTAGTTCCCTTGGACTTGCTTGTACTGTGCCCGGTAGGTGGGAAAGGATGGAAGAGGGGGCCAAGATCTAGATGTATATAGACCTTGAAGGGAGGGGACTTACTTACATATGCTGGTCCTGGTAGCTTGGCGCCCGCTGAGGTGTGGTGCTGCTTGCTGGGGTTGAAGGCCGTCTGACGCCGACTATGTGACTTTGGGAATTCTAAATTTTCCTAGTTTAAACATGTAGAATATATAACCCCTACAGCTGACTATTAGCGCATTTTGGTACGAAACCAAGGAGCGAATAACATGTATTGTTTGCTTAAGGTGTTTATTAATGTATTTGTTATTATTTGTTATTTTTGACTTTTCTGCCTTGACCTATACCAAGCTTAAAACACACATGAGACCCCTCTTTGTACATTTTCCGGGATAAAAAAATATTTCTGAGTTAGTCGCAATCTCGCAAATGGAACAAAATGTCATACTTCAAGTCAGCACTGTATATCAAAAAATATACCGTGGACTGTGCTGAACTTGATTATGTGAGTTTTATCCACAAGGTAAAATCTGTCTTTCGAACTTTCTCATAGGAAATATATCACTACGCCTGTCAAATATCAGCCAACTATGAGTACAAATAGGCGAATGATTTGCGAAATATGTTTATGAGTGATAAAGACGTGTTTGTGGGAAATTAATTACTTGGGGGTACGGTAACGTAAGCATGTAGGCGAAATTATATAGAGGCAAAAATTACGTGATCGAATATTCTGTTTGTCGAATATTATTTGCGGCTGGATATATTTAATAATGTGCATGCTCTGTGTTTTAATGGCTGCGTATATAATGTTCTTATACAGCTATTCGTGAATAAGCGAGAACTTCCTATTGGTCACATATGTATTCGAATTAAATTTCGGTTCTGTACCGTAGCAAATAAGGCGAAACATATAAATTGACTTAACCTCTGAAAAGAATATCTAAGAACAGAAGAAAATATATATAGACTCCACCGTTCTCATGTCATTAAAACAAAAGTGAATACAATATGCTAAGTAAAATCGTCCAATAGAGAAGAAAAAAACTGGCATTCCCATAAGATGTAAAGTAAGAAAGCGCCTACCATGCAAACTCCCCTATTACGTATGCAGACAGTGGCTTAGCTTTGTACATACAGGGCCCGGAACCCTTATCGGCGAGCACATTGTACCTACACGTTATGAATAATGCATGTCGGGGGGGGGGGTTGCATTCTTATAGTGTGTGTGTGTGTCCTCAACTCTCGGGGGGCCTATGAACATCGTTAAATTCCAATGCGGCCTTTGCTCAGCCATTCTTTGATGACCCGATCGATAAGGCCCGCATTGGAGAGCGGGAGAAGGTAAGGCATTAATTCTTTTCTGTACACGACGGCCAGGTGCGTGTGTACTTGTAGGCTTAGACCCAGTGACATCACGCTAGTCGCTGCTGCACAGAGTGCAAATATATATATATATATGGAGGTAAAATCACAAATACGTGTGATCAAATTATGTAGGAAAACTCGCTAGGAAAATTGAAACAATGGAACACCATTGACGTTCCATTGTTTCAATTTTCCTAGCGAGTTTTACTACATATACAGTATATATATATATGTATATATATATACATATATATACATACAGGTATATGCATTATATTTGATTTTTTCCTGGCGAGCGATAGCAAGCCTGTCATTTAGGAGTAAAGTATTGTTTTGTTATTTGTATTAGTGTCGAGATTTGTATACTGTAAGTTCGTCAGGCTAATCTCTATGCGCATGAGAATTTTGTTGTTATGTAAACTTTCACAGACTTCTTGTCACTCCTAATTTAATGATTTGTAACAAGAAAACTAATTGTAATGAAAGTAGTAGCGATGATAATGCTATGATTATATAATGGTATAATGATGAGGTGGAGGAGGAGATGTAGACAAATATACGGTATATAATGGTATAATGATGAGGTGGAGGAGGAGATGTAGACAAATATACGGTATATAATGGTATAATGATGAGGTGGAGGAGGAGATGTAGACAAATATACGGTATATAATGGTATAATGATGAGGTGGAGGAGGAGATGTAGACAAATATACGGTATATAATGGTATAATGATGAGGTGGAGGAGGAGATGTAGACAAATATACGGTATATAATGGTATAATGATGAGGTGGAGGAGGAGATGTAGACAAATATACGGTATATAATGGTATAATGATGAGGTGGAGGAGGAGATGTAGACAAATATACGGTATATAATGGTATAATGATGAGGTGGAGGAGGAGATGTAGACAAATATACGGTATATAATGGTATAATGATGAGGTGGAGGAGGAGATGCAGACAAATATACGGTATATAATGGTATAATGATGAGGTGGAGGAGGAGATGCAGACAAATATACGGTATATAATGGTATAATGATGAGGTGGAGGAGGAGATGTAGACAAATATACGGTATATAGATCGTGTTCGGTCGAGTGCTAAACCAAAACAAATCCTAGAGTTAGTGGTGTCGTTAGAGGAAGAATGTTTACTCTGTTAAATTAAATGGACAAACAGTGTTGGGGGAGGATGTACCAGTGTTGTCAAGGAGGACGACGCGAGAATATATTCTTATGTTTGTCTATTGTAAGAAAATGGGCCATTCTTTATGTATCCGTTCTTCATAAGTGCCCGTCACCAGTCCGTTACAAACACTTATATCCATTAATTATCAGTACGCCAGCAATCTTGACCCCTAACCTCTGTAACTCAAAAAGGGCTAGAACAAATGGCCTGTATAACCCCACACCTATTCCCTGATGTATCCTCCTTAAACGGTAGACAGATTAGCTCGCTTATTTTAGTCGTTTCTTAGTTATATAGGTTAGTGGTCAAGATATTTGGCCTACCTATAATGAATGGACTATACATACCCAATCACAGAAAAGACAAACACCCTATCCCCACGACGCATACCGTTAGCTTGGATAATAATATAATAATAATAAAAAAACAAAAAAAAAAACAAAAAATAGTATCACTTCAACATTGGCGAATATATCTATGTTGATATACATTTAATATTAGAAACGACCACTTAACTGAAATGCCTGCCAAACTCAGTAAATAACATTAAAACAATAATCGCAACTTAAATATTAGCCAAATCGAGATAACTTAATAGAATCACCATTAGTTAAGAAGTTTAAGCCTCGTCCACAAGCCGCAACTCACGCCAATTTCAAAGAGTGGAATTTGATCTCAATGCCAAAGCCATCCATTTCTCAAACACGAGGCCCGTAGAATCCCTAAATGTTCCCCTCCTGTTTTTCCAGTCTTACTAGGATGGATGTGGTCACGAGCAATTCTTTCGTCAATTTTTACGAGTAATTGTAGTTTGGCATCTTCTGGATTAAAGTTATATAACATTTCAGTCTCCTGCAATCATACCAATCCAGTTTAGTTCTCGATTCCAATGGTAAAAGACTAAGAGATCGTACGAGAACAAACTTGTTCATCGAAAATTGCCGGAAAAAGCGCTCGTGTGACACCAGTTTTACTCGGATGTGGTCACGGGCGGTAATGACGGACTCTGGTAAATGATTAATTGGAGGAATTGAGATCGATGGTCCCCGCGCCGCTACGTCCTTTAAGGGAGCCCACCTTGCTTTTTTTGTTTATCTCTCCTTTTCCCTCTATCTTTGGCTTCTATCCATTCGGCCCCATTCAGCCAACTGTTTTAAGACGTTTATCCCCAGCCAGGTGTCGATTTTTTCCTGGCGAGCGATAGCGACCCAGCATTGTATGGAGAAATCCGACTTCGCCGGAGAAATTTTTCTATCGAAAAATGTAAACATTTAGCTTGCTGTCAAAACAAACAAAAATATTTATATGCTGGCTCGCTACCGAAAAGGAAAATATTGACGCCTGAATGGGGATAAACGTCTTAAAAACAGTAGGCTGAATGGGGCCGAATGGATACAAGCCAAAGAGAGAGGGAGAGAAAGAGAAAAAAAGCGAGGTGGTTTCCCTTAATTGGAAGAATTGAGATCGATGGTCTCCGCGCCGCTACGTCCTTTAATTGGTCCGAGAGGATGAGGAATTTAGGGGAATTTCGTTAGTACGTTAGTTCGATGACATACATAACAGAAGCCTGTGCACGTAACCAGTACACTAAAGTCAAATCATTATAAGTAGGCCATAAATCTTAACTTATATAACTAAAAAAGGGCTGGAACAAATGGGCTGTACATTGCTTCAAAATCTTCCATTAGTATTTCAGCTGTATTTAATTAAGTGTGTACCAAGTTTGACTGCAGGCTATTGTAAACTCTACGACATAAACCCTGGCCCAATATATACCCTGGCCCAATATATACCCTTGAACAGCAAAGCGAACCTCCGAAATGTACACGTATTAGGTAAGGAAATATTAAGATTCAATTCAGTTCGGCATATCTTCGAAAACTTAAGGCCACGATATATGTCCAAGAATGTACCTCACCACGATGAATTGGTATGGATGTGTGTACGGAAATGCTATAATAGGTCTGTTGGAATAGCTGTGGTTGTCTACGTAGTATGTAACCAAATCAGTTAAGACATGCTTATCCAGGACTTCTTTTACATCAACTACCTAACCTTTAATGTAATATAACATAACATAACAAATATTATTGAACTCTTACCTACCATCTTCACCACTTAACTTTGGCTTAATCTGGTTGACTCGATAATCAGTGTGAAACAATTCAGGCATAAGCGAAAAAACCTATGGGCAAAATGACTGGTTGAATGAAAGAAAGCCAGAGCCCCAGTCCATCTTTCAGGTATGGGTGTAGGGGTGCGCGGCGACTATTACATGCTGTATTATGTATTAAGGCGGTTGTCATTATTTGTAAATCTGTATGTGGTAGGTGATGGTGAGAAGACAATACAATTACTGAACATCACCCTTCTCTACCTATTCTTCCTGTTTTGCCTTCCTCCATGACATATTCCTCCTATTTAGTAACTCTCTCTCTCTCTCCTCTCTCACTCGCTCTCCTCTCTCTCTCTCTCTCTCTCTCTCTCTCTCTCTCTCTCTCTCTCTCTCTCTCTCTCTCTCTCCTCTCTCTCTCTCTCTCTCTCTCTCTCTCTCTCTCTCTCTGTGTGTGTGATTATAATTATAGATTTTATTCATTGTAATGTATTTATCCTTTTTGCTCGTATGGTATTAATTGTTTTGCAGCTTTCATTACCTTTTCAGGTTGTACTGTATACGAATAGCTTTGTCTCCAATGAAAATGTATCTATTTATTTTGATACCAACGGAATATTTACGCATGGTACTAAATTTTGTCCTGGGTACAGACAAGTTGTGGGCATGTTAATACACTTTTTAACAGACTGCGTAAAATTAACAGACGTAACGTATTATATGAAATAATATATACTGTATATATATTTTTTTGTTTTGTTCAATGAATATGTGAATATTGTTGTCTTTACATGGGGGTGCTCTAGGCTATACCTACTCTGTATATATGTATGTGTTTATTGTGTATATATTATGTTAGTTATGTATCCATTACCATTCTTTGAATGCATTTGCTATAAAATAATGATGCATTCGAAATGCCTTGTAAATGCTTTGTCTAAACATTAGTTTATGATTGCATTATTATATTCAATTATGTATCATAATAGTTAAAACACAAATTAGTGCTTATAAAATTAAGTTGATTTTGCGTTATTATTTAGTTTCACAATTACCTTCCACATATATACTACGCAGTACACTTTAATGCGTCATTACACAAGAAGGTATTGAAACACTAAATGAGAGTGTTGCAAGGCCTGGGCGATGTTGCGGTATTGTATGACGATGTATGACGACCGTAACACGTGTAGGAGCCCGGGTAACATGTTTAACCCCTTCAGTATTTGGGTACGCTTCTTTTTTTGTTATTCTGGCTATCACAAGGCGATTTTATTTAGTTTAGGAAGAATACTTGTGAGCTAAAGGGTTTATCGTGATTGTATAAACCTTTGATTCCTAGGTACCCTTTCTAAATGTAATACAATCGTTAAAAAATACCCAACATATAATGAACAATAATGCCTTCCTATTATCGAAAGGGGTAATACAGACTGGTGGGCAACTGAGCGATGGGGAAAGAGAAGTTTATCCCTTTAGTCTCCTTTGTGTACTGGGATCTTGCAGTCTCTTGTGCAATACGGGGAGCGACGAGAAATTGTGGCATATTGAGTTTCTCGGGGGAGTTTTTTATAAGCTTTGAGTAAGAGAGGTGGTCGTCGGGCTGTCTAAAGCCGGTATCACACGAGAGCTTTTTTAGTCAACATTCGATAATCAAAACATTTCTTGCAACATTTCTGGAATAATTTTCACTGGTATCGGTAAGTATACTGATGATAGATAAATAGTTAAAATGTTTACCTCATAAACTGCCACACCAATGTTTACCTCATAAGCTGCCACACCAATGTTTACCTCATAAGCTGCCACACCAATGTTTACCTCATAAGCTGCCACACCAATGTTTACCTCATAAGCTGCCACACCAATGTTTACCTCATAAGCTGCCACACCAATGTTAAGCAAACATTTAGAGGGGAAAAGCGCTCCTGTGATACCGGCTTAAGGGGAGGTGTTTAGTTAGTTCCCTAGACCTCCATCAACCTTAAAATTACACCCCCTTGAGTCCCTTTCAAGATAAATTTGTACATTTTTCGGTAGAAAAATGTCCCGGCCGAAGGCCGGTTCCTCTTAAATTACAGGCTCGCTATCGCTCGCCAGGATAAAATAGACACCTGAATTGCACGAAAGGTCTTAATATGGGGTGAAAGTTCTTAAAATCGCTAAACTAATGGGGCAAACGTTTTATAATATCAAAAGCAATGGGGGAGAAAGGGATCAAGAAAACAATCCCTCAAGTGGAGACCTCCCCTTAATGTAGATAGGAGTCCCATCTTCTTCGTCTCGATAGCGGAATGCATAATTGCGCGGAATTTTGGTGTGAGTATCCTAGGTTGGTGTCCTTGGAGTGCCACATGTATTTGTTGATTTCATTAACTGAGTTTAGAAGTAAAGTTGGTTGGTGAACACAAAATATGACTATACACAGTTAATACTATGCTTTACAATTTCTTATTGATTTTCTGAAAGTGATACAATATCCAAAACAGTATAATCCCATGCTATTTTTTCTTCTCTCCTATTCATTTCAGTCTTATAACAAAATTTATCCCGGTTTGACTCCCTGGTGGACACCAAAACTATTACCAGACGAAATTATGATTAAGGGGGGTGACTACTGATTTTGTTTTCTCTCCTTTTCTCTCTTTCTCTGGCTTGTATCCACTCGGCCCCATTCCAGCCTATTGTTTTAATATAAGACGTTTATGCCCATCCAGGTGTCGATATACCGCTCGCTAGCATTTTTTGGTTTGAATGTTTTTGACAGCAAGCTAAATTTGTACATTTTTCGATAGAACAATGTGTACGGAAAAGCCGGATTTCTCCATACAATGCTGGGTCGCTATCGCTCGCCAGGACGAAATCGACACCTGGATGGGGATAAACGTCTTAAAAGAGTAGGCCGAATGGGTCCAAATGGATACAAGCCAGAGAAAGAGGGAAAGGGAGAGAAGAAAAGCAGGTCACCCCCCTTAAGAAATTGTATTATGTTATTTTCGTCTCGTGGCTAACTAAATATTATTTCCGAGGACAGAAGCAAAACTACTTTCTCTACATTACTCCCGAATAGCCTGTGGGTGGAGTGTCTGTCTGTCTGTCTGTCTGTCCAGGAAATGTTCGTCACCCCAATAAGAAAGGGGGGGGGGTGGAGGAGAGAGAGAGAGAGAGAGAGAGAGAGAGAGAGAGAGAGAGAGAGAGAGAGAGAGAGAGAGAGAGAGAGAGAGAGAGAGAGAGAGAGAGAGAGAGAGAGAGAGAGAGAGAGAGAGAACACTTGTGCAAGGAGTGGCTGGACAACTCGCAGTAATTTATACCCTGTTCATTATAGGTAGGCCAGAAATCGTGACTCCTTATCCTCTGTAACTCAAAATAGGGCTAGAGCAAATGGGCTGTAAATATCCACACCGATTCCCTGGCTGACTCTTCCCAAATGGTTGAAATATTAGCTCGATTACTCCAGTCGACTCTGAGTTATAGAGGTTAGTAGTTAAGGTTTGTTATATAATTATTATGAATAGACTCTAGTGGCTTATTTATTATATACCTTTATTAATAGTTCATTACCGTGTTGTTCAAGTTCTCTACTAGAACAGTTAATTTTGTTCACACACACACACACACACACACACACACACACACACACACACACACACACACACACACACACACACACACGCTTAAACGAAAAGTTCAAAGATCAGGTTGAAAGATATGGAAATAACCACCCTGTGATTTTCATTATGCAACTAAAGCTTGTTATAATCAATTTACGAATACACATTCCTTTGCATATAATTACAAATTAGTAATTGTTTGAATTTGTTACTATCATATATAAACTAGTCACTTCAAAATGTAATATTTTCATAATGAAAATCACAGGATTGTTAAGAAAGTATGTCCACAATTGTACATGTTTATATCAACTATTTTATCACCTGTTCAAGGTCTCCAAAATGTCGTGAAGGTAAAATGTTGTCCAAGGCTTTCTGGCCCAAGGCTGTTCCTATAGACACGTTAATTACCAGACTGCGGGCATACAGGCATCACAGACTGCCCATTAGTCCCCCCCCCCCTCTCCCCCCTACCCTATCCATGCCCACCGAGTCTATTTTATGTAACCTAGATGGACATATTGTAACCTCGCCAAATGGTCCAACTGATACACTTGGATACGTGTGGATATTTACAGCCCATTTGTTCTAGCCCTTTATGAGTTATAGAGGTTAGGGTTCACTATTTCTGGCTTACCTCTAATGAATGCACTACTCTTATAGAACACTCGGATACCATAGCCTCTAGCCCACTCATAAATAGGTACACTCGGATACCATAGTCTCTAGCCCACTCATAAATAGGTACACTCGGATACCATAGTCTCTAGCCCACTCATAAATAGGTACACTCGGATACCATAGTTTCTAGCCCACTCATAAATAGGTACACTCGGATACCATAGTCTCTAGCCCACTCATAAATAGGTACACTCGGATACCATAGTTTCTAGCCCACTCATAAATAGGTACACTCGGATACCATAGTCTCTAGCCCACTCATAAATAGGTACACTCGGATACCATAGTTTCTAGCCCACTCATAAATAGGTACACTCGGATACCATAGTCTCTAGCCCACTCATAAATAGGTACACTCGGATACCATAGTCTCTAGCCCACTCATAAATATTCGTATACTTCACCTATTTCTTAGTATGGTAGTATATCTCTGGAAACGAATTTATGAATATAGTTTTCTATTCATCTCTTTGACTGCTGGAAGGCCTTCCAAAACTGAATAAAATCACCTAAATGGGCTACATTAGCGAAATTCGCACCTCACAACAAAAACTGGTCTACATAATAATAATAAATAATAATAAATAATAAATAATAATAAAATAATTATATACTCGCACCCAACGATAAGAACTGGAAAGGAAACCCGCACCCCACGATAGCAATTTGGTTACGTAGGGAAATTCGCACCCCACAACAAGAACTGGGCTACATAAAGGAAACTCGCCACCTATGACAAGAACTGGGTTACGTAAAGAAAATTCGCACCGCACGACAAGAACTGGGTTACGTAAAGGAAACTCGAACCGCACGACAACACCCTCCTGTCCCGTTGTGGAATTACCTATAAGTGCCCGATAGCCCAGGTCACTAGGGGTCACGGGGGGAGGAGGGTCAGTGTATGTGGGTCAGGCGGGCTGGCTGGTGACGCAAGAGTAATTAAAACCCGCTTAGACAGGTGATGAGACCACAGGTAAGAGAGAGGTACCTTGTTTACACCCTCACTCTATAACACTAGCGAATCCGACGTTTGGGGGGTAAATTGTTATGGTGGTGTTATTATTCATATTAAACTTCTTATTTTGTAGTTATAATTCCGGACCCCCCCCCCCCCCCTTACATCCTGACCCCTGCAAGCTAAACACAGATATAATAAACAATACCCCACCCCACACAAGCTAAATTTGTAAATTTTTCGGTAGAATAATACCCCGGCGGAAGGCCAATATTGCAGGCTCGCTATTGCTCGCTCGCCTAGAAAAAATCTACACCTGAGTGAGGCAAACCTTATTATACTCGCCAAATTATTGCGGTGAACCGTCATAAAATCGTCATGCTAATGGACCAAAACTAGGTGATTCTAAAAGACCACCTTCGGAACAGATAACCCCACTTAGACAGGTGTTATGAGGCCACAGGTGTGAGAGGCCCTTGTTTACTTCGGTGTTAGGGCACTTTGGTGGGGGATTCTACATCTCCTTAACTAGACGGCATCTGGCTACCTCAGATAATTGGCAGTACTTATTGCGTTATATACAGTACTTATTGCGTTATATACAGTACTTATTGCGTTATATACAGTACTTATTGCGTTATATACAGTACTTATTGCGTTATATACAGTACTTATTGCGTTATATACAGTACTTATTGCGTTATATACAGTACTTATTGCGTTATATACAGTACTTCATGGTCTTAGGCTGGTACTGACTAAGTCTTTCAATAGAAAATATATTATTGTTTAGGATTTTATAATTCGAAGTACTCTCTAAAATGAAACTTCGCATACGAGGAAGATGCACCTCATGATTGCCGTGTGCAGATTTTGGCCTTACGTCATATTTTCGTTTGATAGGCTCGTGATGGGTTTGGGAAGTTATCCAATGTTAATGGGAGAAGGGTAATTTTTGTGTGTGTGTTTTTGTTTATTTTTAGGAATTAGAGCACCCTTGGTAGGGTTCGGTGCTCGCTAATTAATGTTCAACGGATGGGAGTGTTTGTGTGTTGATTTTTGTCCTTGATCTTGATTTTTTGGCGCAGCTGACGCGAGAATACATAGACTATGGGTATTAGATCAGATTTCTTAAGGGGGCCCACCTAATTATTTTTTTCTCTTTCTCTCTCCCTCTCTCTCTGGGTTGTATCCATTCGGCCCCATTTTGCCTAATGTGTTAAGACGTTTATCCCCACCCAGGTGTCGATTTTTTCCTGGCGAGCGGGAGCGAGCCAGCATATTTAAAAACATGTTTTTTAACAGCAGGCTAAATTTGTAAATTTTTCGATAGAAAATGTTCTCCCTCGAAGCCGGATTTCTGTATACAATGCTGGCTCGCGATATCGATACCTGGATGGGGATAAACGTCTTAAAACAGTAGGCTGAATGGGACCGAATAAATACAAGCCAGAAAAAGAGAGAAAAGGAGAGAAAGATAAAAAAAGCCGGTGACCCCCCTTAACTTCATTGGAGATAATTTGTGATCATACAGGCGCTGGATTCGTTACAATATTGTTGCCATACTCTTGCCTCCCGTTGCGCGCAGAGTATTTCTGAAAGAGGACTAAAAGTGCTATGAAATTTTAGGTTTCTACCAAGAGGAAAAAATGTTATGTGTACAGTATGTTTAATTGTTTCATCATGTGTTCATATTTTCAGCGTAATACAGCATGTAAGTTGATATGACGTTTCGTATTGTTTTACAAATTATATTGGTGAAATACAATTTTCTTATTTACGGAGGCTATTGAATATATAAGTGTAAGGAACGAAATACTTTTATCTTTTACTGTACTTCCTATTTCTCAACTTATTCTTCCTCTATCCAAAACTCTATTATCTCCTTCTTTTCAATAGCCATCATCATCACTAGTCTTATACATATAATTCATTCGCTGAAATAGGCACCATATATTTAAATGTGTAAAATGTCAGCTGTTTGTCAAGGGCTACCTAGTACACTAACATAAATGTATATCTTAGTGGTGGCTGGTAATGAGTACAGTGAAAGTCCCACATGTCTACAATAGTGTCCCAGTTTGTTTGTACCGTAGTGTGTTTAGGTGGGAATGGCTGGAATGTGTGAAATGTGTGTTGCCAAGAGGTGGTATACTTTATAGGCCTCATCACCACCATTTTCTCCACCACTACCTTCATCAGCATTATCATCATTATCACCTTCACCATCACCTCCATCATTATTTTTATCACCGCCATCATCATCAACAACAGCATCAAAACTATCTTCATCCTCCTCCTCATCACCACCATCACCACCATCACCAACGGCACCATAGTCACCACCACCATCATCCCTATCACCATCACTAACGTCACCAGTCACGCCACCTCAATTACCACCATTATCACTATCACCATCACTACTACTACTGTCACATATATCACCAATCCCTCTGCCATCATCACCACCAACATCACCAGTACAGGAATGTGTACAATGTGTGTTTCCAAAGGAATCACCACCAGTACCACCACCAGTACCATCACCTTCACCACTATCACTACTACCATCACCACCAACACCAAAATTATTACCATCAGGACCATCTTCACCACCACCACCACCACCAGTAGAGGAATGTGTAAAATGTGCGTTCCTAAAGGGCTCACCATCATCACCAATACCACCACCACCATCATCATCATCATCACCACCACCAACATCAGTACAGGAATGTGTAGAATGTGTGTTCCCAGGGTTAGTACAGTATAGGCCTCACCACCAATACCACCATCTTCCGGGCTGTTTGTTTTGCCTCATGTGTCACTGTGTACGCTACGCCACCTCTTGACCCAAATACCCACAAACACACTTTTTCTTGGACAATGCCTTCCTTTTTTAGACACGTTTCTTGGACAATGACTAAAGTAATCCTATTGTTCTCTTATTCGGTTTATTGTGTTGACTTCCACAGTAAACACTTTAATGTTACCTGAAATACTGACTCTTTTATATTTGGCTGTTTTATATATAATAATAATACTGATAATCTTCAATCTTTTAACTGTGTAATTGGTAGCGTAATGGTTAGTGCGCTGAATTTCGGTGTGAGTATCGTAGGTTCGAATCCTTGGAGTATTCATTAGTTTATTGATTTAAATAATTAGGTTTATTTGTAAGTTAATTGGTGTGTTGGTGATAATATGAATTAATATGAATTAAGTGTCATTTCTCTCTAGTCCTCGCTCCGAGATTCAGTTGTGCTCGACATACTGACAAAGTACACTATCTTACTGAAAGACAATTACTCATTTCCTTGCTCAGGGGAAATGGTACCGGCTTCCAGTGTACAGTAT
Organism: Paralithodes platypus; assembly: GCA_032716605.1. Lineage (NCBI taxonomy): Eukaryota > Metazoa > Arthropoda > Malacostraca > Decapoda > Lithodidae > Paralithodes > Paralithodes platypus. The sequence goes on from CM064516.1 coordinate 28,336,062, forward strand.
GATAAAAACCTTCATGTCTGAGCGGGGGATTGAACTCGGATCTCCCAGGCGAAAAACCGAGATCGTACCTACGCATTTTTGTTCGTTCACTGACTATATTATTTAATGTTTAATTTGCATGTTCATCAGGCATCGTATATGTTTATTTATTAATTAATGTATATATACAGTATATATGTGTGTGTGTGTGTGTGTGTGTCTGTGTGTGTGTGTGAGTAATTGCTATCTACAGCACATGCTGTTTTACGGCCCCAGATTAGTTCTACGTGTTGGCTACCTTTACCTTGGCTAATAGTCGTGAACATCCCCAAGAGCCTTTTAAACCTTCCGCAAGCCTTTCAACTGAACATAAATATACATAGAAAATTCATTCTCATCGCTTTCCCCTCCCCGTTATTGTCGGGTACATGTTAAGTCTGGAAGCAGTGTAGAACCATAGATCTTATTCGGCATTCCCAGTACCCTCAACGTGGAAAGGGCAAATGTAGGTGTGGTAGGGAGCAAATTCGTGTTGAAAAGCTGTAATGTGTGGATATATTATATGAGTTTGACTCGGAGTCTGGTAAATGAGTTTGGAACAGTGTGCGAAAAACGGAATTTGAAGGTAAATACGGGGAAGAGCAAGGTTATGGTCTTCGAAAGGGGTGAAGTCACAGAGTGTGAGGTGAAGCTGAACGGTCAGGCTATGGAGATCGTCAACTCTTTTAAGTATCTGGGCAGTGTGTTGAGTAAAGATGGGACTATGGATGAAGAGGTGCGGGAGAGGGTACAACAGGGGAAGAGGGTTGTAGGAACGCTAAAAGCAGTAACAAGAAATAGGGTGGTCAGTATGGAAGTGAAGAAGTCCTTGCATGACAGTGTGGTAATCCCGACACTGACTTACGGAAGCGAAGCATGGACGTTGGTTGAGAGACTCAGACCAAGAGTGAGAGCAGTGGAAATGAATTACTTAAGGAGTGCGTGCGGAGTTACATGGAGGGATAGACAGACTAATGAGGAAGTAAGAAGGAGGTGTGGTGTGGAGGTAGATGTGCTGGAAAGTGTGAAAAGGAACAACTTGAGATGGTTCGGCCATATGGAACGTATAGAAAGCGAGAGAATGACTAAGAGGGTGTACGAGAGCGAGGTGGAGGGACAGAGGGGGAGAGGTAGACCGAATATGAGGTGGAAGGATGGAGTGAGGAAGTACATGAACGAAGGCGGTGCTGGTTGGGGGGAGGGGCGTCGACTGACTGGGGACAGAGGTGCATGGGGGCGGTTCGTTCGTGGCCACCCCTTCGGGGATCACGGCGTCAGGCAATAGATAGATAGATAGACTCGGAGTGCATTCGTGTAAAGTCTTGAAGCAGTGTAGAGCCAAAAATCTCTTTCGGCATCCTCTGTACTCTCTCAGCGTGGAAAAGCCAAATGTAGGTGTGGTATGGAGCAATTCGTGTTAAAGGAAAAGATAGAGTCTGGGGAACTTTTATATGATTTTGACCCAAACTGTATTACTGTAAAGTCTGGAAGCAGTATACAGCCATAAATCCCCTACGGCAGCTTCTGTACTCTCTCAGCGTGGAAAACGCAAATGAAGGTGTGATAGGGAGCAATTTCGTGTTAAGGGGGGTCACCGTTTTTTTTTTTTTATCTTTCTCTCCTTTTCTCTCTTTCCCTGGCTTGTATCCATTCGGCCCCATTCAGCCAACTCTTTTAAGACGTTTTTCCCCATCCAGGTGCCGATTTCTTTCTGGCGAACGATAGCGAGCCAGCATTGTATGGAGAAATCCGGCTTCACCGGAGACATTTTTCTATCGAAAAATGTAAAAATTTAGCTTGCTGTCAAAACAAAAAATATATATGCGGGCTCGCTACCGCTCACCAGGAAAAATTGACACCTGGATGGGGGTAAACGTCTTAAAACAGTATGCTGAATGGGGCCGAATGGATACAAGCCAAAGAGAGAGGGAAAGAAAGAGAAAAAAAGCGAGGTGGGTCCCCTTAACGTAAAATATGGAATGTGTGGACATGTTATATGATTTTGACCCCATGCAGTATCGGTGGATATTCTTGAAGCAGTAGAACCATAAAGTTCTGTCGTCATCTTCTGTACTCTGTCGACATGAATGAAGGGCATCAATATGGTAGACATCAGCAAAGTATTAAAGCTGAATGATTGCGAAATAACTAACATAAATGGCTTCAAACTAGGTAAAATCCGGTTTAAATAATACATATATAAACATTGATTTGAAAATAGGGCTGTGGATACGTGGAATAGATTGCCTAGTACTTTTAATCTTCTCAGATACGGTGGAAAGTTTCAAATGTAATTTGGATCGTCATATGAATGACATTGGTTGGATGTAAAAGTGATCTGGGTCTTGTGGGCCGATTTCCGTGTTCTGAAGTCTTTAAACAAACTTCAGGTGTGGTAGGAAGCTTTTTCGTATTACAATTAGAGCTTTTATTAAAGTGCAATGTGTGGAAATTATATATTGTTCTGATCCCTGGCTGCATTGGTGTACACTCGACCAAGAAACAATCTTTACACTAACGGTCTAAGCATTCTGGAAGTGGGTCGAAATCTTATGGTAATACCTCACAGACGTATGTTTCACCCGATTCATTCCGTTCACACTAGATTATTTACAGCTCACCAGTATAAAGATTGTTTTTTGGTCGAGTGTACATTTTGAAGTAGTGTAGTCACATACCTCGTGCAGAAACCTCTATTACCTTCTCAAATTGAAATTAAAAAAATAGGTGTGACAGGAAGTGATTTCGAGTTACAGTCAGAGCAAAATTTAACCCGTCCATTACCGATGCAGTCCATTTAACTTGATTCTGGCTACTATTAGACGATTTTAGCCAGCTTAAGAAGGACGTCTACCCATTAAGAGGCTACAGACTATCTCAATTAGTTCTTTTAGCTACCTTATATTCTTCCTAAGCTTAATTATGTCGTCAAAAAGTTGCTGAAATTCAATCAAAAATACGTCGCCGGTACAGAATGAGTTAAACTGGAATGTATAGAAATGTTACATAAGTTTGACGTCAGATATATTGGTGTAAAGTCTTGAAGCAGTGTAGCCATAAATCTCCTTCGGCAGCCTCTGTACCCTCTCAGCGTGAACAGAAAAATTCATTTGGAGCCCCGACCGCAAGCAAACCCGCCGCCAAAGGACCCGGGCCACCACAGGACCTGAACGCACTGGTGTCCTCCTGCCTTTCTGGTGACGAATTTAGGTCGTTTCGCCGCGTTCAGACGGTGATTTTAGGTTGAATCGCCCCATTCAAGTTACATTTTTTTTTCCTGGCGTGCGATAGCGAGCCTGCAATTTAGAAGTCGGCCTTCAGAAGGAACATTTTTCTACCGGAAAAAAATAAAAATAAAAATAATAAATAAATACATACAAATTTAGCTTAAAAGGTAACTAGGGGTAGGGATGGGGTTAGCTTGGCAAGAGGACAAAACTATCTCCTCTGATTCACCCTATCTTTATCTAACCTACCCTGACCAATAGTACCCATCATTCTAACCCCACCAAAGACCCCGAGGTGACCACAGCACCTGAAAGCCCCCTAGTGTCCTCTTCCTTTCATTCACTGACCAGGACAAGCACCAGGGTTACCCAATCAAGTCCGCTAGATAGTAAATAAAAGCCAACAAATCAATAGAATAATATCTCCATCTCTATAGTATAACTCACAAATGGCTCAAATCTCCAGAATATCGCTGGAATTCATGTCGCTAGATGTGAAAATTTGCCTCTAGATAGAAGTAGATACCCCTAGAATCTAGATCTAGCTGGAAAGTAGCTAAATTGGCAACACTGATTGTCAAGCACTATAGCGGGGGAACTGCACTTCCTGGTTGTCCCCAAGAGGCGCCAGTGTTGCCAATTTAGCTACTTTCTTGCTAGATCTAGAGGGGTTTACTTCGATCTAGAGGCAACTTTTTACATCTAGCGGCATTAATTTTAACGCAATTCTGGAGATTTGAGCCATTTTACAGCGATATTCTAGAGATTGTGATATTATGCTAGCGATTTTCGGATTTATTTACTATGTAGCGGACTTGATCTGGTAACCCTGCCAAGCGCGGCTACCCTTTATGTACAGTTGGCCATTATGTATTATTTATTATACCCTTCTTGTCCACAATTGTTTATTATACCCCTCTTGTCCACAATTGTTTATTATACCCCTCTTGTCCACAATTGTTTATTATACCCCTCTTGTCCACAATTGTTTATTATACCCCTTCTTGTCCACAATTGTTTATTATACCCCTTCTTGTCCACAATTGTTTATTATACCCATCTTGTCCACAATTGTTTATTATACCCCTCTTGTCCACAATTGTTTATTATACCCCTTCTTGTCCACAATTGTTTATTATACCCCTCTTGTCCACAATTGTTTATTATACCCCTTCTTGTCCACAATTGTTTATTATACCCCTCTTGTCCACAATTGTTTATTATACCCTTCTTGTCCACAATTGTTTATTATACCCCTCTTGTCCACAATTGTTTATTATACCCCTTCTTGTCCACAATTGTTTATTATACCCTTCTTGTCCACAATTGTTTATTATACCCCTCTTGTCCACAATTGTTTATTATACCCCTTCTTGTCCACAATTGTTTATTATACCCCTCTTGTCCACAATTGTTTATTATACCCCTCTTGTCCACAATTATTTATTATACCCCTCTTGTCCACAATTGTTTATTATACCCCTTGTCCACAATTGTTTATTATACCCGTTCTTGTCCACAATTGTTTATTATACCCCTTCTTGTCCACAATTGTTTATTATACCCCTTCTTGTCCACAATTGTTTATTATACCCCTTCTTGTCCACAATTGTTTATTATACCCCTTCTTGTCCACAATTGTTTATTATACCCCTTCTTGTCCACAATTGTTTATTATACCCCTCTTGTCCACAATTGTTTATTATACCCCTTCTTGTCCACAATTGTTTATTATACCCCTTCTTGTCCACAATTGTTTATTATACCCCTTCTTGTCCACAATTGTTTATTATACCCCTTCTTGTCCACAATTGTTTATTATACCCCTCTTGTCCACAATTGTTTATTATACCCCTTCTTGTCCACAATTGTTTATTATACCCCTTCTTGTCCACAATTGTTTATTATACCCCTTGTCCACAATTGTTTATTATACCCCTTCTTGTCCACAATTGTTTATTATACCCCTTCTTGTCCACAATTGTTTATTATACCCCTTCTTGTCCACAATTGTTTATTATACCCCTTCTTGTCCACAATTGTTTATTATACCCCTTCTTGTCCACAATTGTTTATTATACCCCTTCTTGTCCACAATTGTTTATTATACCCCTTCTTGTCCACAATTGTTTATTATACCCCTTCTTGTCCACAATTGTTTATTATACCCCTTCTTGTCCACAATTGTTTATTATACCCCTCTTGTCCACAATTGTTTATTATACCCCTCTTGTCCACAATTGTTTATTATACCCCTCTTGTCCACAATTATTTATTATACCCCTCTTGTCCACAATTGTTTATTATACCCCTCTTGTCCACAATTGTTTATTATACCCCTTCTTGTCCACAATTGTTTATTATACCCCTTCTTGTCCACAATTGTTTATTATACCCCTTCTTGTCCACAATTGTTTATTATACCCCTTCTTGTCCACAATTGTTTATTATACCCCTTCTTGTCCACAATTGTTTATTATACCCCTCTTGTCCACAATTGTTTATTATACCCCTTCTTGTCCACAATTGTTTATTATACCCCTTCTTGTCCACAATTGTTTATTATACCCGTTCTTGTCCACAATTGTTTATTATACCCCTTCTTCTCCACAATTGTTTATTATACCCCTTCTTGTCCACAATTGTTTATTATACCCCTTCTTGTCCACAATTGTTTATTATACCCCTCTTGTCCACAATTGTTTATTATACCCCTTCTTGTCCACAATTGTTTATTATACCCCTCTTGTCCACAATTGTTTATTATACCCTTCTTGTCCACAATTGTTTATTATACCCCTCTTGTCCACAATTGTTTATTATACCCCTTCTTGTCCACAATTGTTTATTATACCCTTCTTGTCCACAATTGTTTATTATACCCCTCTTGTCCACAATTGTTTATTATACCCCTTCTTGTCCACAATTGTTTATTATACCCCTCTTGTCCACAATTGTTTATTATACCCCTCTTGTCCACAATTATTTATTATACCCCTCTTGTCCACAATTGTTTATTATACCCCTCTTGTCCACAATTGTTTATTATACCCCTTCTTGTCCACAATTGTTTATTATACCTCTTCTTGTCCACAATTGTTTATTATACCCCTTCTTGTCCACAATTGTTTATTATACCCCTTATTGTCCACAATTGTTTATTATACCCCTTCTTGTCCACAATTGTTTATTATACCCCTTCTTGTCCACAATTGTTTATTATACCCCTCTTGTCCACAATTGTTTATTATACCCCTTCTTGTCCACAATTGTTTATTATACCCCTTCTTGTCCACAATTGTTTATTATACCCCTTCTTGTCCACAATTGTTTATTATACCCCTTCTTGTCCACAATTGTTTATTATACCCCTTCTTGTCCACAATTGTTTATTATACCCCTTCTTGTCCACAATTGTTTATTATACCCCTTCTTGTCCACAATTGTTTATTATACCCCTTCTTGTCCACAATTGTTTATTATACCCCTTCTTGTCCACAATTGTTTATTATACCCCTCTTGTCCACAATTGTTTATTATACCCCTTCTTGTCCACAATTGTTTATTATACCCCTTCTTGTCCACAATTGTTTATTATACCCCTCTTGTCCACAATTGTTTATTATACCCCTCTTGTCCACAATTGTTTATTATACCCCTCTTGTCCACAATTGTTTATTATACCCCTTCTTGTCCACAATTGTTCCGATCATAAATAAAGGCGATCCTGCTTCAACTTGTTCGTCCGTTTATTTTTTTTATTTTTTATGTTTTATTTTGTTTTCCTTATCCTTGACAATGGTGTTCCGGCGGACATTAGGGCGATTATGTGATCATCGCTGACTACTTATTTGTCTGTCATTGAGTTTTCCACATTTAGCATTTATAGTTGTATATATTTTCTATGACACCTTGCGCATAACGTGTAATTATGTGCTCGATGTCCCTAACATTCGCTTGAAAAAACTTTTAATTGACGTACCGATACTCCAGCGGATCGTTTGTTGTACGAATTCATAACATCTTGCCTCCCCCCCCAAAAAAAAACCCCCCCCCCATAAAAAACAAAAATTGCTACCAGAAGTAATGTACATTAAAATGGTCTATGCATTTACTTGTGCATTGACATTTGTATGTGGCATTAATTAGGTAATTCTTCAAAAATATATATATATTTGTAAATTTTTCGGTAGAAAAATGTCACACCCATAGGCTTCTTCATCTTAAATTACAGGCTCACAATCGCTCGCCAGGAATATATCGACATCTAAATGGAACGAAAGATCTTAATATTGACAAAGATAAGGGCCAAAGTTCTTAACATTGCCAAACTAATGGGGCGAACGTCTTACAATCTCAAAACTAATGGGGCTAAACATGAGCTATTTTTGTTGCATTTTGTAGCAAATCTTGCGTACTCCCTGCAAGATTCGTTTTATTAAAATTAGGCTACAAGCTAGTTCAGCGTTTCGTAGGAAATTGTCTAGTCATTTCTTACATTTCTCTCTTCCTCCGTGTTCCAGTTTATATATACACTATAATATGATGAAACCTTACTTGGATGAGAATGAATTAGTATATGACTTAAATTGCTTCAAACTCCGTGTGTCCAGGCATTTTAGCTCGAACGTCCCTTGATTTTGGCCCTGTCACTCTTTGAAATCTTGGGGAGGCACTCGCTGCAGGCAGTTATGCCTTTTGTCTCCCTCATTCACATAGAAAAAAAAATATGTATATATATATATCTATATATAATTATATATATATATATCTTAGCTACAACCTCGTGGCTTCTACAGACAGTTTGCCTGACCCCAATTCCTTCCTTCTTTCCCTTGTGTTTCCCTCCGTGCAGGTATATGTGACCTCCTTCCAGCCTTTTACCTCCTCTCGGCCTACTCCTATGGCTAATTTAGAACCTTGTTATTTTCTAGGTGTTTCCTGACACGGATTCCTCCCTCCTTTAGCCCTCTCAAAATATACGTGTCTTTTTGTTGTATTCTGCCTATTACTATGGGGAGGTTTAATTTAATGTATTCTAATTTGTATCTATATATTTTTATTTTTCTCCCTAGACCTCCATCAACTTAATATAACACTCACATGCCCCTCCATTTGAGACACTGGAAATGTGTAAGTTTTTCGGCAAAAAACATCCTGGCCGAAGGCCAGTTCCTCCTTAATCGATAAACTAATGGGGCAAACATCTTAAAATATCAAAACTAATGGGGCTAAGCATGAGAAAAACAGATTTAGAAGAAAAACAAAAATATTATTTGAAGCTTATGATGGACCTCTTATTATAAAAAAACGGGGAAGTATATATCTCAATAATTACCCATTGACTCGCACAGACCCTCTCTAAACTTATTAAAATCCGTTTAATGATAGCCAACATTGAATTAATTAATGCGTTATACTGCAAGGGTTAATGTGTCTGGACCTTGCATGGGTGGGATTGAATTATTATACCACAATTAATTTGATTGATAATTTAAAATTTTGTATATTTCTTATTGGCCTGACCTCATGTGGTTTTTTTTTCCTGTTTACTTTTCTATGTTTCTTTTCTTATGTTTCAGTTGCTATGCTTCCTTTTCTATGTTTAATTTCTTATGTTTCCTTTCCTATGTTTCCTATGTGTCCTTTCCTATGTTTCCTTTTCTATGTTTCTTTTCTTATGTTTCCTTTCCTATGTTTCCTATGTGTCCTTTCCTATGTGTCCTTTCCTATGTTTCATATGTGTCCTTTCCTATGTTTTCTCTCCTATGTTTCCTCTCCTGTGTTTCAGTTCCTATGTTTCCTTTCCAGTGTTTCCTATCCGGTTTCCTTTCCTATGTTTACTTTCCTATGTTTCCTTTCCTGTGTTTAATTTCCTGTTTCATTTCCTATATTTCCTTTCCTATGTTTCCTCTTCTATGTTTCCTTCCTTTCCTATGTTTTCTCTCCTATGTTTCCTTTCCTATGTTCCCTATATTTCCTTTCCTATGTTCTTATGTTTACTTTCCTATGTTTCTTACGTTTCCTCTCCTATGTTGCCTTCCCTCCATACAAATAGTGACCCCCTTCCAGCTATTTAACTCCTTTCATTATCCGCCTTTCCCCATCCCATACGACTCCTGCGATTCCTTCTTCTTTCCACAGTCTTATCAAGGATCATGACTACAATTTTGGAACGCTGACTGGACGAGTAGAGTTCTTATAGCTAAGCCAATGTTATAATGATCATTAGTCTTTGGGGACCATGTCGGAATTTAATTGCACTGATATATCTGGTACCTTATCTATTCGTATATCTAACATGTTGAATACTTGCCTGATGAAATATATACTTCATTTGATCTTATACCGGTATTTGTTTTAATATAAACATCACAAAATATGTTGAAAACAAATGTTGAAATAAATTTGAAGAGTTGACAGAATTAATATAAACACCATATGAGGAGGAGCAATTTATTGACAACGTTTCGCAGATAGCTACTTCATGTCACTGAAGGTTAGCGACCTGAAGAAGCTATCTGCGAAACGTTGTCAATAAAGTGTTCCTCCTCATATGGTGTTTATATTAAGTCTGTCAACTGTTCAAAGTTATTTCAACGTATTTTGTTTTACTTTGATGAATTATATGAGTTACTATACCTTATATAATGACATAGGTCCAGTAGTCTAGTCCCCTGGTGTTTGTAGGGATGCAGGTAGTGACCTCCTTCCAGCTAGTTACCTCCTTTCATCCTCCTCCTGTCCCCTGCCCCAGACGGTTCCTCCAGATGGTAGCGGTCCCTATGACAGCCCTTTTGTGTTCTATAGATCCCGCAGTCCCTAGTAACGCTATACCCTCGTCCCTTCCTATACGTACTATTAAAGGGGGATATTTGTTTATTTATTTAATATATTTTTTATTCCTTGGAGTGCCACATGTATTTGTTGATTTCATCAATTGAGTTCAGAAGTACAGTTGGTTGGTGAAAAAATATGAATGAGTATGTATGTGTGTTTATATTCAGGCACATACCCCATATCTGGCGGTGGGCCGACTCGAGACAAACCTCGAACAGAAACAACAAAATAAAATATAATATAAATTCACACACATTTAGGTCGTCCAGGAGAAGACCCAGAGACCAAGCCCCATTTGGGGTCCCTAGCAAAAGATTCCCAGGTCACAGACCTACCGGAGAGGTTCCGGTCTCACCAGGCAGAAACGCAGCGGAACATAAGAACATAAGAACATAAGAAAATGGGAGTCTGCAGAAAGCCGATTGGCCTAAGCAAGGCAGATCCCTGTCCCACACAACCCCAAATCAATTACAAAGCCCAATTATAGGCTCAACATTCTAATACCCTGAGGATCATCCTACCAAAACGGTTAGAGATTTACGCAGGATTATGGGGGTCTGCAGAGCGCTGATTGGCCCAACCCGGCTGATGTCCGCTCACAATGTCCGCTCACATCACTTCCAGATATGGCCCTTCATATATACACCGGTTCCCCAGGCCGGGCACCTGACGGACTATTATCTAGTCCAATTGGCGCCCGACCACCACTCCCTACGACCACGTTATCACTCATCTATTCACAATCATCCTCCATTCATTCCTATTCATCACCACTTCTCTTACCTGTTCTTCTGTCACCTCTCTATCTCTTCCGAGGTCTTCCTCTTAATCTATTTCCCCTTGTTTCTGACTTATACAGTATATTTCCCCTTGTTTCTGACTTATACAGTATATTTCCCCTTGTTTCTGACTTATACAGTATATTTCCCCTTGTTTCTGACTTATACAGTATATTTCCCCTTGTTTCTGACTTATACAGTATATTTCCCCTTGTTTCTGACTTATACAGTATATTTCCCCTTGTTTCTGACTTATACAGTATATTCTTTTTGTAAGCCTTTCATCTCTGATTCGTTCAGCATGTCCATACTAGCATAGCACCCTTTTTTCCACTCTGGCCGATAAGGGTTCCTTCCTATACTGAATAAAATCGTCTAATAGCATCCAGAAAATGATGAAAAGGACGTCACCGTTGCTGAGTTAGAAATATTCAGCAATGGAAGTACCATGATTTCAATATACTAAACTATTATAAATCAGCTATTGCATTGTACAGTTGCCCACATAAGTTCTCTTCCTCTGCGTGATATTATACATGGAAATATAATGCACATGGTTGAATTACGAGTGTAGTTTCTTATGCAGTGGTTAACTCATCTGATTAGTCAACTGATAATTAAAAGAAACCACACTCGTAAATCATCTATACTATATACTTCATACAAAAAACACGACTAGGAAAAGAACTTATATGGACAACTGTACACATTAAAAGGGTCATATATGCTAACCCTTCCGAGTATGCAGAGTTTGGGTGTGAATAAGTAACGCTGCCATCGATTTGCCTTGTGTGGAAGGAGGGGAGTGTGGGAACCTGAACTAGTACTGATCCAGATTGCAGGTAAAAAATTAGAATGTCCCAGAGTTTTCCCCTGGGAATCGTTCACTCTAATTCTTTATTCATTCCCTGCACTCAATTATTTTTTTGTTTGCAGTCCTTCATTCCACAACTTCATTCCACTCACTCATTCTACTCCTTCATTCCACTCCTACAGTCTATTATTCCCTCCTTCACTCTCTTATTCCACTCCTATATATCACTCTTTCATTCCATTCATTCAATGCCTCACTCCAGGTCTTCATTCTCCTCCTTCACTTCATTATTTCACTCCTCCAGTCCATTCCTTTACTCCTTTATTCCACTCATCTCCTTCATTCCACACTTTCACTCAACTCCTTCATTCCACTCATTCTACATCTTGGCATGGAGGAAGTGGACGAGTGGAGGAGGATCGAGGGGGAGGGGATGGGATGGGAGGAGGGGAAGAAAGGAGGCGAGTGGGGTTGAGGACAGGTGAGGTGGGCCACTAATTGATTATGATTACACCTAGTTACCTGGGTACGTCGGCCTGTCATCTGTCGCCCCCATACCCTGTGAGAAGCTTCGTATTAGACACTACACAGTCTTACAAACAACTCTGGTAGACATACAGGCACGCACATACACGGAAGAAAACGCACATACACACACACACACACAGAGTACATGATAAACACAAATGCACACACATAGGAAGCGCATCATACACACACTGAGAAGCTTCTTATTAGGCACTACACAGATTTTCAAACAACACTGGCAGACATATACACAAGCACATACACGGAAGAAGGTCAAAACACACACACACACACACACACACACACACACACACACACACACACAGTGACCAGCTTCGTAGACACTACACAGACCACCGATTTACAAACAACACTGGCATACAAATATGCACATACAGACGAAGGCTAGCAATGACACTCACACACACACGCACGCACGCACACAAAAAAACACACACATACACAGGGAGAGAGAGAGAGAGAGAGAGAGAGAGAGAGAGAGAGAGAGAGAGAGAGAGAGAGAGAGACTAACAAACATACAACAATACAGTAACAAAGTGTAGAAGGATAAACAAACTGGCAAACAAAGTGGCTGACTTGACAGAGACGGTACATACATACAAAAACAAACATGAATAGATTGCACTGATATAGATATGATATTTAATTATTTAATTGGTGTATATTGTTTCTGCCGGAAGATGTCTTGGAATACAGATGAAAGCTTGCAGTTCCGTGTTTCATTTTCACGGTGAGTACAAGAAATATAGTAATCACGTGTATTTATGATTATTTCTATAAATACTGTATACCTTTACATGTTTAATCAAGCTAGACATTGCATTTAGTGTATATGCTGTCTAATTATCGCCTAATAAAGCACTGATACATTCATGTGTAATGTTAAATCGTAAAGAAACAGACACATGTATGATATATTGACTGTCAACCTGATCCTTTAAGCAAATTATCATTGACAATATAAAATACAACTATGCTAATAACTGATGGTAACTACAATCGCTACATATCAGATCATCTTGTGATTATATGCATGTATATGACATACACAATAAATATGTACAAGAACTGTTAATAGTGTGTAATCAAATCCTACCCACAGCCCATAGATGTTGAAGTGCAAGGGGGAGTGATGAAATTTGGGGTGTAAGGCAAAGAAGAGAGCGGGACGAATGAGAGAGAAGCGGGGTAAGATGAAAGGAATGAATGAATATCTTATACTGACATTACGTGCCCTTCCCAGCCCCCTCACGTACACTGCAGTATACTTGTTCAACTACACGTACACGGTATTATACACTGGCACACATACGTACATATCGGAATACTGGCACACGTACATGTCAGTATACTTGCATTCCCTCGCGTACATAGCAGCATACTTGTTCAACTACACGTACACGGTATTATACATTGGCACACACGTACATATCGGTATACTTGCAGACGCACACGTACATGTCAGTATACTTACATACCTACACGCACACGGCATTATACATTGACACATACATCAGTATACATGCACACCTACACGCACACACGGTAGTATACATTAATACACACACGCACATATTAGTATACTTACACACATACACGTACATACCAGTATACTTGCACACATACACGTACATATCAGTATACTTACACACATACACGTACATACCAGTATACTTGCACACATACACGTACATATCAGTATACTTGCACACATACACGTACATATCAGTATACTTGCACACATACACGTACATATCAGTATAATTGCACATAAATTATTATTATTATTATTATTATTATTATTATTATTATTATATGAGATGCCGAAGTCTCCAACTAGGGTGCAGAAACACCATCAAGATCAATCCACACAAAACACCCGGAGGCACTGGAGAGAGACTATGGCAACTTAGGAAAAAATAAAAACATACACTGTATACTGTACTGTACATATACACATATTAAACACAGACAACATATTATGCAGTGGAGGATATCAAGCTTAAATATAATACAATAAAATAGAATAAAATAAGTTTAAAAATTAGAATTAATGCTGCAAAAAAGCATTAACTCTAGACTTAAAAATGGAGATATTAGCTGAATTGACTAGCTCATTTGGCAACTTATTCCACAAGTCAACCATGGCCGGCACAAAACACCGTGAAAACTGTGTAGTAGAAAAATTAACACGGCTCATGGCAAGATAATTAAGATTGCTTGTGAATCTAGTTGCACGAGCCCGGACATAGGGCCCAGGCAGAACCCCATGTAAGGGATGCTGAGGGTTGTTAAAAACTTTAAATAAAAGACTAAGGGCACCAACTTTACGTCGATGACACAGATCAAGAGACAAATTAGGTAGAATAAAACTGATGGAATTTAGCGACCTGTCAAGCAACTTGAGATGGCAGTCAGCTGCTGACAACCAGACAGGTGAGCAGTACTCGAAATGTGGCAAAATAAAAGCATAAAAAGACTTGATAACTGTGGCGTCACAAGCAAATGTTTTATAAACCTTGCGAAGCAGACCAATTTTTTGGGAAATGGAAGAGGAGAAAGAACGAATATGCTTTTCAAAAGTAAGTTTGGGATCAAGAGTAACTCCTAACAAACGCAGAGTATCACAAACACATACCTATTAATATAGTTGCACACAAACACATACCTATTAATATAGTTGCACACAAACACATACCTATTAATATACTTGCACACAAACACATACCTATTAATATACTTGCACACAAACACATACCTATTAATATACTTGCACACATACACATACCTATTAATATACTTGCACACAAACACATACCTATTAATATACTTGCACACATACACATACCTATTAATATACTTGCACACAAACACACACCTATTAATATACTTGCACACAAACACATACCTATTAATATACTTGCACACATACACATACCTATTAATATACTTGCACACAAACACATACCTATTAATATAGTTGCACACAAACACATACCTATTAATATACTTGCACACAAACACATACCTATTAATATACTTGCACACAAACACATACCTATTAATATACTTGCACACATACACATACCTATTAATATACTTGCACACAAACACATACCTATTAATATACTTGCACACAAACACATACCTATTAATATACTTGCACACAAACACATACCTATTAATATACTTGCACACAAACACATACCTATTAATATAGTTGCACACAAACACATACCTATTAATATACTTGCACACAAACACATACCTATTAGTATACTTGCACACATACACATACCTATTAATATACTTGCACACATACACATACCTATTAGTATACTTGCACACATACACATACCTATTAGTATACTTGCACACATACACAGACCTATTAGTGTACTTGCACACATACACATACCTATTAGTATACTTGCACACATACACATACCTATTAATATACTTGCACACATACACATACCTATTAGTATACTTGCACACATACACATACCTATTAGTATACTTGCACACATACACAGACCTATTAGTGTACTTGCACACATACACATACCTATTAGTATACTTGCACACATACACAGACCTATTAGTGTACTTGCACACATACACATACCTATTAGTATACTTGCACACAAACACATACCTATTAGTATACTTGCACACATACACAGACCTATTAGTATACTTGCACACATACACATACCTATTAGTATACTTGCACACATACACAGACCTATTAGTGTACTTGCACACATACACATACCTATTAGTATACTTGCACACAAACACATACCTATTAGTATACTTGCACACATACACAGACCTATTAGTGTACTTGCACACATACACATACCTATTAGTATACTTGCACACATACACATACCTATTAGTATACTTGCACACAAACACATACCTATTAGTATACTTGCACACATACACAGACCTATTAGTGTACTTGCACACATACACATACCTATTAGTATACTTGCACACATACACATACCTATTAGTATACTTGCACACATACACATACCTATTTGTATACTTGCACACATACACATACCTATTAGTATACTTGCACACATACACAGACCTATTAGTGTACTTGCACACATACACATACCTATTAGTATACTTGCACATACACATACCTATTAGTATACTTGCACACATACACATACCTATTAGTATACTTGCACACATACACATACCTATTAGTATACTTGCACACATACACAGACCTATTAGTGTACTTGCACACATACACATACCTATTAGTATAATTGCACACATACACATACCTATTAATATACTTGCACACATACACATACCTATTAGTATAATTGCACACATACACACCAGTATACCTGCACACATACACGCACGTACATAATGTATATTTGCACACATACACGTACATATCAATATACTTGCACACATACACGCACACGGCATTATACACTAACACACACGTACACGCATGCACGGGAATTTATATTTATTGACGGACACACGGCTATTAGAATAAATAGTTTGCCACAAGTTCAATGACCCCTTCCCAATTACTTTACCTAAATATATATGGTGAACTATATCCTCTTGTCACACTATAGTCTATTCATTACATATAAGCCAAACATCGTAACTCCTGAGCCTTGTAACCCCTTCTGTACCGGTGATGTACTTTTCATTATATTCTGGCAACTATTAGACGATTTTCAGCTTAGCAAGAATGTCTACTCAATAAAAGGCTATAAACTGTCTCAATTCATCATTTTAGCTACCGTATATCCTTCCTAAGCTTCATAAAATCGTCTAAATGTAGCTGAAATCAAATAACAAAGACGTCGCCGGTACAGGAGTTAACTGAAAATGGGTTAGAGCAAAGTACCTGTCAATTTCCATGACTTTACCCAAATGGTAGACATAACAGCTCAATAATACTAAAAGTCCTACTCGAGTTATGAGAGGTTGGGATCGGGATTTATGGCCTACCTATAATGTACAGGGTATAGCAGTGTCTGTAGTGTTTAGATTTTCACTTGGATCTATTACATACTGTACGTTTTCTTTTTGTTTCTTTTTCTTTTGTTAATGAGATTCTCTATTTTAGTTTAATGTGAGTATGCAAAGTTATTGCTACACAATTAAAAATCTGTCACGGAAAACTTGCATATTGGATAAATATATCTTTGTCCGCCTGTTCATACGAACACAAATATGGCAGTTACACACACACACACACACACACACACACACCAATTCTCATTTGTATCCAATCACTCGCCAACTGATAGTCTATATTTTCGTTCATAGAATCATCAATATATTGCGTTTCTCCCTTAGCTTCACGTGCATATTCATCCTAGTTGTCGCCGAACTACTTATTTCGACTGTACGTTACATATATGCACACTCAGACATGCCCAAATCTACGCACACATGCATACACAGCCACACACATACATGCTAGCATTATACCTACACGGGAGATCACACAAAAGCCGCGGGAGGTATGTGGAAGAGGGGCCATGGTGGGTTGGGTATGTGGGGAGGAAGAGGTGGAGGAGGAAGAAGAGGAGGAATAAGGGAGGAGATGAAGAAGAGGTGAAGTGGAAAGGAAGAGGAGGAGGGAGTGGAGGAAGCGGAAGACAGAAAACTAAGGGTAACATGTGGAGAATGAAGAAGAAGAGGAGAAAAGCGAGGGAGAGGAACAGGTGGGGGGGGGGGGGGAATATGGGAGGAGATGAAGAAAAGGAGGTGAAGGGTAGAAGAAAAATTAGAAGATGATGATGAAGAGGAGGAAGAGTGGAAAAGAGGAAGGAGGAGAGAAGGGCAAAGAGAGGTGCAGTGGGTGATTTGGAGGAGGCCAAGTTAGGGGGAAATACAGAAATAAAGACGAAACAAAACCAATAAGAGAAAATAGAGAATATGGAGCAAAGTGAGATATAAGAACTAGAATATAGGTGGAAGAGAACGACGATAAAGAAGTAGAATAGAAGCCAATACAGAAGGAAAGGGAAAAGACAGAATACAACAAAGAGAGAGAAGGCGAGGAGAACGAATAATTAGAACAGTGAGTAAAATGGGTGGAGATCAATTATGCAAGAGAAGAAAAGAGAGGAAGGCAAAGAGAAATGCAGTGGATGGTTTAACTTATTGCCGATGGAGGTCAGATACAGATAGTAAATAATATGAAGAAGAAACAAGACAAGTAAGAACAAAATAATAATATGGAGCGAAGAGAGGAGGGCAAAGCGAGATACAGGAAAATATAGGAGACAAGGAAGAAGGAATTAAAGAGAAAGAAGAAGAATTTAGGGCAATGAGAAAGAGAGAAAGAGAGTAAAGGAATGAAGAGTAACAGACAAAACAGGAGAAGACAGTAAAGAGAGGTATAGAAGGTGGTTTCCCTTACTGCCTTTGATCTTGCCCTCCTCCCTTCTGTCTGTTCCTAGCCTGTCCCTTTTGTCTGTCACTCCCTGTTCTGTCCAATGGGTCCTGTCTATCACTCGCTGGGGTCTCCTTTCTCTCCCCACCCTCCCCTTCCTCGTTCTTGTAAGCTTTTCTTCTGTCCCTAGTCCGCATTCCTGTCTATTCTTCTGTCTATGTTTCTGTCAGTTTTGTTTATATTTCCGTCTTTCACTTTTCCCCGTCTATCCCTTCATTTTTCTCCATCTTGTTAGTTTTTCTTCTGTCCCTAGCTCGCATTCCTGTCTGTTTTTCTGTCTGTTTCTGTCAGTTTTGTTTATCTCTGTCTATGTTTCTGTTAATTTTCTATAACTTTTCGTCTTTCACTTTTCCTTGTCCATCTTTCTCCTCCTCCTTGTAATGTTTTCTTCCGTCTCTAGTCCGCATTCCTGTTTATTCTGCTGTACTCTGTTACTGTCAATTTTGTTTCTCTTTTGTCTTTCACTTTTCTGTCTATCCCTTCATTTTTCTCTCACTTCTTGTAAGCTTTTTTTGTTTGTAGTCCGCATTCCTGTCTATTCTTCTGTCTATGTTTATGTCAGTTTTGTTTATCTCTGTCTATATTTCTGTTAATTTTCTATAACTTTTCGTCTTTCACTTTTCCTAGTTCATTTGTCTACCTCTTCTTGTAAGCATTTATTCTGTCCCTGGTCCGCATTCCTGTCTATTTTTCTGTCTATGTAACTGCCAATTTTGTTTATATCTGCCTATATTTCTGTCAGTTTTGATTATTTGTCCGTCTTTCACTTTTATCTGTCTATTCCTTAATTTTTCTCTCACTTCTTGTAAGCATTTCTTCTGTCCCTAGCTCGCATTCCTGTCTATTATTCTGTCCATGATCCTGTCAGTTTTGTTTATCTTTTCGTCTTTCAATTTTAACTGTCCATTTTTCTCCTCCTTCTTGTAAACTGCTCTTCCGTCTGTAGTCCATATTTCTGTCTATTCTTCTGTCTATGTTTCTTTTAGTTTTGTTTATCTTTTCGTCTTTCACTTTCCCTGTTCATCTTTTTCCTTCTTGTATCTGTGTGTCTGTCTCTAGTCCGCATCCTGTCTATTCATCTGTTCATATTTCTGTCCACTTTTCCCTGTCCATCGTTCTCCCCCTTCTTTCTTCTGTCTGTAGTCTGCATTCCTGTCTATTCTTGTCTGTCCTTTCTTACGACTTTCCTGTCCATTTAGTTTATCCTTGTGTCCAATTTGTTCTGTCTATCCCTTTACCTTTTTACTTTGCATCCGTCTCTACTCCACATTCCTCTCCATTCCCCTCCGTCCGTTTTGTCTTCTGTCCATTTGTTTATCCCTGCGTCTAATATATTCTGTCTATCCTCTGTCTATTCCCTCTTCTACTTTTTTTTCTTTCTGTGTGTAGTCCGAATTCCTGTCTAGTCTTCTCCGTCCATCTTGGCCATCCTTTTGTCCATTTTGCCTAACCTGTCCATTGTGTTTGTCACCTTGTCCTGTCTGCCCCTTCTTCTTCTTCACCTTCCGGGTCTCCTTCGTTATTATTATTATTATTATTATTATTATTATTATTATTATTACTATTTTATTTATTATTTTCATTTCCATCATATTCTCATTTTCTTTTGTTCTCCTTTTTTTTTTTTTTTTTTTTTTTTTTTTTTTTTTATCTGTATACTTCTTATAGTAATATTTTTGTGTTTAATCTTATTTCTTATCTACTGTTTTTTGTCCTTTTCCAATGTCTCTTCGATCGAGTGATAATTAACTTTCAGTACCGATGACGTACGTTATATATTATTATGGCTACTATTGGAAAACTTTATTCAGTTTAGGAGTGACCTCTAGCAATGACATGGCTTCGAATTATCTCAATTAACCCTCTTGACTTCCACAGATCTTTCCTAAGCTGCATAAAATCGTCCAAATATAGCTAGGATCAAATACAAAAGAAGTTTTCGGTACAGAAAAGGGTTAATATTCTGAACTTCTCTTCAGTTTGTCCTCATGTGTGTATGTTGTGTATTTTCCCACTTTTGAATTGGTGTTATCATTCGTCTTTTGTTCTTACGTTCTTATGTATGT
Source organism: Paralithodes platypus (assembly GCA_032716605.1). Lineage (NCBI taxonomy): Eukaryota > Metazoa > Arthropoda > Malacostraca > Decapoda > Lithodidae > Paralithodes > Paralithodes platypus. Next base: position 28,356,821 of record CM064516.1, read on the forward strand.
TCTTATTTCTCTGTCCATTATAATCCCCCCCCCCCCACACACACACACAAACACACACCCTATCTTTCCTTCATGTTTCTATGTTGTTTTTTCCTTATATTATTTGTCCTGTTCGCTCTACGTTCAACAAGTATCTTTTTGCATCACACGTTTGCTTATTTATTACCAGTACGTTCAATAATATATTCCAGACATAAATAATTAGGTAATAAGAGTGATTGAATAAATAACGAAATAGATATATCAATAAATATATAGATAACTGCTGAATATTCTTCGCCGTATTGCATCAATAATTGTACTATTTTCTGAATCAGCTTTAAGATGTATACTATTTCCACGTGGTGAAGTCAGTGAAAATATCAGTTTCCTCCCTTAGAGTTTTATCATACATTTACCTCTGTCAGTCTGTCTCGTCCCTAATCAAAAGCAAACCCTAACTATTCCGATCCAAACACTCCCTTTCCAGTTACCTATCTGTCTGTCTATCTATCTATCTATCTATTTATATATCTAGCTATCTAGCTATCTATCTTGTTTGCTCTTCCTTGTATATGTTTAACTTTCTCCTGTTTGTTCGCTACTGTCCTTTTCTGTCCTCTCTAATTATTCGAAGTCATTTCGCCTTAACCTTCACTCCTGTCCTATCATTAAACCCCAAAACGAATTCCTAAGTAGCCTTAATTACCCTTCAGTATTATATTTAGTTACTTTAAGCAATCGCAGGACATACATATTTATTATTTAATTATATTTTGTTAATAATTATGTTTATGTATGTATGTATGTATGTATGTATGTATGTATGTATGTATGTCCCTAAAACAGAAAATATTATTATCAATGCGCACTGATAATGAAGTTTGGCTTATAATACTATGCATACAGTATTAATTCATGGTGTAATTTGATCAGTAGTAAGGGCATGAACATATACAGTATAAGTAGGTGTGTAGTACTTCTAATATTAAGTAGGTGTGTAGCACTTCTAATATTAAGTAGGTGTGTAGTACTTCTAATATTAAGTAGGTGTGTAGTACTTCTAATATTAAGTAGGTGTGTAGTCCTTCTAATATTAAGTAGGTGTGTAGTACTTCTAATATTAAGTAGGTGTGTAGTACTTCTAATATTAAGTAGGTGTGTAGTACTTCTAATATTAAGTAGGTGTGTAGTACTTCTAATATTTAAGTTATATTTTCTATTTTTTACCACACGAATTTCTATATGCTATTGGGGCGGGATTGGAGACTGTGGTAGAATTAGATAATATTCTCGGAATTTACGAAATCGCGGGGTCTGTGCCCCCTAACCCCCCGCGAATATCAAGGGGTTACTGTATTCATTATTCCTTGAGTCTGCTCAGTCACTATTGTAAATCTGTTATTTTTCAGACAACAGTATTAGCATAATCTTGTTTATTAACGCATGATGATCTACGATACGACAGGGAACCTAAAATTGACCTAAAATCAATTCTATGGTGTATTAGCCTTAAGAGATTTAACTTTAGTTGTATATATTTTTACTTAAACTACTAAACCTTGTACAGATATTCAAAGATTTCGTTTCATAAATACGTTTCATTATCAGTTTAGCAAATGTCAGTGAAATATATAATTATGCAATTCATAAATACAAATGTTTCTACGATTGGCATATTAGTTCCCCGGTAGCGGATGTATTAGCTACACTACGATCGACATTCCTTAAGGGAGCCCACCACGCTTTTTTTTTCTCTTTCTCTCCCTCTCTCTTTGGCTTGTATCCATTCGGCCCCATTCAGCCTACTGTTTTAAGAAGTTTACCCCATCCAGGTGTCAATATTTTCCTGGCGAGCGGTAGCGAGCCAGCATATATATATTTTGTTTTGACAGTAAGCTAAATTTGTACATTTTTCGATAGAAAAATGTCTCCGGCGAAGCCGGATTTCTCCGTACAATGCTGGCTCGCTATCGCTCGCCAGGAAGAAATCGACACCTGGCTGGGGATAAACGTCTTAAAACAGTTGGCTGAATGGGGCCGAATGGATACAAGCCAGGGAAAGAGAGAATAGGAGAGAAAGATAATAAAAAGCCGGTGGCCCCCTTTAATTCACTGTAACACCCAGGAACCACACCAGTCTCCGCCATAGTAAAAGGGTTATACCGACAGAGAGACAAGTCTGTCCAGAACATTTCACGCTAATTCAGGCACTTATACCGGCCCTCAATGACTGTTTACGCAAAACTTTAGACGGTGGTTTCCGAGTTCCATGTTACCCTCCCCTATTACGCTTTTAAGCCATTTCACCCCATTAGTTTGGCGATACTAAGACGCTTTACCCCATTCAGGTGTAGATTTATTTACGCGAGCGATAGCGAGCATGTAACTTAAAAGAAATTGGCCTACATATTTGTGTCGAAAAATTTACAAATTTAGCTTGAAGAGGAGTGATTTTTTTTTTTTTTTTTTTAAGTTTGAAGGAAGTCTGGGAAGGCGTTTTTGTTAGCCTAGGAGACAACATAAATACATTGCTCGAAAATGCAAAAAAACAAGCATCCTCAATAATTATCAAACAAAATATCATGAAATAAGTCGGCCCCATGTAGTCCTTCCCTGCTATCGCCTGTCCCGAACATTTCACGCTAATTAAGGCACTTACACCGGCCCTCAAAGGCTGTTTACGCAAAACTTTAGTTGGTGGTTTCCAAGTGCCCTTTTACCCTCATGTTGGTTCCCACAAGATTACGTCTGGATGTGTTTTGCGCTGGTGGGGTATGGGAGCGATTTTAGTAGGATTGTTGGAGGTTTTTGTTGTGGTTAGTTATGATTACGTATTATTGGGGGAAACTGGTTACAAATTACGAGAAGAATGGCAGGACAGGTATGGGATGGGTGTCACTGTTTACGCTGTGGGACCCACACGGAGGGGGAAGGGGGTGGGAAAGGGTCACGTGGAGGAGAGAGGTGATATGGGAAGGGTTACAACAAATAGTTAGTATCTGAAAGACCTTGCGGTCCATTCTGGGAGATTCTCTAAGGGAAACGATAGATTATTTAGAGCACTACACTTGTCAAAGTCTGCAAAATACTATTTACTCTCCTCTTGAACTGCTCTTCTGATCAAGTATGTTAAAGACTTCAATGAGAGAGAGAGAGAGAGAGAGAGAGAGAGAGAGAGAGAGAGAGAGAGAGAGAGAGAGAGAGAGAGAGAGAGAGAGAGAGAGAGAGAGAGAGAGAGAGAGAGAGAGAGAGAGAGAGAGAGAGAGAAGGGGGGTGAGTGAAAGTGAGTGTGTGTATGTGTGATCTGAGGTTAATTAGTAATATCACGAATCTGCTAAATGGCTCCAAATTACCCCACTGGCCAAGGTGGATATAGGAACCATCAGAGAAAAATAGTTTTGTTTTCGTACTATATTGATATGTATTGTTTTTATTGTATAATTTGTCAAGGAGTATCTATTTCACTTAATAGCCATATATGGAATTTCGTACTGAACATAATACCTACTTCGCATGGGGATAGTTCGACTGTGTGTGTGTGTGTGTGTGTGTAGTGTGTAGTGTGTCTGGTGTCTGTGTGTGTGTGTGTGTAGTGTGTGTGTCTTGTTTATTAAGTATATATCTGACCCATCGACAAAATAGTTACCGCCACTTGTATGAATGTCACGGTGAATAGATTTTGATTACCAGACGGCTCATGTCACCGCCGATACATACCCTGCCTCCATCCACCCCCTCATGCCCTGACAGTGTGTGGGAAGCCCCGGGAGCCGCCAGAGGTCACGCCAGGTCAGGAGGGTCATACACAGTTATACCTGGGGTTATCTGGCTCCTGGACCTCACCTTATAACCGGCCGTGGGAAGTTTGGGGGCCGAGTCACACGGATGTTTGATTTATTATTGTTTTTTCCCGTTTTATTATTTTTTCCCCGACGCCTTTCGATCAACGTCTTTCATGTTGACAGATTTCGAGGATTTGTTTTTATCTGTCAATTTGTACTTCCACCTTTACTGGAATTACTTTGTTCTAGTTGGCTGATATATTATAATACTTGCCTTGATAAGCTTCCAGAGCTGAATTGCCGATAAAAGATACCATAAAAGCGCTCGTGTGACTTGGTGTATACGCTCGTCGCGGGGGAGGGAGAGAGAGACAAGTGTGTGTTGGCATATAGGTTTACAATTGTTATTAATGACACAGGAACACGTCTATACACTCTACGAAACTAATCTTCCCCCATAATGAGCTCTTGAATAACACACACACACAAACCTTAGAGAAGCATATCCTTTTAGTACCGGTGACGTCTATTATATTTGATTTCAGCTACATTTAAACGATTGTATGAAGCTTAGGAAACATATTTGGTAGCCAAAAGTATTTATTGAGATAATATGTGACATTTTAATGGGTAGACGCCCTTCCCAAGTTGAATATGGTGGCTTAATAGTTGCCAAAATATAATAAAAAGGATGTCACCATTACTGAATGCAACACATATAAAACATATTATACATGCTAAAAAATATGTTTATTGAAAAGACACGACAAACATGTGGGTATACCTCTACGGTCAAATATTCATGGTATTATGAAATTCCAAAATGATACTAACCCGTTCAGTATATCGTGATGCATTGTTTCAATATATCCTGGCTATTCTTAGACGATATTAGTAAGCTCAAGAGAGATCTGTGGGAGTCAATAGGTTAAGTAAGATATGCTTTACTACTTGGATTCCTAGACGTCCTTTCGAAACTGAATATAATCGTTTAGTGATACCCAAAATGAAATAATGAATGGTGTCACATAACTAAGGGAACTATTTTTTAAGTGTTATCCTCTTCATCTTGATTTTAGTGTATGATCAGCTTTAACATAATTTTAACATGGAATTATATCAGAGAGATCTAGTGACTTCATAAAAAATAAGAAAGATTACAACCCAACATAACCTAATATCATCTTAAGCATATTCAGTAAGCCTAACCATATATTCCCTTTAGCAGAATCACAATAAGAATGATACAACAACACATCAACAACAAAATTATAATAATAATAATAATAATAATAATAATAATAATAGTACAAATAAAAATAATAATATTAATAATGATAATAACTTTAGTTGTTGTTGTTGTTGTGGTTGTGGTGGTGGTGGTGGTGGTGGTGGTGGTGGTTGTTGTTGTTGTTGTAAGTGCAGACTAAGAAGACCATGCCCTTACATAACACTGCCCTCCCCTCGTTCCCTCCCTTCCCAACATTCTGGAGGTGTCAGTGAGCAATGCACCTTGACCAGTACCCCGGGAGGTCAGCCAGACAACGCCCACACGCCCATATAAACAAAATACCCTCCAGGACCAACATACACAAACACAAGCTTGAGTGTTCTTTGTATACTAGTCCTTCTTTTCATACATAAGGGCGGTCATAGTAACTTATCCTAACTTCGTGTAACCCAACCTTAGCTCGTCTAACTTATTCTAAACTAACGCATCCTAACCCAATCCAACCCAACTTAATCTGACATAACTAATCTAACCTAATAGCCTAACCCAACGTAACCAATTTAGATTACCTAACCGTCTGGTAAGCTGAGAAGTTAGGTTGGGTTAAGATATAATATTTACCGTGATAATTTTGGTAAAAGAGAAGTAGGCGAGTGTACAAATACATACACAGTTCGGGAATATACTCAAAGTGTTCGTAAGTTACAATGTGGCGAGTCTTAGCAGGTTTAAGACGTCGTAGCTTATTATTTGTTTAACCCTTTGCGTACGATGGTGAAAATGCAATCTTGATTCTGCTTTGCTATATATTCCAGACTGGACATTCTTATCACGTGACCATTATATGGTATTATTTCTTCGTATGAAATGTGCTTCCAGTAATACTAAAGCAATAGTAAAATGGTGATAGTAGTAATGATGATAGCAGTGGTGATGGTGACAGTATTAGGGATGATGGTAATAGTAGTAGCGATTGTATTGAGTACAACAAGAGGAGAGCGATCATGGTCTGTCACATTGTTGTTCGTGAAGATAATCAGACGCGAGTAAAATATTTCTTGTTGGCTAAACGTCCCCTGCTACAAGGACAGTATGGATGCCCAGGGGAGGAATACAACATGGCGGCTACTGTATTGAGGTTGGCGTGTTTAGTTGCCCACATATGTTCTGTTCCTCTCAGTGATCTTGTGTATAGAAATATAGTGTGCATGATTGAATTACGAGCTTAGTTTCTTATGCAGTGGCTAACTCATCTAAATAGTCAACTGATAATGAAATGCAACCATCGCACTTCACCCATACTAATATCACTTTCCTACATAAGATCACGACCAGGAACAGAACTTATGTGGGCAACTGTACGTCATCGAGCAGACAGGGTGATGAATGGGATGCCACCATGAAGGTAGTAAGGGTGGAGTGGCCATCAGCTTGAGAAAAGTGGATGCCACTTGTTTGGTTACCTCAACAATACTTTTTACATTGCATTATTTTTTTGTATTGTTTTATTGCTTGTTTTCGATTATTATTTTGTTGATTGTGTACGTAGTGGTGCCTACTGTATGAGGTTGATCTGGTTCTCCCAATAAACGGGTATGTCAGCGGGCAGCCCGGGTGATGAATGGGATGCCACTCGTTTGGTCTGCTCGGTGCCACAACATTCCTCACGGTGCCATTATTGGGGGGGGGGGTATTGTTTGTATCTTGCTTTGGGATTTGTTTATATGGGGATGTTATAGATTTGTGATAATGCCGAGGTGTTTCCTGGGATTACGAAGCAGTCGAGTGGAGGTGAAAAATTACACACAAAGATACACACACATACACGCGCTCTCGCTTTCTCTCTCTCTCTCTCTCTCTCTCTCTCTCTCTCTCTCTCTCTCTCTCTCTCTCTCTCTCTCTCTTTCTCTCTCTCTCTCTCTCTCTCTCTCTCTCTCCTCTCTCTCTCTCTCTCTCTCTCTCTCTCTCTCTCTCTCTCTCTCTCTCTCTCTCTCTCTCTCTCTCTCCTAGGCAAAATATCCTTCGGACAAACTCTCACTGGACAATTGTTTTGTTAATTTTAGTTAAGTTAGGTTAGTATGGGCTAGCTGAGTATCCACTAACCAAGTCTATTTTTTTTAGCTTGAACGTGTTATTATTAAATGCTCGCAGAGAACTCAGTTTTCGTTTTGTATGAAGGCATTACGGTTATTAAAGGCGGTGTCGCGCGACCGATTTTTCTGGAATATTTTGCGGGCAATCGTTGTCTGGCAGCCTGTAACTACAAGTTTCATAACGATTAAATTAGCTACCCTAATCTATCTTCGATCTAGTTTCCGATTCCAACGCGAAAGACCGTCACGAGAAAAAAGTGGCTCATCTAAAATTGTCGGATAATGTCCTCGTGTGACACCACCTTTAATCAATGGACATTAATTGCAAGGAAAAGTCTTTTTAGCTTGAACATTTATTATTCAATGCTAGCAGAGAACTCAGTTTTCGTTTTGAGACGTGCTAAATATGGCATACAAAATAGCGCTCAAAGATATTGGGTTCGTTACATAGAGTATATTGGTAGCGCTCACGTGGGTTTACTGGATTAAGGATGCATGTGTTTCGTTTGTTATTTTTTGTACTCAATATTTGATTTGTTTCTAAATTATGTTTTAATATTCATCATGACCTTGGATTTAAATTATTGGCAGAATTATATGATACATGAACAAGAGTGTTTTTTCTTTTTCGGTAGCATTTATTCATAATATACTTTTAAGCCTATACATCTATATTTAAGCCTATACATCTATATTTTCTAGATAATTATTTTTTATTTACACTTGTATTTATTAAAGATATAGATCGAAAACTAACGCAATAAATAATAAGTGAAACCCCGGCCAACGAACGTTACATATTCCGGTTGGCTATGGTTACGCTGAGGATTACCCCGCTGGAAGAATCTCTACAATCTGGTGGACACGTTGGTAATCCGGAAATCTGCCGGGCATACAGGCACGGAGAGAGAGAGAGAGAGAGAGAGAGAGAGAGAGAGAGAGAGAGAGAGAGAGAGAGAGAGAGAGAGAGAGAGAGAGAGAGAGCGAGCGCGAGAGCGATGAGAGAGAGGGAGGGAGATGAGAGAGAGAGAGAGAGAGAGAGAGAGAGAGAGAGAGAGAGAGAGAGAGAGAGAGGGAGAGAGGGGGAGACTGAAGGGGGGGGGGGGGGGATTACAGGTCAAGTCACACGATCATATTTTCCGTCAAATTTCCTCGGCAACTCCGATCTGGAAGAGTGAATTTAAGTGGTTGGAGATTTTAGACAACTATAACACTCTACCGTAAGGACAGTGGCCGATCTAACGCCAGAATACTTATCGATACCGATGATAAAGACCCTCGAAAAGCCGACGGAAACGAGTACGCCCGTCTAAAATCGCCGGTAAAATCTCCGGTGTGTGACTCGGGTTTACGGTTCTGAAGAGGCCGATACGGTTACGTAGCGGCGGCATCGGAACTACACGGCTGTTTACGGTGACATCATAAAACACACCCACCGTAGCTGGAGAGATATATATAGTACCTGCTGCAGCTCTTGACACCGCCGGCACCCCCTAGGTTTTACTGCAGGGGGAGAGGTAGATAGATAGATAGATGGATAGATAGATAGACAGATAGATAGATAGATATATATATAGAAAGAGAGACGGAAAAGGCGGGGGGGGGAAGCTATATGAACGTGAATGTAACTTAAACTGCATCAAGCTCCGTGTGTCCAGACTTTGAATGTTCTTCCCTGTTACGCTTTCATTTGTTGGTGTGTCTGTGTGTGTGTGTGTGGGGGAGGGGGGGGGAGGAATTTGGTTTAAAGGCAGCTTTGCCTTTTGGCTCCTTCACACATATAACATCAGGCAATTAGTTTACACTTCTATAAGAACTTTATAGACGAAAAGCGACAGACATAAAGATAGCCAGGCAGAAGGAAAACATATACTGTAGGTAGACTGACAGACATGCATATAGACAAACAGGTGGACATGCAGGCAGGTAGACAGGCAAACAAGCCCCCCTGAGCCCTATCGTATCCTAAGTAGCCATGTCAGACCCCTCCATATCCCCCTCTTCACCTCACAAACCATACTCCCCCCCCCCCCCCTCCCTCTCCCATACATGCTTTACAACCAGGGTATCAAACCAATACCAGGTCCCTCAACTTTACTATGTAGTATTGTATGTGTAAAGTTCAGGTTATAGTTCACAGTTATACCTAAACATAAACATTTATCTCGAAGGGGGGGTCTTGGGGGTGTTTTTCAGCTTGATATAGGTCTAGGGAGCTAACTTAAATACAAATATGTATAGTATTAAACAGGATATAAATATTTTAATCTTTATCTGCGAAACGACAATAAACTGCTCTTCCTCAAATGGCGTGTTTTATCCACGCTGTCTACTTTTCAAGTACCGCTCAACAATTTAATCTTTGGGAGTGATAAAATGGCCAAAACAATACAATTTCATCATAATTTTGCTGTCCTTCTCATATACATCCCAGTCTTAAAACCGAATGTCCCCGGTTTGACACCCTGTTTACAACCTGTATCTCGGGATCTGCCTGAGGGGGCGGCGGCCTGGTGGTGGTGTTGGCAGGTCCAGGGGTTCGATCTTGCTTTATCCCTCCCATCTCGTGTGACAGCCGGAGCTCTCCCTTGTTCTAAATGTTACCTCCAGGGTACCCACCACCACCACCACCACCAGCACACCTGAACGAAGATCTATATACCTGAACGAACTAATTTGCGTCAACAATAGGCGAGTAACTTCCGCGTGGAGGCCTGTTTCCCCCACCACCACCGGCCTATTCCCTCGCCTGGCCTATAGGCTATACTCCGGGGACGGTTATGGAGAGACATACCAAGCACCCTAACTAGCCATGAATTATTACATACCCTAATGGTGGAGCTATAAGGTCCCCGTTCTGTCACACTATACCACACAAAATCTGATCTTTTTAAGCCGGTATCACACGAGCACTTTTTCCCTCAACATTCATCCTCAACACTTGTGAGGTCAACTTTTAAATGAGTTCGGTCACCTAAATTCATCCATCATCAGTTTTGTTTCCGATACCAGTGCAAAATATTTCAGAAATGTTGCCAGACATTTTTTGATCATAGAATGTTGACTATAAAAGCTCTCGTGTGATATGCTTTGCCTGTGCTTGATAGCGTAATGCATAAATGCGCAGAATATTGGTGTGAGTATCCTAGGTTCGACTCCTTGGAGTGCCACATGTATTTGTTGATTTCATTAATTGAGTTTAGAAGTAAAGTTGGTTGTTCAAAAAAATATGAATTTGCATTTCGGAGGTTGTTTAATTAATTGGAGCACTCAAAACGTATAATGTTCTTACTCGACGAGATAGAGAAATGGGCGAGGGAATGCAAAAGTGGTCCTGGACCCTCAGAATAGGAACTTTAAATGTTATTTCTGTTCAGGCTTTGTCTCGTGTCGGCTACCCCCAGCAATGGGATATGTACCTGAGTATAATTTATACATACATACATACATACCGGCACCTACTCAAAACGTGTCCTATATTCTCCAAGAACGGTTAGGGGGACATGCCTGGAACCCAACATCTGACAGAACCCGACCTATCCCTGAATCCCGAACATGACCCATAGTCGTAGTCATATTCTCTCCTTTTCCGGCAACTTTTGATTGGTTACTTTATTTTGGCAACTGTTTCGGCAACTTTTGGATAGGTAACTTTATTCTGGCAACTTTTCCGGCAACTTTTGATGAATAACTATATTCTACCAAATTTTGATAGGTAACTATATTTTAGCAACTTTTCCGACAACTTTTGACAGGTAACATTATGCAGGCAACTTTTCTGATAACTTTTGACAGGGAACTTTATTTATGGTTACTTTTCCGGCAATGTTTGATAGGTAACTTTATGCTGGCAACTTTTCCTGCAATTGATTACATATAACTTTATTTTGGTAATTTTTCCGGCAACTTTTGATAGGTAACTTTATTCTGGCAACTTTTCCAGCAATATTTGGGGTATCTTTTGGTATTCGTATTGACATCCAGATTTAAGATATGCTGTAGTCTATTCGCTGTAAGTAGGCGAAAAATCATGACCTCTATTCTCTGTAACTCAAAAAGGGCTAGAGCAAATTGGCTGTAAATGTGCATATCAATTATTTGACTGACTCATCCCAAATGGTAGAAATATTAGCTCGATTACTCCAGTCGTTTTTTAGTTACTGAGGTTAGAGGTCATAATTTCTCGCCTACTTACAGCGAATACACTATAGCTGGCCTTACATGGTCTGGGTTACTGTATAGAACAATTCCAAAGACCCAAAATGTAGGGTAAATTATCTACTCCCACCTACGATATACTTTTATGTCAATATTAAGCACTATTAGTAAATGATCAACTTCGAAATTTTATGTTTGTATACTAAAATTAGCTAACGCAGATGTAACTCAATATAGGCAAGGTTCTAGGTTAACTCAATATAGGCAAGGTTCTAGGTTAACTCAATATAGGCAAGGTTCTAGGTTAACTCAATATAGGCAAGGTTCTAGGTTAACTCAATATAGGCAAGGTTCTAGGTTAACTCAATATAGGCAAGGTTCTAGGTTAACTCAATATAGGCAAGGTTCTAGGTTAACTCAATATAGGCAAGGTTCTAGGTTAACTCAATATAGGCAAGGTTCTAGGTTACTCAATATAGGCAAGGTTCTAGGTTAACTCAATAGGCAAGGTTCTAGGTTAACTCAATATAGGCAAGGTTCTAGGTTAACTCAATATAGGCAAGGTTCTAGGTTAACTCAATATAGGCAAGGTTCTAGGTTAACTTATTGTATCAGATGAGGTACACAAGGTCCAAATCCACCGTTGTGTCGAAATCCTGCTCCCGCAACCCCGTATATTATACTTATAAAGCATTTTCCTATGTTATAACCCGAACTAACTGGAATTATTTATCCTGAATTATGAAATTATATGAATTAATAACCATTAACCAAGTTGATATGCAGCTTAATCTACAGATAACCAACGAGTCCACACAAGGGTGATATATGTCTATCTATCTAGTTTTGTATTTAATTATATATATATACCGGTATATATACCGGTATATATATATAATTAAATACAAAACTAGATAGATTGTGCTTTATGCTAGATTCACATACTTTAATACTTGTTTTGTGAATGTAGACAGATACATAGAAAAACACGAGAGGGAGAAAGAGAGAGTTTATAAATGCTATGCTAGTTTAATCTTAATATTTTATAATCCAACACAATAACCAATTTATCATTTATGTACTAGCTTCTAAACAAAATATATATGTACTGTATATTCACGATTTGGCCGGATGGAAAAAAATAAAAAAAAATAAGAAAAAAATATTATATAATTATACAGGTAAATACTGTATACAGTATATATATATATATATATATATATATATATATATATATATATATATATATATATACTGTATACAGTATTTACCTGTATAATTATATAATATTTTTTTTTTCTTTTTTTGCATCCGGATTTGGCCGGATGGAAAAAAATAAAAAAAAATAAGAAAAAAATATTATATAATTATACAGGTAAATACTGTATACAGTATATATATATATATATATATATATATATATATATATATATATATATATACTGTATACAGTATTTACCTGTATAATTATATATATTTTTTTCTTTTTTTGCATCCGGCCAAATCGTGAATATACAGTACATATATATTTTGTTTAGAAGCTAGTACATAAATGATAAATTGGTTATTGTGTTGGATTATAAAATATTAAGATTAAACTAGCATAGCATTTATAAACTCTCTCTCTCTCTCTCTCCCTCTCGTGTTTTTCTATGTATCTGTCTACATTCACAAAACAAGTATTAAAGTATGTGAATCTAGCATAAAGCACAAAACACAAGGGTCTACGCCTCTTAAAGTAACTATTGATATCTACAAGTATAGTAGAAATCACAAAGTAGAAACTATATTAAAAGTTAAACATATTGATTCAATGATACACACTCAAACTAAACTCCCATTAGAATCTTTAGAACTTTAATGCCAATCTCTTAAATATTTGAGATGTTATTTGATAGCACTGCATTAACTTGGTTGGGTTCGATATAGTGAAAACAAATATATGTAAGTATAATGGTGCTTAAGGGCTAAATTATATCCTATTGTTCTGTGTAATCTAGTTTGGGTTCGATATAGATTCAACCAAGAGTATATTTATTACAGATAGTAAGCGTACCTCTTGAAGGGTAGATTTTAAGTTTGTTTTCTAGAACCCCATCAAGCTTTAAAAATACCCCCAAGACAATTTTCTATATAAATTTGTACATTTTTCGGTAGAAAAATGTCCCGGACGAAGGCCGGTTCATCCTATGATACAGGCTCGCTATCGCTCTCCAGGAATAAATCGACACCTAAGTGACACTAAAGGTCTTTAAATTAACAGAAATTGGGCAAAATGTCTCAAAATCGCCAAACTAATGGTACGAGCATCTTAAAATTTCAAAACTAATATGCTAAACATGAGGGAGAAGGGGGTCCAGAAAAAGCGAGTACCTCCCCCTTAAATGAGGCCGTAACCATGCCCCCAGCACCTCCCAACACCACGTGGCCCCCTTCACGTGGCCACACACACACACACACACACACACACACACACACACACACACACACACACACACACAACACACACACACACACACACACACACACACACACACACACACACACACACACACACACACACACACACACACACACACACACACACACACACACACACACACACACACACACACACACACATACATACATACCCAAGGTGTACATAACCTTACACCAACACGTACACGAGGCCTAATGAAGTATTTTCGTTTACGATGGTATTTACTTGTTATGCTTAAGGGTGGACGGGTGTATTTATTTACTTATTGTATTATCTTTTTATTTATATTTAATTTCCTCCCTAGACCTCCATCAAGCTTTAAATATACACTCCTAGACCCCCGTTCAAGTTAAATTTGTACATTTTTCGGTAGAAAAATGTCCCGGCCGAAGGCCGATTTACTCTTAGAATTACAGGCTCGCTATTGCTAGCCAGGAAAAAAATCGACACCTAAATGATAGGCTACGAAAAGTCTTAATATTGACAAAGACATCGGCCGCCAAACTAAAAGACGAGGAAGAAGGTGGTCCTGAAAAACCGGCCCTCCCCCCCCCCCCCCCCTTAACGTAAACATGGTGAGATCCAGGAACGTGTTAACTCTTTCAGTATTATGACTCCTTATATTATTCCGGCTACCATTAAGCGATTTTACTGGGTTTGGGAAGGATCTATGGGAGTTAAAGAGGTTTAAGTGAGCTAGTTTGCTCCCCAATCAATTTATCGAGGTCTTTTTCTAACTTTCTAGCCTGAATACAACTTTCTAATAGTAGACAGAGTTGAAAAAATCAATCAATCAATCAATCAATCAATCAATCAGTCAGTCAGTCAGTCAGTCAGTCAGTCAGTCAGTCAGTCAGTCAGTCAGTCAGTCAGTCAGTCAGTCAGTCCGTCAGTCAGTCAGTCAGTCAGTCAGTCAGTCAGTCAGTCAGTCAGTCAGTCAGTCAGTCAGTCAGTCAGTCAGTCAGTCAGTCAGTCATTCAGTCAGTCAGTCAAGTAAATGAATAGAGAATAAACCGCGTCTTCGAAAGCCGAAAGGGTGAACAAAAAATAATAATTATAATGTGTAACTATAAAAAAGAAGCTGGGAACCCTCTACCGGTTTAAGAATAAAGCCGGTATCACACGAGAGCTTTTATAGTCAACATTCGATGATCAACATTTTTCTAGCAACATTTCTGGAATATTTTGCACTGGTATCGAAAACTAGATTGATGATGGATTAACTTAGATAGCAGAAATACTGTACATGTTAACGTCATAAGCTGCTAGACCAGTATTGAGGGTAAATGTTGAGGGTAAAAGCGCTCGTGTGATAGCGGCTTTATGTGGGACCTGGATAATCAGCAAATCACGCCTGGTAACTTGGCTAACACATATCCTCCATCAAGGACACTGCAACTAACAGGAAAACACCGTCAATATTCAAGGGGAGATGGGTCGTGTTTCTGGTCCCCCTTCTTCCTCATGCTTAGCCCCATTAATTTTCAGATTTTAAGACGTTTGGCCCATTAGTGTTCGCGATTTTAAGACCTTTCTCCCCATTTATTTGTCAATATTAAGACTTTTCGTGTTATATATTTGTCAATTTCTTCCTGGCGAGTGATAGCGAGCCTGTAATTTAAGAGGAACCGGCCTTCGGCCAGGACATTTTTCGATCTAAAAAATGTACACATTTATATTGAAAGAGGGTCTTGGTGAGGTGTTTTTTTAAGGGGAGGTTTTTAGTTTGGTCCCTAGATATCCATCAAGCTTAAGATTACACCCCCTTGAGCCCCTTTCAAGATAAATTTGTACATTTTTCGGTAGAAAAATGTCCCGCCTGAAAGCCGGTTCCTCTTAAATTACAGGCTCGCTATCGCTCGCCAGGATAAAATCGACTCCTAAATGGCACGAATGGTTTTAAAATTGACAGAAATGGGTTGAAAGTTCTTAAAATAGTCAAAATAATGGGGCAAACGTCTTAAAATTAGAAAAACAATGGGGCTAAACACGAGGGAGAAAGGAGTCAAGAAAAAAAATCCCTCAAGTGGACATCTCCCCTTAAGTTTGATGGAGGTCTAGGGAGGAAACTAAAACAGTAGCATAAAGATACAAACCCGAGCAAATAAATACGCCCCCCCCCCCCCTTAAGACTGTTGTGCTGAATAAACATCTGCCAACACATTCACTTGATCCTTGCCCTGCAGCCTCAATGTTGCCTCCATAATACACAGAATACCGTTATACATACTTTACTGTTGTTAGGGTGATATTTAAGCCCTTCTGTACCAGCTATGTCTATTTTCTTTGGTTTCAGCTACATTTACTCGATGTCATGAAGGTTAGGAAGGATATGTGGTAGGATTAATTGAGATAGTCTGTAGCCTTTTATGAGTAGGTGTCCTTCCTAAGCTTAAACAAATTGTCTAATAGTGATCAGAATATAATGACAAATACATCGCCGGTACAGAAGGGGTCAAACAAATACATCGCCGGTACAGAAGGGGTCAAACAAATACATCGCCGGTACAGAAGGGGTCAAACAAATACATCGCCGGTACAGAAGGGGTCAAACAAATACATCGCCGGTACAGAAGGGGTCAAACAAATACATCGCCGGTACAGAAGGGGTCAAACAAATACATCGCCGGTACAGAAGGGGTCAAACAAATACATCGCCGGTACAGAAGGGGTCAAACAAATACATCGCCGGTACAGACAGAAGGGGTCAAACAAATACATCGCCGGTACAGAAGGGGTCAAACAAATACATCGCCGGTACAGAAGGGGTCAAACAAACTGTATTATTATGAACTAGACACCATTATGATCAAAGTAGATAATACTAATAGTCAAAATATGTTCATGGCCATCATACACTACTTACGCTATTAGTAGTTTTTCGTAAGCTCAGAAACTTGCCTCCCTCTGATAGTAGACTTAAGAACTGTTATCCGACCTTTATATGAATACGTAATGGAAGCTAAAGTCTGACTAGCAAAAAGGTTTGGAATATATTAGTTGTTGCTCCCAGGGCAGCTTCGTTTTCTTTTCTATTATTTTACATTTTCGTTTCCTTCCTCTATTTCGTTATTTATTTTATATTTCTTGTTTTATCCTCTTACAGTATGTTTCATCTTTGTGTTCGTCTCAATTTCAAGCCATTTTAACTTATTTTTCCTGTTTTGTCTAATGATTTTCTGTATTCCTCCTTCGTCTTATGATTTCGTATATCGCTATTTATTTTCCTTCATGTCTTCTTTGAGGTAGTTTCTTCCATATCTCTCTCTCTCTCTCTCTCTCTCTCTCTCTCTCTCTCTCTCTCTCTCTCTCTCTCTCTCTCTCTCTCTCTCTCTCTCTCTCTCTCTCCCCCCTTCGTTCCTTCTTCTTCTTCTCCTCCTTCCCCATGCCCCACCTCTTTCTCTCCCTCCCATGCATCAACTCAATTTTTTCTCCTCCTCTCCCCCTTCTATCCTTTTCTCTCTCCCTCCTCCCTTCCCCCTTTTCTCATCCCTTTCCCTCCCCTTCCCTCCTTTCCCTCCCCTACCCTCGAGCGCGTTATGTAAACAGTAGAAAATGT
>CM064516.1:28376607-28431607 GCA_032716605.1 Paralithodes platypus
TTAAGGGGACCCACCTCGATTACTTTTTGTCTCTCTCCCTCTCTCTCTGGGTTGTATCCATTCGGCCCCATTCAGTATACTGTTTTAAGACATCTATCCCCATCCAGGTGTCGATTTTTTTTCCTGGCAAGTGGTAGCGAGCCAACATAGTTTGTAAATTGTTTTGGACAGCAGGATTAATTTGTAAATTTTTCGATAGAAAAATGTCTCTCGCGAAGCCGGATGTCTCCATTCAAGAAATCGACACCTGGATGGGGATAAACGTTTTAAAACAGTAGGCTGAATGGGGCCGAATAGATACAAGCCAGAAAAAGAGTGAAAAGGATGGACAAATAGCAGGTCACCCCCCTTAAATAAAATGTTAGAATAATACTCTGGAAATATGTACCTGGATTGTTACAGTTTGTGTGTGCTCTCGTACGGTCAGACATGTTTGACAGTTTGTGTGTGCTCTCGTACGGTCAGACATGTTTGACAGTTTATTACCTTATGCTAAAATAGAGCTTTGATCACCGCTTTTGGTGATTGTTGAAGAGAGAGAGAGAGAGGGAGAGAGAGAGAGAGAGAGAGAGAGAGAGAGAGAGAGAGAGAGAGAGTGAGTGAGTGAGTGAGTGAGTGAGTGAGTACAAAGGAGTACAAAGGAAATCAAGCAACAACAGATCTAGTGACCCTTCTAGGTTGCTTGTCCTCCAAAACACTGAGGATCAAGTGTCCAAACAGTGGTTTAGAGTGGGTAAGGGAACATTGGAAAGGGAATTACTGCCCTGGAACTAATGTCCGTGGCAGGATTAGGAAGTTAGTAGGGGACAGATGGGTTAGTAACTGAGGGGGGGATAAAATAAAGTTATTCATTTACAAACGCAGTCAGTCGCGGGTTTGATGCGAGATATTTGTCTAGGCGGAGTTTAAATGAATCAACGGTGATGCAGTCTATAACGTTTCGGGGAAGCCCATTCCACAAGTTGACAACTCGATTGAAGAAGAAATTCTTAGATTCGTGTGAGTTAAAAGATTTACCAATAATTTTGCAACCGTTTCCCCGCGTGTAATTAGATTGGTCGATAGTGAAGTACTTACTACAGTTCATATTGTCGATGCCTTTGATAATTTTGAACACTTGAATTAAGTCACCTCTTAATCTGCGCTGGGTTAAAGGAAATAGATTTAATTCTCTAAGACGCTCTTCGTATGGTTTGTTCTTTAGGCTAGGTATCATTTTAACTCTACGTTGAACTCGTTCTAGCTTGTTTATATCTTTTTGGTAATAAGGGCACCAGGATTGAACGCAGTATTCCAGAAGAGGGCGGACTAATGAATTGTAAAGGGTTAGGATAACTTCTTTGGATTTATGCTCAAATGACCTGCCTATAAAGCCAATTATTTTGTTTGCCTTCTTAACAACTTCTGAACATTGTTGACTCGGTTTTAGGTTACTCGATATTGTTACTCCCAGATCGGTTTCTCTGTTTACATTCTTAAGCTGAGTGCCATTCATCGAATAGTTTGCTTTCTCATTTAGGTATCCGATATGTAGTACTTTACATTTATCCGCATTGAAACTCATTTGCCAAATTTGGGCCCAACATGACAATTTATCTAGATTGTGTTGCATATCGTCAACTTGTTCTTTTGAGAGTACGCTATTTGCAATTTTTGTATCGTCAGCAAATTTTGAGATTGTACAGGTGAGACCCTCATCTATGTCGTTGATGTAAATTAGAAAGAGAATTGGTCCTAGTACCGATCCCTGGGGTACCCCGCTACTTACATTGGTCCATTTTGATGCCTTACCGTTTATGACTACTCTTTGCTTTCTGTCGCTGAGCCAATTTTCTATCCATTTCAACACACCGTCTTGTATTCCATGCGCTTTTAGTTTTAGCAGTAAACGTTTGTGGGGAACTTTGTCAAAGGCCTTTTGAAAATCAAGGTATATAATATCTACAGCTTTACTCTCATCGTAGAGGTTGAGGATATCGTGGAAGAAGTCTAAGAGGTTTGTTAAACAGGAACGTTTTTTACGAAAGCCGTGTTGAGTATCTTTAAGTATGTTATTTTCCTCTAAGTGATTTACGAGTCTGTCTCGTATGACCGTTTCTAGCATTTTACATACAACTGAGGTTAAGCTAATTGGACGATAGTTACTGGGTAGGGATTTGCTGCCTTTTTTGAATATCGGTGTTACGTTGGCTAGCTTCCACTGATCGGCATAGTTCCAGACTGCAAGGATTTATTGAATAGTAATGTCAGTGGTTTAGAGAGCTCATCCTTAGCTTCCTTTAGAACTCTAGGCGAGATTGTATCAGGTCCAGGCGTTTTATTTACCTTGAGTTTATCTAAACAATTAAATACTTCTCTCTCTGTAACGGTGATATTGCTTAGAACATCTGAATTATCAATCTGAATCGGCGATGGTGTAGGGATATTACTGAGGTCTTCTGTTGTAAAAACTGATGCAAAGAAGGTATTGAGGGCATTACTCATTTGTTCTTCGTCTTTGGTGTATTCTCCATTTTCATCGACTAACGGTCCAACAGTTGAAGTAACGACTTTTTTCTTTCTGATATAACTATAGAATTCTTTCGGGTTTGTTTTACTTTGATTCGCAATAATTATTGAGTGAGTGAGTGAGTGAGTGAGTGAGTGAGTGCGTGTGTGTGTGTGTGTCTGTTAGTCTGTGTCTGTGTGTCTGTGTCTGTGTGTCTACCTATATTCAACCTCTCACGGCTCTCTCCCCATTAGTGCAACATCTCCTCCCCCCCCCCCAATACTTGTGGTTCATTTAAATGGGACTCGTTTCCCTTATCGACCCCTGGCACCAGTAAATGTCACCATGATCGGCAGTGGGCCATTGGTGAGCCTCATTTTACTACCCTAGGCTCCTTTCGTTAGCGGCTTATTATTACTTGGTGACCCTGTGTTGAATCCTGGTTATGGCCTGTGAAAAAGGTTGGTGGTATAATTATAAATAAAATAAAAAATAAAAACAAAATAAAATAAATGGGGTATGTGTCTGAATATATATATAGATAGATAGATAGATAGATAGATAGATATAATTTTAGTTGGATCTTGGTATTTTTCATTATATTTGCAGCTTATTATTACTTGGTGAGCAAGTGTAGTTTTGAGATTATGGTCTGTATAAAATGTTGGTTGATTTTTGGGTTTCTCTACTTGGATTAGTTTTACCAAATGTGTGTTGCTTCTTTGTTATGGACTGTTTATAATGTTGCTGGTATATTTTTGGTTGGATCTTGGTATTTCTCTTTAAGTTTGTAACTTACTAATACTTGGTGAGTGTGTGTAGCTTGAAGATAATACTTGGTGAGTGTGTGTAGCTTGAAGATAATACTTGGTGAGTGTGTGTAGCTTGAAGATAATGGCTTGTGAAAAATGTTGCTCGGATCTTTGGGTTTGTATACTCGGATTATTGTTATTAAATGTGTGTTGCTTCTTCGTTTTGGACTGTTTAAAATGTTGCTGGAATTTTGTTGGTGGATTCTTATGATTTTATGTTAGTAGGCAGCTAATTATTACTTGCTGAGTGTGTGTAGTTTGGAAATTATGGTCTGTGAATAATGTTGGTCGAGTCTTTCGCTGGTATTCTTAAACGATTTCTTTCCCTTCGCAACGCCGTTAATGGACGAAATAACTTCGAATATGACGTTGCCTTTAGAAATGGGAATGCTAATACGTGCACTCTCTGTAAACAACACTCATATCTCTACAGTGCGGTATTCATTCGGTATCAGGCGCTGCGAATGGAATGAATCGTTTAAGAATATGAGAGTTAGGGTTTGTATACTCGGATTATTATTACTTTGTGTGTTTATAATGCTCTCTATGGCAGTGAAAAATGTCCGAGTATAATGTTGATCGGGTCTTGGGATTGCTCTGTATGTTTATAGATTATCATTATTATTATTATTATTATTATATATATATATATATATATATTTGTTTTTAATATATATATATATATATAGTAAGTACGGGTAGCTTCTTCGTTATAACCTGTTCAAAATGTTGTTGGCATAATGTGATTTGATTTTTTTTCTCATATCGTTATTGGATTAAGATTGTTGTTGTTGCTGTTGGTTTTGTTGTCGTTGCATTTGAGGTTAGCAAGTTGATGTAGCTTGTTCATTAGGCCTCTGTAAATATTGCTGAGACCAGGTTTGCATTGTTGCGATCCTTCTTTGTGTTATATTCTACTATGGAAGGAGTGAATGGTTAGTTAGTTTTGATGTGTAAGATTTTTTTTGCAGGGGCCAGGTTTGTTGAATATGGAAGTTGATTATGTATTTTCTACCCTGCTATATTGTACTTAAGGTTGGTTGTTTGTTGTTATTGTTGTTGTTGTTGTTGTTTACATTAATGTTGCTGTATATATTGCTTTTGTTGTTTAGGAAGAATGTGTAGTGTGTTCGTTATGGTCTTGTGAAAATATTGCTGAGATCAGGTTTGCATTGTTGCGATTCTCCTTTGTGTTGTTTTCTTCTATGGAAGGAGTGTATGGTTAGTTCGTTATGGTGTGTGAGAGAAATGTTGCAGGGGCCAGGATATTGAATATGAGAGTTGATTATGTATTTTCGGCCCTATTGTACAGTCACGTATAACAAATCAATGACCCCTATGTTTGTCTTTATGCAATTATATAACTATTTATATTGATTTTTGGATGCAACTTGCTTTTCAATAAATATTGTATATATTGTTTTGTAGTTGATGTATAGACAGTTATGTTCATAATATCATTTTCATAGATATACTTCAGAAAGTAGATGTGGATGAGGTGCACTAATTTTTATGAGTGACTGTATTGCCACTTGTAGTTTGTTGTTGTTGTTATTTTTTGTTTACTTGTTTTAAGAGTATATGTGTTGTATTTGCTATAATTTGTGATTTATGTTCCTGAAATCAGGTTTACATTGTTATGATCCTCTTTTGTGTGATTTACTACTGAGCTATGGATCGAGTGTATGGTTAGTTCGTTATGGTGTGTGGGAAAAATGTTGCAGGGGCCAGGTTTGTTGAATACGGGAGTTGATTATGTATTTTCTACCCTGCGATCCTCGAAGTTTGTGTGCAACAGAGTCACTTCATTTTCAATATCATGGCTTTTCTACTCTCCTGGTTTAGTTCTCTATATATTCAGGTACTGTAATCCTTCTTGTAGTTTTCTTCATTCCTTTATTGCCGTTACCCTTGTCGTAGTTTTATCGCCCTGCTTATAATACACAGAGAGCAATCCAGCTAACTCTCACAAACACCTCCTCCTCCTATTCATTTCACTACACTTTACAAGTGTGTACACCACACTTCTTTCCCACATACCTAAATTTCCTTTAATGTTCCTTAATTTTGGCTCACTGTCACTCGTTCAACCATGGGAGGACACTTGTTACAGGCAACTTTGCCTTTTGTCTCATTCATACAAATAGGAAAAAAAAACGCAGCTTTGTTTAATCGCTCTACATTTCAAAGTTTAGCACAGATTGAATAATTTAGTTAGTTTTTAACAAGGTTTGCTTCGTGCACATGATTTATATTCAACAAAACTTTCCAGAAATATCCCAGTGCATATCCCCTCCCCTCACACACAGCTCACCCAATCCCTCCTCCCAGTCCGCCCCCCCCACCCCCCCCCCCCTCTCTCAACCTATAACAGAGGTCCGAATAAGGTAAACCATATAGATTCCCCGGCAAGGTAAGCCCACAGGTAGAACTAGGGTACAATCTATTATAGGCCTTGCCAAGGTAAAATATCTGTAACACGAAAACAAATATATTATCAGCGAAATTGTATTAGTGTCCGTCTGTCTTGGTTTCTGCTATGAGTATTATATTCTTTATGCAATTATTTATTATTTTCCTATGCAAATTTGGGGTATTATCATCAAACCTCTTTTGCGAACCAGTTGAATTTAATTGGATAATTCATTTGCGCAGATAGACTTCGGTTATGTGCATCATATTCAATTAGGGGTATAAACATACTAGGGTGTCACAAGTTTGAACCTTATGCCAAGAGTTATGTCACATCACTATCACCCATTACACCAATATGTTCCTCACCATCACCACCTTGGAGGAAGATCACTACCCTTCATCATCCTCACCTCCACCACCACCTCCCTCATGTAACAATCAACACCACCATTACTCTCCTTCACACTCACCACCACCACCATCTCCACCTCCCTCACCACCACCATTACCCCCCTGACCATCACAACCACCACCACCATTACCACCTCCCTTACCATCACAACCACCACCACCATCATGTAACCACCATCACCATCATGTAACCACCATCACCACTACCACTTTCACCACCACCACCAACACCATCACCTCCCTCACCCTCACCACCACCACCACAACCACCACCACCACCACCACCACCTGGCCATTAATCCCGAAGTACTACCAACCGCAGGGAGGAGGAGGAGCATCTCTTGTCATACACTCACAAGGGCTTTTGACCTTTGCCGAATTCCTGTCTTCTAACACACGGCCGCCCCTGTCTCTCTTGACGCGGCCGACGAAGGGGATGGGAGGGGACAATGGTAGTAAAGGTGGGAGGGGAGGTGTAGGAGGGAAAAGGGAGAGAATGTGAGAGAAAGAAAATCCAGAGAAAATAGTGTGAGAGAGAGAGAGAGAGAGAGAGAGAGAGAGAGAGAGAGAGAGAGAGAGAGAGAGACGAAGAAGAAGGTACATTGGTAGGTAGGGAAAAGTAGAAAATGTGGAGGGGAGAATGATCCGGAGGCACTAGAGAAAGTAAAGTGGAACTAAGAAGCTGTATGAAGGGAGAGGCATTGGAGTGAGAGGCAAGAGGGGGGATGCAGAAAATGTGAGAGAGAGAAACACATAATTCCTGTCTTATAATATTGTTTTTTATTCTGATTCTGATTCATGTCGTCTTATATTATTCTGATTCTATTGTGATTATGATTCCCGTCGTCTTATTTTATTCTGATTGTGAAAGAGAGAGAAACACACAATTCCTGTCTTGTACACCCTGCCTCTTGACAACGGCGACCAATACCTGGGAGAACATTGACAAGAATTAGGGGTGATGGTCTTTTGTCTTTTACCAATGGAAGGGGTGTACTTCCCCTTCCCAAGCTGAAACTGGCGCAGGAGAATGGAGTTAGAGCCCTGTCTTTTGCTTAAGATACTTCAGATATACCTATAAAGCGTGTGCTGACATAGCGAAGAAAAATATAAAGATTTACATAGATACACTAACCATACAGACTTTAGGATCCAAGCAAGGTGGTCAGGACGTCATCCTAATAGACATAGCAGAATCCCAAATATAGAATAGTGTAAGGAAAGGCTAGCACAGACGAAGGGAAGGAAAGGGGAAATGTGGATAGACTATAGTAAGAATAATAGAACTTGAAGGGAAAATGGATACAGCGAATGTAGGAGGGACATGGAAACAAAATAATTCCTGTCTTAACACACGGTCGCTCTTGCCTTTTGACACACGGAGATGACGGGAAGAACAGTGACAGGAGGGGACAGTGATCAAGGTATATATAATATATATATATATATATATATATAATAGAGAGAGAGAGAGAGAGAGGGGCGATGGAGTTGTGTGGAGGAGGGAGAGGAAGTTAAATGCATCGGAGGAAAGAGTTTGGGGTATACGTAGGATATGATGTGCATGGGAAGCAAGTGGAAGAAAAGAAGAGGGCTGTGTAGAAAAGAGAGTGGGAGGGGAAAACCAGTGTAAATGGGAGAATGGAAGGGATAGGACTGGGAGGAAATGAGAGGGATGTGTGGAAAGGAGAGTGGGAGGTAAAATCTGTGTAAGTGGGGGACGGAAAGTGATAGGAGTGAGACGCAAGGAGAGGGGTGTGGGAGGAAAAATCTTGTGTAAGTGGGGGAATGGAAGGAAAGGAACAAGAGTGAGAGGCTGTTCAAGGAAAAAACCTGTGTATATGAGAATAGGAAAGGAAGATGAGTGAGAGGCAAGGAGAGGGGTGTGGGAGGGACAAACCTGTGTAAGTTGGGAATGGAAGGATAGGAATAAGAGTGAGAGGCAAGGAGAGGGGTGTGGGAGGGACAATCCTGTGTAAGTTGGGGAATGGAAGGAAAGGAATAGTAGTGAAAGGGAAGGAGAGGGGTGTGAGAGGGATACATCCATGTAAGCGAGAGAAGGAAAGGAAAGGAATATGAGTGAGAAGGGAGTGGGAGGGATAAATCTATGTAAGTGAGAGAAGGCAAAGACTAGGACTGAGAGGAAAGGAAAAGGCTATAAAGAATGTGGGAGGGTGAGGGAAACAGATAATCCCTCTCCAACACACTGTCACCCTTACCTCTTGACACGGAGACCAATACTGCGAGGTGACGTAGTAGAGACAATGATGACAATGGAAGGAGATAGGTGAGAGGGTGATTGTTATAAGGAGAAGGTAAGAAGAAGAGGATATGGAAGGTAAATACATGAAGAGAATGTTGGAGGGAGAGTGATTTGTGTGTCTCTCTCTCTCTCTCTCTCTCTCTCTCTCTCTCTCTCTCTCTCTCTCTCTCTCTCTCTCTCTCTCTCTCTCTCTCTCTCTCTCTCTCTCTCTCTATGAATATGGAGGAGACAAAATTAAATGCTGCCTGTAACAAGTGTCCCCCATAAGGAAACAAAAAGTTGGAAGGGTGATAGGTAGCCAAATTCAAGGTACGTTAGAGTTAAAATGAGTGGAAGAGAGAGGGAGTGAGAGGCGTGGTTGGAGAATAGGAATAGGAGATGATGTGTGAAAGGGAGATAAGCGAGAAAGGTGGAAAGTGTGGGAAGGAGATTGGGAGGGAGAGAGGTGTGCGAAAAATAGGAGGCAAGTGGGATGAGAGAGAGAGGGTGAGTACAAAGGAGTACAAAGGAAATCAAGCAACAACAGGTCTAGTGACCCTTCTAGGTTGCTTGTCCTCCTAAACACTGAGGATCAAGTGTCCAAACAGTGGTTTAGAGTGGGTAAGGGAACATTGGAAAGGGAACTACTGCCCTGCCACTAACGTGGCAGGACTAGGAAGTTAGTAGGGGACATATGGGTTAGTAACTGAGGGGAGGATAAAGTTATTCATTTACAAACGCAGTCAGTCGCGGGTTTGATGCGAGATATTTGTCTAGGCGGAATTTAAATGAATCAACGGTGCTGCAGTCTATAACGTCTCGGGGAAGCCCATTCCACAAGTTGACAACTCGATTGAAGAAGAAATTCTTAGATTCGTGCGAGTTAAAAGATTTACCAATAATTTTGCAACCGTTTCCCCGCATGTAATTAGATTGGTCGATAGTGAAATACTTACTACAGTTCATATTGTCGATGCCTTTGATGATTTTGAACACTTGAATTAAGTCGCCTCTTAATCTGCGCTGGGTTAAAGGAAATAGATTTAATTCTCTAAGACGCTCTTCGTATGGTTTGTTCTTTAGGCTAGGTATAATTTTGGTAACTCTACGTTGAACTCGTTCTAGCTTGTTTATATCTTTTTGGTAATAAGGGCACCAGGATTGAACGCAGTATTCCAGAAGAGGGCGGACTAAGGAATTGTAAAGGGTTAGGATAACTTCTTTGGATTTATGCTCAAATGACCTGCCTATAAAGCCAATTATTTTGTTTGCCTTCTTAACAACTTCTGAACATTGTTGACTCGGTTTTAGGTTACTCGATATTGTTACTCCCAGATCAGTTTCTCTGTTTACATTCTTAAGCTGAGTGCCATTCATCGAATAGTTTGCTTTCTCATTTAGGTATCCGACATGTAGTACTTTACATTTATCCGCATTGAAACTCATTTGCCAAATTTGGGCCCAACATGACAATTTATCTAGATTGTGTTGCATATCGTCAACTTGTTCTTTTGAGAGTACGCTATTTGCAATTTTTGTATCGTCAGCAAATTTTGAGATTGTGCAGGTGAGACCCTCATCTATGTCGTTGATGTAAATTAGAAAGAGAATTGGTCCTAGTACCGATCCCTGGGGTACCCCGCTACTTACATTGGTCCATTTAGATGCCTTACCGTTTATGACTATCCTTTGCTTTCTGTTGCTGAGCCAATTTTCTATCCATTTCAACACACCGTCTTGTATTCCATGCGCTTTTAGTTTTAGCAGTAAACGTTTGTGGGGAACTTTGTCAAAGGCCTTTTGAAAATCAAGGTATATAATATCTACAGCTTTACTCTCATCGTAGAGGTTGAGGATATCGTGGAAGAAGTCTAAGAGGTTTGTTAAACAGGAACGTTTTTTACGAAAGCCGTGTTGAGTATCTTTAAGTATGTTATTTTCCTCTAAGTGATTTACGAGTCTGTCTCGTATGACCGTTTCTAGCATTTTACATACAACTGAGGTTAAGCTAATTGGACGATAGTTACTGGGTAGGGATTTGCTGCCTTTTTTGAATATCGGTGTTACGTTGGCTAGCTTCCACTGATCAGGCATAGTTCCAGACTGCAAAGATTTATTGAATAGTAATGTCAGTGGTTTGGAGAGCTCATTCTTAGCTTCCTTTAGAACTCTAGGCGAGATTGTATCAGGTCCTGGCGTTTTATTTACCTTGAGTTTATCTAAACAATTCAATACTTCTCTCTCTGTAACGGTGATATTGCTTAGAACATCTGAATTATCAATCTGAATCGGCGATGGTGTAGGGATATCACTGAGGTCTTCTGTTGTAAAAACTGATGCAAAGAAGGTATTGAGGGCATTACTCATTTGTACTTCGTCTTTGGTGTATTCTCCTTTTTCATCGACTAACGGTCCAACAGTTGAAGTAACTACTTTTTTCTTTCTGATATAACTATAGAATTCTTTCGGGTTTGTTTTACTTTGATTCGCAATATGTAACTCTAAGGTCTTTTTACTTTGCTTAATTAACTTTTTGGCTTTGCGTCGTAGCTCTACAAATTTCACCCGTTCTTCGTCATTTTGTGAGGATTTTAATCTATCATTAGCAAATTTTTTAGCAAGCAGGCAGTTTGAAATATCTTTATTCCACCATTTGGGCTTATTATTATGGCCTGGACGCCGTATTTTCGATGGTATGCAGTCTTGCACTGCTTTTAGGTAAGTGGTTTCGAATAACTTCCAAGATGTATTTATGTCGTTATTGTTAATTAAAAAGCTCCAGTCAGTTTCTTTAAACATAGCTCTAAGTTTATGGAAGTTTGCTTTCTTGAAATTAGGGACTTTTTCGATGCTACTATTTGGTTCGTTACTAGTAAACTTTAAAGTGAAAGTTATCGTACGATGGTCACTGTTACTGAATTCATCACCAACATTCAAATTCTCTATCAATTCTTCTTTTGTTGCAAGGTGAGAGTGAGTGAGTGAGTATGTGAGGGATGGAAAGAGGGAGTGAATGAGTGAGTGAGTGAAATAGATGCAGAGAAAGTGGGAGAAGGAATGAGACCATATAATTCCTGACCAACTCCCGGCCGCCTCTGCCCCTAACATGGAGACTGATACATCGGGATGACACGGAGGACATCGACAGACAACAGGAGGAGACAATGATGAGGATGAGATTCCCCATGTGGGAGATTAAGAGGAAGGCCGGGACATTCTTATACCGAAAAATGTACACATTTATCTTGAAAGGGGGTCTAGGGCGGTGTAATTTTAAGTTCGATGGAGTTCTAGGGAAGAAACTAAAAACCTCCCCTTAAAGGCAGACCAACCAAGCAGGGGCTGTATATATATATATAATAGTACACCCACCAACAGAGATGCCTGGTAAACAGCCAAATGAGTTGATGTTAATATAAGCTATTAAAAAGTATTTAATGACAAGTAAATTATATACAGTATATTATAGCCGTAAGGGAGGATGGGCGTATTTATTTGTTCAGTTATTTATAATTTCATTATTTGTTTTTTATAGTTTTCTCCCTAGACCTCCATCAACCTTAAAACAAAAAAATAATAAAACATAAACCTAGACCCCAATTCGAGATAAATTTGTACATTTTTCAGTAGAAAAATGCCCCGGCCAAAAGCCGGTTCCTTGTGAAATTACAAGCTCGCTATCGCTCGCCAGGAAAAAATCGACACCAAAAAAGCTCGAACGGACCAAATATTGACAAAGAAATGGGGTGAAAGGTCTTAAAATCGCCAAACTAATAGGGCAAGCGTCTTAAAATCTCCAAACTACTTGGGCTAAGTATGAGGTAGAAGGGGGTCTAGAAAAATGACATATATCCCCTTAAGCTATACTTTTAATAATTAAATAATGCATGGATATTTTTAAATCATGCAGATTCAATATTTTAACCCAATTAATAATAGTTCTGTAGTTGGTACTTCTATTGTCGGCTATGTATACACTTATAATTTTATATCCTAGTCACATTTTAATCCATCCCATGCCATACATCAGTAGATTGGAATGTATTGCATTTATTGTAATAATTAGTATGAATTTTCAAAATACATAATAATAAGCACTCTATCTTGAATAAGAATAAGATGATAATATAAGATGACGATGAATAACTGACAGTGAAAATACTACTACTACTACTACTACTACTACTACTACTAATAATAATAATAATAATAATAATAACAATAATGCCTACATGAAAATTATAGCTAGTTATTCTTCTATCATATACCTGGATGGAAAGATATACAAGGTGAAGGTGGAAAGTAAATACTGAATTCCTTAGGTGAAAAGAGGAGTAGAGCAGGAAATGTGAGTGTGACCAATGATGCTGAAGGAACGACAAGAGTGAGAGAGAGAGAGAGAGAGAGAGAGAGAGAGAGTGAGAGTGAGTGAGTGAGTGAGTGAAAGTAGGGCAGGATGAGAGGCATATGAGAGAGAGAGAGAGATAAGAATACCTGGGAGAGGAGAGAGAGGCGTATGGGAGAGAATCTAGGGGGGAAATTCGCATACAAAAAAATCACAAATTATCATACACTCGATAATGAAGAAACTGTCACACAAGATACAACTAATGCTGCGTAGTTGCTCATGAATTCGATTGTTAATGATGTTAGTGACTTCTTCGACAGAGTCACATTTGCCTTTTGTGATGTATATGCTATGGAGATTAATTACACAAAAGGCGAAACAATTATTGTAAGCCTACCATTATGTAGATTGTAGACTAATCACAAATGATAAAGGTATTAGTAACGGAACCTGTAATTTATGTAACAATTATACGATTAAGATAGAATCGTGCGTGAATTCAGAGTTTGCTTTCTAAGACCTACGGTACTGTAAGCAGATCATGACTGACTGAAAGTGCGCAATCTTTCCTTTCTTTCTCAAGATGTCGGTCATAAAAGTTTTAGGATTATTGAAGACAGGCGTAGAGAACAAAAGTTAATATTTTTCAAGGAGGAAAGAGGGCAAGGTGCATGGGAGGGCTGGATATGGGTGAGGAGAGGGTGGCGTGGGAGGGAACGAAGATCATGAGATAGTATATGAGTGAACAGAATAGGGCAGAGTGCATGGGAAAGAGGTGGGGATATGAGAAAGGTAGAGAGGAGAGCAAGACTAATGATGGAGGTCTAGGGAGGAAACTAGAATATATATATATATATAAATGAACAAATCGACACAGAGAGGAGATTTAATATTGAGTGGGTAGTTATGTATTCGATCTTGGTGTCACAAATATGTGTTTTTTTAATTCCTCGAGTGCACTTTTGTTAATTGTTCAAACTTTCTTTTAATTTACATGAAAGTTTAGTGATCGATATCAAACACCAAAAAACGATTATCATATTATATAATTCATAATTTTCAATATACAGTTTTAATTATTTCTGATTAATCTGACTGGCTATGAAATCAATGACAAAATATTGACGTAAAATTACAATAGCTCAGATTAAAATATGCTTACTGAATGTTAACTACTCTTTCACTTATACTTCTTCCCAGTTATACTATCACACACACACACACACACACACACACACACACACACACACACACACACATTTTTCCTGTCCTTCCGCTTTTCCTTTCGTCGCTTTGATTTTCCTCTCAAATTTCACGGTTTTTATTCCGCTTCTTCCGGTATTCCTCCCTTCTTCCCTACTTGTCCTTCCACATCATCTATTTTCTTCTCCAGTTTAATTTAGCTATTCCCTCCTATTTTAATTGATTACTCCTCGTCTTCCCAGTTTATTCTTCTGTATTCTTTTATTTTCCTTTCATTATCTTATTTTTGTTCCGTTTTCCTGATTTTCTTCCTGTCGTTTTCAATGTTCTTCCCATTTCCCATATTTTCACTTTGCATTACCCTCTATCCCACTTTTCACCCTTGTTTTTCAGATTCTCTACCGTTATCTTCACTTTTATTTCCGTCTCCCCTCTTTTCCTCCCTTTTCCCCGATTTTCTTGTGATTCTCCCCATTTAACCTCCAATATCCTCGAATGTTCTCCTATTTCGCCCCGTATTCCTCCGGTTGTCTCAAATGTCCTCTCGTCTCTCCCAATTTTCCTCCTGATTTTCTTGCCTTTCCTCCCGTCCTTCATGCCTTTCCTCCCGTTTTTCCTGATTTTCCTCATGTGTTTCCTACTTTCCTCCCGTCTCTCCCGATTTTCCTCCCGATTTTCCTCCCGTAACGCATTGCAAGCTCGGAAGGGGGTCGGCGGAACAGAGTCAGAGAGAGAGAGAGAGAGAGAGAGAGAGAGAGAGAGAGAGAGGAAGAGGAAGGGGGGGGGGGGGGGGGACAACTCCAACTGGTTTTACTGGGAAGTTGAGAAGAAGTAGATTTTCAGCTGAAGTAGAAGAAGAGAGAAAGGGGTTTAGGGGTTGGTAGGGGGGTAGGGTGAGACAGCTGAAGTAGAAGAGAGAAAGGCGTCTAGGGTGAGACTGACGAAGGGGTGCTGGCTTCAATTGGGGCGAGGATTGCAAGTTGCTAGCCCAGAGTTGCCAATTTAATTATTATGTTGCTATATTAAGGGGAGATGGGGGGTTTTTCTATTAATTTATTTATTCCTATATTTCTTAGTTTCCTCGCTAGACCTCTATCAAGCTTAGAAAAACACCCCCTAGACATAAATTTGTACATATATCGGTAGAAACATTTACCGGCCGGAGGCCGGTTCCTCATAAATTTTCAGGCTCGCTATCGCTCGCCTGGACAAAAAATCTACACCTAAATGGCACGAAAGGTCTTAAAATTGACAAAGAATTGGGCGAAAGGTCTTAAAATCGCCAAACTAATGGGCCGAACGTCTTATAATCTCAAAACAAATGGGGTTTAACACGAGGGAGAAAGGGGACCAGAATGACCTATCTCCCCTTAAGCCTTTCTGTACCGCGATGTCTCTGTAGTTTTATTCTAGCTATATTTAGACGATTTTGTGCAGCTTAAGAATGATCTGTGGTAGTAAAAAGGGCTAAGTGGGATAGTTCGAAGCCTGTTAATTGCTAGAGACCCTTTTTAAACTGAAGAAAATAGTCTAAATATAGCAAGATTGTAATTAAAAAGACGTCACCGGTACTGAAGGGGTTAAGAGCTGAAAGGTCTAGATTAGGTGTAAGATTTGGTAGGCAAGGTGCACGCTTTAACTCATTTACTCAGTGAGTAAAATAGAAATAATCATTCAAGATAGTGCGGATATAGTGATGTGTAATAGTAGTATCGATAACACTACACATGTAACTGATAGTAAAGATGAGAATACTGATAGAGTAGAATTTCCGTCTAGAGCTAGTAGTTCAACAGGAAATAATAAGTTAGCTAAACAAAATAGAAAATTAGTTGCAAATGAAAGTAATAGGTTGAGGGTATATTATACAAATTGTAGGAGTTTATGTAACAAAATGAACGAACTTAGAGCACTCGTTAGCACAGAAAATATAGACATAATAGCGCTAACTGAAACGTGGATTAATACAGAATCTAGGCATTTTTTAGCAGAATTTGATATTCCAGGATATAGTTTGTTTAAATATGACCGAACAAGTAGGAGGGGCGGGGGTATAGCAGTGTTTGTCAGGAGTACATTAAAAAGCTGTATTAAATCAGGTATTAGACTAAATAATGATAATGAAAGTGTTTGGGTAGAGGTTAACGAAGGTAGTGAGACCATAGTTATTGGAGTTATATATAGACCGCCTAATATGAGTAGAAATGGCGGAAAATCGTTATGGGAGGAAATTAAAATAGCATCAAGGTTTAGCAATGTGTGCATTATGGGGGATTTTAATTTTCCGAACATTGATTGGCAGCACCAAATAGGCGACTCCGATTCAGTAGAGTTTATTGAGGTAGTTCAAGATAGTTTTTTATTTCAATTCATAGATACGCCGACTAGAGGTATTAATATTCTTGATTTAGTTTTCAGTAACAATGAACACATGATAAATAATGTAGAGATTGGTGACCACCTAGGAAATAGCGATCATAAATCTATTTATTTTAATATACAATGGACAGGGAATGCTAAAGAGAATACGACACTTATCCCAGATTTCAGAAAAGCCGATTATGGTGGGCTAAGAAGAGACTTAAGGGTGGACCCTATTGTTAAGCAATTAAGTCAGGATATGCCAGAGTTAAACTTGCCACCTACATATAACCAGTTTATTGCTTCACTCCACAATGCTCAAAATAAATATATCCCTAAAAGAAGATTTAGATCGACGCAGAACCAACCAAAATGGATGACTAACAAGCTAATAGATCTTATAGGAAAAAAGAAAGGAATATATCGAAAAATAAAGAAAGGTGAAAATCATTTACATATATACTATCAGACTCTATCAAGACAGGTCAAAAAGGAAATCAGGAAAGCAAAAAGAAATTATGAAATAAGGATAGCCAGTGACTCAAAAAATAACCCTAAAGCTTTTTACCAACTATATAAATCTAAAGTTAGAGATGTAATAGGCCCCCTAAAAACTTCAATAGGAGAAATAACAGAAAATGATTTAGAAATGTGCAGTACATTAAATAGTCAGTTTCTTTCCGTTTTCACTAATGAAAATTTGGCACAGATTCCAGAAGTCAATATGGTATATAGTGATAGTATAGAAAATATGTTAAGTACAGTTAGTATAAGTAGAAATGATGTGCTTAAGGAAATTGACAGACTGAAACCTCAAAAATCGCCTGGTCCTGACGAGGTATATGCTAGAGTATTAAAAGAATGCAGAGATGAGTTAAGTAGCCCATTAGCATTTATATTTAACAAGTCATTAGAAACAGGTTTAGTTCCAGAAGCTTGGAAGCTTGCAAATGTAGTTCCGATCTTCAAAAAAGGTGATAAATCGATAGCATCCAATTACCGTCCCATTAGTCTCACATCAATCATAGGAAAGTTGCTAGAGTCCATTATTGCTAGGAAAATTAGAAGCCACTTAGTAAAATTTAACTTAATAAATTCTTCTCAGCATGGATTCACTCAGGGACGTTCTTGCCTTACTAATTTGCTTAGCTTTTTCTCAGAGGTATATGAAGCAGTAGATAGTGACAAGTCATATGATATTATATATTTAGATTTCAGTAAAGCTTTCGACAGAGTCCCTCATGAGAGATTGATGAGAAAGGTTGAGGCACATGGAATAGGAGGGTCGTTGTTGGGATGGATTAGGTCATGGCTAATTGGTAGGAAACAGAGAGTCAGCATAAATGGTACCAAGTCAGAGTGGGGAGCAGTCAAAAGTGGTGTCCCCCAGGGATCGGTATTAGGTCCCCTGTTGTTTCTTATATACATAAATGACCTAGATTTAGGTATAACTAGTAGGATAAGTAAATTCGCAGACGATACTAAAATGGGGAGATCAATTGATTCAGATAGCGATATAGAGTGCCTCCAAAGGGATCTAGATACCTTACATGAATGGTCAGTAAATTGGCAGATGAAGTTTAACATTGACAAATGCAAGGTATTAAAGATAGGGAAGATGCAAACAAATGTTAAATATAAACTAGCTAATTTAGAATTAGAAAATTCAGACTGCGAGAAAGATCTAGGTGTGTTTGTTAGCAATGATTTGAAGCCTAGAAAACAGTGTATAAGCGTTCGTAATAAGGCAAACAGGATTCTCGGGTTCATCTCTAGGAGTGTGAGTAACAGAACTGCTGATGTTATCTTAAAACTTTACTTGTCATTAGTGAGACCCCATATGGATTATGCTGTCCAATTTTGGTGTCCTTACTACAGAATGGACATAGATTCATTGGAGAGAATTCAGCGTAGAATGACAAAAATGATCCATAATATTAGAAATTTTCCGTATGAAGAAAGGTTGAAGAAATTAGGTTTACATTCGTTAGAGAGACGCAGAGTTAGAGGGGATATGATAGAGGTGTTCAAGTGGGTTAGTGGGATTAACAAAGGGGACATGACAAATGTACTAAAGCTCAGTGATAGCGAAAGAACTCGTACCAATGGTTTCAAATTAGATAAATTTCGTTTCAGAAAAGATATAGGCAAATATTGGTTTGGTAACAGAGTTGTAGATGGGTGGAATAGGCTACCAAGTGATATAGTGGGATCAAGAACGATAGGGAGCTTTAAGAAAAAATTGGATAAGCATATGGACGAGAAGGGTTGGGTGTGAAGGGGGATCAGCCGGGTTGGGCCAATCAGCGCTCTGCAGACCCCCGTAATCCTGCGTTAATCTCTAACCGGTTTGGTAAGATGATCCTCAGGGTATTAGAGTGTTGAGCCTATAATTGGGCTTTGTAATTGGGGTTGTGTGGGACAGGGATCTGCCTTGCTTAGGCCAATCGGCTTTCTGCAGACTCCCATTTTCTTATGTTCTTATGTTCTTATGTTCTTATTATACACACTGTTTAGATTAACTAAATTAACGGCAATTCAGGTACACTAAGTAACTCATGACAAAAGAAGGGTCTAAAAATAACTAATGACGAACGAGGATCTAAAATGACTAACTTGTTACGGGTATATTTTCCACAATATGGCGAGCATAATTATAAGGTAGTTAAGCACTAAGTATTTCGCGAGGTACTTTTCTAATCAAACTATCCGGTAAGTTACATTAACCACAAATATATTACCAGTGGGATCCGGAATATGTAGTAAATATAGCTCATGGCAGGCAACATTTAATTATCCCCCTATGTAAATTTTAATAAAAAAAATCTATGTAGAGATCATATTTGACATATACAAAATCTACATAAAAATCTAGCTCGCTATCGCTCGCCAGGAAATCAACTAAAGATCTTTATTTATTAAGTGATATTCTCCATTTTGTATATTTCTACGCGATATGGTAATGTTGACTGTTTCTATTAGATATTCTAGAAATTTCGACTTCTTACCTGATATTCCATTTACATTTTAATTAAGTGATATTCTAAAGATATTGACTGCTTCTAAGGCTCACCATGTACTATTTTCTAGCGTTATATGTCTGTTACCAATTCTTATAGCGATTATCTAGCAACTTTGAAAATATCCTAGTGTATTATTAACCCCTTCTTTACCGGCGACGTCTTTTCGATTTTATTGTAGCTATGTTTACACGATTTTGTGCAATTCAAGGAGGATCTGTGGTAGTAGATTGTGTGCAGTTTAAGGAGGATCTGTGGTAGTAGATTGTGTGCAGTTTAAGGAGGATCTGTGGTAGTAGATTGTGTGCAGTTTAAGGAGGATCTGTGGTAGTAGATTGTGTGCAGTTTAAGGAGGATCTGTGGTAGTAGATTGTGTGCAGTTCAAGGAGGATCTGTGGTAGTAGATTGTGTGCAGTTTAAGGAGGATCTGTGGTAATAGATTGTGTGCAGTTTAAGGAGGATCTGTGGTAGTAGATTGTGTGCAGTTTAAGGAGGATCTGTGGTAGTAGATTGTGTGCAGTTCAAGGAGGATCTGTGGTAGTAGATTGTGTGCAGTTTAAGGAGGATCTGTGGTAGTAGATTGTGTGCAGTTCAAGGAGGATCTGTGGTAGTAGATTGTGCAGTTTAAGGAGGATCTGTGGTAGTAGATTGTGTGCAGTTTAAGGAGGATCTGTGGTAGTAGATTGTGTGCAGTTTAAGGAGGATCTGTGGTAGTAGATTGTGTGCAGTTTAAGGAGGATCTGTGGTAGTAGATTGTGTGCAGTTTAAGGAGGATCTGTGGTAGTAGATTGTGTGCAGTTTAAGGAGGATCTGTGGTAGTAGATTGTGTGCAGTTTAAGGAGGATCTGTGGTAGTAGATTGTGTGCAGTTTAAGGAGGATCTGTGGTAGTAGATTGTGTGCAGTTCAAGGAGGATCTGTGGTAGTAGATTGTGTGCAGTTTAAGGAGGATCTGTGGTAGTAGATTGTGTGCAGTTTAAGGAGGATCTGTGGTAGTAGATTGTGTGCAGTTTAAGGAGGATCTGTGGTAGTAGATTGTGTGCAGTTCAAGGAGGATCTGTGGTAGTAGATTGTGTGCAGTTTAAGGAGGATCTGTGGTAGTAGATTGTGTGAAGTTTAAGGAGGATCTGTGGTAGTAGATTGTGTGCAGTTCAAGGAGGATCTGTGGTAGTAGATTGTGTGCAGTTCAAGGAGGATATGTGGTAGTAGATTGTGTGCAGTTTAAGGAGGATCTGTGGTAGTAGATTGTGTGCAGTTTAAGGAGGATCTGTGGTAGTAGATTGTGTGCAGTTTAAGGAGGATCTGTGGTAGTAGATTGTGTGCAGTTCAAGGAGGATCTGTGGTAGTAGATTGTGTGCAGTTTAAGGAGGATCTGTGGTAGTAGATTGTGTGCAGTTCAAGGAGGATCTGTGGTAGTAGATTGTGTGCAGTTTAAGGAGGATCTGTGGTAGTAGATTGTGTGCAGTTCAAGGAGGATCTGTGGTAGTAGATTGTGTGCAGTTCAAGGAGGATCTGTGGTAGTAGATTGTGTGCAGTTTAAGGAGGATCTGTGGTAGTAGATTGTGTGCAGTTCAAGGAGGATCTGTGGTAGTAGATTGTGTGCAGTTTAAGGAGGATCTGTGGTAGTAGATTGTGTGCAGTTTAAGGAAGATCTGTGGTAGTAGATTGTGTGCAATTCAAGGAGGATCTGTGGTAGTAGATTGTGTGCAGTTCAAGGAGGATCTGTGGTAGTAGATTGTGTGCAGTTTAAGGAGGATCTGTGGTAGTAGATTGTGTGCAATTCAAGGAGGATCTGTGGTAGTAGATTGTGTGCAGTTCAAGGAGGATCTGTGGTAGTAGATTGTGTGCAGTTTAAGGAGGATCTGTGGTAGTAGATTGTGTGCAGTTTAAGGATGATCTGTAGTAGTAGATTGTGTGCAGTTCAAGGAGGATCTGTGGTAGTAGATTGTGTGCAGTTCAAGGAGGATCTGTGGTAGTAGATTGTGTGCAGTTTAAGGAGGATCTGTGGTAGTAGATTGTGTGCAGTTTAAGGAGGATCTGTGGTAGTAGATTGTGTGCAGTTTAAGGAGGATCTGTGGTAGTAGATTGTGTGCAGTTTAAGGAGGATCTGTGGTAGTAGATTGTGTGCAGTTTAAGGAGGATCTGTGGTAGTAGATTGTGTGCAGTTTAAGGAAGATCTGTGGTAGTAGATTGTGTGCAATTCAAGGAGGATCTGTGGTAGTAGATTGTGTGCAGTTCAAGGAGGATCTGTGGTAGTAGATTGTGTGCAGTTTAAGGAGGATCTGTGGTAGTAGATTGTGTGCAGTTTAAGGAAGATCTGTGGTAGTAGATTGTGTGCAATTCAAGGAGGATCTGTGGTAGTAGATTGTGTGCAGTTCAAGGAGGATCTGTGGTAGTAGATTGTGTGCAGTTTAAGGAGGATCTGTGGTAGTAGATTGTGTGCAATTCAAGGAGGATCTGTGGTAGTAGATTGTGTGCAGTTCAAGGAGGATCTGTGGTAGTAGATTGTGTGCAGTTTAAGGAGGATCTGTGGTAGTAGATTGTGTGCAGTTTAAGGATGATCTGTAGTAGTAGATTGTGTGCAGTTCAAGGAGGATCTGTGGTAGTAGATTGTGTGCAGTTCAAGGAGGATCTGTGGTAGTAGATTGTGTGCAGTTTAAGGAGGATCTGTGGTAGTAGATTGTGTGCAGTTCAAGGAGGATCTGTGGTAGTAGATTGTGTGCAGTTTAAGGAGGATCTGTGCACCATCTCTCCTCCTACAAACCTGATCTTCTCTTCCTCACCGAAACTCAGGTGTCTGTAGCAACATCCAGCAGCCCCTTCTCTGTATCTTCCTACTTTCTCTATCCTAGTTTCAAAGCCAAAGGCGGATGTTGTGCATATGTGCACAACAAACTCACTTGCTCTCGTGTTCCCGATTTCGACTCCTCTGAATTCTCAACTTTATGGCTCAAACTTTCCTGTCATTCTCTTACTAAATATTTCTGTGCTGTCTATCTTTCCCCTAACTCTACCAACTTTCCCAAATTCTTTGACTATCTAAACTCTACAGTGGAACACATTCTATCCATTTCTCCTTTCTCAGAAATCTCCATCTTAGGAGATTTCAACGTTCACCACCGCCAATGGCTCTCCTCTCACACTACTGATCCACCTGGTGAACAAGCCTACGTCTTTTCTATCATAAATGACCTAGAGCAGTTAGTTCAGCAACCCACCCGTATCCCGGATTGCATCGGAGATCGGCCCAACATTCTTGACTTGTTTCTAACTTCTAACCCTTCTTCTTATACTGTCGATCTTTTCTCTCCTCTGGGCTCCTCCGACCATAAACTTATCTCAGTCACCTGTCCTATCTCTCCAGTACGGCCACCCGATCCTCCTAGCCGGCGGCGCTTGTGGCACTTTGGCCGTGGCCGGGGACCCTCGGAGAGTGCTGAACGCATTACCGAGGTAATCCTATCGGGCATGGAAGCATACATTCCATTCTCCTTCTCTCAGACTAATGCTAAAAAATCTTGGTTTACTCACGCCTGTTCTACTGCTGTCCGCAATAAGGAGGAAGCATTCAAACGGTACCGACGCCTTAAAACTCAAGACTCTCATTCTTCCTATGTTTCTGCCCGGAATCAAGCCAAATCTGTTCTTCGACTTGCCAAACACTCTTTCATCAATAATAAATGCACTGAACTATCCAACTCTAGCTCTTCCCAAGCTTTCTGGCATCTAGCCAAAAACCTCTCCAACAATTTCTCTTCCTCGTCTTTCCCTCCCCTTTCCCACTCTGATGGCACAACCATCACTTCTTCCTCTGACAAAGCTAAACTCTTCGCTCAAACTTTTGCTAGAAACTCCACCTTGGATGATTCCGGTGCTGTTCCTCCCTCTCCGCCCTCCTCTCTCTTACTTATGCCTAATATCCTAATCTCTTCTAAAGATGTACTTTCTACCCTCTCTGGGCTTACCACTAATAAGGCGTACGGTCCGGACGGTGTTCCTCCTGTTGTTCTCAAAAACTGTGCTTCCGTGCTGACTCCCTGCCTAGGCAAACTCTTTCGTCTCTGTCTATCCTCTAACGTCTTCCCTTCATGCTGGAAGTTTGCTCACATTCAACCTGTCCCAAAGAAGGGTGACCGCTCTCAAACCTCCAACTATCGTCCAATTGCTCTCATCTCTTGTCTTTCTAAAGTTTTTGAAACTATTCTTGCTTCCAAATTTCTTAAGCATTTCTCTTCTCATAATCTGCTCTCAGATCGCCAGTATGGCTTCCTTAAGGGTCGCTCTACTGGTGATCTTCTTTCATATCTTACTAACTCTTGGTCATCCTCCTTTCGGGACTTCGGTGAGACTTTTTCTATTGCACTAGACATATCGAAAGCTTTCGATAGAGTCTGGCATAAATCTTTAATTTCTAAACTACCCTCCTTCGGTTTCTATCCCTCCATCTGTGCCTTTGTCTCTAATTTCCTTTCCGGCCGTTCCATAGCCGCGGTTGTGGACGGCCATTGTTCACTTCCTCACCCTATAAACTCCGGTGTTCCTCAGGGCTCTGTCCTATCTCCTATTCTCTTTCTAATTTTTATAAACGATCTCCTTAACTGTACCTTAATTCCCATCCATTCATATGCAGACGACTCAACCTTACACTACTCCATTAGTTTTTCAGAACGCCCCAGCCAGCAATTCCTCAACGACAAACGTAATGAAGCCATAGAACTCTTAAATTCTGATCTAAATACTATTTCCAATTGGGGCAGAGAAAACCTTGTTAACTTTAATGCTTCCAAAACCCAATTTCTCCATCTATCTACCCGTCAGGATCTCCCAGCGGACTATCCCTTATTCTTCAACAATACAAAAATCAACCCTTCATCTTCTCTCAATATTCTTGGTGTCTCTTTTTCTTCTGCTCTCATTTGGAAGGACCATATTACCAGTCTTGCTAAGGCAGCCTCCCAGAAGCTGGGTGTGCTCAACCGCCTTAGGGGGTTCTTTTCCCCTGCACAGCATCTTGCTCTGTACAGGGGCATAGTGCGCCCTTGTATTGAGTATTGTTCACATGTGTGGGGAGGTTCCTCTCACACCGCTCTCCTAGACAAAGTTGAAAGGAAGGCCTTTCGTATCATTAACTCCCGTCCACTCACCAACTCTCTGCAGTCTCTCTCTCTCCGCCGCAATGTTGCATCTCTCTCGCTATTCTATCGCTACTATAATAATCAGTGTTCCTCAGAGCTATCCCAGTGCATACCACCTCCTTTACGTAGGGCACGTGGTACCCGTCTTGCAACTCAATCCCACCCCTACTCTGTGCAACTCTCCAACCCAAGAGTGAAACGTTACTCTCAAACTTTCTTCTACTCAACAGCTGAGCTCTGGAACTCTCTCCCAGAATCAGTCTTTCCCTCTTCCTATGACTTAAATTGCTTCAAACTCCGTGTGTCCAGGCATTTTGGCTCGAACGTCCCTTGATTTTGGCCCTGTCACTCTTTCAACTATGGGGGAGGCACTCGCTATAGGCAGTAATGCCTTTTGCCTCCCTCAATCACATAGAAAAAAAAAAAAAAAAAAAAAAAGTAGATTGTGTGCAGTTTAAGGAGGATCTGTGGTAGTAGATTGTGTGCAGTTCAAGGAGGATATGTGGTAGTAGATTGTGTGCAGGTTAAGGAGGATCTGTGGTAGTAGATTGTCTGCAATTCAAGGATGATCTGTGATAGTAGATTGTGTGCAGTTGAAGGAGGATCTGTGGTAGTAGATTGTGTGCAATTCAAGGAGGATCTGTGGTAGTAGATTGTGTGCAGTTCAAGGAGGATCTGTGGTAGTAGATTGTGTGCAGTTTAAGGAGGATCTGTGGTAGTAGATTGTGTGCAATTCAAGGAGGATCTGTGGTAGTAGATTGTGTGCAGTTTAAGGAGGATCTGTGGTAGTAGATTGTGTGCAGTTCAAGGAGGATCTGTGGTAGTAGATTGTGTGCAGTTTAAGGAGGATCTGTGGTAGTAGATTGTGTGCAGTTTAAGGAAGATCTGTGGTAGTAGATTGTGTGCAATTCAAGGAGGATCTGTGGTAGTAGATTGTGTGCAGTTCAAGGAGGATCTGTGGTAGTAGATTGTGTGCAGTTTAAGGAGGATCTGTGGTAGTAGATTGTGTGCAATTCAAGGAGGATCTGTGGTAGTAGATTGTGTGCAGTTCAAGGAGGATCTGTGGTAGTAGATTGTGTGCAGTTTAAGGAGGATCTGTGGTAGTAGATTGTGTGCAGTTTAAGGAAGATCATTGTGTGCAGTTTAAGGAGGATCTGTGGTAGTAGATTGTGTGCAGTTTAAGGAGGATCTGTGGTAGTAGATTGTGTGCAGTTCAAGGAGGATCTGTGGTAGTAGATTGTGTGCAGTTCAAGGAGGATCTGTGGTAGTAGATTGTGTGCAGTTTAAGGAGGATCTGTGGTAGTAGATTATGTGCAGTTTAAGGAGGATCTGTGGTAGTAGATTGTGTGCAATTCAAGGAGGATCTGTGGTAGTAGATTGTGTGCAGTTCAAGGAGGATCTGTGGTAGTAGATTGTGTGCAGTTTAAGGAGGATCTGTGGTAGTAGATTGTGTGCAGTTTAAGGAGGATCTGTGGTAGTAGATTGTGTGCAATTCAAGGAGGATCTGTGGTAGTAGATTGTGTGCAGTTGAAGGAGGATCTGTGGTAGTAGATTGTGTGCAGTTTAAGGAGGATCTGTGGTAGTAGATTGTGTGCAGTTTAAGGAGGATCTGTGGTAGTAGATTGTGTGCAGTTTAAGGAGGATCTGTAGTAGTAGATTGTGTGCAATTCAAGGAGGATCTGTGGTAGTAGATTGTGTGCAATTCAAGGAGGATCTGTGGTAGTAGATTGTGTGCAATTCAAGGAGGATCTGTGGTAGTAGATTGTGTGCAGTTTAAGGAGGATCTGTGGTAGTAGATTGTGTGCAGTTTAAGGAGGATCTGTGGTAGTAGATTGTGTGCAATTCAAGGAGGATCTGTGGTAGTAGATTGTGTGCAGTTTAAGGAGGATCTGTGGTAGTAGATTGTGTGCAGTTTAAGGAGGATCTGTAGTAGTAATATCAGTTAGGTGAGATAGCTCCAAGCCTGATTAAATTGCTGGAGGCTATTTTTAAACTGAGTAAAACCGTGTAATAGTAGCTAGAATATAATTATAAACCGTGTAATAGTAGCTAGAATATAATTATAAAGATGTGACCGGTACAGAAGGGGTAAATAATCGGTAGACTTGGGAAGCTAGCAACACAGGGCTTCCGGTATGTTCGCCAGCAAGTCTTTTCACATACCACTCAATTTGTTTTGAGTGAACTCTGAAGACGGTTAGGCTAGG
This sequence comes from Paralithodes platypus, assembly GCA_032716605.1. Taxonomy (NCBI): domain Eukaryota; kingdom Metazoa; phylum Arthropoda; class Malacostraca; order Decapoda; family Lithodidae; genus Paralithodes; species Paralithodes platypus. The sequence goes on from CM064516.1 coordinate 28,403,248, forward strand.
TTAGCTTAGTTTGGATTAGTAAGGATAGGTTAATTTAGGTTTTGGTTGTTAGGTTAGATTGAGTTGAGTTGGTTAAAGATAAGCTGCAGTAGGTTGGTTTGAGATACATCAGATTGGGTTTAGTTAAGCTTGGTTGATTTAGAATGGGATATATTTGAATAGCTTATAATGTGTTACATTAAGATAGTTATAAGATTAGGTTAGCATGGTAATGGTTATGATAGGTTATATTATGATGGGTTAGGATAGACGCCAAACGTCAGCGTTTATTCCGAGGGGATTTGATCGTTCCTGTGTTCTACAATTATCCTGGCTACACCGACACGTCAAGCAAATACCCCCTATATCGTCACCAATTTATAGCATAGAAGATGTTCGACGTTTTCAAAGATGCTGTGAACGACCGTATAGCTGTTCTCTCCATGTAGCTGTGAACGACCGTATAGCTGTTCTCTCCAAGTAGCTGTGAACGACCGTATAGCTGTTGTCTCCAAGTAGCTGTGAACGACCGTATAGCTGTTCTCTCCAAGTAGCTGTGAACGACCGTATAGCTGTTCTCTCCAAGTAGCTGTGAATGACCGTATAGCTGTTGTCTCCAAGTAGCTGTGAACGACCGTATAGCTGTTGTCTCCAAGTAGCTGTGAACGACCGTATAGCTGTTGTCTCCAAGTAGCTGTGAACGACCGTATAGCTGTTGTCTCCAAGTAGCTGTGAACGACCGTATAGCTGTTGTCTCCAAGTAGCTGTGAACGACCGTATAGCTGTTGTCTCCAAGTAGCTGTGAACGACCGTATAGCTGTTGTCTCCAAGTAGCTGTGAACGACCGTATAGCTGTTCTCTCCAAATCAAGTGACATGTATAAATAATAAGGTGTCGTCATCTAGTGTGGCAGAAAGGAAACAACCAACACCTTGAAACTCCACTGTAACAAGGGACTGGAGTTCTAACGTTATTCTTGACTTTATTAAGTGTGCTGGCTTAATAATCCAATGGGGTTGATAGCCGAAGTCCTATTTTAACTAATTAACCACTGTGACCATCTAGAGCGACATATGAAGCACCCAGCATCTCGAAGCTTCAATCGATAATCTCGGGGCCTCACAAGAGTTACAGGCTACTGAACAGCCTACAGTCCCGAGGTTGAGAAGAAAAAAAAACAGGTCTTGTTACGTAATTTGTAAGCGAGTCAAATATGAATATGAACGACTATCCTTGTAGGCGAAACAGACCCCCAACCGTTGCGAAGGGAGGGGAAAGGGTTGAAGCAGGATTGGCGGGGAACTTTTTAGCAGTTTTCTATAGCCTTTCAACTCACAATACCCCAGCTCAAAACATGATAAAATAAGATGCTTAGGTGGTATATATCTGGGGCTGGTAGAAGGGAGCCGATATTCGTTGTTATGTTATGTTTGAAAGGAATTAGTTATGCAATACTGTTAGCACATAAACGGCTCTTTTTTTGCATTTCTACAGTATGGACAATGTATAAGATTTTGTCTTTAACTCTTACGACTATTACAAGTTTCAGTTGTAGGAATTATTTACCATCGCAGGAATATTAGAACCAGATACCAACCTAAATTCATATATATATATACTGTATATACTGTATATATATGCGAATATGCTTCCACACTAAAGGTGTGTAGAAAAGGGTAGGTTCACTGCACAAAGTTTAAAAAATGTTAGTGCTAAAATTAAATTGCATCTAAAATATATTGCATGCACAAAATAAGGGTTTAAAAAGTATGTCCGAGTATCTTATTAGAAGGCTCGGACTGTTGTGTACATATTAAAATAATGTTTATGTAAAAGTGTTAAAATGCATTTCTCTACTTTCGTAGATCTTCAGTTATTATATAAATTTGCAAGAGTGGCTGGCTCCAGAGTCAGGTATTTGTTCTGTACTCTTCTGTGGATTTCCAGGCACTATATATATATATATATATATATATATATATATATATATATATATAATATATATAGTAAGATTCCTCCACTAAACTATTAGTACTATAGTCCATTTATTAACAATAGGCCAGTAATCGTCTTCATTAACCTCTATAACTCGATAAAGGCTACAGCAAATGGGCTGTAAATTTGCACACCTATTCTTTGGATGAGCCTTCCTAAATCGTGGAAATATTAGCTCGATTACTCTTGTCGTTTATGAGTTATAGAAATGAGTGGTCAAGCTTTTTTGGCCTAGCTATAATGAATGAACTATAGGTTTATACATGATAATTGCTTGATGTCCGAAAACCTCAAGTCAATAGAAATATGAAATAAGATATTAAATATTATACTGCAAGTTAATCCCTTGAGGATTATGATGCGCTTTGGCGGTTAATTTTGGCGTATTATTAGACAATAATATTTAGATTAGGAATGGTATATGGAGTCAGAGGGTTAATTGACACAGTATTTACCCTTTTATTTCACACCGATCCTTCTTAAGCTGTATACAACCGTCTAATGATAGCCAGAATTAACTGTTAAAACGCGACATGATCCTTAAGTTTGTATTGTTTTGTATATATATATATATATATATATATATATATATATATATATATATATACAGTATATATACATACTGTATATATACAGTATATATACTGTACATATATATATATATATATATATATATATATATATATATATATATATATATATATATATATATATATATATATATATATATATTTGTTGCATTTGATTGTATATATTTATATTTTATTTTATTTTATTTATTTTTTGTATCTGAGCTGTGGTTTTGTGGCCTATGAAAGAGACGCGTGTCAAACTATCTCTTATCGCCCACTGACACGTACCGGAGTTAATCAGGTTAATTAAATAGGCAGACGTGTGAAGTGAGTTTTACAGTAGTGACATGTAGTGGCGCATATATAGATAGGTGCTGATAGATAAGTAAATAATAGCTGATAGACTGATTATATATAGTAGGTAGATATTATAGACTAGATAAATTCACAAGCGATATTACAGATTGGAAAATTATTAAACCAAATAGATAGATATAAACAATAGCTGATAGACGTGATATGTAGTAGTTAGATATATGGACAGGTAGCAAGATAGATAAATAGACAAGCAATATTATAGACAGGTGTCGACAGACATATTTTATGATTTAACTAGATAGATCGATAAAACGTAGCTGATAGACTGATGACATATAGTAGATAGATGTATGAATAGGTAGCTAGATAGATAAAGAAACTATCAATATTACAGTATAGAGTCTATAGACAGATATTAAACAGTACTTACTTCAGATACTAATACATAACATAATTTTTGACTCATAACTAATATTGACAGGCTTAGCCTTTTCATTATTCGATACCGCTTTCCTCGTATATGTTCTTTCCTCGTATATGTTCTTTCCTCGTATATGTTCTTTCCTCGTATATGTTCTTTCCTCGTATATGTTCTTTCCTCGTATATGTTCTTTCCTCGTATATGTTCTTTCCTCGTATATGTTCTTTCCTCGTATATGTTCTTTCCTCGTATATGTTCTTTCCTCCCTCGTATATGTTCTTTCCTCGTATATGTTCTTTCCTCGTATATGTTCTTTCCTCGTATATGTTCTTTCCTCGTATATGTTCTTTCCTCGTATATGTTCTTTCCTCGTATATGTTCTTTCCTCGTATATGTTCTTTCCTCGTATATGTTCTTTCCTCGTATATGTTCTTTCCTCGTATATGTTCTTTCCTCGTATATGTTCTTTCCACTCACTAAAAAAATACGCTTTCCATAATGCAGTTGGGTCGAGTACATGATTATATTGATATCCAAAATTCGAAAAGGGATATTAATCGTGATCGTGTATTCAACCTTTAACTGTGTTGGTGGGGTGTAATGGTTTAGATCCTTATGTTCTGGGTGTGGCGTCCCAAGTTCGAATCCCGGGAGGACCATATGCTTTCATTAGTTTATTCAAGTGCATTGGGGTTTGTTAAGAACGGGGTGTTACTTGATATATATGGCTGCTAGTCATCAACTTGATTTATATTGACAAGGGATTGTGTGCGTAAGAGCTTTGACCCTTTCAGAATACGCGTTTCATTATTTCATTTTGGCTATATTTAGACGATTTTATCCAGTATAGAAAAACATTGCAGGGAGTCTGTGGATCAATTGAGACACTCTTTAGTATTTGCCCTATTAATATCAAATGGGCCTCCTAAATGTGAGGAAAATCGTCTAGTGCTAGCCAGAATTAAGTGAAAAATGTGTCCTCGTTTTTAGAAAGGGCTGATTAAGAATGACGTTACCCTTGTTAGTTCCTAGGGGGGCTTTCCAAATCTGAGTAAAATAGTTTGATTTTAACCTTACATATAGTAAAAAAGTGAGTAAGGGCACCGAATGGATTAACAATATATATATATATATATATATATATATATATATATATATATATATATATATATATATATATATATATATTAATTCTTTGATTCACTTCACTAATATGGTATTACATATCGAATCGAAATAGCATGTCTTTTATGTTGGGTGTCGCATATAAACATAATAATGTTATTCAACTGGCAATCAAAATGCGTTTTAGTTAAACTCCCTATGCATTTAATTTAAATTATCTATGCTATAGCCATTAAATATAAAGTACTACTTGTTAAGCTAGTTTCCATATATGGATTTTTTGATGTAGTTAAACATGCAGTATACTTATCATGGTCAAATATGCTTGGTTTTTGGTCTATATATTTATATATTTATTCATTTTTCAGTTTCCTTGCTAGACCTCCATCAAGCTTAGAAAAAACAACCCTTAGATCCTCTTTCAAGATAAATTTGTACATTTTTCGGTAGAAAAATGTTCCGGCCGAAGGCCGGTTCCTTCCAAAATTAGAGGCTCGCTATCGCTTGCCAGGAAAAAAATCGACACCTAAAGGGCACGAAAGGTCTTAAATTAATATTAACAACAAATTAGGCGAAAATTCTCAAAATCGCCAAAGTAACGGAACGAACGTCTTAAAACTTCAAAAACTAATATGCTAAACATGAGGGAAAAGGGGGTCCATAAAAAGAGAGTACTACCCCCCTAAGTCAAGCTATCTATTCTATAGCCGTATGAAGAATGCAATAAACGAATTAAATGGTAATGACCGAGTTTCGGGTTGGGTTCCACATAGTAATATTTCATCGTTTTTGATCAAATATATCCCTGCATTTAGGTCAGACGATAACCTCCCTATGCATTACATATAAATTATATATTTAAATTAGCCATTAAATGTAAAGTACTACTTGTTAAGCTAGTTTCCATATATGGATTTTTGTTTATGTCGTTAAACATATACAGTATAATATTCTATCCTATAAAAATTACTAGAAAGCTGGTGTTACACGAGCGATTTTTCCGGCATTTCTTTCCGGCAATTGTAGTCTGGCAGCTTGAAAATATAAGTTCCATAAGAATGTATCTACCTAAAATAATCTACCTTCTATCCAGTTTCCAATTTCAATGCTAAAGAACCTCAAAATAGTACACGAGGAAAAACTTGCTCATCGAAAATTGCCGGAAAAAGCGTTCGTGTGCCACTAGCTTAAGAAAGCCATTAAATGCAAATAACAGCATGTTTTACGTGAATATATAATGTATATCCGTGTAGCAACAGTGTTTTTCATGACCACCCCCGCCCTAAATAGTAATGCAGGTGTGATGTACAGGTAATAAGCCTAGCATTACAAGTGGCAAGTGGGAAGGGGGGGGGGGGGGGGACTCTCAGCTGTCGTATGGGGAGGGGAGGGGGGCGGGGGGGGGCGAGGTGTGACGTGTGGACATATTCATAATTTGCCCATAGTGCTACATCTTCCCGTGATTATTAAAACAGCTCTACATGATTAGATTAATATCCAAGATTCGATAATTGTATATAAAATCATAGTCGTGTACTTAACCTTTAACTGTCTTGATGGTGTAATGCTTAGAGTATTTAAGATTATATTTAGGCCAGACATCTTGGAACACTTGCCTCTAACTAAATATAATAATGATATAAATACAAATATACACGGCTAAAGGAATCAAGCTAATATATTCTACCATTAGGGTGTAATAGTCAGCCAGGACATAGGTGTGGAAATGTACAGCCCATTTGCTCTAGCCCTTTTTGAGTTAAAGAGTTTAGGGGTCACGAATTACCTGGCCTACTTATTTATTATATTTATTGTTTTATTTTGTTGTGTATATATTTATATACCCGGTATATATATATATTTTTTTTTCTATGTGATTGAGGGAGGCAAAAGGCATAACTGCCTATAGCGAGTGCCTCCCCCATAGTTGAAAGAGTGACAGGGCCAAAATCAAGGGACGTTCGAGCCAAAATGCCTGGACACACGGAGTTTGAATCAATTTAAGTCATAGGAAGCGGGAAAAACTGATTCTGGGAGAGAGTTCCAGAGCTCAGCTGTTGAGTAGAAGAAAGTTTGAGAGTAACGTTTCACTCTTGGGTTGGAGAGTTGCACAGAGTAGGGGTCGGATTGACTTGCAAGACGGGTACCACTTGCCCTACGTAAAGGAGGTGGTATGCACTGGGATAGCTCTGAGGAACACTGATTATTATAGTAGCGATATAATAGCGAGAGAGATGCAACATTGCGGCGGAGAGAGAGAGATTGCAGAGAGTTGGTGAGTGGACGGGAGTTAATGATACGAAAGGCCTTCCTTTCAACCTTGTCTAGGAGAGCAGTGTGAGAGGAACCTCCCCACACATGTGAACAATACTCAATACAAGGGCGCACTATGCCCCTGTACAGAGCAAGAAGCTGTGCAGGGGAAAAGAACCCCCTAAGGTGGTTGAGCACACCCAGCTTCTGGGAGGCTGCCTTAGCAAGACTGGTAATATGGTCCTTCCAAATGAGAGCAGAAGAAAAAGAGACACCAAGAATATTGAGAGAAGATGAAGGGTTGATTTTTGTATTGTTGAAGAATAAGGGATAGTCCGCTGGGAGATCCTGACGGGTAGATAGATGGAGAAATTGGGTTTTGGAAGCATTAAAATTAACAAGGTTTTCTCTGCCCCAATTGGAAATAATATTTAGATCAGAATTTAAGAGTTCTATGGCTTCATTACGTTTGTCGTTGAGGGATTGCTGGCTGGGGCGTTCTGAAAAAGTAATGGAGTAGTGTAAGGTTGAGTCGTCTGCGTATGAATGGATGGGAATTAAGGTACAGTTAAGGAGATCATTTATAAAAATTAGAAAGAGAATAGGAGATAGGACAGAGCCCTGAGGAACACCGGAGTTTATAGGGTGAGGAAGTGAACAATGGCCGTCCACAACCGCGGCTATGGAACGGCCGGAAAGGAAATTAGAGACAAAGGCACAAATGGAGGGATAGAAACCGAAGGAGGGTAGTTTAGAAATTAAAGATTTATGCCAGACTCTATCGAAGGCTTTCGATATGTCTAGTTTTATATTGTCTAAATTATATTTATATATTTATTTATTTATTTAATTACTTGTCCAATTTATTTATTTGCGTTTTCATATAATTATCTTATGTTATTATTCATTTATCTATGTATTTATTCATACATTTTATTTTATTTATTTATATATATTTATTTATTTATTTATGTATTTTATATTTTTTACAGGAGGAACGTGGAGCAGCGACACGGACCATCGAAATTAAGGTAGGTGTGTGAAGTCCCATTTACAGTTTTATCAGATGTTAATGAAGGATATTACTGTAGATAAAAGCAGGAAAATGATAAGTCGTTTGCATAGGTAATATATGAATGTGAAAGGAGGGTATCTGGCGGGATGACATGACGCAGTACATTACACACACACACACACACACACACACATATATATATATATATATATATATATAATTATAATTATGAAATAATAGCAACATTAATATAGCAAAAATACAAGAATAACAAAATAATAAGCCTACTATTAAATAAATAATGATAGGGGAAAAAAATAACCGAACTATCACACTTAACCATATATATTGCCTCAGATCCTTCTTAAGCTGCAGAAAATCGTAAATAAATAGCTGGAATATAATAAAAAAGACGTCGCTGGTACAGAAGGGGTAATCAAATCAGTTACATACGGTGACGCCATGGGAGGGGAGCTAAAGGCATGGGCGTCATTTTATGGAAGAGACTTTGCTACCAGCTTATTTCATTCATCAGTCAATTCACTGGTGTGTGAATAAGTTAGTAGTATGACTTTACAGTCACGATCACTAATTGTGACACCTTTTCACATTCGAACTATTTAAACGAACCTTTGAAATGCAAATATCATGTAAAGAATTATTGAGGAGATTCGATTCTGTCTGAGATAAAGTTCCAAAGGTTCTAGCTGAGTTGTGTTCATATGGGATATTGCATTGTTGTAACCTATTATATATTCTAAGGTTGGGAGAGAGGCATCCTGACCAGGATTCGAACCCACTCACTCCAGATATTTCTGTGATAGTTGGGCAAAATATCCACTCGACCACGAGAGGATGATGGTCGAGTGGATACGGTGCCCAACTCTCACAAAAATATCTGGAGTGAGTTGGTTCGAAACCTGGTCATGATATGTCTCTCCTAACCAGTCCTGTGTTATCACTATACAGTACTGTATATACAGTATACCTCAAGGTCCCCAAGTGGACACAAGGGATTGGAGTTCTCGAAAAGGGGTTCCATTTCTGACGCTTATCTTGACTTACAGTGTGCTGGCTTAATAATCCAGATGGGTTGATAGCCTCTGAAGTCCTATTTCAACTAAGTGGACAGTCACCCAGGTCAAGGCTTTGAGTCAGAGAGGCTATGGCTGACCAGCAGGGTATATTATAGGCTGACCTAACCCCCGGGGATCTCTTTTTTCAAAAAAGAGAAATATGTAACGACAGCATTACTTACCGTGGCTGACTACTGGCTGTACAGTCACTCATAAAATTTCGTGGTCCTCATTTATTTCTAATTATGGAAGTTTATCTCTGGAAACGAAATTATGAATATAATTTTCTGTACATGAAGTACAAAACTATATATACTGTACAAGTTATTGAAAACAAGTTCCATCCATAAATATCTCCGGATAGTTATAATTGCATACAGAAACAAATGGGGTCCACGAATATTCACAAGGGACTGGTACAGTGGCGCTAATAAGTCATGTCTCAGCTGTCATTATGTTTGGCTCCCTCTGTGCTGTATTAATGTCTGTCAGATGTTGAATAGGGTGAGTAAGTGTAGGAACATGGTTGTATATCTCACTCAAAAAGAAGAAATCGTGTGTAAATATTGCCGATACCAATTGTTGATCAAAACATACTTGGTGCCGAGACATCACTTATTAGCGCGAATTTACATACGAGACTATTAATTTATTGATGGACCCTCATACCAAGCACAATAGCCAACACAAACTCCGAGAAACAAGGCACACGGCCAATCACGCCCCTAACCACCACACACAATAGATGACTCAAGGAATTAACCTATGCCATCTGGACCCCCGAGCATGAAGCTATGGCGAAGGGTACGTACATTGATTAACCCCTTCTGTACCGGCGACGTATTGTTTATTCGATTTCAGCTACATGTAAACGATTTTGTGAAGTTTAGGAAGGAGAAATGTTAACTAAAAGGACTAATTGAGATAGTCTGTAGCCTTTTAATGAGTAGAAGTACTTTGTAATCTGAATAAAATCATCTAATAGTTGCCAGGATAAAATGAAAAGCACGTTACCGGTACTGAAGGGGATAAGGAAGGCAATGCTTGAAGGAAAACACCACACCCCTGATTCCTGAACTCCATGACAAACCCCTGGCAATGTTTTCGACAGAAGAAGAGAGGGATATCAACGTCACTCCTTCCCAGTAATGATGAAGAATGAGGCATATAATTGTAAAGCATTGGCGTCACGGCAAAGCATCGCTGTGTCTCGTTTGCATCTGCTACATTTTCAATTAGGGCATAGTTATTCGCAATCGCTAACAGAAAGTCTGAGAAACCAGGCACGTGTCCAATCGTACCCCTGACCACCACACACAATAGATGCTGACCCTAGGAATTCCCCTTCACTAACTGGCTCCCTCATATATGGGAATGTTGACCTTTAACTGACTTGGTAATTGTGAGAGTGAATGAGTGAGTGCGTTATCCATTAGACCCCATATAGGTAGCATTTTAAAGACGTTTCATCTTATTCAGGTTGCAATGTTAAGGCTTTTAAACTCATTCAGGTAGAAATTTTATGCTGGCGAGCGATAGCAAACCTGTTATTTTGGAGTTCCCCGCCTTTGGCGCTGATATTTTTCTACCGAAAAACGTTCAAATTAGAATAGTTGACTGATGGGGAAGCGTTTAGTAGACAGAGAGCTTTGAGAGGGAAAACTTGTGAAAACAAGGCACACGACCAATCACTCCTCTCACCACCACACACAATAGCTGACCCAAGGAATGCCCCTGCACCAAACGGCCCCCTCATATATATGGGAATGTTGACCTTTATCTGACTGGCTAATTAAGAGGGAGGGGCGTGTACTGGGCTGAGGGAAAGAGGGGAGGGGAGGGGAGAGAGGGGAGGTTATAAATGGAAGGGGAGGGGAGGGGAAAGGTCGGACAGGAGAGGGGAAAGGTGGTGAGAGGGATGAATAGGGAAGGTGAGGGAAGTTGGTGGGAGGGTAAGTGGAAGAGTTGATTGGTAAAGGATGGGGGAGTGATTGTATAAAATGGGTACATGAATGTATGTATGCCGTTTAGAGGCTTACCATCGTGTTAGCGCGAGTAAGGCTGTATTTACCCTATGCCAGTTATCTTGCATGCAAATCAACTGTTTTGTTGGACAGAGTCATTACATTAGAAATTTAATTTAGGCAGGATTGAAGAATATTTTGCTCTGGTAGTCCATTCCTACTGTCAACCTGCATGTGAAAATCCACTTGCTAGGATATGGTGGGCTCTCTACTGGGCTGATTGATCCTACCTACACTGGTATATATATGGTTAATGATATATCTGGTTTATAGGGTAGCACTAAATTAAAGTAACCAAATGATAGCAAAAAATAAGGAAAGGTAGGCTAACTAGAAAAGGTGAAGGGGAGAGCTATGATTGAAACCCGATTGGAATTGGGTTTTGTAAGGAAGGGGAGAGGGAAATCATGATGGTAAAGAAGAATGGAAAGCGGTGAGAGTAATTATTACAGAGGAGGTAAAAGCCAGTATTATGGGATGGGCATATGAGCGATGAGGATACATAAACACTTACACGAAACGGCAGCTAAGAAAGGAAATTGTGTGGATAGTATATGAAGAGAGAAGAAAGGAAATGAATGACGTAGAGAAAGGAAGTAGGAGAAAATGATACTTACATAAGGCGAAAAGGAAGCAGTCATTTGGAAAGCAAGGTACAACAGAAATAGAGGGGGTATAAGGATGCATGCCAAGAGCGAGAAAACAAACTGAGAATGGCAGCCAGGTAGGGAGTACTGCATGATTAAAGGACCACAAAAGCTATCTCATATATACTTTAATATTTAAGGAGTTGGGGTGAGGGGAGGGCGAAAGGGTAAAAGGGTGAGTATAAATAATAATAAAAAGGGTAGAGAGAGGGGTAAAGGTTGGTGAAGGAAGGCCAGATTAACTAACCTTTGACTGCCCCTTTTATAGACCTTTGACTCCTTGCCTACGTATCTCCTTAGTGGGAGAATTAGAGCAATATTTACAGTACCGTATCTTCCATGTTGCATACCAGAATGTGGTAAAAGTGTTCATGTCTAGCTAGTGAAATTATCCAATCTTTTATATATTAATTTAGTTTATTTTCGTTTATTTTGTATTTATATGTATAACTACATAAAGCACACCATGTGTGATCAGTCGTAAAGTGTTAATGATGCTAAACGATAAGTAAGAATAACACTCTAATGCTAAACTAATGCAACTCGAGGAATGCAACATGGGGGCTATACAACTGACATTGGATTATCACCTCCCTCCATCTGTAGGAATTCATCCAAAAAGTTACCAGGATAAAGTTAAAGTAATGAATAAAATTATAAACTTTTTGGTTAATTGTTGAATACCGTATGTCAGTAGAAAGTTGAGAAATGCGGTTTGTGTTTGGAAATGTCATCACAGGATTAATTTGGGAGGCTGCGATGGACGAGGAGGGGTTGGCTGGGTGTGAATGGGCCACTTGCGAGTTTCAGGTTATACTGAGAGTCAATCTAAATGTATCGGTAATTAGCTGAAGTACAGGCTAAAATTTGTTAGTAGTCCTCACACACACTGCATTTAGCCAAGTTTAACATAACTTATATCCATTACATTTATACATATTTTTGCTATGTATCGGTGTCCACGTAATGAACTTGTCAAAACGGCCTCAAGTCAAAGGGCCTCAATCCTAAATTACCTATGTTAGATTAGGCTAGCCTTGGTTAGGTTAAGTTGCACAAGGTTAGGTTAGCTTAGGTTAGGTCTGTTTGGGTTAGATTTGGTTTGGTTAGGTTAACATTAGTAAGGATAGGTTAGGAGATTTGAGCCCTTCTGGTTGTGGCCATTTTGAAGTGTGGTCGTTCTAGAGTGCGGTCGTTCTAGAGTGTGGTCGCTTTGGAGTGTGGCCGTTTCGAAGTGTGGCCGTCTCCTAGTGTGGCCGTCTCCTAGTGTGTTAATTTCGAAATGTGGCCGTTTCGAAGTGTGAACATTTCGAAGTATGTCCGTTTCGAAGTTGTCCGTTTCGAAGTGTGACCATTTTGACTCTAACCCTTGCAAGTGGTCAATTGTTGTCTGATCCCCCTCTTGTTCCCGCCATGACCCAGACAGACGGTGGGAGAAGTTTAAAGTGCACTGCAGGCCAGGGTATTGTCATCAGCTGATTCATGTAACAGACAGACAAACGGACGATGGAGGGGGGGGGGGGGGGGAGAAGCTGTAGGGAGTGTCTGTTGGTAGGAGAGAGAGAGAGAGAGAGAGAGAGAGAGAGAGAGAGAGAGAGAGAGAGAGAGAGAGAGAGAGAGAGAGAGAGAGAGAGAGAGAGAGAGAGAGAGAGAGAGAGAGCGAGAGAGAGAGAGAGAGAGAGAGAGAGAGAGAGAGAGAGAGAGAGAGAGAGAGAGAGAGAGAGAGAGAGTGAGTGAGAGAGACACACAGAGAGGTTTATTAATACAAATCCCACTATAATGCATTGGAAGTTGATATTATTTACTGTATAGCAAAATTAGCATTGATTTAAAGTAACAGCAAACACAATATGAATTAAATATTTAAGAGAAATAATAAGATCCCCCCCCCCCCTCGATAATCCCATATCTTCCAGTATTGAGATTTATCATGCACACCTAAATGACAACCTCGTATGACGAATCATGTCATAATTAGCCTCACAGAAACCTGAACTGTCGACAAACTAAACATATTATATACCGGTACCAATTATGTGTTCATTCATATTAATAATAAAGTCTATAGGTGAAGTGTCGCTGATTTATTCATATATATTATATGTCCAAATAGAGTCCACATCCCAATAAATATTAATGGATTTCCCTGTTTGGGTCTGCGAACAAATCTTGCATCCCTTTATTTATATCCTTCTATGGTCAATATTACTATATATTTATTTATTTATTTTTTCTATAATTATTGTACTACCTTTAGTGCATTCTCCCCGTGGTACTAAGGCGTCTGATGAAGCTCATAACTGCATTACTCCTTTACAATGCAGAAACTCTACAGACTTGACATAATCCTCGAACAACGCCCTTATTATTCACGTTCTCAACATTTCAAGTCCAGACGTTAAAATTTCTCACGCTTTAAGGACACAACAGATTTCATTTGCATTGCATATGTTTGTCCTGCATTCATTCTTTTGTGTTATCAAAGAAACCTTAATCACGCCCATGTGTTGGTCTTGTGTCATGCAATTGCTTGATCCATAGTATTTATACGGCCTTTGGGACATAATTTCATGCTTGGAAGAATTTTAATCACCCTTCTATTATGTCATTTTAAAGGCTGCGCTAGATGGGGAATTTTCTCGGCGTTTTGAGTGTGTGTGTGTGTGTGTGTGTGTGTGTGTATGTGTGTATGTGTGTGTGTGTGTGTGTGTGTATGTGTGTGTGTGTGTGTGTGTCTTAGTCTTACACCGATTCTGGTTATCACATATCAAGACATTTCCCTTGATAATGCACGCCATGGCCTGATTAATGCACGATCGTAATCAACTCTAGGTGCTAGCTTAATACTATAGTGCATTATTTGAACCATGGGAGTTAATTCGATGTTTGTTTATGTTATTTATCCAAGAATAACAAGAATAACGCCGGAGAAATACCCATGTGACGCCGATTTAAGGGGGAGGTAGTTGTTTTTTCTGGACCCCCTTCTCCCTCATGTTTAGCATATTAGTTTTGAAATTTTAAGACGTTCGTTCCATTAGTTTGGCGATGTTGAGACCTTTCGCCCCGTTTTTGTATTAAGACCTTTCGTGCCATTTAGGTGTCGATTTTTTTCCTTGCGATCGATAGCGAGCCTGTGATTTTAGATGGAGCCGGCGGGACATATGTCTACCGAAAAATGTACACATTTATCTTAAAAGGGGGTCTAAGGGGTGTATTTTTTTAAGCTTGATAGAGGTCTAGCGACCAAACTCAAAAATACAACAATGAACAAATATTGTACATAGACCAAAAAACGAGCATTACCCCCTTAACAGGGCGAATCAAGACTCCCAGAAAGCTGACATTCCCACATATTATTGCTTGCAAGTGGGAAACACAAGAGAGGAAGCCATTTCGCGGTACATGAACCACGGTCTCTTTATTTATGGCTTGGTTGATCATACGGTAAATGTGTTCTCAGGTGTTGAATTAACCCGTACGGTACCGGCGACGTCTTTTTGGTTGTTATTACAGCTGCATTAAGGCGATTTTATAAAGCTTAGGAAGGATATATGGTAGCTAAAAGGATTAACTGAGCTAGTCTGTAATCTTTTAACGGGTAGACATCCTTCCTAAGCTGAAAAAAGAAACATTCTAATAGTTGCCATAATATAATGAAAAGGACGACACCGGTTAATATAGTAACACTGTTGACATATCACCAGCCGACCATTGAACCCAGAGCCCCTCTCTCTCTCTCTCTCTCTCTCTCTCTCTCTCTCTCTCTCTCTCTCTCTCTCTCTCTCTCTCTCTCTCTCTCTCTCTCTCTCTCTCTCTCTCTCTCTCTCTCTCTCTCTCTCTCTCTCTCTCTCTCTCTCTCTCTCTCTCTCTCTCTCTCTCTCTCTCTCTCTCTCTCTCTCAGCTGCTACTGGATTGAATATTACACCAGGTGAATTTAAACAGACCATTAATACAAGGGCTGTATTCATAGAGTCCAATCCTATTTGGAACTTTACAAAGCTCCACTAAACCTGTTCTAAGCATCAACACTAATAATGGCCCACCTTATATTACTACTACATATGAACTTGATTTTAACACCCCATTTGTTCATCATGTTTTGCTTTGCGTATCGTTTATTATGCAAAGATCGCTGTGAGCTGTGCCATATGTGTGAGATATTGGTCTCTTAAGGGGGTAGTGATTGGTTTTTGGTCCATAAATCTATTTATTAATTTGTTTTTTAGTTTCTTCGCTAGATCTCCATCAAGCTTAGAAAAACATCCCCTAGACCCCCTTTGAAGAAACATTTGTACATTTTTCGGTAGAAATATTTCCCGGCCGAAGGCCGGTTCCTTTTAAATTTTGAGGCTCGCTATCGCTCGCCAGGAATAAATCGACACCTAAAAGACACGAAATATCTTAATATTGACAACAAAATTAGGCAAAAGGTCTCAAAATCGCCAAACTAACGGAACGAACGTCTTAAAACCTCACAACAAATATGCTAAACATGAGGGAGAAGGGGGTCCAGAAAAAACGAGTACTACTCCCTTAATTTATTCATAGTGGACATATGTAATTATTTACTGTCGGATTGCTATTATGGTTATCAGTGGCTTAATTCCCCGTATCTGGCCAGCTATTGTATATAAATGCGTGAAAGGGTTAATGTTAGCTAGAGTCCGTTCACTCTAGGTTGGGCAGACATCGTAACCTCTAACCTCTGTAACTCAAAAAGGGCTAGAGCGAATGAGCCGTCAATTTATACACACATTCCCTGGCCAAGTCTTCCTATTTGGTAGAAATATTAGCTCGATTACTCTAGCCCTTTATGAGTTATGAGAGGTTAGGGGTTACGATTTCTGCCCAACCTAGAATGAACGGACTCTAGTATCTATTTCTCCTCGATTATCATGCTTTCCACGAGTTCATTGGATTCAGTGTGTATATAAATCACTCTTGTATTCATTATCATTTGCACGATATCTCTTGAATACGGTGTTAGGTTTTCAAGTATTTATATTTATTCCACCTCTCTCTCTCTCTCTCTCTCTCTCTCTCTCACTCTCACTCTCTCTCTCTCTCTCTCTCTCTCTCTCTCTCTCTCTCTCTCTCTAAGTACAATATTTTCTCTTATTTCTTTTATTATCCACGACCGCTTTCTCTATCAGTTTCTATATGTGTAACAGTGGTGCTCGTCTTCCCTTGAATATGACCGTTTTTCTACCCTTTCCATACATATAAAAATCCCTTCCAATGTCTATATGTATTCGCCTCCTATTCTGCTACCCCATAATTCTGCATGATTCTCCCTTTTCCATTATGATTTTTCCCTTTGTTCTTATATATTCCACAAACTTTTACCCCTGCAGTTTCTATATGTGTTACAATGGTGTCCGTTTTCCCTAAAATATCCACATTTTCTGCCCTTTTCCATAAATCTAAATTGTATATGTGTTCGTTTCGTTTCCGTTACCCCCTAATTCCGCATGATTCTCCCTTTTCCATTGGAATTGATTTCCCTTATTGCTTATCTTTTCCACAAACGCTTTCTCCAGCAGTTTCTATATTTGTAACAATGGTGTTCGTTTTCCCTAAAGTATCTCCATTTTCTGCCCTTTTCCATAAATCTAAATTGTATGTGTTCGTTTCTTTTCCGTTACCCCCTAATTCCGCATGATTCTTCCGCTTTTCTGTAACTGTTTTCCTTTAATTCCCCCCTTTTGCCGTTTTCCACCACCCCCAGACAGCTGCTACTACTACTCCTCCTCTCCGTGAATCTCTCTGGGCCTTCCAATTTCCATTTCTGTTCCTCTTTTCTTCTTTCCCTTTTCCCTCGGCCTGCTCTTACCTATTGCCCCCTCTCCCCCTCCCTCCCCCCTCTCTCTCCTCTGTATGTGCCCTTTCCCTCCCTCGCCTCCCAGTGGTCTTCGGTGTTTTCGCTAGCAAGTTATTTCGTATGCATTCACTTGGCCTGCATTCTGAGTCGAGTCACTAGCAAACGGGATAAGCTATTCAATCTTAATCTTAAAGTAATGTATCCTAGCATATCGTAATATAACCTACCCTAACTTATCGTAATCAAGTATGAAAAAAATTTGAGCTTATCCTTACCTACTTAACGCAAAACCTATCCTAACGTAAGTTATCCTAACTTAACCAAGCCTATAAAGTTTGGCTAACTTACTCTACCTATAATCCAACCTATAATAATGTTTACATAATCAAATTTAACTTTCCTGCCTTTGTTATATTTTATCGTAATCCTAGCCTAACGTATACATAACGTTATCTAATCTATCCACAATCAAACCAAACTTAACCTTAATCAAACCTAACCGTACCTATAGCATAGTCGGTTTCTTTTCAACTGACGGTAAATTGTAAAGTTCCCATCAAGATTTCTCAGTTATTTTGAAGATTTTGTAGTGAAATATGATGCTAATATTATAAAAAAAATAGTCTTAATATGATGCAGAGATATAGTAGTTTCATATTTTTCCATTAAGGATCGAGCAATAAGGTGCTAATGTATCGTTAGATGAAAAGAAACAGAATTCTAGTTAATTCTAGTCGAATTCTAAAATATAAGCAAATAATTCAGCAATGAATGACGAAACGACCTGTGTACAAGACAACCCATAGCCCCAGCCAATCCTTACCTCATTGTTCCCCAGCTGTCGAGTCCCACACCCCAGAATCACGGGGGGATAGCGCACTTCAGGTTACCTATTTCTTACTTTAAGGGGAGATTTCCACTTGAGGGACTTTTTTCTTGACCTCTTTCTCCCTCATGTCTAGCCCCATTGCTTTTGAGATTTTAAGACGTTTGCCCCATTAGTTTGGTGATTTTAAGAATTTCCGCCCCATTCTGTCAATGTTAAGACCTTTCGTGCCATTTAGGTGTCGATTTTATCCTGGCGAGCGATAGCGAGCCTGTAATTTAAGAGTAACCGGTCTTTGGCCGGGACATTTTTCTACCGAAAAATGTACAAATTTATCTTGAAAGGGGATCAATGGGGTGCAATTTTAAGATTGCTGAAGGAGTAAGAAACAAACTGAAAACCTCCCCTTAATATCCAGTTACCGGATTACATACAGTTACATAGCTTACTTTACATGTTAAGATATATAGTTCCAGAATTACATATACTATTCACATGAAGTGTTACATATATATAAAGTTGTGTATGTAAAATTACTCGCATATACAGTTACATAGCACCATAATAATTGCATATATGAGCACGGTACACGGGCCGTTTAGTCCTGATATTAATGTGAACACAACTGGGAGATCACACTTTAAATCGCGCATATCTTACTCTGCTTTGCTTTCATGTTTTCGTCAGGCTCGAATTACATAGTTCATTGCAAGTACATACTGTATACACACATACTATATACACACATACTGTATACACACATACTGTATACACACATACTATATACACACATACTATAGTATACAGGCTAGTTATACCCAGCAACCTGGTTTGGTTTAAAATTAAGACTCAAATTGTCACTTTACTTTAAAATATGTTCCAAAGAGGCGTTAAACAAATCTGGTTGTTTCATACGATCTTTCCAAATTTTACCTAGCAACGCATTTGGGTTACTCTCGTTTTCTACCTAGCAACGCCTTGGAAAAAGAAAAAAACACGAACCACTATTTCTGAAATTTACTTTTTTTTTTCTTGTCACGTATTCCTGGAATTTTGAGAGGGGGAGAAACATGAACTACTTTTTAATGTATATATTATTTTATCCATTTGTTTATATTATTTATGTATTTATTTTTATTTTTTGTCACGTATTCCTGGACTTTTGAAGGGGAGACGGAGAAAGGTAGGAAGTACGAACAATATAGAAAATAACAAAAACACACTTTCTTTTTTTGTTTTTTGTTTTCTTTTTTTCGTGTATTTCTGGACTTTCGGGAATGTCAGATGGATTCTTTGAGGGGGTACTGAGAGGAATTTGGGGGGCGGTGGTTAAGGATTTTCTGGGACTGGCGCGCGGTAACAATCGTAAGGGTTTCTTTCTCTGGGAATGGCTTATTATGGTAATGCCAGCTGCCGGACGGAAGGAAGGAAGGAAGGAAGTATTGGAAGAAGGAAGGAAGGAAGGTGGAATGGAGGGAGGAATGAAGGAAAGTAGGGAATGTGAAATGGAGGGCTAGAGAGAAGGATAGAATGAGGGAAGATGTAGAAGAGGAAGGGAAGGAGGAAAAATGTAGGAAGGAAGGAAAAGAAGAAGGGAATGTTTAAAAAAGAGGGATCGAGAGAAGGATAGAATGAAGGAAGATAAAGAGAAGTGAGGGAGGGAGAGAGAAATGTAGGAACGAAGAAGAAAATACGCACACAAACACTGTTTCTTTTTCGTGTATGTCTGGAGTTTTGGGAGTGTCAGATGGATTCTTTGAGGGGGTACTGAGAGGAATTTGAGGGGCGGTGGTTTAGGATTTTCTGGGACTGGCCGCGGTAACAATCGTAAGGGTTTCTTTCTCTGGGAATGGCTTATTATGGTAATGCCAGCTGCCGGACGGAAGGAAGGAAGGAAGGAAGGAAGGAAGGAAGGAAGGTAGGAAGGAAAGTAGGGAATGTGAAAAGTAGGGATAGAGAGAAGGATAGACAGAGGGAATATGTGGAATAAGTGATAAAAGTTTAGAATACAATTCAATTGGGAAAGGTAGAAAATATAGACGGTACTTAATAGGTATCCATTAACAAATCTAAGAGAGAGAGAGAGAGAGAGCGAGAGCGAGAGCGAGAGCGAGCACATTATAAGCTGTTAAAGGCACAGTCCACCACAATATAACACGAAAAGGGAAATTTCAGCTGCAGAATCCATCGAATTTTATCCTCACACAAAGCAACTCCCAGAAGTTCACAATATTTTCGCTAACATGTACTTTCGCCCTCACACTTGAAGTCAATTTATCCAGAACTAACCTAATCTAACTTGTCACAATCCTTTCACTACGATGGTTTTATTTTCCTTTTAAATTGGATAACCTGAAATGGATTCGATGCTTAGGTAAGACCTCTAGGAATCAAAGGAGTATAAGATCTCTCAAATAACCCTTTGACTCTCGTAAGTCCTCCCTAAGCTGAAAAATATAGTCTACTGAAACAGAACACAGCATGAATTAAGGTGACATCGTACTTACTGTAGTGAATTAAATTTAGCTTTATCCTAACCTAAGTAAGCTTTACCTTGACCCCAACCTAACTGGATTGAATTTAAGGTATGAACATAAAGAAAACTATGGTGAACAAAAATAACTTGAAGCGAACGAATTTAATACCGAAAATAAAGTAACACCTAGGACAGGACAGAGACTCGGAACCACCACTGTTGCTGCCGTGGGGAGGGAAATAATAATGAATAGGTTTATACAAATGAACAATGGCAGTGGCGGGAATATGTGAATGGTGGGGGGGATACATATATATATATATATATTTATTCATGAGGCTTTGGTTCACATATACACAGGTGAGAAGGGAGAGAGAGAGAGCAAAGGGGGGGGGGGGGCGTCTATACCTGTCAATGATATGGAGGTATTTATGGACAGATGTATACATTTATTTATTGTTATTTGTGAGGAATGGTAGAGGTAATGTAAGGTATGTGAAGTTATTTATAATTTTTGTTTTTAAAATAAATTTATGTATATATAAGAAAGATGTATTGTTTTGATAGAGGGAATGTAAGGTATGTGAGGTTATATATTTTTATTTGTAAAGATAGATGAATACACAAGAGACATGTATATTGATTGATAATGATTATTTGCTTGATATAGCAAGGGAAATGGATAGATTGATAGACTGACTAACTGATTGATAAATATATTGCTTGATAGATAGATAGATAAATTTGCAATGGCAGTGGTGGAAAATTTGAATGGTCCTTGTTTTCTATGCATGAAGGAGACAAAAGGCAATTTTTTTAACAAGTGCCTCCCCCAAAGGGGAAAGAGTGAGAGCCAAATAAACACAAAATTGGGCGTATTGGAAAGTAGAGTGGTGTACTTATTTAGTGTAGTGAAATGGATAGGAGGAGGAAGTGTTTGTGAGAGCTAGCTGGATTACTCTTTGTATAAGTGAATACAAATAGAAACAGTGAGGGAAGCCAGAAAAATGAAAAATGAGTTCCAGCAGCTCCTTATCACATTTCTATGAGGCCTCCCCTGGATATCACACTGCTCGAATGGTGTCTACAATATCCCCGTGGATATAATATATATGTATTTATTCGTGAAGCTTTACTTCACATATGTACAGGTGAGAGAAAAGGGAGGGGAGCGTCTATACCGGTCAATGGTATGAAGGTATTTATGGAGAGATATAATCCATTTATTATTTTTATTTGTAAGAAATGATACAGGGAATGTATGATATATTAATATATATGGAATTTGTATTGCGGATATGAAAGGCACGTATATTATATGAATAGATGTATAGAAATAGAGATAGATAAACAGATGGCTAGATTATATGGATGAATTGATATGTAGATTGATAAATAATTAGATATGCAGACTAAAAGATAAACATACACTTGGGAGGTGAGGGATAGACTTCAATTTCTGTCAATGATATGGAGGTGTTTATGGATATATACTGTATATATATATATATATATATATATACTGTATATATATATATATATATATATATTATTATATATATATATATATATATATATAGGCCTATATAATAATAATATAATAATATATATATATATATATATATATATATATTTTGTTTTTTGTTTTGTTTTTGTGTGTGAGGAATGCAAGGGGGTAATATATTTTTTGGATGAGTTGTGAGAGACTGTAGATAATTTTGTTTTAGATTTTGACAAATAAGTACATGGTTAGACTTAAGAGACAAGTAATTGATTATTATGTTCTCTCCACTAACCAACTTTACTCCTAAACTCGATTAATGAAATTAACAAACACATGTGGCAGTCCGGGGATTCGAAACCAGGACGCTCACACCGAAAATCAACACACTTATGCATTGCACCACGAAGACAGTTAAAATAATGCTGCACAAGCCTACGATTTATTATGCAGTTCCGAATCCTGCATACCAATCTTAGCATGTACAATCATTCCAACTGCACTATCGGAGGCTATGAATATGTGAATGGAAATAGTAATTAATGGGGCGCTTAACCCTTAATTGGGTATAAAGACAGATAATCAATAGATTGTTTTAAAAGTTTGATAGAGAGGTATAAGTGGAGAAATATATATTTATGTATACAGTATATAAATTGACTGAGTGACTGTCACTTATTATGATGAAGAAATGTATTTAAAATGTAATTAATGTATTTGTATGCTGGATAAGGTTAGATTAATCGCATATTCATATACAGTAATAGAAGCTTAAACTAGCGAACAAAATATGCATTAAATGGTGGAATTACTCAACTCATTGCTTCCCCTATCTCCCCCCCCTCCCATTCTCTCTCTCTCTCTCTATCTATCTATCTCACTCACTCACTCACTCACTCACTCACTCACTCACTCACTCACTCACTCACTCACACACACACACACACACACACACACACACACACACACACACACACACACACACACACACACACACACACACACACGACCACAATCGTAATAACCAAATGATTACTATGCGCAGGTGAAGCAGGTGATCAAATTATCCCCGCTACCTTCACTTCATAAATATGTGATTATGCTATTGACGAGCTTATTATAGAGTTGGTAGAGATGACGCCGCAGGTAGAGAGTTACACGAGGGTACAGTCGTTGGAATTAATTCATTACCACCCTGTGATTTTCATTGTGCAAGTATTACAAATTGCTGGGAACAGTTAGGAAATAATAGTTCAATAGTAATTAACTCAACATTCTGTAAAAATATGCAAAGGGAAGTTTATTCGAAATTTGATTATCACAGCCTTATTGTCATAATGATAACGATAGGGTGGTAAAGAGCTTATTCCGATGAATGTACGTATCTGACACTTACTGTAGTGCGGAGTTACTTCTTCATAT
Organism: Paralithodes platypus; assembly: GCA_032716605.1. NCBI lineage: Eukaryota > Metazoa > Arthropoda > Malacostraca > Decapoda > Lithodidae > Paralithodes > Paralithodes platypus. Next base: position 28,426,722 of record CM064516.1, read on the forward strand.
TCACATTGTAATTAAAACCAAGGTTGTAACTCGGTCAATACTACTTTCATTATGACGTTATTATAAAGTATGTAACTTAACCCCTTCTGTGTACTGGCGACGTCTCTTAAATGTTATTGTAGCTACAGTATATTTTGAGTTTTGTTGTTGTGCATTTGAAGAACGATCGGTGGTAGTAAAGAGGGTTAAGTGAGATTGTTCGAAGCCTAATAATTGCTAGAGGCCCTTTTTAAGCTGAATGAAATCGTCTATTAGTAGCAGGAATAAAGTTACAAGGACGGCACCGATATTGGAAGGGTTACAATCAGAAACAGTAACCTTTAAGGGGAGGTTTTTAGTTGATTCCCTACACTTCTATCAAACTTAAAATTACTCCCCCTAGACCCCCTTTCAAGATAAATGTGTAAATTTTTCGGTAGAAAAATGTCCCGGCCGAAGGCCGATTCCCTTTAAATTACAGGCTCGCTATCGCTCGCCAGGAAAAAATCGACACCTAAATGGCACGAATGGTCTTAAAATTTACAGAAATGGGGCGAGGGTTCTTAAAATCGCCAAACTAATGGGGCGAACGTCTTAAAATCTCAAAAGCAATGGGGCTAAACATGAGGGAGAAAGAGGTCCAGAAAAAAATCCTCCAGGTAGAAATCCTCCCTTAAACACGAATTATGTACCCAAGTGCTCAAAAATAAATATTAAGTTATTGCGGATGCCAGACTCAGATAGCGATTACTGGATACAACTGCTCCTGTGACGCAGGCGCGGCTGATAACCTCGGAATCTTAGAATCCGAGTCTGAAACATAATATCCCGAGTCACACGTTGGATGTATCAATAGTCAAATCTCCCTGAAGATGGGTTACAAGGTGCACGAAACGTTAAATAAATAAATAATTCAACCTCTTCTTGTATATCCATCCACACACAATGTATCTACTTATTAGGATGGATCAGACAAAAACATGGTTATTCAACTGCATCCAAGTCAATCAACTCCAGCCAGACAGTCAACTCCAAAAGCTAATTTATTCTACCAAATAAAGCAACTTAACCAATTATCCGTCCATTTTATTAGGACACAAACTGGCTATATATCTTTCTTGAATACTGAACTTTGGCTTATTTTTGATAATTAGGAAAGCAAACTGTTAATGTGATGCAGATATGTTATAGTTTGTCAGTATGTAATTAAACGGGGGATATTATATCTATCGTTCATAATCGTTCCGAATCTTTAGTGCGGTCCTGTTCACCCCTCTTCTCCCAACGCCTCGTGGGTCTCATCCCTCCTAAAAAAAATCAGAGAAAAATTGCACAATATGCTAAACCACACTCTTGCATAATTCCCCTACCCTTGCAGCCACAGAGGTTGTTGATTCTCTCTCTCTCTCTCTCTCTCTCTCTCTCTCTCTCTCTCTCTCTCTCTCTCTGTCTCTGTCTCTCTCTCTCTCTCTCTCTCTCTCTCTCTCTCTCTCTCTCTCTCTCTCTCTCTCTCTCTGTGCCTCCTTGACTTCTGTGGCCAGGTGTGTGTAAAAGAGTGATTAAGGTGTAATGGAAATGTGGTTGTTTGTCTTCTTTCTGCTCTTAACGTGAAGGGCAAGAGGAGTTGATTATTGTTAGTGTATATCGAGGATTTTGTGTGTGTGTAAGTGTGTGTGTGTGTGAGAGAGAGAGAGAGAGAGATTTACATATATTTAGATAGATACACTGGCCACACATATCTTACGATCCAAACGAGGTGGTCAGGACTTAATTCTAGTAGAGATGGCATATCCGATAGAAAAGGAAAGTAGAAGGAAAGGATAGAAAAGAAGAGAAGGAGAGAGAGAGAGAGAGAGAGAGAGAGAGAGAGAGAGAGAGAGAGAGAGAGTAAATGAGTGAGAGTGAGAGTAAGATCAGAGAAAAATACCACAATATGCTAAGCCACACTCGTGCATAATTCCCCTACCCTTGCAGCCACAGAGGTTGTTGATCATTTGACTCTCTCTCTGCCTCCGTGACTTCTGTGGCTAGGTTTGTGTGAAATAATTATTAAGGTGTAATGGAAATGTGGTTATCTGCTAGTAATATGTAAAGAAAATTTGTGAGCACAGTTGATGAGAGAGAGAGAGAGAGAGAGAGAGAGAGAGAGAGAGAGAGAGAGAGAGAGAGAGAGAGAGAGAGAGAGAGAGAGAGAGAGAGAGAGAGAGAGAGAGAGAGAGAGAGAGAGAGAGGTAAGGAGAGGTATAATTAAGATGTGAGAGTAATGTTGTTTGTCTCCAATCTGTGTTCGTACATGTGGGATCATAGAAGTTCGCTGTTGTTATTGTGCATTACTCAACGCGAATATGCGAGTATTGATTGTGTGTGTGCATGAGAGACATAATATTCTAGAGTATATTCTTTTACCACGGCCCATATTATCAAATATTTATTCGTTTATGTCAGTGATCACAAAAACGTAATTCAAAAGATCATTTTCTGAATTTAGATGGTGTGTAGATAGATGGCATCATATATATTATTCGCAAAAGATCAAGTAGGGATATTTGTAACTTTAATGAGAGAGAGAGAGAGAGAGAGAGAGAGAGAGAGAGAGAGAGAGAGAGAGAAGGGGGGGGGGGAGGAGGATTTCTGGAGGCCATTATAGTAAAGGCCATGACCGCGTGCGGCCTTCTGTCAATTTAGAAATTCCTGTTATAAATGATTTTGCTACTTTCCCCTGCTTCTCACTTTTCCCTCTCCCACCCTATCTTCTCTCTCTCTCTCTCTCTCTCTCTCTCTCTCTCTCTCTCTCTCTCTCTCTCTCTCTCTCTCTCTCTCTCTCTCTCTCTCTCTCTCTCTCTCTCTCTCTCTCTCTATGCATATATCTCTCCATATAAAGTAACTGGCTAGCTACCGAACAGATTACAGTAGAGTATGTGTTTGATGAAGGCCCCATAAACCGTATATAGCTTGATATGTTTAATTAGACGTTAGATTAAACATACATAGAAAACAAATAATATTATGACCTTAACCCCTTCAGTATTCGAAGACACATTTCTTAGACCATTGTATTCAGTTTAAAGGGGGTACTGATTATTTATTTATTTATTTATTTATTTATTTATTTATTTATTTATTTATTCATTCATTTGTTTATGTATTCATTTATTATCATTTCAGTTTCTTCCCTAGACCTCCATCAACCTTAAAATGAAAACAAAGACATGGGGTGAAAGGTCTTAAAATCAACAAACAAAGGGGGTGAGCGTCTTATAATCTCAAAACTAATGGGGCTAAACATGAGAGAGAAGGAGGTTCCAGAAAAGCAAATACCTCCCCTTAAGTAATAAGTGTGGGAGTCAGACATTTGATGGAGATGGTATTAATTTAACCTTTTCGATTCCTTACCCTTTCGAAAACTAAAATAGTGTGTAATTATAACCATAGTAAACTACTTTATGCGTCTTAAACCTCCAAGGAATTACTAGCAGAATTAACCCCTTCTGTACCGACGCCGTTCTTTTAACTGTATTCTGGCTACTATTAGACGGTTTTATTCAGTTTAAAATGAGCCTCCATCAATTAACAGGCTTCGAACTATCTCACTTAACCCTTTTTACTACCACAGATCCTTCTTAAACTGCACAACATCGTCTAAATTTAGCCAGAATAAAACCACAAAGACGTCACCGGTATAGAAGAAATTAACTATACTTGGATCGACCTAAATGTTACAAAGTGGGTTATGTTTTTTGTTGCTATGGTATTGAGCTTAGGTGGGGTTATATTGTATTATTTTGATATATATATACATTTATTATTATTATTATTATTATTAGTAGTAGTAGTAGTAGTAGTAGTATAGTAATATCTGATGCTTGTAAAATAAAATGTATGAACAATATTAAATAAAAATCAATGTAGTAGAAAAAAAAAAAAAAAAAAAAAAAAAAAAGTAGTAATAGTAGTAGCAGTAGCAGTAATAGCAGTAGTAGTAGTAGCATTAGAACATGGCAGGATAAGAATGTGACCTTGGCGCTTATCCCCCGTTGAATCTGGCTGGGAACACTCGCCTTCACTTTCAACCCTTTTTTGGGGTAAACCTTCCGGGCCCGACCAACCCATTGACGGCCAGGCTCGCTACTTCCCACGGCCTTTTGGGGGGAGGTTTGACGGCACGTAGCAGCAGGGGGCCTTTGTTAGGGCGCGGTAACTAGGTGGGTAGACATGGCGGATATTTTTGTTATTTTATTTGTTTGCCTAGTAACTAGATGGAATTACGTGTGTGATTTTTTTTTATGTTGCTATGATGTCGATAATCTGGCATTAACCTTAGGTAGGGTTATAGCACAATACTGTAAATCAATATATACAGTATATATATATGTGTGTGTGCGTAGTAATAATAATAATAATAATACAAGACAAATCTCCCCTTAAAATGAACTAGATAATTCAGTGTTTAAATAATTATTATCTCATCATTAGAGTTGAATACAGTACCCTATTAGCATATTCCCAGTAAACCACCTGTACCTTCTCCCACTGCATTATTTACCTGTCATTAGTGTTATGTTAATCTCCTTAATTAACGTATCTTACACCATGCTCCCCTCTATCTATCTATCAATCTATCTATATCTGGGGGAGGCACTCGCTGCAGGCAATTATACCTTTTGTATCCCTCATTCACATAGACAAAAATATATTTATCTATATCTATCTATGTATCTATTCAGCTATCAGTAATGTATCTTTTTCCTGATATTTTCCCTTAGACCATACCCCCCCCCCCTCTCGCTCTCTCTCTCTCTCTCTCTCATTAAAGTTGAATATAACAGCCCAGTAGCATTAGTCCATAGTAACTCACCTCCCTCTTCCCCCCACTCCATTATTTACTTATCATTAGCGTTATTTTAATT
>CM064516.1:28434107-28471607 GCA_032716605.1 Paralithodes platypus
TCAATCACTCACTCACTCACTCACTCACTCACTCACTCACTCACTCACTCTCTCACACTCACTCAATCACTCACTCACTCTCTCTCTCTCTCTCTCTCTCTCTCACCCAGACACATCGATCACCTGCCTGGCGACACACAGAATATAATTATGTGGGGCGGGGGAAAGTGTTAAGTTGGTCAAATTAATGATGTGCAGTGCCCCGTCCAGGTGTAGCGGGAGTGACACGTCTGCTTTTTTATGCTTAATTAAGAGTGTCGTCTGGGGGGGGTTGGGGGGTGGGGGGAGTGGAGGTTGTCTGGGCGTAGGGGTGTATGAGGGGTGAGGCGTCTGGAGGGGGGAGTCTGGGGGTGGGGGGAAGGATGTTTAGGGGTTGAGTGCCTGGGGGTAGGGGGTATGGGGGTGAGGTGTCTGGGGGTAGGGGGAAGGATGTTTAGGGGTTGAGTGCCTCGGGGTAGGGGGTATGGGGGTGAGGTGTCTGGGGGTGGGGGGAAGGATGTTTAGGGGTTGAGTGCCTGGGGGTAGGGGGTATATGGGGGTGAGGTGTCTGGGGGTAGGGGGAAGGATGTTTAGGGGTTGAGTGCCTGGGGGTAGGGGGTATGGGGGTGAGGTGTCTGGGGGTGGGGGGAAGGATGTTTAGGGGTTGAGTGCCTCGGGGTAGGGGGGTATGGGGGTGAGGTGTCTGGGGGTGGGGGGAAGGATGTTTAGGGGTTGAGTGCCTCGGGGTAGGGGGTATGGGGGTGAGGTGTCTGGGGGTGGGGGGAAGGATGTTTAGGGGTTGGGTGCCTGGGGGTAGGTGTGTATGGGGGTGACGTGTCTGGGGGGGGGGGGTCTAGTGGGTGTGGGTCTTGGGGGTAGGAGATATGGATAGGGGTGAGTTTTGAGGGTGTGGGTCTGGGGGTGTTTGGGGAGAGGTGTCAGGATAGGGGTTGGTTTTGGGATGTAGGTCTGGGATAGGGGTGTCTTGATAGGGGGGAAGGGGGGTTGAGATGTCGGTTTGGGGGTGTTTGGGTGGGGGGGGGAGTCTTTGTCTGGGGAGGGCCTAGGGGTGGTGTGTCTGGGTAGAGGTGGGTTTGGGTGATGGGTCTGGGGGTCGGGGTCTAGATTAGGGTGATGGGGAGACAAAACATTTAATCTCCACGTTTGCAAGGGCCCATACACTTGTGCTACTCTAATGTTGCCAGGACTAATCCATCCTAACCTAACCTTACTTAGCCAATACTATTCGTTAAGTTAGAGTAAATTAAGTGAGGTGAGATGAAGTTACGTGGGTTAGGTTAAGGTAGGTTTGGTTAGGTTAGGTTGAATAAGCGTGGGTGGGGGTTGAGGTAGGGTTGTATTGGAGGGTAATGGTGTGAGAAAATATGCCTAGGAGGGATGTGTCAGAGAGAGGTGTAGGTTAGACAGGTGGAGAGAGACAGATGTGCACGAGATAGGAAGTGTATCATTGAGGCTGAGTGTCTGGTTGAGGTTTGTGGGGGGGGAGATGTGTGTGTGATAATGAGTTTTGGGCAGAGGTAAAGGGCTGAGAGATGATGGGAGAGAGATCTGTTAGGAGTTCTTTTAACAGTGAGAGATAGACGTTTAAGTAGTCTGTTGAGGTAGTGTTTGAGGAATATGTTTGTAGGCTAATGAGATTGTTAGATATGTAGAATTTTAACAGAATTTATGAGAAACTATGCCTAGGAGGAAGGTGTCATGGTGAGCTGTATATTTAGCGGGTGGTGAGTAACAGATGTGCACGAGATAGGAAGTGCATTATTGGGGCTGAGTGTCTGGTTGAGGTTTGTGGGAGAGAGATGTGTGTGTGTGTGATAATAAGTTTTGAGGTGAGGTAAAGGGCTGAGAGATGATGGGAGAGAGATTTGTTGGGAGTACTTTTAACAGTGAGAGATAGACGTAGAAGTAGTGTGTTAAGGTAAGGTGGATGAGGAATATGTCTGTAGGTTAAGGAGTTTGTTAAGAGATATAGGAATTTATAATAGAGATATAAGAATTTAGAAGGATTAATAAGGAAAAAATATGCCTAAGAGGAATACGTCAGGGAGATATGTAGATTGGCAGGTGGTGGGAGACAGATTTGCACGATATATGAAGTGTATTTTGGGGGGTAAAGTGTCTAGTTGAGGTTAGGTGGGAGAGATATGCCCATGATAATGAGCCTTGGGGTTAGGTAAAGGGATGAGAGATGTTGGCAGAGAGATCTGCGTAGGATAAGATTTCTATTTGGAAGAGGTTTAGTTAGGACTTGAGATATAGGCATTGCAGCGGCATGTTAGAGTAGGCGTTGGGAAGTTGGCTGCTATGAGGAATATGTGTGTTTAGGGGGAAAGCGTTCAAATAAATTACATAACGAAGGGATGCCAAAAATACTATATTAAAAGAGTGACATAACAAAGGAGTGACTAAACAATGGAGTATTAGGTTAGGTTTAGGTTAGTTTAGGTTAGGTTAGGTTAGGTAGGTTAGGTAGCATTATACATTGTCACTTCGTTACGGTAATATTCGTGTCACCGTGTAGGGTAAGGAACTTATCAAAGGTGTGGGGTTTTATTGGGTTAGTGAGGAAAATCTATGCCTGGAAGGTGTGTATTAGGGAGAGGTGTAGGAGTGATACGAATGGTGATGGAATAAAGATACGCTCAGGATAAGATGTTTGTAATTAGAGTTGAGAGCCGGGTTGATGTCTGGTTGGAAGGAGATGTGCTCAGGATAAGCATCGTGTTGAGGTGCGGTGCAAGAATAGAAGGATAGAAAAGAATTGGAATAAATGGAGAAAATCGGGTTTTTGAGAGTGTTTCATAAGTATATAGAAATCATGTGCAGGGATAAGCTTAGAGGATAGTGTGTTTAGGATACGAGTTGTGCTAGAGACGTAAAAGTATATAAGTGTATCGGGAAAAGTGTAGAACTAGTACAAGTAGTGATGGGAGAAGAATGTGCACGGGATAAATAGGGTGCCATTGGGTTTAAGTGTCTGGTTGAGGTCTGTAAGAAGATGTGGCCTGGATAAGATGGTGTTAAGGGGAGACAGACCGTTTTTCTGGACCCCCTTCTCTCTAATCTTTAGCCCCACTAGTTTTTTGACATTTTAAGACGTTGGTTCCATCAGTTTGGGGATTTTATGACCTTTCACCCCATTTCTTTGTCAATATTAGGACCCTTCGTGCCATTTAGGTGTCGATTTTTTCCTGGCCAGCGATAGTGGGCCTGTAATTTTAGGAGGAATCGGCCTTTGGCCGGGAAATTTTTCTACCGAAAAATGTACAAATCTATCTTGAAGGGGGGGGTCTAGACTCTAGAGGGTGTTGTTCTAAGCTTGATGGAGGTCTAGGGAGGAAACTAAAAAATAAATATATGAATAAATTAATTAATAGACCAAACAAACAGCCACTGTCCCCTTAAGGAGAGGTGTTGAGGAGTAGTGGGAGAAAGATCTGCTTAGGATAGGGCGTATACAGAAGGGTTTCCAGTCCTTTCCTTCTTAAGTTAATTTTCCCAGAAGTAAAAAATAGTTCATTCGAAAACAACTTCGCCCACACTTCGTTCATTATTCAATTCGAATGACTTTGCCCAGACTTCGTTCATTGTACAATTGGTTATATTAAGTTAGGTTGGGTTTGTTTGGGTTAGGTTAACCTGATTAATTCATGGTAAGTTAGGTTAGGTGAGGTAGGGTTATAACAAGTTAAAATATGGTCGGTTTGGGTTAGGTTAACTTTATTCATTCTGTGTCAGGTAGCTTAGTTTAAGTAAGGATATATTAGCTTAAGAAAGGTAAGAGAAACAGCTTATGGTCGAAGTGACTACATAGCAAAGTGACCATATAATTTTACGAATTAAGGGGACAGTGGCTGTGTGTTCTATTCAATCATTTGTTCATATATTTATTTAGTTTCCTCCCTAGACCTCCATCAAGCATAGGAAAACACCCCGTAGACCCTCCCTTCAAGATAGATTTGTAAATTTTTCGGTAGAAAAATGTCCCGGCCAAAGGCCGATTCCTCCTAAAATTACAGGCTCGCTTTCGCTCGCCAGGAATAAATCGACACCTAAATGGCATGAAGGGTCCTAATATTGACAAAGAAATGGGGTGAAAGGTCATAAAATCCCCAAACTAATGGAACCAACATCTTAAAATCTCCAAACTAGTGGGGCTAAACATGAGGGAGAAGGGAGTCCAGAAAAAACGGTCTTCTTCCCCTAAATAAAGGTAAGAAAGGTAAGAGGAGTAGCTTATGGCCGAAGTGACTAAATAGCAAAGTTGTCAATTTTAAGACCTTTCGTGCCATTTATAGGTGTCGATTATTTCCTGGCGAGCGATAGCGAGCCTTGAAATTTTAAGATTAAAATTAAAGTAACCCTATAATTTTAAGATTAAAATTAAAGTAACCCGTTAAGATTAAAATTAAAGTAACCCTATAATTTTGAGATTAAAATTAAAGTAACCCTATAATTTTAAGATTAAAATTAAAGTAACTTTATAATTTTAAGATTAAAATTAAAGTAACCCTATAATTTTAAGATTAAAACTAAAGTAACCCTATAATTTTAAGATTAAAATTAAAGTAACCCTATAATTTTAAGATTAAAACTAAAGTAACCCTATAATTTTAAGATTAAAATTAAAGTAACTTTATAATTTTAAGATTAAAATTAAAGTAACCCTATAATTTTAAGATTAAAACTAAAGTAACCCTATAATTTTAAGATTAAAATTAAAGTAACCCTATAATTTTAAGATTAAAATTAAAGTAACCCTATAATTTTAAGATTAAAACTAAAGTAACCCTATAATTTTAAGATTAAAACTAAAGTAACCCTATAATTTTAAGATTAAAATTAAAGTAATCTTATAATTTTAAGATTAAAATTAAAGTAACCCTATAATTTTAAGATTAAAATTAAAGTAATCTTATAATTTTAAGATTAAAACTAAAGTAACCCTATAATTTTAAGATTAAAACTAAAGTAACCCTATAATTTTAAGATTAAAATTAAAGTAATCTTATAATTTTAAGATTAAAACTAAAGTAACCCTATAATTTTAAGATTAAAACTAAAGTAACCCTATAATTTTGCGAATGATAATGAGTAAGTGAGGTTGGCAACGGCTGGGCTATTAATTATGTATTCATGTTATATTTGTCGGCGGTAAAATCACAGATGTGGAGGAGACCCGCGAGACAGCAGGTGTGTGGGGCAGCGACAGTTTAGTCATCACTCGGAAAGAAACAACAAATAGTGATGAAAGTACAAATCCGATCGTGGCGCTGTTTGAAATACTGCCTGGTTCGATTTGCTTGTTTGCTAAATTTCAATGGGTTTATTTTGCATATTACTCCAAAATGGAGCTTGGTAGAGTCAAAACAAAGAAAAAAAAAAAAAAAAAAGGAAAAGTGGGGATTGGGCCTGAGTATATATAATATAATAGAATAGTAGAGTCAAAAACTAAATTTGCTAGTGATTATTTTTTTAGCTAAATCCTATCTGCCCGCCAACTTTCGCGATAATCGGTTCATAACTTTTTAAGATATCTTGTTTACAGACAGGAAAACAGACAAAAACAAACGGCGGCACAAACATAACCTCCTGCAACTTGGTTTTCGGAGGTATCAAGCAACAACAATACTACGCTTTTTTTTTTTTTTTTGGGGGGGGGGTCTATTAATTAATGTTTTCCTTTATTTCTAGTTTTCTCGCTAGACCTCCATCAAGCTTAGAAAAACACCTCTAGATCCCCCTTCAAGCTAAATTTGTACATTTTTCGGTAGAAGTTCGCCCAATTAGTTTGGCGATATTGTGTTTGTTTATATTATAGCTTGCAATGTTTTTGTTTCTGAGCTTTCAATATTTTGTTTTCTTAAGGGGGGTCACCGGATTTTTTTTTTATCTTGCTCTCCTTTTTTCTATTTCCCTGGCTTGTATCCATTCGGCCCCATTCAGCCAACTGTTTTAAGACGTTTATCCCCATTCAGGTGTCGATTTCTTCCTGCCGAGCGATAGCGAGCCAGCATTGTATGGAGAAATCCGGCTTCGCCGGAGAAATTTGTCTATCGAAAAATTTACAAATTTAGCTTGCTGACAAAACAAAAAAATATATATGCTGGCTCGCTAACGCTCGCCAGGAAAATATTGACACCTAGATGAGGGTAAACGTCTTAAAACAGTAGGCTGAATCGGGCCGAATGGACACAAGCCTCTCTCTCTCTTTCTCTCGCTCTCTCTTTTTGTGGGTGGGTGTTGTTGTTATTTCTGCGCCAGCACGAGTTCCTATGTGAGAGTGTATATTTTGCTCCTTTTTTCATTTTTGCTTCTCTGACAAACGAAATTCCTCCAATATGTTTGTCTTTCTTTACTCAACCATTCCTACTCCCTCAGCTTTCAATACCCCCCCCCCCACCCCCCCTCCATCTTCCCTTTAACCCTATTTGGTCTGAGGGGGAACTTTTTGGAATTCCCCTGTTTCGCTCCATAAAATTGGAGATTATAAAACGATTCACCCCATTAACTTGGTGATAATAAGATGTTTCACCCCATTCAGGTGTCGATTTTTTTCTTCTGGGTGAGCAATAGCGAGGCTGTAACGTAGAAGAAATTGGCCCTCGGTCGGGACAATTTGTTATCGAAAAATGTACCCATTTAGCTTGAAAAGGTCTGGATGGGCTCATTTGTAGTTTGAAGGAAGTCTGGGAAGGCGTTTATGTTAGCATAGTGAACAAACTAAAATACATGTCGCAAAAATGGCAAAGGCATCTGTTTCTGTATTGAGTTTAGCCTTTGCCTCCATATCCCCTCCCCCACCTTCCCTTTATCTCCAACACTCACACCAATGATAATACCCACTTCTTACACCTCAGTGGTTCCTTATATAATATTATACCTGGCGTTTATCGTTCGTGGTTCATTCAACCTAAATCTACGGTCCTCCCACATTCCTGTTACTACTACTACCTCCCCCTCTCTCGTCTCTCTGTGTCTCCTTTCTCTCTCTCTCTCTCTCTCTCACACGATGATCTCTTTCTATACCTCCCTATTCCCGTTCTGATGTTCCTTCAAGCCTTAAGGGCAGGTCATTATGAAACTATCCTAATCCAGTATTTACCTCCATATTGCACCACCTTTCCGTACATGCTTTAGCTCTGACTTAATCCACCCTACACCCAGCACACATCTTCACTCTTACACACTCACACGTCACCCTAAATCCAACTCCTCCTCACCCTTGACAGTCACGCTTCATCCATCATCCGCCTTCACCTTTGACACCCACAATTCACTTAAATTGACACCCTTCGAACGCACATATTTTCACACTAACAGGCTCGTGTTTTTGGCACCCACGCCAGTCTCACCTCGATCTAGTGTGTGTGTGTGTTTTTTTTTTTTTTTTTTTTACTGTATATAACAAAACTAATATCGTTGCGTGTGTATGGTAAAAATAACACATTGGATTTTCCGTTCCTCTCTCCCATATCACCTTAAACACTCATATTTTCCTCTTACACTACCACGTCTTCACCCTAAACCACCCTAACCCTTCTTTTCACCTGCACCTCACCTCCATCTCACCACCGCAACAGTCACCCTACACCTAACCTCACCTGACCACCATTTTTAAAGACCCAATAAAATACACCACCCCCCATCTCCACACCCAGACTTTCACCCACTTCTGCCCACAACCTATATACACACACCCTCTTCACACCACTATGCCTGTCACCCATAATATGTAGATACCCTTTATCGCGTCCTATTTCTGTGTCCCCATTTCCACATCCTATTATTAATTTACAGTGCTTATATCAATCTCCCTTAGCACTCTTCATAACTGTCAACCATATCTAGACAATCTCTAATTTGTCCTATTTGTTGTGTATTTAACTTTATCTTACATGTCTTAATACCAGTAATCTATCTATCTATCTATTGCCTGACGCCGTGATCCCCGAAGGAGTGGCCACGAACGAACCGCCCCCATGCACCACTGTCCCCAGTCAGTCGACGCCCTTCCTCCCAACCAGCACCGCCTTCATCCATAATACTTCCTCACTCCATCCTGAGGATGGAGTAATGCCTACAGATAAATCAATTTGAGTGCCCTACATTACACGCTTCTTTATTTCACACGTCTTCCACAACCTATACACACTCTTCAACTTGCCATACGTCAACTCAATCTAGGTACCCATTTATATGTCCATTCTGCCACCCTATTTTTAAACATCTTTGCACAAACGCCTTACCCACTTTTTCCACAAACTGCATAGTCCTTTTGCACCTCTACTGTATTTATGTCTTCTTAAATTTAACTATTATAATTTCTTAAACCCAAGCCTACATATTATGTATACGTTCACTTCCTCCTAATAAATTTCTACCGAAAAATGTACGAATTTATCTCTTGGTGGGGACCTTGAGGGTGTTTTGTTTTTAAGCTTGATAGTGATCTAGGGAACAAACTAAAAACCTCCCCTAAGCTTATTACCACCCTCTCATTTTTATATATTGATTTTATTTATTTTATATGTAGCCTCTATCTCTAAACACACACACTTCACCTCAACATCCAGCCTGTTTCTGCACCCTTTACACCTCTCTCTCTCTCTCTCTCTCTCTCTCTCTCTCAAAACACATACACTTCACCTCAAAATCCAGCCTGTATCTGTGATTCTGCACCCTTTACACCTCTCTCTCTCTCTCTCTCAAAACACACACACTTCACCTCAAAATCCAGCCTGTATCTGCACCCTTTACCTCTCTCTCTCTCTCTCTCTCTCTCTCTCTCTCTCTCTCTCTCTCTCTCTCTCTCTCTCTCTCTCTCTCTCTCTTTCAAAACACACACCCTTCACCTCAAAACCCAACCTGTATCTGCACTCTTTACACACCTCTTTAGCCTGTCTCGCCACCCGTCCACAACCTCCCTCTGCCCATGACTGTCAATTGTGGCTCCAGTTACTGTCACTTAGCTCCTGTCACTTGCACTGGGTTGGTCCAGTCATTGTTGTTGTTTGAACCATAAAAATCGACGTGCGCGTGTGTGGGGAAGGGGATGAGGTGTTCTCTGGTCAGTATTCATGTTATGTACTGTTTCAAGATAATATTAGATAGACATATGGACGAGATGGGTTGGGTGTGAGAGGGACCTGCCTTGTGTGGGCCAATCGGCTTTCTGCAGACTCCTAGTTTCTTATGTTCTTGTATGTGTGTGTGTGTGTGTGGTTGGGGTGAACTCTGGTTAGTATTTATGTTATGTACTGTACGCTTACCGTAGTGTGTGTGTATGTGTCTATGGTGTGTGCATGTGTGTGTGTGTGTGTGATCAATGGTGTGTGCGGCTTTGTACCTTTACCCCTTTCCCTTCTTCACCTTACGCGGACACTGCTTAAGAGGTTAATTGTAATTAGGCTCTTCCTTGCCATTATATTCTCTCTCTCTCTCTCTGTCTCTCTGTCTGTCTGTGTGTGCGTGTGTGTGTGTGTGTACACTATATAGGCTTGTCGTATAGTTTTAGGCTTTCCATTTATTTTTGTTTTCTTTTGCTCTATTACTGCCACCCAAACCTACTTCTGCTTTTCTCCATTTCTACCACCACACCCTCCACCCTCTGCTTAATATTCTTTCAAATCCACCACCACCATACCCGCCTCTCCTCCACCATACTCTTCTCTTCCTCCTCCTCCTTCTTTCTTCTCCTCTTCTTCCATCCTCCACAACTGACACCACATCTACCTCTCGTGTTCTTCCACCGTTTTCTTTGCTCCACTTACTTTAATTTCATCAGTATTTTCACAACTTAAAATGTTCTTATACTTCATCTGTTTCTTTCTCCTCCTCCTCTTCATCATAATTACCATCTCGCTCCACCAATTATCTCCTCCATTTCCTCCTTCCATCCTCCATAACTGGCACCACCTCCACCACCACCCTCCACCTCTCGTTTTCTTCCACCGTTTTCTTTGCCCCACTCACTTTAATTTAATCAATGTTTTCTCTACTAATAATGGTCGTATACTTCCTCCTCCTTCTCCTCCTCTCCCTCTTTCTCCTTCCCCTCCTCCTCCTATTCATCATAATTAACATCTTGCTCCACCAATTATCTCTTCTTCCATTTCCTCTTCCCATCTTCCACCACCGGCGCCACCACAACCACCATCCACCTCTCGTTTTCTTTAACCGTTTTCTTTGCTCCACCCACTATTTGAAATTTTGACCAGCATCCACCTATCACATTCGTTTATTTCTTCTTCTTTATCTTATTTTTCTTCTTTGTTATCTTATTATTTCTTCTTCTTCTTTTTCGTTATCTTATTATCTCTTTCTTATTCTACTTCTTCTTATTTTTCTTCTAAAATATATTCGCGTGGCCCTTGCATAACATTACAGCAATACTATTTTTTCACCTTCTTTATTCTGCATTAAACTTATCCCACCTGGTCCTCTTTCCCATTACTCTTATTTTCTTCTTCTTTCCTCCTTCCATTCTTCCGTTTCATCATCTTCCTTCCTCCTCCCCCTCCTCCTTTTCCTCCTCTTCCTCTTCCTCCTCTTCATACTATGTGTTCGCGTGGCCCCCGCATAACATTAAGGCCACACTTTGTCTCTATGTTAATGCCGGCTGCCCCCGGGGTGAGAGGTATGAGGGGGCGCATCACACCAGGCATCATTTCCGGCAACTAATATCGGGCAACATTTATCGGCAACTTTATCCTGGACTTATTATGGAATCTTGTATTAATTTGCTGGGGATATTTAGACTCAAGGTAGATGGACTTGATTGGATGAAAATATTATGCAACATGAAATCAGAGGCGTTCAGATCATGGTTGCCGAGAAAGAGATAGTGGTAAAAAATAAAAACAAAAAAAGGGTTTAATGTATTAGGGGTCGGGCCGTCAGCTGGTTCTCGGACATTCCTAGTACTCCCCTCCCTCTTCCTCTTCCCCTTCCCCTCCCCCTCCCCCTCCCCCTCCCCCTCCCCCTTTCCTCTCATCGGGGGGTGTGGTGGTGGTGGAGGGGGGAGGCTTGGGGGATTAGTTGCAAGTGGGATGAGGGTTGTTTGGGATGCAAGTGCTAAGGATTAAACCTGGAACTGGATTAAAGAATGGACTGGTTTCAATTGAGTGTTTGAGTTAACGGGTTTTGGTATAAGTGAGATCAGTTGTAAGAGGGGTGCAGATGGGATGGGTGCAAGTGAGATAAAGAGCAAGTGGGATGAGCTGCAACTATTAAGGGGACCGAACTGATTTTTCCCTCTGGGTTTTATCCATTCGGCCCCATTCAGCCTACTGTTTTAAGACGTTTCTCCCCATTCAGGTATCGATATTTTCCTGGCGAGCGAGAGCGAGCCATCATTGTATTGAGAAATCCAGCTTCGCCGGAGAAATTTTTCTACCGAAAAATGTACAAATTGAGTCAGCTGTCTAAAACATAATCCACAATATACTGGCTCGCTATCGCTCTCCAGGTGCAAATCGACACATGGATGAGGATAAACGTCTTAAAACAGTAGACTGAATGGTCGAATGGCTACTACCCAGAAAGTAAAAAAAAATGGGTCGGTCCCCTTAATTAAGAAGATCTAGGTTTCAATGAAGTGATGGAAATGGAAGTAGGGAAAACTTATGGTGCAAGCAGGATTAATTACTAGTCTAAGGGGAGAGGGGCTAGGAAGCATGTTGGATTGGGATGCATGGGCGATTAGTGGCAAGTTGAGGGGAGATTGGGGTGGATTACTACTGTATTGGGATGCATGATATATTAGTGGCAAGTCTGAAGGGAGATTGGGATGGATTACAACTGATATTGGAATGCATGAGGAATTAGTGGCAATTTGAGGGGAGGCTGGGGTGGCTTACAACTGGGATTGAAATGCACGAGGGATTAGTGACAATTTGAGGGGAGATTGGGGTGAATTACAACTGCGATTGGGATGCATGAGGGATCGATAACAACTAGGATTGGACACGGGGAGGATTTGTTGCAGGTGGGTTTGTGGAGAAGGGGGTGCATGGGGAGTGAGGCGGAAGTGAGATTATAAATACATGGCATTAGTTTCATATTAGCTTAGTTTTAAAGGGGAAGGAGTGTAATTTTGGAAGATGGAAGAGTTGATATGTTTGTGGGATTGAGCTACATGGACTTGAGCTACTCGTACGTTTAAAGTGCGAGGATAAATGGGTTGGCATGCATGTTGAGTTGGGATGTTTTGATCTAGGTTCCATATCTATAAATATAAATGGGAACGTTGTGATAAAAGTATCTGATAATTATGACATTTTAAGGAAGTTACTAAATCTAAAATAAATACAGAAGAAGACTGAGGAGGAAAGATAGATGGAAAGTGGCAATAATGTTAGTCTGAATTATGTGCAAGGGTTTTGTTGCAAGGGGGAAGAATGGTTGAATTATGCAATGGTCATGATAAATAGCTATGAGGGAGAAAGAATGGCAAGGTGGTAAGGTCAGAAACAGATGCAAATGGTGGGAAACAGTGATAAAAGGCGTGAACAAGAATTAGTCCAAGAAATATAGGGTTCGGAGAATTAGTGAAACGGGAATCAAAGAGTAGCAAAGAACATCATGGAATACAAGTAGGAGACTGAAGAGGAGGTAATTGACAGGGTAAAGTGTATCTCAATTAACCCTCTGACTTCCACATACCCTTTACAATCTTAATAAAATCGTCATGTATTAGCCAGAATGAACTGTTAAATTGCGTCATAATCCACAAGGGGTTACACATCAATTTACTTATCATACATGCAAACTATTCAAATGGTACGAAATTATGTTAATTGACAGACTACAAACTGAAAATATAAAAGGCCATTAGCGAAAGATAATATTTAGTAGGATATAAAACATGGAAGCACATTGAAAAGGAATGGTCAAACGTATAAACAAGAGAAATATATGCAATGCAAACAAATAACAACACCAATAAAAGATAATCTATAATAATTAGTAGCATAAATATAACCTGAAGCTAAATGGAAAAGGAATGGAAAGCCGTACAAACAAGACAAGGAAATGCAATGAAAGAGCCAACATCAAAAGAGTCCATGTAGTAGGGAATTTAAAATAGAAAAGGGAGGAAATCGAAAGAAGTACAAAAGATAAAAGGCTTCAAGGAGATTAAATGCACAGGTGAGAGAGAGAGAGAGAGAGAGAGAGAGAGAGAGAGAGAGAGAGAGAGAGAGAGAGAGAGAGAGAGAGAGAGCGAGCGAGAGAGAGAGAGAGAGAGAGAGAGCAATTAAAAATATAATATCAATCTATCTATCTATCTATCTATCTATCTATCTATCTATATACTCTGGCACATACCCCATTTTTTGTATTAACCCTTTCACTACTAAAGGCTAAATCAGCATCAAACATCGGCCCACTAAGCAAAGGGGATGGGTCATTCACAGGGGACAAAAAGGAAATGAGCGAACTCTTACGCCGGCAGTATGAAATGGCCTTCAGTGAGCCTGATGAAACAAAAGCCATCAGAGACCAAAATATATTTTTCATGGAAACCTCCCCCACGGAAGCCCCCCAGATGCTGGATATTGATTTCGGTCCAAAAGACATAGAAGAGGCCATTTCCAACATGCCATCCCACTCGGCACCAGGCCCGGACTCATGGAATTCGATCCTAATGAAGAACTGTAAGGAAAACCTCTCAAAACCCCTGGCTATAATGTAGAGAAGGAGTCTAGACACTGGTGAAATACCAGATAGCTTAAAAAACGCAATAATTGCCCCACTGCATAAAGGAGGGAGTAAAGCACTACCAAAAAACTACCGCCCGGTAGCTCTAACTTCCCACATCATGAAAGTTTTCGAGCGAGTCCTGCGAAGCAAAATCTCAGCTTTCATGGAGGCAAATGAACTACACAACACCGGTCAACATGGGTTCAGAGCGGGAAGATCATGTCTCTCACAACTTTTGGAACATTATGACAAAATTCTTAAAGCGCTAAGAAAAGAAATTTGTTGATGTCATCTACACCGATTTTGCTAAGGCATTTGATAAATGTGACCATGGTATAATAGCCCACAAATTAAAAGCAAAAGGTATAACGGGGGAAATCGGACGGTGGTGGATATATAATTTCCTCGTAAACCGGAAACAATCAGTAGCAGTAAACCAAGTCACATCTGAGCCCTCGGATGTAAAAAGCTCAGTGCCCCAAGGAACAGTGCTAGCACCCCTTCTGTTCCTCATTCTAATTTGCGACATAGATACCAACACAAGACACAGTACGGTGTCGTCTTTTGCGGATGACACAAAACTAAGCAAGATAGTAAACACACAAGAGGACACGGGCCAGCTGCAGGAAGACATAAATGTAGTGTTCCAGTGGACCAGGGAAAACAACATGCAATTCAATGAAGAAAAATTCCAATTAATAAGGTACGGAGATAATAATGGCGTTAAAATTATCACAAACTACCTAACAGAATCTAACCACATAATAGAACGGAAAGACAGTGTGAAAGACCTTGGGGTGTTAATGTCTGAAAATATGTGTTTCAAAGAACATAACCAGGTCAAAGTTGCGGCTGCGAAACGTATAACGGGTTGGATTCTGCGTACATTTAAAACACGCGGTGAATTACCTATGATAACGCTCTTCAAATCTCTAGTGCTACCGCGGCTTGAATACTGTAGCGTATTAACATCCCCATACAAAGCAGGTGAAATAAATGACTTCGAGGGTGTACAAAGAAATTTCACTTCGCATATAAGTTCGGTAAAACAGCTACACTATTGGGATCGTTTAAGAGCAATGAACCTGTACTCGCTGGAACGTAGAAGAGAACATTACCTAATAATATACACGTGGAAAATCGCAGAGGGTTTAGTACCAAACCTACATACTTCGATAGTCATGAAATTCAGTGATAGGAGAGGCTGGGAATGCAATATCCCCCGGATGAATAACAGGGGTGCTATGGGCTCTCTGCGAGAGGGCTGGTTATCACACAGAGGCCCACGTCTCTTCAACAAACTCCCACGGCGAGTAAGAGACATGAGGGGCATCTCTTTAGACAACTTCAAGAGAGCCCTCGATGTCGAACTGCAAAAAGTGCCAGACGAGCCCATTTTAGCAAGGGAGCGGGCTGTCTCTTTAAACAGTCTGCTACACCAAATCACAACCCACAACGAGGGGCGACGCGCTCCTCGGTGCTGCTAGGAGAGTGGCGAACACAACCTAAGGTAACCTAAGGTAAGGTAACTACCAGTGATGTAATTTTCATCATATTCAGCTTGGGATGGAACTCTAGCAATTATAAGGCTTCAAACTGTCTCGACCAACCCTTTTAACTACCACAGAGCCTCCCTAAGCTGCACACTATCGTATAAATATAGCTAGAATAAAATACAACACACGTTGCTGGTACTCAAAAGGTTAAAGATAATTAAGTTTAAAGATAATATAGAGTAGGGAATCTAAAAGGAAAGGAGGTATAGATGGAAAGGAGCACAACTGATAAAAGGTTTCAAGGTCGAACGAACGAGAAAGGGGGAGCTTTAATGCACAGGTGAGACGGAAAGGGTAAAGGCACAGGTGAGAGAAAGAGAGAACGGGTTAATAGGCAAAGGTTGAGGGGAAAGGGTAGATATGCAGGGAGGGTGAAGGGGGGAGAAGAGAATAATGAAACATGGAGGAGGGAAACAGATGGAAAGGTGATGAAAGGGGAGAAGGGGGGTGGAGGCAAATGTGAACGAAGGGGTTGGGATTAAAGGTTTACTCATAGAAAAAATATGCAAATTAATTCGTGACAGAAATAAGAGAGTGATTTTATTGAGGGAGGTATAGAACTTTAGCTGAAAATACTACCATTTAGTATTTTAAAGAGACGTTCGGTATCAGGTGCTGCAAAGGGAAAGTGTAGTTTAAGAATACAAGCCTTGTTATGTTGCAAGTGAAAAATATTATTAATTTATGCCATTAACATAATATATTAATTATATGAGAAAAGGGAACAGTTAGCGTGTAATGTCAGACAGAAAATAGAGAGGAATTGGTGGGGCTGAAAAGTTAAGACTAATTTATAAACTGCAACAGATAAGGGGAACTATGTAGCTGAAGCGCACACACACGCACACACGCACACACACATACATACACAAACACACACACATACACACACACACATACACACACACACACATACACACATAGATAGGAAAAGGAAATCCAAACTCAAGTCTAAGGTTAGTCAAAGTGAAAAAAGTCATTCAAAGTAGAAATATCCATCTTTCATAATTATAATGATTTGGAACTTACTTGAAAAGCTAATGACCAGATTAATGTGAGCAGCTGATGTACTGTACAGTTGCCAAAACATACACCGGGCACATTTAATGCGATGGGGTCATGGAATATTGCGTTCAATCCTGGTGCCCTTACTACCAGAAAGATATAAACCATAATTATATCGTGATGTGAACGGGCAGCATCTGAGACATACATTTTTGTATTGGGTTGCAAGAGGGAGGTGGTTGTTATATCAAGATAGGAGATATGGAAGCTTGTGAATTATAGTGCATTCACTGTAATAAGGCCAGAATCATGACTATTAATATTTTATAACTCAAAAAGGGCTAATGCAAATGGGCTGCGCATTTGCACACCTATTATTTAGCTGATTCTTCTCAAATGGTAGAAATATTTACTCGATTACCCTATTTCGTTTTCAGTTATAGACGTTGGTTGTCAAGATGTTTGTCCTAATTATAAAGAATAGGCTTTAGAAGCATTTATAGCTAATTCAAAAAATACTGACCATTTAAAGCAATTGACGTACTGTTATTATTTATATAAAATACTCAGATGAATAGGAGAAGGAATGTGAGGGAGAGAAGTTGAAAAAGGAGGAGGAAATAGGGCTGGATAGGAGGAGAGGGAGGAGGTTGAGTTATGATAGGAGGAAGAGGAGGAGGAGGAGGAGTCAAAGGGTTGAGATAGAATGGTTTGGGATGGAAGGTTGGGAAGATATTAAAAAGGGATGCATGGCTAGAATAGACAGAGGGACGGAAAAGGAGGATTGCAGGAAGAACTGCAGCTGTCCCCAGGCTAGAATAAAAAGATGGTCTAGGAGATAGGGGACGATAATATCTCCCTAAAAAGGTAGAGGAGGAGAGGAGGAGAGGAAAGTAAATAATAAGAAAAATGGCGGAAATATTTAAGAAGGGGAAGAAGTGAAAGAATGGAAGAAGAGAAATAAAGGAGGAAGAAGAAGTGGGAAGAAAGAAGGATTAAACGTAGGAAGTGTAGAAGAGAAGGATAGCAGGATTAAGAACTGCAGCTGTCCTCAGGCTACAAGAAATGGATGGTTTAGGAGATAGTGGAGGATAATATCTTTGGAAAAAAGGTAGAGCTGGAGGAGGAAGAAAGGAAGAAGAGGTGAGAGGAAAATGCATGGCAGAGATAAAATGGAGAAAGATTGATAAAGAAGGGGACTAGGCGAAAACATGGAGGATGAGAAAATAAGGAGGAAGAAGAAGAGAAGGATTAGAAGTAGGAAATGTAGGAGAGACATGAAGAGTAAGTTTAATTAATGAGGAAGAATGGGTGAGAAGGAAACAATAATTGACCACTCGCGAGTTTTGGTCTATAAGGAAGTTGGAGCTGTGGCCATTAATATTTAGCAGAATTATCAGCGAAAATATCGTCATAATACATTTATAAATACATAAAACCAAATTTATCATACCTTTTATACATCAGAAACCCACATTACTATTGCAGTTCTCTTTAATATCAATGTTCACGGCTCCAACTTCCTTATAGCCTGAAACTCGCAAGTGGTCATTAGGCTAGAATAATAAGATGATCTAGGAGAGAGGGGAGGATAATATCTCTGGAAAAAGGTAGAGGAGGAGGTAGAAAGGAAGAGGAAAGGAGAAGAACATAAATAGAAGAAACAAGGGAGAAAGAGATTGAAAAAGAAGGGGAGGGTGGAAATAGAAGAGAAAATAGAGAAAATAAGTTGACAGAAGAAGTGGGAAGGAAGAGGACGAAAATGAGATAAGAAAATTAATAAAGGGAAGGGAAGACATGTAAATAATAGAGGACAAGGGAAAACGTAGGGGGGGGGGGACAAAATTAAGGGAGGAGGAAGGAAGAATTGCAGCTGTCCTCAGGCGGCAAGAAGGAGATGGTCTTGCAAATATGGGAGGATAATATCTATGGAGGAGAGGAGGAGGAAGTGGAGGAGAGGAGTAAGAGGTGTGGCCAGAGGAAGGAGAGGAAAAAGAAGAACAATGAAAGCAAAAGAGGGAGAAGAAGAAGAAGATCAAGAAAGGGAACAAGGAAATATGAAGAAGTGGAAATTGGAGGGAAGTAATACAAATAAAGTAGGTTGAATATCTGTGGAGGAGGAGGAGGAGGAGGAGGAATACAAAGGAATACAAAGGAGAACAAAAGGAAGAGGAGGAGGAGGAGGAGGAGGAATATCAACCAGCTACAAAATGATAACATCTTGGTTACTGCAGCCGCTCATGTCCTGCCGGTTGTGGTCTCAGCTCAAACCTCCCCCTCACAGTGGCACCTATAGTTTCCTTCTGGTTTTGGCTAACATTAGACGATTTTTACACAGCTTAAGAGTTTTTTTTTTCTTGACTCCCTTCTCCCTCATGTTAAACCCCATTAGTTTGAAGACGTTTGGTCCACTGATTTGGCAATTTTAAGACGTTTGCCACATTAGTTTGGCGATTTTAAGACCTTTTGTGCTATATAGCTGTCGATTTTTTTTTCTGGTGAGCGATAGCGATCCTGCAATTTTGGAAATCGTCTGATAGTAGCCAAAATAAAATTAAAAGACGTCGCCGGTACATAAGGGGTTAACGACATTGTAATTAACCCCTTGAGGATTATGACGCGTTTTGATGGTATATTTTGGCTATCATTAGATGATTTTATACAATTTAGGAAGGATCTGTGGGCATTATAAGGGTATGCAAGACTATCTCAATTAACTCTCTGACTTTCATATACCCTTCCTAATCTGAATGAAATCGTCGAATAATAGCCAGAAAGCAGAAAAGAAATGCGTCTCCTGATCTTCTAAGGGTTAACCACTTGTGAGTTTCCGGCTATAAGGAAGTTGGAGCCGTAAAAATCGATAATTAGAAGGTATACAACAATAATGAGAGTTTGTGAGGGATAGAAAGTTTGCTGAATTATGTATTTTTATGTATTTTTGTATACACTCCTGCCGCATTTCAACTGATAATTCTGCTAACTGTCTTGATGCTGTAATGGTTAGAGCATGTATGTTCTGTATGAGATATCCTAGGTTCGAATCCCGGTGGAATCCCATGTTTTAATTTTGTTTCATTTGGGGGTTATTGGTGTTCAGAACGATGTTAAAAATTATTAGAAATATAATATCAATGTCTACGGCTCCAACTTCCTTATATCCCGAATTTCGCAAGTGGTCCATTACGAAAACATTATGCAAACCATTTTTCATGAGATAAGGAGTCGGAACAATGGCCATTACTCATACATATTCAGGTAGCGACATTGCAACTGAATTTGCAATATTGCATTCAATATAAATACAGTAGTACTATTTGTGATACCGAATTGTCTTTGAGGTATTAATGCCATAATAATTGTCTAACAAAATGTCCGCACTGTGTTTTCAACTTCTTTAATGCAATAGCGGCTTTTCAAATTGTATCTCCAGCTATTTCATGAAGCTTGAGAAGGAGGTCATATGACATTGAAAGGGGTAAGGCTATCTAATTATCCTCCCGGTATCTGATAACGACTTCTGTTTTGCTTGTAATTTATTCCAACTAATTCTATGTTATTGTATTTATCCCTGATTAGTTTAAAAAGGATTGTTTGGACTAAAATAATGCAGCTGTATATGCCTTTATGTATTTGTGATTTGTTATCTAAACTCCACATGCTACTGCTTGTGACAGTAACTTTACTCTATATATTAAATGTTGCCGTCTAATTTACGTGATAATGTTGTGATTTGATTAGAGAGAAGAGTAGGGTATATGTTGTTCAGGCAATTCATCATCACCAGGTTTACTGTATGTATTATTATTATTATTATTATTATTATTAGTAGTAGTAGTAGTAGTAGTATTAGTAGTTTATTATTTATTTTTGTATCGTATTATTCCAACCTAAGACAAATTAAAGGGATCTGTCTTGTGTGGGTCAATCGGCTCTCTGCAGACTCCCGTTTTCTTATGTTCTTATGCCCTTAAGTCTGAGTCAAATAACTAAAAATAAACTAGCAAAGGACTATGGGCAGGACATTGGACATGGGAAGACGAGTGAAACAACGGTGATGATGAGGAGTAGATAACAGGGGGGAGTAAAGATGGCAGATAAGGGATTGGCACGAAGGCAGGTGACTGGCCACACTGATTGCAAGATAGAGGAGGTGGACGGAAGGGATAGGACAGAGGAAGAAAGTAGATAAAATAAGATAAGAGGATAGAGGGAAGACAAGAGATAATGAGAGATGGGGGAAGAGAGGAGAGGAAAAAAGGAGAGAAGAGAAGAGAAGAAAAGAGAAGATAAGAGAAGAAAAGAGGAGAGGGGAAGAGAAGAAAAGAGAAGAAAAGAGAAGAAAAGAGAAGAAAAGAGGAGAGGGGAAGAGGAGAGGGGAAGAGAAGAAGAGAAGAGAAGAGAAGAGAAGAGAGAGAAGAGAGACCTAACTACCATTACTACAACAGCTGGGTAGTGTACTGTAGAAGAAAGGCAGGAAGTAAGGTGGTGCTTGTACCCTGTTTGTCTTCTTTGGTTTCATCATGCAGTTCTTGTCTTTCTCTCGCGCTCTCTCGCTCTCGTTCTCTCTCTCTCTCTCTCTCGCTCTCGTTCTCTCTCTCTCTCTCTCGTTCTCTCTCTCTCTCTCGCTCTCTTGCTCTTGTTCTCTCTCTCTCTCGCTCTCGCTCTCTCTCTCTCTCTCTCTCTCTCTCTCTCTCTCTCTATCTCTCTCTGTATGTTAAGTATGTCTCACGAATACACGTGAGCTACTAAATATTTGTATACTCTTAGCTGGGCTCGAACCACCGACAGTGGTTCGAGCCCGGCTGAGAGTATAAACACACACACACACACACACATACAAACACATATAAGCACACACACACCACAGACACACATACTCATATAAGCACACACACACACACACACACACACACACACACACACACACACACATATATATATATGCCGTATATATATATACGGTATATATATATATATAATATATATATATATATATATATAATATATATATATATATATATATATAGAGAGAGAGAGAGAGAGAGAGAGGAGGATAGAGAGAGAGAGAGAGAGTACAAAGGAGTACAAAGGAGTACAAAGGAAATCAAGCAACAACAGTCTAGTGACCCTTCTAGGTTGCTTGTCCTCCAAAACACTGAGGATCAAATGTCCAAACAGTGGTTTAGAGTGGGTAAGGGAACATTGGAAAGGGAACTACTGCCCTGCCACTAACGTGGCAGGACTAGGAAGTTAGTAGGGGACATATGGGTTAGTAACTGATGGGAGGATAAAGTTATTCATTTACAAACGCAGTCAGTCGCGGGTTTGATGCGAGATATTTGTCTAGGCGGAATTTAAATGAATCAACGGTGCTGCAGTCTATAACGTCTCGGGGAAGCCCATTCCACAAGTTGACAACTCGATTGAAGAAGAAATTCTTAGATTCGTGCGAGTTAAAAGATTTACCAATAATTTTGCAACCGTTTCCCCGCGTGTAATTAGATTGGTCGATAGTGAAGTACTTACTACAGTTCATATTGTCGATGCCTTTGATGATTTTGAACACTTGAATTAAGTCGCCTCTTAATCTGCGCTGGGTTAAAGGAAATAGATTTAATTCTCTAAGACGCTCTTCGTATGGTTTGTTCTTTAGGCTAGGTATCATTTTGGTAACTCTACGTTGAACTCGTTCTAGCTTGTTTATATCTTTTTGGTAATAAGGGCACCAGGATTGAACGCAGTATTCCAGAAGAGGGCGGACTAAGGAATTGTAAAGGGTTAGGATAACTTCTTTGGATTTATGCTCAAATGACCTGCCTATAAAGCCAATTATTTTGTTTGCCTTCTTAACAACTTCTGAACATTGTTGACTCGGTTTTAGGTTACTCGATATTGTTACTCCCAGATCAGTTTCTCTGTTTACATTCTTAAGCTGAGAGCCATTCATCGAATAGTTTGCTTTCTCATTTAGGTATCCGATATGTAGTACTTTACATTTATCCGCATTGAAACTCATTTGCCAAATTTGGGCCCAACATGACAATTTATCTAGATTGTGTTGCATATCGTCAACTTGTTCTTTTGAGAGTACGCTATTTGCAATTTTTGTATCGTCAGCAAATTTGAGATTGTGCAGGTGAGACCCTCATCTATGTCGTTGATGTAAATTAGAAAGAGAATTGGTCCTAGTACCGATCCCTGGGGTACCCCGCTACTTACATTGGTCCATTAGATGCCTTACCGTTTATGACTACCCTTTGCCTTCTGTTGCTGAGCCAATTTTCTATCCATTTCAACACACCGTCTTGTATTCCATGCGCTTTTAGTTTTAGCAGTAAACGTTTGTGGGGAACTTTGTCAAAGGCCTTTTGAAAATCAAGGTATATAATATCTACAGCTTTACTCTCATCGTAGAGGTTGAGGATATCGTGGAAGAAGTCTAAGAGGTTTGTTAAACAGGAACGTTTTTTACGAAAGCCGTGTTGAGTATCTTTAAGTATGTTATTTTCCTCTAAGTGATTTACGAGTCTGTCTCGTATGACCGTTTCTAGCATTTTACATACAACTGAGGTTAAGCTAATTGGACGATAGTTACTGGGTAGGGATTTGCTGCCTTTTTTGAATATCGGTGTTACGTTGGCTAGCTTCCACTGATCAGGCATAGTTCCAGACTGCAAGGATTTATTGAATAGTAATGTCAGTGGTTTGGAGAGCTCATTCTTAGCTTCCTTTAGAACTCTAGGCGAGATTGTATCAGGTCCTGGCGTTTTATTACCTTGAGTTTATCTAAACAATTCAATACTTCTCTCTCTGTAACGGTGATATTGCTTAGAACATCTGAATTATCAATCTGAATCGGCGATGGTGTAGGGATATCACTGAGGTCTTCTGTTGTAAAAACTGATGCAAAGAAGGTATTGAGGGCATTACTCATTTGTACTTCGTCTTTGGTGTATTCTCCTTTTCATCGACTAACGGTCCAACAGTTGAAGTAACTACTTTTTTCTTTCTGATATAACTATAGAATTCTTTCGGGTTTGTTTTACTTTGATTCGCAATATGTAACTCTAAGGTCTTTTTACTTTGCTTAATTAACTTTTTGGCTTTGCGTCGTAGCTCTACAAATTTCACCCGTTCTTCGTCATTTTGTGAGGATTTTAATCTATCATTAGCAAATTTTTTAGCAAGCAGGCAGTTTGAAATATCTTTATTCCACCATTTGGGCTTATTATTATGGCCTGGACGCCGTATTTTCGATGGTATGCAGTCTTGCACTGCTTTTAGGTAAGTGGTTTCGAATAACTTCCAAGATGTATTTATGTCGTTATTGTTAATTAAAAAGCTCCAGTCAGTTTCTTTAAACATAGCTCTAAGTTTATGGAAGTTTGCTTTCTTGAAATTAGGGACTTTTTCGATGCTACTATTTGGTTCGTTACTAGTAAACTTTAAAGTGAAAGTTATCGTACGATGGTCGCTGTTACTGAATTCATCACCAACATTCAAATTCTCTATCAATTCTTCTTTTGTTGCAAGTACAATGTCAAGAACGTTATTACCACGGGTCGGCATTCGAACAAATTGATAAAGCGAACTCTCTTGCAAGTTCGTATACAAGTCATGTCCGGAGTGTGAAGTAAGAGTATCGCCCCACTTGGTCACAGGTAAATTAAAGTCGCCAAAAATTACGGTATCCTGTGAGTTACTTACATCTGCAATTTGTTCGTAAATTTCTCGGTCAGTTTGCACTGATTGAGCTGGAGGTCTGTATATTAACGCAAGTATTATTTTTGTACCTTTATTATTCTTTATTAGCACAAAAGATGTGTCAACGTTCACAATTTGAGGTTTTGACACGAGGGTCGGGTTAAGACTTTCTTTGATATAAAATAAAACGCCACCTCCATTTTTATTTATTCGGCTGTTCTCAAACATTACATAACCGGGAAGTGAATACTCTGCTAAAAAGTCTCTATCTTGTGTATTGAGCCAAGATTCTGTTATGCCAATCACATCATAATTTTCTGTAAACACTAGTTCCTCTAAATCTGAAAATTTATTGCGTATGCTACGAGCGTTTGCATAGAAAACATTCAAAGTTTTGGATTTGGGATTCAAGGAACGGTCTTTATTCAAATTATTGGTTCTGGTCGGATCTACATTTACATTCATGGCTGTCCTCGGTCCTCGGTCGTTATCCCTGACGGTTTTGAATTTGGGTCGTGTTGGTGGAGCTTTATTCAAAAGCTTTATTCAAGCTTTATTCAAAAGAGAGAGAGAGAGAGAGAGAGAGAGAGAGAGAGAGAGAGAGAGAGATATAGATAGATAGATAGATAGATAGATAGATATAGATATATATAGATATATTAATACTGTATTTACACAGTGCAGTATATTACCATACAGTACTGTACCGGTATTATATCTGTTCTATATCGTTGAGGTGAACTGATTACCAATACTACTAACACACATACAGTAATTCCCTTGTTTCACTCTAGTAGTTTGCAGATTTTAGACGTTTTAGCCCTTTACTAAGGCGATAATAAGACGCTTCATCACATTCATGTGTCGATTATTATCAAGCCTGTAACTTGTAAACAATCGGTCGTTGACATTACTGGGGGGCGAGTGATAGCGAGCCTGTAACTTGTAAACAATCGGTCGTTGACATTTTTCGATCGAAAAATGTACAAATTAAACTTGAAAGGGGTCTTGAAAGGAAGCTTTGGGAGAATGTTTTTGTTACCCTAGGCCTAGGGGACAAATTATAATACATATATAAAAATGGTAAAAGCAAGCAAAGCTTTCAATAATAATAATAATAAAAATATACATATATACTGTATACTGTATACATAATTATAATTCACAAGACGTCGGATCAGATAGTGTGTATTCATCTTGGGATCATTATGCAAAATATATATTGCGAGACATATTTAAATACACCATGTTGCAACTGATTGCAAACTGATTAGCAATACTGAAAGGTATAATTTAGAACTTAATATTATATAATTATGTAATGTATATGATTAAGTACAGAAGTTGTCATCGATAATGAAAGACTGATAATATTCTTCTTTGAATTGTTAGATTAATTTGCTGAGGTCCGGAAGAGGAAGTTGAAACATGAATATTCATTGAATTATTTATCCATTCTATCCATTCTAACATGCTTTGAACTATCTCATTAAATTAATGTTGACCCTTTATATTTCCACCAGCCCTCCATAATCTGCGCACCATCGTCTAAATATTGCTGGAACAAAATACAAAATACGTCAAGGGTACAGAAAGGGTAAATTCAGCCTAGGATCAGTATGGAATTATAACAGCCGGATTAATTTGAACGTTAGTTGGTATGCAGATAATTATTAACTCCTTCTGTAGCGACGACGTCTTTTAATTTTGTTGGCTACTATTAGACGATTGTATTCAGTTTTAAAAGAGTCTACAGCAATTATAACAGGTGTCGAACTATCTTACTTAACCTTTTTTTACTGTCACAGATCCTTCTTAAACTGCACAAAATCGTCTAAATATAACTAGAATGAAATTAAAGGCGTTGCCGGTACAGAAGGAGTTAATGTGTTGATAAATGAAATACTGCATAGCAAGCCTCACATATGAATTATTTGCAAAGACTATAATTTTGCACAATTAATTGATCGGGTCGGGCACAAACTACGACCTGCGACCGTACCTATGAACGTAAAATCTAATCATCATGTAAGCAACCATTATCAATTTATATTTACAAAATGTCATATTCATTTTGAGATAATATCACGTAAGGTATTTTGATATACAGTATATCGTATAGAAAATCTACTTATTATAAAAAGATATATTAATAACGTTAAGATGAACGTTTTTTGTTTTATTAACGTCATTACCGGTATCTATTTCTATCCCTAATTACTAAAGTGAACAATGTTTTGGGAATAAAATGTGTGAGCGGTTAAAAGCTTGGGGGTAGTGCTTGTTTTTTGGGCCAATGTATATATTTACTTATATATTTTTGAGTTTCCTCGCTAGACCTCCATCAAGCCTTAAAAAATACCCCTTAGACCCTTTTTCAAGATATATTTGTACATTTTTCGATAGAAGAATGTCCCGGCCGAAGGCCGATTTCTCCTAAATTACAGTCTCGCTATCGCTCGCCAGGGAAAAATCAACACCTAAGTGACACCAAAAGTTTTAATATTGACAAAGAAATGGGTCGAAAAGTCTTAAAATCACCAAACTAATGGGCCAAACGTCATAAAATCGGAAAACTAATGGGGCTAAACACGAGGAAGAAGGGGAACCAGAAAAACGACCCATCTCCCCTTAAGGTATGTCTTTCAAGTCTGTAAAATTAAACGAGAAGCGATAGTGTTTCTAAAGTATCGGAACGGGGGGCTATTTGTATTGCTAGTTCCTCGACCGACCGCTTCCCTCCCGACTGTAGTAGCTGCTGTTAGCGGGTCCATTCGTTCTTAAGTATTTTCGCTTCCACTCGAGTTATTGCTGCTGCTGCCACCCACCCTATTATCCAGTCGCTTAGATTTGAGTTAAGGGGAGACTGGCCGTTTGTTTGGTCTATTAATTAATGTATTCATATATTTTTTTAGTTTTCTCCCTAGACTTCCATCAAGCTTAGAAAAACACATGTACATTTTTCGGTAGAAAAATGTCTCGGCTGAGGCCGATTCCTCTTAATATTGCAGGCTCGCTATCGCTCGCCAGGAAATAATCGACACCTAAATGGCACGAAAGGTCTTAAAATTGACAACGAAATGGGGCGAAAACTGTTAAAATCGCCAAACTAATGGGCCGAACGTCTTATAATCTCAAAACTAGTGGGGCTAAACATTAGAGAGAAGGGGGTCCAGAAAAACGGTCTGCCTCCCCTTAAATTAGTTTCGCTCAAGGTCAGAATAAGACCGTGGTAGGTTAAAATTAGGATAGATTAGGTCAACGTTAGGTAAATACATGTTAGTTTAAGGGGGGTGACCTGCTTTTTGTTATTTCTGTCCTTTTCTCTGTTTCTCTGGCTTGAATCCATTCGGCCCCATTCAGCCAACTATTTTAAGACCTTTATCCCCATCTAGGTGTCGATTTTTTCCTGGCGAGCGATAGCGAGCCAGCATTATATGAAGAAATCCGGCTTCGCCGGAGACATTTTTCTATCGAAAAATGTACAAATTTAGCCTGCTGTCAAACAAAAATAAAAAATATGCTGGCTCGCTACCGCTCACCAGTAAAAAATTGACACCTGGATGGGGATAAACGTCTTAAAACAGTAGGCTGAATGGGGCCAAATGGATACAAGCCAGAGAAAGATAGAAAAGGACAGACCAAAAACAGGTCACCCCCCTTAAGCCAAGGTCAGAGTATTATTTGATTAAGTAAAGCACAGGTTATGGCCAAGGTTATGATTAGGTTAGTAGAGGATTAGGTTAGTAGAGGATTAGGTTAGTAGAGGATTAGGTTAGTAGAGGATTAGGTTAGATATAGTAGAGGATACGTTAAGGTTAAACATAATGATCACGGTACTTTAGGCCAAGATTAAATACATATTAAGAATGGTTGTTTTATTTAGGTTAAGGTATATACGTTAAGCTAGATGTAGGCAAATCATCTCTGAATGTAGGGGAAAGAACTTGCGAGCGACAACACTTCTAGATGATAATACTGGAAGCCTCTGTATCAATTAACAGTATCCTGGCGACGTTTATGGTGACCTAACAGTTAAGACAATGTTATAGCCGATTTACAGACAATTTTCTTGGGCATTTCTTTTGTATAGCTTTTGAATTAATGATTGATTATATACTGCATATGCACAACTAGAAATAATGTATGTTTTGTTAAGGTGCCGATACCGATGGAAAAGAACCTCGATGTAATTCCAGGATAATATGGCTGGTCGAAAAGTGTTGCCGGAAAATCGAATGTTCCGACTGTGTGTGTGTGTGTGTGTGTGTGTGTGTGTGTGTGTGTATGTGTTTGAAAGGTTCGGCCAACAACTGGTCTCATTCATTAGGAGTTATTTCAGTTATTGCATTCCAAACTCCACTACTCAATAGATCTCTCTAAAGAGGTATCACTTGATATATATATATATATAATATATATATATATATATATATATATATAATTTTGTTTCCAATGTTCGATGGTCTTAAATTTTAGCATCATAATTTATGGGGATATTTTGCACTGGTATCGGAAACTAAACTGAAGGTAGATTATTTTTGGTAGCTTTAATTTGTATATAGCTTTAATTTAGATACTACCAGATCAAAATTACCGAAAAAGATTTTAGGGAACAACGCTTGTGTGACACCAGTTTTAGTTTATCGGTTAGGGCCTGTGCCAAGTTTACAACTTGGCTTTCCTTTCATTTGTGGCGGGTTAAGTATAGTTAGCGATGTGTTATCAGTGAGTTAATTGGCTCTTTAACTACCTTAGCTAGAACTGTCCTTATGTTATGTCTTTACCCTTTCTTTTCCTATATATATGTGTTGTATAAACGGGTGCCTCTTACGTTTAAAAATGTATTATACTGTACTTTATATTCGCATAGGCTATATATATATATACACAGTATATATATACAGTATATATATATATATTGTATATATATATATACGCAAACACACTCATTCTTATATTTATATTCTGGGTGTGTGTGGCGGGGCCACGGACCATTTTCATATAAGCCGTAATTAACTAGTGTTCTGCGCAAATGTTGAATTTTGTGACACGAGCCGAATCGTTCATTTTAGTATAGGTACAAGCTCTACATGTATACCTTGCATGAATCTTGCGTTTCAAATCCTGGATTGTCAGTGTTGCTACCGTAGTAATGTGCTCACCCCTTCCCCTACCACCATGTCAGTGTTGCTACCGTAGTAATGTGCTCACCCCTTCCCCTACCACCATGTCAGTGTTGCTACCGTAGTACGTAGTAATGTGCTCACCCCTTCCCCTACCACCATGTCAGTGTTGCTACCGTAGTAATGTGCTCACCCCTTCCCCTACCACCATGTCAGTGTTGCTACCGTAGTAATGTGCTCACCCCTTCCCCTACCACCATGTCAGTGTTGCTACCGTAGTAATGTGCTCACCCCTTCCCCTACCACCATGTCAGTGTTGCTACCGTAGTAATGTGCTCACCCCTTCCCCTACCACCATGTCAGTGTTGCTACCGTAGTAATGTGCTCATCCCTTCCCCTACCACCATGTCAGTGTTGCTACCGTAGTAATGTGCTCACCCCTTCCCCTACCACCATGTCAGTGTTGCTACCGTAGTAATGTGCTCACCCCTTCCCCTACCACCATGTCCAAAGGAGTACAAAGGAGTACAAAGGAAATCAAGCAACAACATATCTAGTGACCCTTCTAGGTTGCTAGTCCTCCAAAACACTGAGGATCAAGTGTCCAAACAGTGGTTTAGAGTGGGTAAGGGAACATTGGAAAGGGAATTACTGCCCTGGAACTAATAACCGTGGCAGGATTAGGAAGTTAGTAGAGGACAGATGGGTTAGTAACTGAGGGGGGGGATAAAATAAAGTTATTCATTTACAAACGCAGTCAGTCGCGGGTTTGATGAGAGATATTTGTCTAGGCGGAGTTTAAATGAATCAACGGTGATGCAGTCTATAACGTTTCGGGGAAGCCCATTCTACAAGTTGACAACTCGATTGAAGAAGAAATTCTTAGATTCGTGTGAGTTAAAAGATTTACCAATAATTGTGCAACCGTTTCCCCGCGTGTAATTAGATTGGTCGATAGTGAAGTACTTACTACAGTTCATATTGTCGATGCCTTTGATGATTTTGAACACTTGAATTAAGTCACCTCTTAATCTGCGCTGGGTTAAAGGAAATAGATTTAATTCTCTAAGACGCTCTTCGTATGGTTTGTTCTTTAGGCTAGGTATCATTTTGGTAACTCTACGTTGAACTCGTTCTAGCTTGTTTATATCTTTTTGGTAATAAGGGCACCAGGATTGAACGCAGTATTCCAGAAGAGGGCGGACTAAGGAGTTGTAAAGGGTTAGGATAACTTCTTTGGATTTATGCTCAAATGACCTGCCTATAAAGCCAATTATTTTGTTTGCCTTCTTAACAACTTCTGAACATTGTTGACTCGGTTTTAGGTTACTCGATATTGTTACTCCCAGATCGGTTTCTCTGTTTACATTCTTAAGCTGACTGCTATTCATCGAATAGTTTGCTTTCTCATTTAGGTATCCGACATGTAGTACTTTACATTTATCCGCATTGAAACTCATTTGCCAAATTTGGGCCCAACATGACAATTTATCTAGATTGTGTTGCATATCGTCAACTTGTTCTTTTGAGAGTACGCTATTTGCAATTTTTGTATCGTCAGCAAATGTTGAGATTGTACAGGTGAGGCCCTCATCTATGTCGTTGATGTAAATTAGAAAGAGAATTGGTCTTAGTACCGATCCCTGGGGTACCCCGCTACTTACATTGGTCCATTTAGATGCCTGACCGTTTATGACTACCCTTTGCTTTCTGTTGCTGAGCCAATTTTCTATCCATTTCAACACACCGTCTTGTATTCCATGCGCTTTTAGTTTTAGCAGTAAACGTTTGTGGGGAACTTTGTCAAAGGCCTTTTGAAAATCAAGGTATATAATATCTACAGCTTTACTCTCAGCGTAGAGGTTGAGGATATCGTGGAAGAAGTCTAAGAGGTTTGTTAAACAGGAACGTTTTTTACGAAAGCCGTGTTGAGTATCTTTAAGTATGTTATTTTCCTCTAAGTGATTTACGAGTCTGTCTCGTATGACCGTTTCTAGCATTTTACATACAACTGAGGTTAAGCTAATTGGACGATAGTTACTGGGTAGGGATTTGCTGCCTTTTTTTAATATCGGTGTTACGTTATGTCAGTGTTGCTACCGTAGTAATGTGCTCACCCCTTCCCCTACCACCACACTAAGTCACCATTTTGGGGAGATTTGTATTTATTTGTTTTCTTTTATTTAGTTATATATTTAGTTATATATTATTTTCTTTACTTTCCTCCCAAGACCTCCATCAAGCTTAGATAATACCCCCAAGACCCACCATGGAGATAAATTTGTACATTTTTCGGTAGGAAAATGTCCCGGCCACAGGTCGGTCCTCCTAAATTACAGGCTCGCCAGGATAAATTATATACTAGTTGGGCTAAGCATTAGGGAGAAGGGGGTCTAGAAAAAAACCCTTCCCTTAAGCCTACCATTCTCGCCATCCAAGAATTGGCCACACACGAGTTTTGGTCTATAAGGAAGTTGGAGCTGTGGCCATGAATATTTAGCAGAATTAGCAGCTAAAATACAGTCATAATGCATTTATAATGACACACAACCAATATTATTCATACTTTTAATCCATCAGAAACCCACATTATCATTGCATTTCTCTTTAATATCGATGTTCACGGCTCCAACTTCCTTATAGCTTGAATCTCGCAAGTGGTCAATTCCCTCATCACCATCAACTCATTATCATCACCATCAACTCATCACCATCAACTCATTATCATCACCATCAACTCATTATCATCACCAACTCATTATCATCACCATCAACTCATTATCATCACCATCAACTCATCACCATCAACTCATTATCATCACCATCAACTCATTATCATCACCATCAACTCATTATCATCACCATCAACTCATCACCATCAACTCATCACCATCAACTCATTATCATCACCATCAACTCATCACCATCAACAGTACTCATTATCATCACCATCAACTCATTATCATCACCATCAACTCATCACCATCAACTCATTATCATCACCATCAACTCATTATCATCACCATCAACTCATCACCATCAACTCATTATCATCACCATCAACTCATTATCATCACCATCAACTCATTATCATCACCATCAACTCATTATCATCACCATCAACTCATTATCATCACCATTCATTCCACTAGACCTTTTTATAGCCCACTTATCGCCACTTAAGGGAAGGTGGGTCGTTTTCCTGGTCCCCCTTCTTCCTCATGTTTAGCCCCATTAGTTTTCAGATTTTAAGACATTCGGCCCATTAGTTTGGCGATTCTAAGACCTTTCGCCCCATTTATTTGTCAATATTATGACCTTTCGTACTATTTAGGTGTCGATTTTTTTCCTGGTGAACGATAGTGAGCCTGTAATTTTGGAAGAATCTGCCTTCAGCCGGGAAATTTTTCTACCGAAAAATTTACAAATTATTCTAGAAAAGGGATCTAATGGATGTTTTTTTTAAAGTTTGATAGAGGTCCAAGGAGGAGACTTTAAAAAAAAAAAAAAAATCCTTTTAAATCCCACAGATCGTTCCTAAGCTGCAAAAGATCGTCTACTTATAGCTACAATATGACAAGACTGTCATTACCGGTACTGAAAGGCATAAAATCCTCTTCTCATCTCTCCATCACCATGAAAGCCCTCCACCACTACCACTCATCACCACCATAATCACCACTACTCACCACCACCACCACCACTATAATCACCATCCCAGCCCACCATCACCTCCACCACCACCACCACCCATCTCCACACCCACCACCACTACAACCACCACCATCACCACACCCCCCACCACACCCATCTCCACACCCACCACCACCACACCCCCCACCGCCACAACCACCACCACCACCATTCCTCTCTCCAGAGCACTGACCACCACCCCCTCAGGCACAGCACCACCTACTTTGCAACACCACTCCCATTAGATGTCGAGGGGGAGTTATTGATTTAGTCTTATCTGTCTACCATCAGGCTCATCCATATCCGCCATAATTGCCTTTCAAGTGTATTTTTGTTATCCTTATCATCTAATTATTATCATCCTGCAACCCACTAGATTGACCCAAAGTTCATTCATCCTCATCATTATTTCAACGTTCTTTTAATTTGGTATATTCAACGTACTATTTTGTTTCTCACCCATCACTGTTCGAGTTGTCTATCACTATTATGTCTCACCACCACCTCAACCCAATCATCACTATTTAATCTACCAGACACCACCATGCCCCTCTCATCACTCCGTAATCACCACCATGATCACCACTACCACAGACCCACCATCACCATTTCACCCAACACTACCCACCTTCAACATCATCACTATTTGATCTACCAGACATCACCATACCCTACTAGCATTCAATATTCACCACCCTTACCTTCACCACTGATCGTACACCTCCATCATCACCATTCAACTCGCCAGATACCACCATACCATATTCATCACTAAATATCCACCACCTTACCCAACTCATCACTAATTATCCACCACCCCAATATCCACCACAAACTCCTCATCACCATATCATCACCATTCAACCCAACAAACATGCCAATACCCCCCTTATCACTCCATGATCACCACCCCAACTTTCACCACAAAATCTCCACCACCATCATCACCATTCAACACACCAGACATCATACCCTACTTATCATCACCACCACAAACCCTCTATCATTACCATTCAGCACACCAGACATCACCATACCTCACTCATCATCACCACCACAAACCCTCTATCATTACCTTCAACTCATCAGACATCACCATACCCCACTCACCACCACCACCACAAACCAGTGGTCTTGCCACTGGACTGGTAATCCAATGGACCCGGGTTCGAATCCCAATATGTCAATGGGAAGATATTATTGGGATTGAATTTGTGCTGTACCTAGTATCAGTGCATTACCACAGCACACCGAAATGCCAAAACAAAATACCCTCATTGTTCCCTGATTAAATAGCACTGTATGCATATTCCCATATTCAAAATATGCTACAGGGGGGCAATGCCTAGTGATTTAATTGCTCAATTGGTGGCGTTCGGAGAGTGAGGGTCCGAGCCTGGGAGTGAGACTGTGAAGCGCAGGGGCGAGGCAGCTTCAGAGATGGAGTTGGGTTCGAGCCGTGAATGGGTGCTTCACATGTCTCACTCCCTAGACTGGAGCAAGACCTCACGGGCCTCACCGTGTTCAGCGGTAGAGTGTAAAGGCTATCAGCCTATGCCCGAGAGGGAGTAGTTGGAATATATATAAAAAAAAAAAAAAATTACCATCATCACCATACTACACTCACCATCGCCACCACCACCACCACCACCACAGTTCTTCCATCACCATTCATGTATACCCACCAGACATCACCATACCCTACTCATCACCACCACCATCACTTCCACCACTGACCACCACCATCACCACAACCAGACACCACCACCATACCCCTCACACCACCACTGACCACCACCATACCCCTCTTTAGCACTGACCGTCACCCCAGGCACACACCACGCGACCACCGACCGACCTTGCAACTCACTTCAATCAGATACCGATGTGTGTGTGTGTGTGTGTGTTAACATAGATTGATTTTATTGAGTTTAGGGACGACTCCGAGAATCAATAATCCCTCTTAGATTTGCTAGCTTCAGACAAATTGACTTTGGTAAAGAAGGCCCTTTAAGAATCGCGATTAATCTCTTCTCTGATCATATATTCGTAATTTAAACAAACTCGTCTGGAGAAAGCTAGAAAGTATGCTGAGCTTACAGCTGGATTTTGTCAATTATCATTAATGTTTTTCCTCCTACCATCAGGCGACTTTATTTTTCTCTGAATAACCATTAAAAATCAGAGGAATACGAAGCACTCTTTAATAAACATCACTCCAATAATTGATCTAATTATTATACAATCGTTTAGATGCGAGGGAACTAAGAATGAAAAGGTCTCCAAGGCTTATCAGAAGTAGTGCGTAATCAATATTATTCAAATAATTGCTTCCCAAGTTTAACAAACTATTTTATGTCGTATTTTTATGATTAAAACGATATTGACAACAGTTTCCATCTGATAGCACTTACCGACATCAGCAGTGTGTCAGGAGAGGTAATAAGAAGGATATTTTAGAATCAACAGGTATGAATATATTCCCATATGCCAATGACAGTCTCCAGATCTTTAATATTCTGAATAATACAGTTTTATAATCATAACCACATTAATATGAAGAGAGGCTGGGGAAAGTTAGGATAAGGTTGCATGAAGATCAGTTTATATATATATATATATATATATATACCGGTATATATATATATATATATATATATATACAGTATATACCGGTATATATTAGATTACGTAAAATTATATTATTAGTTGATCATAATAAGTAATTATAAGTAATTTAGTAACTCTAGTAAAAATTAGTAATTAGCAAGTCAACTGTTTCCTTGACTACCCTTGAGCATTATAGACTAAATAAAACTAACAAGATGATTTACTTTTCATCTTCTGGATACCATTAAACGATTATCTTTAGCCTGTAATCCGACTCTAGGGCTGAAATATACAATCTTAATAAACTCTTTGAATATTCAAAGGCCTAATACCGCATAAAACCCTCTAATTATAATCAGAATAAAAGGTATTTTGTTTTTTCTGGTCTCCCTTTTCCCTCATGTTTAGGATCATAAATTTTGAGATTTTAAGACGTTCACCCCATTAGTTTTGGCGATTTTTAGACTTTTCGCCCCATTTCCTTATCAATTTTAAAACCTTTAGTGCCATTTAGTTTTACATTTTTCTACGGAAAAAATGTACAGATTTATCTGATGGGGGGGGGGGGCCCCCTCTTGGGAACATTTTGGTAAGCTTGAGGGAGGTCTAGGGAGCAAACTAGGCAAAACATATATAATTAAAACAAGATAAATATAATACAATATAATAGAATATAGTAAACATTATAACCACCCCTTAAACTGCCTCGAACCATCACATTTTAGCTAGAACAAAAGGTACCGAAGGCGTCATAGTGCTGAAGGGGTTAACACGAAATACAGAAAGTGACCAACCCATTGCACATGCCGGCATCAGTGGTGGGTCGAGGGGGTAGACAAAAGGAAGGAAATATCTCCAGTCCACGCAACCAGCCCTTTAAACCCTCCAAGGACACAGGTAGGTAGGTAGGTTGGGAGGGATGTTGATTGGGAGGCAGGTAGGGTAGGTAGGTTGGTTGGTTGGTAGGTTGGTTGGTTGGTAGGTTGGTAGGTAGGTTGGTTGGTTGGTAGGTAGGTAGGTTGGTTGGGAGGGATGTTGATTGGGAGGTTGGTAGGTAGGTTGGTTGGTAGGTTGGTTGGTAGGTAGGTTGGTTGGTAGGTAGGATGGTTGGTAGGTAGGTTGGTTGGTTGGTTGGTAGGTAGGTTGGTTGGTAGGTAGGTTGGTTGGTAGGTAGGTTGGTTGGTTGGTAGGTAGGTTGGTTGGGATGTAGGTAGGTTGAGAGGTAGGTAGGTTGGGGGGATGTTGGTTGGGATGTAGGTAGGTTGGTAGGTTTATAAGCAGGCAGGTAGGTAGGAAGGTTGGTTGGGAGGGATGTTGGTTGGGATGTAGGTAGGTTGAGAGGTAGGTAGGTTGGTAGGTTTATAAGCAGGCAGGTAGGTAGGAAGGTTGGTTGGTTGGTAGGCAGGTAGGTAGGTAGGTTGGGAGTCAGTTAGGTAGGTAGGGTGGTGGTGGTGATGGTGGTGGGTCTTAAGTCTTGGGTTACATGGACTTTGGCCCTCGGTAACGCTGACTGGATGAAATTACATATTATATTCTAGGTAGGCTTCATAGACAGTCATGTAACCTAATTGAACCAACCCTTACCTAGCCTAATCTAACGCGACTTAAGGGGAGGTTTTTAGTTTACTCCCTAGACCTCCGCCGAGCCTGAAAAAATACTCCCAACCCTTCGAGATAAATATGTAAATGTTTTGTTAGAAAAATTACAGGCTCCCTATCGCTCGCCAGGAAAAATCGACACCTGAATGGCATGACAGCTTTTAAAATTGACATAAATGGAGCGAAATGTTATATAATCGCCAAACTAATGGGGCGAACTTCTTAAATATCAAAACTAATGGGGCTAAACGTGAGGGAGAAGGGGGTCCAGAAATATAAAAAACAACTAAAGTGAAAATCTCCCCCATTTAAATGAGCTGTTATATCCACCATTTGGGAAGAGTCAGCCAGGGAGTAGGTGTGCACTTTTATATCCCATTTGCTCTAACACTTTTTGAGTTACAAACGTTGGAACTCACGATTTCTGGGCTACCTTTAATGACTAGGCTATAGCATAAACCTAACGTAGCCTAACAACATCTCCATAAATTAGCCAAATG